>JAXRKN010000037.1:3945000-4602500 GCA_038502055.1 Tanytarsus gracilentus
AAAGCGAAATTTCCTCATTTAAAAAAGCAAAATTATTTTGCAATCTTAATTTATTTAACAAACATGCATAAAACTAATAAAAACAAGATAGGTCTGCAAACGGCGTTGCCATTTCCAATAGCTCCGCAAAGATTAGTACCCTACTCCGTTGGCACTTTTGGTTAATCATGAAGGACATCCTTCAAAAATCATCAACCATTGTTCTGAAAAATGGACATTAGTGGCACTCCTGGCCGACCATTATGGACATTCCTCAAAAATCGTCAATGTCAATCGATTCCTGATGCAATGACGAGTTCAACGACATACATGAAGCCATAGTTCTGAAAAATGGACATTAGTGGCACTCCTGGCCGACCATGATGGACATTCCTCAAAAATCATCAATGTCAATCGATTCCTGATGCAATGACGAGTTCAACGACATACATGAAGCCATATAAGAGAAAATTTGTATGAAAAAGGACATTTTTGCACTCAGGGACGGTCCTTGGAGGGTTGTACCTCAAAATTAAATACTTCTTGCACAACTAGAGCCAAAACCCGATCTTTAGCCACAAACCCGAATCGAATCCGACCAGCCGTTCTTGAGATATGCCGCCCACTAAGATCGTGAGAAAGTGAGAAAGTAAGAAAGTGAGAAAGTAAGATGACTTAAATGGCTCTAACTCCTCGTAGGAGCAACCGATTTCAAATCTGTTTTCGCCAGTTTGTAGGGTTTGATTAGGCCTATCATTTGAGTATATGTTTTGATATTGCACAATGTAATGTCTTGGCACTAGGGGCCGAAAACTGGTTTTGGAAAAATCCAAAATTAATATATAGCGGAGCTATAATAGAATTAATCGTTCGAAGAAAAAATTCAAAACAGTAAATTTATTAAAAAAATTTATGTTTATTTTTTTAATTTACTCGATGCAGCGAATTCCATCAATGTTGGATGTAAATTTAACAAAATTTTCGACAATCGATTTTATATTCCGAGCTCTCATATTTAAAATTATATCAGCCAAAATGTTGCACGTGAAAAGATTTTCTGACAATCCCAGGAACTTGACATTCTTTGATTCCAAAATGCTCGGATGAATGCTCTCAATTCGATTGCCTTAAAAAATAAATTAAATTATAGGCAGGGGGTAACTCACTTGGAGGAAAATTTTCCTGCGTTTTTCCTGCGGACCTGCAGGAAAATTTTGCCTGCAGGAAAAAGGGAAAATTTTCTGCGGCAGGAAAAATGCAGGAAAATTTTCCTGCAATTACTTTTTTTACATAAATAAAAAAAATTCATTTTAAAAATAATTACTTAGAAAGAATTTTAAAAAAATTGTAAACATAAATGATGGTAAACCTTAAATGAACTCATTAAGGTACGATATCTTATGTAGTTTCCGTATATGGGTTGTTTAATTGAAATTTAGGTTCTCTGGAAGTAGAGACTTTGTTTTTGATAATAAGTTGATCTCTTGGTCTTTAACGTCATTTTTAATAATGTTTTGAATTTTTTTACATATAGCCCATTATACGACACACATTAAACGCCATTTGTGGTGTGATAGAAAGCAAGTGCTTCCTAACTTTTGAATCCACAGAATAAAAATTATTTTTTTTTGTATTAGATAGAAACAATTTTAAAATTAAACAAGATGGGTTGAAACGGCGTTGCCATTTCCAATAGCTCCGATAGATTAGTACCTACTCCGTTGAATGGGAATTAGTGGCACTCTTGGTTAATCATGATGGCATTCCTCAAAAATCGTCAGTGTCAATCGATTCCTGATGCAATGACGAGTTCAACGACATACATGAAGCAAAGTTCTGAAAAATGGACATTAGTGGCCTCCTGGCCGACCATGATCGACATTCCTCAAAAATCTTCAATGTCATCATTCCTGAGAAGACGAGTTCAACGACATACATGAAGCATAGTTCTAAAAAATGGACATTAGTGGCACTCCTGGCGGAGGATGGACATTCCTCAAAAATCGTCAGTGTCAATCGTTCCGATGTGCAATGACCAGTTCAACGAATACATGAGCCATAGTTCTGAAAAAATGGACATTGGTGGACTCCTGGCCGGCATGATGGACATCTTCTAAAATCGTCAGTTCCATTCGATTCCTGGTAAATTACGAGTTCAACGATACCCATGAGCCATATAAAGAAAATTTGTATGAAAAAGGCATTTTTGCACGGAGGTCCTTGGGGGTCGTACCTCAAAACTAAATACTTCTTGACAACTAGAACCAAAACCCGATCTTTAGCCACAAACCCGATCAAATGACGCGTTCTTGAGATATGCCGCCCACTAAGATCGTAAGAAAGTAAGAAAGTGAGAAAGTGAGAAAGTAAGATGACTTAAATGGCTCTAACTCCTCGTAGGAGCAACTGATTTCAAATCTGTTTTCGCCAGTTTGTAGGGTTTGGCTAGGCCTATCATTTGAGTATAAGTTTTGGTATTGCACAATGTAATGTCTTGGCACTAGGGGTCGAAAACAGGTTTTGGAAAAAAAAATTAATATATAGGGAGCTATAAAATGAATCAAAAAGAATATCAAGAACTTCTGGAAGTGGAGCTAAAACTCAAAGTCAAATTTTATTAAAATTGAAGCGATTGGATCCACGTATATGGGATTCAAAATTTAGGGTTTTATAAACTGGATATAATAGGAGCAAAATATTTTCCATTTGAAGGGTTAAAAAATCCAAAAAACCTCTTATTAACAAACTCAACTCTATTTACTTGTCTATAAAAGCTCATTTATGAGAATTAATTAACTTTTTCATCTTATAAAAATTTGATATAAAATTTTAAACCATAAAATAGTTTAAGAATATAAAATTGTGTCCAAAAATCCACTGCTAAGTATTGTTCCGGAACCCACAACGTCCTAAACATCTATCATTATTGATGACTTGCATTTAAAATTATTATTTTTGGGTGTAATCATACAAAATAAATAATTTTTAGTTCTTAGGCTTGCAGGAAAAATTTTCCTCCACGCAGGAAAAACGCAGGAAAAATTTTCCTCCACGCAGGAAAAACGCAGGAAAAAATATTTTACTGCAGGAAAATTTTTTCCTCCAAGTGAGTCACCCCCTGATTATAGGAGAAATGAGTTTAAATTCAAAATGATATTATTGTCATGTGAGTGTTCAAACAATGCGAGTGAATTACCATGCAAAAGAAACGTTTCCAAGTTCTCAAGTAGAGCAAATATTTTAAACTTTTGCTGAAACTCGAGATTGTTGTAAGATAAATTTAGCGTGCGAAGGGTCTCAGGAAAAATCCCAAATTTCAGTTGGAGGCGATTTTCTTGAAGGTTGAGGGTTGCAAGGTTTTTTAAAGGTTGAAATAATTCAAAAGGAACTGAAGTTATTTGATTGAAGCTCAGATCGAGGGTTGCAAGTTTATCCAATTTTTCGAAGACATTGGGTGAAAATTCGGATATTTTGTTGTGGGAGAGATTTAACAAAATCAAATTAGACGCGTCATAGAAGGCGGTCTCGTGAAGCTCTTTTAAAAAATTCCAGGACAAATCAACACTCTCAAGCTGATTGCAAATCAAAAATGAATTCCTCGAGAAATCACTAAGGCTCACATTATTGGCATATAAATGGGTAATTTTGCTTCTTGCTGCAATAAAAATATTGCTCGGTATTTTGTGCAAATATGATTCGGTAAATATGAGACATTTAAATTCATGAATTTGTCGATTCACTTCGTATGCTGATGAGTTTTCATCAACTCGCAAATCGGTCAAAATGCACGAATTCTCTAAGTGGCATTCAGGATATAATTTTAAGTCCAATTCAAATTCGAGTGCACATTGTATGTTGAATAATGCCACATCAGCATTTATCAGATTTAAAGTTGAAATAAATATGAAAATACTTGAGTGCATCAGAAACCTGAAAAATTATTAAATTTCAGTAAATTTCAATTAAAAAAATATTTTTGAACCTCAATCTAGTCACGTTGATTTGATGAAAAAATGTCGTCAACATTTTAAGTATTAGGCACAACATGCGTCTACACTTGCTAACTTCTGTAATGTCGCTGAAACAATTAAATTCTCAACTAATGGACACGCTGTGAACAATATCGTATCATTATTTTGCGACAATTAGATAAAACAATGTGTGTTGAGTCATTTGGGAGACATTCAGATGTCTAGTCACACTTGCTACTTTAAATCGAAATTAAATTCTATTTATGGTCTTTTAGGTCTTAATTTAACATTCAAATTTTAACTGCAGTTGTTTTAGAGTCACGCAATATTTCTTCGGAATAAGTGTGGCAGTTCATGTACAAATGCCTTTATATATATCACATCCATTATATTTTATTGAGTCATTCCCATTTCACTTTAATAGCTTCGAATTGAAGGCATCAGTAATGTCTTATCTGATGACGATAGTGATACTCAACAAAATTTAATTTTCTTTCCGCTGTTTTTTGTCCTACCGAAATTTTCTTATCGGGACATTGTTGTTATAAGTAATTATTATTGAGAAAATTGTTTGTGTGTGTATGGTATTACAGTTATGACGGATGAATAATGTAAGCCATTTGTTGTTATTTTGTGAGGGCATGTCTTATGATACATTGTTTGCCTGATAACTCAATAAAGCGAGTGTGTGACAGAATATATTAAAATGTTCAACATTTCCGACTGCAATTGTTTATCCTTTAACACGAGACTGTGTTGTTGTGTTTCTGATAAAGTTGTTTACATTTCTCCTTTATCAAGTGAGAAGGTTTTTTCTGTTTTTTCGTAGAAACGCCTCGAATATGATTTTTTAACCAAAATCCTCACCGTTAGTTTTACTTCAAGATTTAATGGTCTTTTTTTCATTTTCTAGAATTATCAAAAACTTTCGCAAATTTTTTTCGTAATTTTGCTTCATTTTACGCCCAATGTAATGTGATGATTTAATTTAACTTGTCGAAGTCTAAAAACCATATTTTTGCGGAATAATAGGAGTGAAATTCAGCTAAATGTAAATATAACCAAGGTAACATCTTGGGGCTTTTCATACATTGAAAATCGTCTTATTTCTTCAACACGTTCCCATGCGTATGTTTGAATTCTAAAGCAGTGTTGTAAAAAATGTTGTTGTTCCCCCAATGAAATTTTGCCAAAATTAATTTGATTATACAAAATTTTCTCAAACTTAAAAGAAGACGGCTTTTTATGACTTCAATAAGCAACATTTCATCAAAAAGACACGTGCTTAATTTTCAACACACAGAAACCGTAAATCGACTATCAATGATATTATTCAATTTTTTTAAATTGTATTTTCTCTGGATGCAACATCAAAAGAATTTTCACGTGCTTACAAAAAATTTACAGGTCATCAGCTTTGAAAGAGCTTTCCATCCTTCCAGTTCTCATTTTTATTTTCCCACCTCTCGTGAGAATTTTCCACTGCATTCTCTAGAAAAGCAATTTTTATTTTCTGGAAATGTTGAAGAAAATTCTAATTACAAATGCACATAGAGAATCAATATTTCATTATGGTCAATGAACTACTTTCTTTTTTCTGTAGGATTGTCTGAATTTTTTCTTTGTTCAAACTCTTCACCTACATAATTCATTTCTATCAAGCTGAATTTTTGTACTGATAAAAAAATCATTCGAATTTCATGAATTCACTTGAATAGATATAAAAACATTGTGAGATTTTTTCTTCAATGATATTAAAGTCAGATTTTAAATTGAATAAGAAAATTTATGAAACAATAAAAGAAGATCGAGAATGCGATTTTAAAAGATTAAAATAATGGGGCGCACCCACATACAATTTTCCTTTGATTTTTAAACACTACAATATTTTTTTTATTAGATTTTAATGATTAAATAATTTTTGATTTCATACATTTTCAAAAAGTAATTTTGCATCGCATCGAGATAAGCGAATACTATAAAATAAAATAAAGAATAGAAAAATCTTTGAATGCTTTTGTGTGTGAGCTTCATTGCAACATTCGTCGGAGTCGTAAAATTATGTCAAGTGTGATAACAGGAGGCAATAAATAAAGAAAAAATTTCTCATTTCATTTTATGAATTCGTGTGTAAAATGATGACTTTAAAGCAGATGACATGAATATAAATAGCCGACAATAAAAGGTCAACATTTTATATTTTTATTTGCTGCCAAATTGAGCAAGTGCGTGTGGACTTTGGGGAGTAATTCGAAACAAAATTTTAAGTGAACTTGCTCAACGCATAAAATTTTATGGGTTTTCTGTTTTTGAATCTCATCCTCTCACTTTCGACCTTTATTATCCTTTTAAATTTATATGCATGACCTCACTGCAATTTCCTGAGAGAAATGATAACACTTCGTGCTAACAATAAAAAAAAGGTCTTACCGGAAAATTAGCCTCTTTAACTTTTTCACAGAAATTATAATTTCACAAAAATCAAATTGAAAAAGTCAAGTCAATTACAAAAGGGATATTTACCCAAATTCCAAATTTTCCCACATGATGAATAATTCCTCGAATATTAGAGCAACAAAAATTTTGCAATTTAATATCAAAAAATATTCGGCATCCTCCAGAAAGGGTCGAGTTGACAAAACAAGCTTTTAAAGGTCAAATGTTTTTTTTGTGCTTTTCAATTTTCTAAAATATTAACTTTGATCATGAGAGAGAGAAATTTAAATTCAATTAATGTGGAATTCAACAGAAGCTCACGGTTTTCTCGATGTTCACTTACAAACGCATGACATTTTAATCCGCTTTTGGTGCCCGTAAACAATTATTCTCATCATCATCATCCACGAGACTGACTAATTGATCCAAAACTTTATTGTTTACGACATTGCTCTACCATGATGGTAAAATATTTGCGAGCTTCGAGCGAAATCTTCTTATGCTTTATAGCATAAAAAAACAATGTCGAAAAATATTTTCTCATTTTATTTTCGTTGCGATCAGCATAAACATATTCAATAAATCGTAAAATTCTCCGGAAATATTTTTAAAGCTGAATAGGTGGGATAAAAGTTGAATGTGCAGCATGTGTTACTCCTGCAGCAGTTGTGAAAGGAGATGAATTAATTATGCGAGAGATAATTTTTTATGAAAAATATACTTTATGATAAAATTTTAAAGTTCATTGACTGTGATATTTATTCAAGCTTCTGCGTCATACATCATCAGCAATTAATTTTTGTTTTCACTTTTTTTCTTCTATGCAATATAACAATCACAACAAAACGATTGAAAGCCGAAGTACAAACAACCGGTTACGGCGGTAGTCACATGGCGTTTTTCTGCATTTCACATCATTTACACTTGCTCATGTTTTAGAAGTGTGTTAATGCCTAAGCAAACTCATACACACAGAAAGCTTTTGGACTCAAGAGCATTAACATTTTCATTTTCCATCCGAGTGAGCAAAAGTTAGCTAACAAGTTATTTAATTGAGTTATAGCACAAATTTTACTACTTTTTCCTCACTCACACATTTCATTTTCAAACTCACTCAATCTATTCGCAGTGTTGCTACCGACAACGCAACATGTGCAGAGCGTTGATCGAGAAAGAAAAAATTTGTGTGTGATGTGAAACTTGCACAAGTGAAACCGAAAGTTTTCTTTCTTTTCGCTTTGAAAAAAATAATTATTTTTTTTTTGGTGCAAATTTAATTAAAAGAAGCCCTTGAGGAACGACATTGTTGGCAGCACTTTGTGAATAGTACAAAAGTTCTCGGTTGCAGTTTAAATAGAAGTGTCACTAACAATGGAAGGTGGGTAGTGTTGACTGGATCAATGATGATGAAATTCCTTTTAAATTGCTGTAAATTTAGTTCAAACGACGGGAGTTGTTAAGACGGGTGGTTTTCGCTATGAAGACGGAACACGTTACATTGGTGATTGGAATAAAAAGGGACAAAAACATGGAATGGGACATTTGTTGCTCCCTGATGGAACTCGCTATGGTAATATTTTACTCATTATTTTAAATCCTTTGTTTCTTGAATTTTTTCACAGATGGCTCGTTCAACAATGGCGTGTGCAGTGGATTGGGAATTATGAATTTTCCTGACGGATCAAAGTAAAATAAATTGAATACAAATGAAATATTTTGCATCTCATGTTTTTGCATTTTTTTCATATCGCTTATTTCCATCTGGCATAGATATGAGGGAGAATTTATGCAAGGATGGTTTCATGGTAAGCTTCTTATGAAATTTTACTTCCTTGGCACTTTAAATACTGTGCATGCTTCTTTAATATTTTTAGTTAACTTTTTTAACCTCCCTCAAAAAGTTTTAACAAATTTATTTAAAACGCAGGAAACGGAATTTTTTGGCGCAGTGACGGAATGAAATTCGAGGGTGAATTCCGTGGCGGTCGAATCTGGGGCTTGGGATTAGTGACTTTCTCGGATCATACTAATGGCTTTCCACGTCACGAAGGATTTTTTCAAGATTGCAAATTGATCAGAAAGAAAAATTGCCCCGACATAATTCAACGAGCGCAAAAAATTGCCCTCATGGCTCGCGTCCAATGCGAACAGCCAAATTAAGTTCATTTAAAATAAAGCTGTGATGTAAATAAAAAATCAACTTCAATGGGAAATAAAATGTCGAATGGTGAAAAAATTGGATTGAAAGCATTCTCTGTCGCTCATTGGTATTCATTCGTGACCTGCCAAAGATATGTTGGCGTTGTGACATTTGCCCCTTTCCTATTTTTAGGACATTCAACTTGGAACTATGATGAACATTTTCGATATTACAATGACTGAGTGGCCCAGTTTGTTTGTGTCAGTAATTGAATTAGGGATGAGGAAATAGTGATATATGATGTTTTCATTGCATTGTGCCAATGGAATTTATGATTATTGTTATTGCTTGATAGTTTCTGGCGCCTAAAGCATATTTTTGGTGAAAATTCATCTCTTTCTACTTTCTACCAAAACCTCACATGGAACATATTTTATGTGTGAGATGTTGTGATTCTATTTTTCATGTTGTGCTATAGAAAATGAAAAATATCGGCAAAATACCCAAGTTGGATATTCAGCCTTGAGGTTATTTATTTCTATGATTAATCAAATTTGATTCTTGGAACTCGGTCGTATTCACTCTCCTTTTCTCTCGTTATACCTAATACATTTTGAAAATAATGATCATCATCATCCTCGTCTAAATGGCACTGTTTGATATAGACGGAAATCATTTTTTCTCTCCACTTCCTTTCATCCGCCTTTCACCTTACAACCACTTAGTGTTTGCGGAAAGAAAAATGTATGTCATGTTATATTTCCATTTTCTGTCTCATACAATAACTTTATACACATTCTGAACTGCGTTGTCGTAAAGAAAAAAGTGAGGCGATGAAGCCTTAAAATGTTACCGAGAGACCTTTTAATGCCCGAAAATAAGGTCAGTATATACGCTGTCTTTGTGTTGAACAGGAAGAACAAGAAAGAAAAATCAATAAAGCAGTAACGCAGAATGAAGCAATCAAATTTTGTCAGGAAAATATTCAAATTGAGAACTCACAGCGATGATGAATTTCTCCTCTCAGAATCACTCATTGTGATGGATAAATTATATTTCCGCAATTTTAAAGGTGAGGCGCACGCTCGCAGCTATGTAGCGTACCAAAAAAAAGTACTCCTCGCATTGTTCCTATGTGTAAACAGCTTAGATGCGAGTGAGACATAAAATTTTCGCAGAGAACGAATAATGAGGTATACAACAGCGACATGGAAAGTGAGGCATAAAAGAGGGCGATAATCGGATTGAAAAAGCTTTCTCATTTTGTATGTACTTGAATATTATTATCAGCAAAAAATCTCATCTCTCTCCGCACTCATCGTCGATGATATTGGTTGAATGCTTTGAGGTATACGCACGACGATATTGATTAAATTTCTATTTAATTAGTAGAAAAATGAGAGATAATTGAACTTTTATTGAAATACGCAGAAATAATTTACAACGGAGAACGCTATTCAAAGTACAAAGGCATTGAATTTTTATGTTCATTTAAAGATATTTTAAGAATTCTAAGGGTGGCAAATAATTTATTCAAGATTCTTTTGAATCGATCAAATTTCCAAGAGGTTCAAATTAAGTTCATCAAAATAATATTGAGAGTCTCAAGCGATGAAACATCAGATGAGTGCTGAAGGCAATTCGGAATTTAAAAAAATAAATCATTTCATGGGGTAATTTGTTATGTGAGAACATTTTTCATTATGCGAATCGATTTAAAGTGACAGAGCATAAGTTCAACCATAATCTTCTTCGGTGACATAGTACCATGCTCTATCTCGAAGAAACCGAAATCAACTGGATGACAGTTGACCGAAAAGGAGAGCAAAAAAGAATGTGACTCGATGACGGAGCATTTAAAAGGACTCAAGTGAGATGTTTTCATAAGCGACGAGGAAATAAATGGCACATACGGAAAACTTATGTGTCTGCAGATGTAAAAGTTTACTGGAATTATTCAATGCAAATACAAGATCGTAAATTTTCGTTTTATCACCACAATCTTTATGAATATGAGATGGAAAAATGTTTTATTCTACATGCTCAAAATAATCAAAAACATACAGTTTCAAATATTGCTTGCAATGAATACAAATGAACCTCATCTATACAAACCTCATCAGTTGTTATGACACCTGTTTTAATTAGTCGACTTATTGATGTGCGAAAACCAACAATAGTAAAGTTTTGCATAAATCAAATAATGAAAAATGTGACAAACCAGTAAATTGGAAGTGGTGTCAGAGTTGTACTAGGTCATGCTAATTGGAATAATTTACTACTTGTCATTTTTACCAACTAAATTTACCTTACTATCTCTATCTATTCGATGGTGCTACCTGAAAATGATTGTTCGTGTGTAAACGTCAAAATTGAAGAAGATATTTTTAATTGACATTTTAAACAAAAGCTCCAACTCAAACTGCATTGAATGAATTCATGCAGTTAAAAGTTTAATTAAGAGAGAAAATAACTGTTACTATTTGCTGTATGAGCAGGAAGAAAATGTCAAAAGAGGAAAAAAGAAGAACAAAAAAGTTTTTTCCGTGTTACAAAACTTAATAGAAGAACTCGTTCCGAAGTACTCAAGCTTTATATAATTAAGTATAACTCGAGGGAGAAATTTCACGCCACTTTGACACTGTTTCACACATAACAAGAATTTCCTTTTCTCTCTCCAAAGTCTCCTCTCAGTCATCGCAAACTTTTACTTTGTTTCTTGTTTACTCACAAAAGCACATGGCACAATTCATGCCATCACTTCCAGTGGAAAGAAATTTGCTCTCTTTATGGGAAAACTCGAAAGCACATCGATGGGGTTGGAAAATTCTATAGTCCATCATGCTTTCACATCATCTCCAGTCTTTATTCTGACGCGAATGTATTAAGACGTGAAATAAGCAAAAAGCTCGGAAAATAAATTTTATTGTGAATTAAAAGGGAATAAAGAAGAAGAATAAAGAACAGCAATTGTTATTATCATATAAGTTATTCAAAAAAATGTAAATAAATAAAATTCTTTGTGCACAATATGAAAGTTCTTGAAAAAGAAAGGTTTAATTTATGGTGAAAGTTTTATCGACATGAGTCTCAGTTAAATATTTTCTTAAGTTTTGTCATGGAATTCACAGTTGAGTGCGGGAAATTTGGGTCTTGGGAGTGAAAAAAATCAATCACTCGAGAATAAAGGAAGTGAACTATAGTCGGGTATCCTGTAAACGATCTGTCTGAACCGTAAAATTGAATAAAGAAAAATCAATTCAAATTTCTCAGCCCTCGAATTTAATGCCTCTCTTCCTTTTATACGAGGAATGATACAGTAGTCAATTATTCATATGCGCCATTGAGAAAATTACCATAAGCTTGTCCCTAGTTTTAAAAAATTCCTTCCTCATCGTACAATTTTTTTCTTGATGAAACTTCCGTAAAAAGTTGAATTTTTATCCGTTCTTTTTCCTGCCACGCAAGACTAAATCCAATTTATCTTTTATGGATGAAACGTTGAATGAACGTAAAAGATTTCGCCACTTGTGCGTGCCTATAGCAATTTTTTTTCCTATACATGTGTGTGGATGATAAATATAAATTTTTTTTGTATGCTGCTTTTTTGATAAAAACGAACAACAATGTTTGAGCAGGAAAATATGAGAAAGCGAATTTCAAGTCAACACTGGCCGGAAATTTCAACAGATTTTTTGTCTATAGATTGTAAAGCTTAAAATTAAAGCTTTTGATGGTTCAAAAAAATCACCCCGGGTTTCAACCATTTTTTGTTCGAATCCGAAATGACATTTAGTAAAAATAGAAATGTCATGCCATGTGCATGAGATAAATTTAGATTTGCTATAATTCGATATATTTCAACTATAAACTCAATTCCCGTTTAATGCTGCGTGACAAGCCTCTTGATAAAAAAATATATTTAAGTTAGTCTTCATTTCACGTGAATCACAATTCAAAGTGTCACGTTTTTATGCCGTTGCGGTAAAATGTCTGAACAATACGAAGAAAGGCAAAAAATTAACGTGCATTGTTGTGCAGTGAAAAGAAAGAAAAAATAAAGTTTGTGGGGTAAGGTTTGCGGGCATTTTGGTGTGTCAAGTGATGAATATTTAAAATTTACAATTAAGAGTGAATAAATTATGTTAAAAAGGGATCAAAATTGAATTGGAAGATTCCTTTTCAGATATTTCAAATTGAATAATAAACACGTGACTTAAATTTTAAATATAACCCAAGAAGATTGCACCGGAAGAGTTTTCTTCCCACAAAATCATTGAGATGTGTGATCATCAATGTGCCTTTTAGCATCTCCAAGTTTGCGTGAAAAATATTTTTCTTCACCACAAAAGCAAAAAAGATTTTTTCCTGTCTTTCGTTCGATTTTTCCTCTCTTAATTGCCACAAGCTCGTCTATTGTGTGTTTGCTTTCATTTAATATTCTCAAGTAGAACAAAAGTCAAGTCGATTTCGAGTATTAATGTGTGCAGTGATGTAGATTGGCCATGACACATCATGAATCTTACGGCGTAGAAAAAGTCATCACGTTTACTAACAATTTTCACTTACACACTCTCAAGTATTTCTGCATGTGCTCACTTGAAGGGCTGTTAAAGAATGAATGAATGACTATTTATAATGATCAATGTGCATAGATTTTCAGCATCACTGACAGACTGACAAAAGTTTCCACTTCCGACCGTCAATAAATTTTCTACTTTTCTATTTCTTAGAAAATCACTTTTTTTGCTCTGTTGATCCACTCGAGTGAAATATTTGCTTGTTCCAAAAAGAAAGCAATTGAAAAACTTTTTCACTTTTAGAGCCATTGGTAAATGACTGTGAGCGGGGATGATTATTTGAAATAGCTTTAAGGCATTTCGGAGAAAAAAAACGATGAAATTTCAATAACAAAACAAAAAATGTCTGGAATGTTTATGAAAACACTCGTTTTGCTTGGAGGTACTTTAATTTTCTTCTTCTTATTTTAATGTAAACAAAACTTTTAAGAGCTTCCAATCGAAGAGGAACAAATTTTTGTGACTTTCTTAAAGGAAATAAATTCCTGGCATGTTTCGATGTTTCGCACAAAATTGTTAAATCAACGATAAAATTTCTCAACAAAAAATGAAATATATAAGAACATGAAAAAATAAATTCCTGCTTCAGTGAATTCTTACAATTATGTTGAGTTTTCAATCAAAAAATTCTTTGGTGGAAAAATCTTTCATTAGGAAAAGTTCCAATGTAATGAACCACACAAAAGCATTTGACAAAAAGGCTTCAGAATTCTTTTCAATGTTGAATTTTTACCTCGTTTATGAAAGTTCAACAATTCATTAAAAATAAAAGGCTAAGTAACTAAGAGATTTAAATTAAGAATTTTTTTGGAATTTTTATGAGAATTTTCTCGAAAATAAAAACCAAACATGACATAAAAAAATAATTTTTCTTGAAAACTTTTTAGAGTTGATTTAAAATTCAAAATTTGGGTTTACTTACTCAAGTTTTCCGCATGAATTTCTAGTTTTTAAATTTTTCAAAGTTAAATTTTTATTTCCTTCAAATATTTCTCTACTCAATCCAGTTTGATGTAAAAACTTTCATCGATTTTTCTAATTTTTCGCTGTCATGAAATGTTAGCTCCCTACTTTTCTCCTTCTCTAACAAATTTAACAAGGTTTTTATCTATTTCGAGACATCAATCGTAATCGAATGTCCTCATTAATTTGCTTGAACAAAGACTCGTCTAAAAATTCTATCAACCTCCCCACACCTCCGTAAATAACAAAGTATCACGAGAGAGAAGAAGCATAAATTAAATCGATTGAGTCTCACAGTGATGTTTGTACAATTTTATTTTCACTGTGAATAGAAAAAGCTGTGTATATAATGTCGATGACTTAAATGAATGAGAAGAGCATTAGTGAAAATCTCCTTTAATTCCTCTTTTATATTGTTTCCGTTATGATCTTTGTGGTTTTAATTTAGAGGCTTAGCATTCACATTGACATTTTCATCAAAAAAACATTTTTCCTCACGAGGAAATAAAATGGTTAATGTCGAAATAAGAATAAAGCTCCCTGGGATATGAAAAAGGGCCGAACTTATCTTTGTTTTCAATCTTTACGTAACAACAAAATTAAAGTTAATGAGGGTTCTCTTCAAGAGTTGTTAAATTAGAATTGTACAAAAAAAGTCTTTTGAACTTTTTCCAGGAAATTTTATTTCAAGTCTTTTGACCTTTTATTTAATTCTCAAATAATTAAATCTGAAATTCATGAAGAAATTTACTTTTTTTAGAGGTTAAAAGTTGCACTCGAAGTTGGATG
Source organism: Tanytarsus gracilentus (assembly GCA_038502055.1). NCBI lineage: Eukaryota > Metazoa > Arthropoda > Insecta > Diptera > Chironomidae > Tanytarsus > Tanytarsus gracilentus. The sequence goes on from JAXRKN010000037.1 coordinate 3,959,859, forward strand.
AGTTTTGAAATTAAATAAGAGTGAAACTGAGAAATAATATTGATGGCAAAATCAATTAATTATTTTATCGTGATGAAAAAACATTAAAACTTTTCAATTATCATCATCGAAACAAAAAAGTTTTCATGGGCCTCAAAGTGTTTAATATTCATGAGACATCTGCTAAAATTTTCACCATTAAATTCAAATTTAAACACAATTTTATTTCACCTTTTTTAAAACAAAAAAAAACTTTTCTTTGTCTTTTTCGATACTTAGATTTTTGATAACTTTTGTTGAGTGATAATGACAGCTATGAAGAATCGAATTAAAGAAAAAATTTAAACGTCAAGGAAGTAGAAAAGAAATTTTCAGCGTAAAAATTCTTCTTTGTATTTCTGTCGCTTTTCCTTCATCCCCATACTTATCGTACTCACTCCTACACAAAGAGAAAGAAGGCGACAGCTTTAATGACGCGCTATTAATACGTGCTCGAGTCATCACCTCACATAATTTTTCAATTTAAAAATTTTTCTTTTGTGCGAATTTGATTACCGCGACACGCCATCAATGATAATGTCAGATTTTGAGCGCATTCGTCTGGTTTTATTGGGTGGACCCTTTGTGGGAAAGAGCTGCATAGTTAGAAGATTTTTAACGAAAACATATAATGACAAATATCGACCTACCGTCGAGGACTTGCACAACCGTGAATATGATTTAGGATCAGTTTCGCTAAAGGTAAAAATTTACATAACTTATGACAAGGGTCAATGACATAAAAATACAAATCTCAACTTGAAATGTCAAAAAATTCCTCAGCAAGAAAATTTCATTTGCAAATTTACGACTTTGCAACAATTTATCTACTATATAACCCTTGATGAAATCAATAATCATTATCCTCCATATAAAATGATTTCGAACTTTTTTTACTGTCAGCAATAAAGCTGAGCTGTAAGAGATTGAAAGCTAGACCATTTTTTTTCTCGTAAAATTTCAATTTCAGTGAGCAAACTTTTTTATACTATCAAAAAATACAGCTTTAACGCCTACTTTGTCATAAATCTTTTCACTTTTTAGTTAAAATTTTCTTGCTGCGCATTTTTCTAAAATTTTTACTCGATACGTTAGGTGGATATTTTGGATACGTCAGGCGATATGCAGTTTCCCGCAATGAGACGATTGTCGATAGCAACAGCACACGCTTTTCTTCTTGTTTATTCCGTCACAGCAGCGTCTAGTTTTACAGCTGTTAAACAGTGCTTCGAGGAAATACGAGAACAAAGAGCCGATTATCAGGTAGGTCATGCGTGAATAAATGCTGCATCGATTTGTCGCACAATTTATCGTAACCTGTCAATTTCACTTTGTTGCTGAGCGCGAATGTGTGAAAATGATCTATTAAATTTTTAATTACGATCGAAAATTTTACGCACGCATTCATATGTGAATTTAATGAGCGGTTGAATAGCATTTTGTTGTTGCAATTCGATGGATCGATAGACAAGCATATAAAGACCATTTTCAAGCCTCAAATCTCGACGCGGCATGCTGGTGACAGTGAAGACCACAATTAATTTTGAATTAATATAAATTTTATAATCGCATCGATAACAGACGATAAATGTTTTCTGCAGACGATGTCGAATATTTTTCTAATTAAAACTTCATAATTAATTCGCAGGAAATTCCAATCGTTGTAGCTGGTAATAAATCAGACCTTATTGAATCGAATCGAGAAGTGCGTATTGAAGACGTGTCCGAATGGGTATATTGTGAGCTACCGAAATTGAGGTAATTTCTTATTCAACTAATTAAAAATGTTTTCTAATCAATTGATTCTAATTCATAGAGTAAAAGTCATGGAGTGTTCAGCAAAAGATAATTACAACGTAACAGAGCTTTTCAAAACTCTTCTATCGCTTTCGAAAATTATTCCGATTGAGAACAATGGAGACACATTTGGGGGGCCACTCAAGCGGCGATCGTCGGCTTATGTTAGTGCAACGAGTAAAGGTTCGTGTGTTAACAAATTCAAAAATTAAAGCTTCTTAAAATTATTTGGAATTTTATTAATTAATATTCACCAAACCTCAAAACCGAAAGTCATATATTAAAAAAGTCGGTTGAGCGAGACAAAAAAGGCTTTTTATTGAAGATCCACAAACACATGAATTCAAAACTTTGTATCTAAATAATTAATCAAATTACCACAGTGATTAATTAAACTTTTCCCCAAAAAAGGACCAAAAACGACCTTTCGAAAATCACTGAAATAATTTTCTGATGATTATTAGAACTTATATTGGCACCGAAAACTTTTTCAAGAGCAAAACTTTAATTAATTTTGACAGTAACCAAGCCATCAATATTAATTACACAAAAAATAATTATCTTTCTCAGGTAGGAATCGTGTCCCGAGTCCATCGTTTGGATCTGACAAGACTTCATCATTTATGGCATCATGTAGTAGTAATGGAAACGAGGCGTCTGGTTCTGACAAGTCGAAACCACGATCAAGGTATGTAACTGACATCTATCGTTGCGATACTATCTACATTATGTAATTCCTCACATAAACCCATATCATTTCACACAAATGTTTAGAGTCTTTTTTTTCGGTATCTCAATGAGCTGAGCTATGATGATAAAATCCTTTCACATCTTTGTTGGAACTACGTGTGACATCTGTGCGTAGTTTGTGTTAATGTTCACAAGCTGTAGCTATTTGGCTCCGAAATTGGATTTGAATGTTGATTTGGACCTTTTCTTTTTTTCGGTCCTTTTACACCATCACATAAAACTTTTCTCTAGACCTGGTCAACCTTTTTTATTTCTTTAGCCGCAATTTGAATAATTTTCTTCTCACTTTCGGTGTAGGTTTGAATGTGCTGACGACATTCCGACTTTCAGATTTTTCCTTCATAGATTAATATCTTTATATCCCTTCTCCTTGAATTTCATCTTTTGAGTATCCTCTTTCATTGTGTTTGCGCTAAAGCCTCTCGAAATTTATTTAAGAGCTTGCGTCGAAGTTTTCGTGACGACTAATGAATTTTGCGTGTAACTTGAGTGTTTTTCGAGAAACGCAAGTGAGATGAAACTTTCTGGAAAATACCAATTAATGTTCAGATTACTTTTGATCATTCACTCGTACCTATGTATGTATTTTTCATTACACTGTGTACTCTCATCAAGTCATAAAAAAATGCTATTTGAAGGAGGTTTGTTCAAGTTCAAGTTCTCAGAGTGATTTTCCTCCCCCTTCTTTCCCATCAACACCAACATTGACATTATAGGCATGTTGAAATTTTCGCACACTCTTCTCTTCCTTCATCTTCTCACTTCTCATTTCCACTAAATTACCTTCATGATATAAATTTAATTTTCATCGTGATTTCCTCTATTGCGTTTTGGTAATATCATTGATTGTGTTTATTTGCCGATACCCCACAAGAAACTTCCGTGTGTAAATTGTGTAAATAAACAGCGGCATCTCGATAATATTAAATCTCGATTTAGGTTTAACTTCTTTTTTTTTTATTTTTTACATTGCACACATCAATATACTCACTTTTTGAACAAATATAAAAAAGGCTGAGAATAGCAAGGTTAGAAGTTAACCCCTATTGCGGAACCTTTTTCGATTTCTTTGCGCGAGCATCATTTGACAATATTTTTCCATACAGAAAATTTCACGATACAACTTTTGTACTCATTCAATAAATCTTTGCTACTGCAATGCGAAGATAAAGCGATCTTTTTCGCCAAGTCATTAATTATTCTTTCTCTCCTCTATCTATTTTCCTTCAACTCTCGATAGATCGCTTATTCGACGCTCATCGAGGAAAACCAAGCAGCAAATAGCTTCAGCTGGAGGCACAGGTGTAGAGGATTGCAGCATCCAATAATTTGTGTTTTTTCCCATCCATTCTATTCTCTATCCACCTCCAAAATCACCTTGAAATGTGTCTAGAATTTCCAAACCATCAACCCATAAACACACACACAACAAAAAAAGCAGTTTTATTATAAATATTGAATGGCTTATAGAGAAAGATTAAAGAAGATATGTGAGTATATTTGTGGACGTGCTTTAGTCGCACACAACGTCTTTTTATAGATTGTGAAAAGGATTAGAATTAAGGTCTTGTAAATTATAGAAAAAGAAAAACCTTTGCATTGAAGCTTTAAAAATGAAAAAATAGAAATTTTTGATCGAGGCACAAAGAAGCTTAGCAAAAGTTTAAAATACGATCAATACGTTAGGATTAATTATAGAAAATAAAAAATAACAACAATTATTGAGTGTGAAATATTTTAAAATAATTTTAAGTTATCAGAGCTGTGTAATAATTTATTTAAACTCTTCTATAAGTATTTTCGTTAATTACGTCACGTGGCACTAATTTTAGTTTATTTTTTATTATTAATTAATTTTCCAAAAAAGCTCTGTACTCCAAGCTAAAATTTAATTCACTAATACTAGTTTTCACTATATTTCATAAATTCCAAATCATTTTTATATTAAATTTTTTTATGATGTTGTTTTCAAGGAAATTTCTTTATTTTATTTCTCACAATTGAAACTTGCAACTCCTTTTATTTTATCATATTTATTTCACAGTTTCTTTGTATAAAAATGTCACTTTTATCTTCAGAATGTTTGACATCTTTTGAAAAAACTGCAAGAAAGTAACGTAAAATTATTATGATTGAAATATTTCAAACGTTTTTATCAAAGTTTAAATATTTATATAATAAAAAGTGTCGATATAAATTTCAATTTATTGTTGCTGAAGAAAATAAAAACGAAAAATAAATTGACCATAAACTAAATTATTTCTTGCGTGCTTCGTCTGACAATTGTGAACAGTCTTATTGTAGCTCTCAGCTTTTCTTTCTTTTTTATGTTTATTAGTTTGGCAAAAAGAACTCTCGCAGTTGAATTTAATCTGGAGAATCAAATCTTCATTAGCTGTTATTATCCTCTTTCTGTTTTAATCCTTTTATTTAAATTTATTTTTACACTTGCTGAATTTAAATAAATGAAAATTTTTGTAATATTATTTTCCTTCGCAGCTTTCAGAACTTGCCTAAAAGTTCTTTATTAAAAGAATACATTTAGAGAAAAGTTTCAAGGGATGTTAAAATTGTTGATAAATATCTAAAATTTTAGATCAATTGTCCTTGAAATGTTTTTCCACAAAACCAAACAAATGAAACTTTTCAAACTCACTTTAAGAATTGCTATTTTGTAGATTACATGAAAAAATCGATGCAAAGTGAATTGTGATGATAAAATTAGAAGACAAAAATTGAAAATATATAAAAAAGAGAAGAAATAAAATTGTGAGTACATTTTTTGTCAGAAACTCCAATTTTTGTGCTACGCGACCGAATTTATCAGCAAAGAAATTTAAATTTTTTCAAAAAGTTACCTCCGCAAAAAGTAAAACTTTCTGAACAAATGCTGATTTATACAAAATAAAATAGCAATGAGAAAAATAATTTTCACATTCTATAAATAAAGAGACGCAAGCTGCTCTGCATGCAAAATCTTTATTACTTCAAAAATTGTTTTCTGTTCCTTAATGTTAAACTCTTCATGTCAGAAAATACACTCCTCATAGATAAGCCGTTTCATCCAAGCACAAAATTAATCTCGACGTTATCTCTCTCGGCAACAACACAAAAAGTATTATTTTTCAAAAAAAAATCTTTGCACATTTTTCCCTTGAGCACTGAAGAAAAAATATAAACAAAATTTATCTCATCGTAAAATTTTAATACCTCTGTTGATTAAAAGAACGAAAGAGAGCATAAGAAAAACTTGTTACTTGATGTTCACAATAAATTTTAAGAAGGAGGCTGAAATATCGCATTCAAAGTTAAAATGGTTCTAGTGCATTTTCTCCTCGCCTCTCGAGGATGTTCAATAAACGGATGAAAGTTGAAAGAGGAACGGCAGGAGTGTAACAAATGGGCAGTATTATTATCGCAATTACTTACATTTAAACGAAACATACTGGCCAATTTACGAGCATGATTGTTTTTGGTATGCATAATGGAACTTCCTTGTCTCTCTTTTATCTCCCTTAAATGGCGATGATAATGACTTTTATCTATTTTCCTCTAGGGACGGAAAGCGCTTTAAGCGAGGTTCGGATACACTTTTAATTTGGATGAATTTGTTTTTTTTTGAGTAAACGTTTTAGGAAGGTATAATTTTTATCTTTTTTAATGCATAATTTTATTAATTTCGTCAAATTTTCATCCCTTGCCAATTTTCACCACTAAGCTAAATCGCTCCTCGAAATAAATGAGAAAATTATGTAAAATCGTCCAATTTATAATAATAGCATTAGTCATGAGAAAATGATTAAAATTGATATAATTTTAGTTGAGCTAAAAGCCGCAGAAAAATCAATTTGCGGGAAAAATATTTCGAAAATTTATTCATTCTCAAGTATTCCGATCATATATTTACAAACCACTCAAACAATTTGCATTTCAATGCATCTGTTGCACATTTCAGTGAAACCGATGAGAGAAAAATTTATGCTCTGGCATTTCTCATCATATTTTTCCCCTCTTGCTAAGCGAAATAATGCTCAAATATCTTTAGATTTATAAAAAAAAACTTTGTAAAAGAAAGAAAAATTAATTTTTCAGTGGAAAAACAATTTTTAAAAGTTGATTACATGATGTTCATGTGATTTGTTGAAAAGATGGTGAACGTAATTAAAAATAATTGAACTAGAATTTATGGAAATAAAAAAATCATGTTGAAACATATTAGTGTAATGTTAAAAAAATAAAATGATGAATCAAACTGTAAGCTTAAAATTGAATTTGTTTCTTTTCAATTGACATTTTTGATATCCATCGAATTGTGGAGAATTTGTGGGCTGTCAAAGGTAAATTAATTAGCGGTGAATTTTGATTTCTATTTTTCTCGTTTTTCAGATTCCACATGAATTTAAATTGGTCATTTTGAGTTGTGATCTACTATTTTTCACAGCACGCTCGTCTAAAGCTTTTTAATGATGCTTTTGCATGATTGATGATAATTTTGATGTGGAAAAAAAAGTCGATAGATGTTGTCATGCTAGTGCTTATTTAGAAGCTTTTAATGGGTTCCATTAGGCAGAGAGTACAGACATTTTACTTAATGCGAGCTTGAATCAGTTCAAAGAGTAGCAAAATTACCATCATGGATGTTCATTTCCTCGTTCGTAAGTAACATTAACATCCTTCAATAACGAACATGCCCATGAACTCCTTTTCGACATTAAATTGATATTAAAGAAATAAAGTTGTCAATGTCTGTGGTTAATTGTACAAAATTTTATGCCTCCTCGTGTCGTTTAACATCCGAAAAATTTATGATCAAACATTTCATGAAATTTATTTAGGCAGTTTAAGATAAAAAAAAGTTAATTAATAAAATTATTGTTTTATTTATTTATAACTTTTATAACACAAACCATATTTTTGTTAATAATGAAAGCAATTTTCATCTGAAAATATTTTTTAGTTTCCATCGCGAGCAAGTCAAGAAAATATTCTCTGTTTTGTTTGAAGCTGTATAACCGTTTCATAAAACACTCTTTGAAACGTTTAAAGTGAAAGACATTTTCAAACGAAGTGGATGCAATTTTTTACTGTCATAAAGTGAATGCAGCAAATTTTTACATTGCAGTAACAGAAAAGTTTTTAAATTCCAGAATGAATATTTTATATTAGGAAAAAAGTTATGGATCACTTTAGCGCACTTTAATTTTAAGTAAGATCAATTTTAACTTTTGTTTGAAAGAATTTAAAATTTACTTAAATTTATTTTTAACGAATGGCTTATTTAATAGTTTTGAACTAAAAAAATACATTTTCTCTTGAATAATTTTATTTAAACTTTTGAATCGAAATTGCAGAACTTTAAAAGCAGACAGGAATTATTTTTCGTACTTATGTCTGTCTCTGTTGATTCTCACAATGGTGCCACACTGTCTAAGTAGTCTGAGAATCAGTTCATCGACCGAAGCTACCACATATTGTATCTATAAACTTTCTTATGCTTTTCTGAAAGTATTTTCAAAGTGAGATCGAATCTTTTTGAAATAATCGTTAACAAAATTAGACTTTTGACTATAATTTTCTGGTTATAAAATTTCCTGTCTTTAAAACACTTTTCTCAAGTCTAATTATGTTAAAAAAGGATGAAAAGATTAAAATTATCTTTAAGGTTGCCACGTGCAAACCCAAAAATTATAATTTTAGTGTATTTCACCCTTTTTATTCAATCAATTTTTGGCTTTAAATTACCAGAGCATACTTTTGATTAAACTAAACGGTAAAATATGAAATAATTTACTTTTGCTCTATCATTAATGACGGGATGCAAAAATCGATGGTTGAGAAGAGTTTTATCTCAATCTTCAAGACTCTTTTCGTTAGCATTTAGTGTGAAAAAAACTATATATTTCTTTTTGAAAAGCTCACGCACGTCAGAATCTTTATAAACAAGTTGAATCCAGTCGAAATAAAGTTAAAGCAATTTAATGGAGAAAATGACGATGAATGGCATTTGCGATAAAAGTAATTTTCTGATAAGATTTTTTCAATTTAAGCATAACCACTGAGCTTTTCCTATGAAAAATCCGAGCTTTCTATAGGGAGCATAGGCGTAAGATGTCGAAGTGGGGACAAGTGAAAAAATTATTACTTGGAAAGAAAATTCAAAAATTTAAAACTCATATTTTTCTCATGAAAGTAAAATCTTTAATATATAAATTTTCAGAGAAGTTAAAGAAACCCCACTCGAAGCAAAATAATTATTCTTAAATATTTTTTTGTCGTTTTGCCTTTGAAAAGGATTTTTACTTGAAAGATTTATTCTGTTTTCGAACTTTTTATATTTCTTCTTTTAAAAAAAACGAAAAGTTAAATTTTGTATGATTTCATCTCAATGTTGAGCACTCCGATTCCTTTTTAATTAGTAAGCAAAATTCATATTGGATTACTATATTGAAGCCTTATGTAACGTGAAATTAATATCAACATTAAAAATTCCACTTGTATAGACAAAAAGAATGGTGGGAGAGTAAGATGAGATATTTTTCGAGTAATTTAATTTGTGATGAACAAAACTCTGACTCGACTCTCGTCATTTTTCGGCAACAATATAAAGTAAAATAACGCAGGCAGCGTTTTATTTTCATAATGTCAAATAAAGAAGAAGAAAAACGTCCCTTTGCAAAGGTGCTGGCGCTTGCGAATTTTAATTAATCGCTGAGATGGAGATGAAGGCACTTTTTCATGGTCCAATGGGAGGGTTTCAAAGAGAGACAGCGAGTTTAAAAAAGGCACATGCTTTGAAGAGTATTTTTAACGTTAATTGCGGAAGCTCTCGTTACTCGTTATCACATCCGGTTGCCATAAACAACATGAAAGCGCTTTCTAATGTCAATAACGACTCAGAATTCTTTTACATTTTTGACGAATATTTTTTTATTGAGAATCATCAAAAATTACAAATTGGCTTTTTAATGTAAGCCTTCTCGATTGACTGGATCTGATTGGAAAAGTTTTCTTGCTTTTGCAATCTACACTTCATGCTGTGCCATCGGTGTCTGATACATTTACGTGTATAGAATTTAATATTCGGCACATACATTGATCATCAACATTCATGGAAAATATACCAGGAACTATTTTGCATAAAAATGTAGGAACTTTACGTTTATCAAGAGTTTTTTTATTTCAAAAGAGTGCCATATATTATGTGATGAGATTGCGGTTTAATAAAATATTTTTTAAGCAATTCAAAAAGTTGTAAACATTGCTTTAAAGCCTTATTAGGTTTTATAACTTTCATCGCATCTACTTCAACTTCCTTTATTTTCACAATGTCCCAATGTCATCAACTTTATTTCCTTTTTTCGTAACTTTTTTGACATTGATAAAGGAAAAATGAAACGAGGTCCAATGACGAGAGAATTTCCCATGGAGAATATAAATGAAATAATATTTCAGTGAATACGCTTGTATTAAAAGCTCATGAAGTGTCGATAAATTTAATGCGAACTAAGAAATGTGAATCATTTTCGAAGGGCTATAAAAAAATTAATGGCTGAAAAAGTGTCGATTTTCAACTTTATTTTTCTTAACAATAATTTATTAAACTTTGTGAACATTAAAGCCGGCTTCAAAACGGTTCTATATTTAGCATTGTTTTCAAAATAAACTCTCAAGTTAAATGTGGCAAAAATTGTTTTTGTTTTCACACCCCACTTAATGATGCCATTGAGAACGAAAGAATTTCAATAATTTCTTTAATATCCATTTAGAAAGTAATGCTGACCCTCGTGTTCGAATGAAAAGGCGAGAAACCTTTTCGGTATTGGCAAATTCTTTTTCCATATCTTTCGATACATCGAATAGCAACCGTCGATATTAAGGCGTAATCCTTTAGCAAATAAAAAAGGATTACTCGATATGCACGATAAATAAGTAGAAATCCCTACAATTTTTTTCAATTGAGTTTTTCTTTTCGAAAGCAAACAGAAGGGATCAAAGTGAACTGCGTGAAAGATTTTCACCTTTATAGATAATATTTTAAACCCGACACGAGGGCGCGGAGCTCAGTTGATGCAGATAAGGATTGGGGAAGTCGCGGTGAACTCTGTTGGAGGTCACTTTTGAGTTCAAGAAGTGCCATGAAAGCTTAAGTAATGGTTATAATGAACACACCAATCGTTTCTTGGAGCTTCAGAGTTCAACCAGGTTCATGAAGAAATATTTTAAATCCACTTAATAACTGAAAACACGTGTTGAAAATATTTTTAATGGTTTTTATGGCGTCATGGACGAAGCTTTACACTCATCTTCTTTCAAATCGATTTAACGTCAACCTCATTCTCTTCAGTTTCACATTGTAGTTACCCGTAGTTACAATCATTAAACGTGAATCACACTCAACTTTACGGATTTTTTAAGACCATTTAAGATTTTGCAATTCATCAATGCAAAATAAACTTGATTCATCTTAATATAAAGTGAACATCAACGGAACCGCTCTTAGCGTAAAATTTTCTTTATTCCAGATAAAAAGTTCGATTTAATCTACGACGAAAGAGAAACCAACAGTAAAAGTTTTTTAATAAAATTATGCCAATATATTTAGATGTTTCTTAAAATTATTAATACATGAAATCGGTTTTACAAATGGTTGGTTTTGAAACATAATTTTTACAAAGAGTGTGTTGCTATACAACCCCTTTTCATCTATGTGCACACTTCAAATTTTTTAAATTAAAAAGCTTTTCATTGTTAAGTGATGGATGTGGAGGTGCAGTTTTTTACTGTTTACGTAATAATTTGATGATGTCGCTTACGGCGTTGCACAATAATCGTTTTACCTTAACACATTGTTTTCATTGCACATACACGACATCATCAAATTACTTTATGTAAATTTTTCCATCCTCGTAGCATTAATTTTTAAGGGTATAAGTTTTGCAATCAAAAATCTGCTGATTGAACTATTTTTAATACATTTTTAAGGATTCAAATTTGTAAATAATTAAATCATAAATTTTTATTGAAACCTCTTGGAGTCTGAAAGGTAGACTAAAAATACATTTTATTACAAGCGTTCTAAAAATATGAATGTTGCGCATTTAAATAAAGGTGCCCGAATGCCATAAATTTGACCTAAAATTGCTGAAAACACAATAAAAGAGAAAATTGAACCTGTCAAGTATCACAATCTATGCGATACAATGAAATTTTTTACTTAATCATCTGCATGATAATAGAAGGACTCATCCTCCATAATCTCCATACTTAAATGATCTCTTTCAAGAGGAATCCTTTTACGCAACTCATTGAGTTACTCCTCATTTCCATTTACCCTTTCCCCCGACGCATATTCTCGTGATACACTCATTTTAATGTAAAAACTTTTCTTTTTAATTTTCTTTTTCCGCCTCCAACTTTATCGTCATCCTTTAGTCGAACTCGAGATGGTAACAAAAAATATCGTGGGACGTTTGTTGACGCAAATGAATTTGAAAGAAAATAAAATTAATTATGATTTTCTTTAAGCAAAGTAATTACTAATTATTGTACTAGAAATTTTTTTATCCGAGATACTCTTTTATGATCCGTCTCTCCTCACACATATACGCCACAAAATTCTCTCTTTTCAGTGAAGAATTTAAGGTTGATTTTCTTGTTCATGACATGACAAGCATGGTACATTAAGCAGACAAAAATATGCGGCAAACAAACACATCTTCGCCTTGGGTACAAAGCAATAAAATTCCCTCTTTTCAAAATAAGAAAGAAAAAATAAATTTTTATAAAACTCTGTGAATCGTAAGTTTTGAAAAAAATATACGACTTTCATCATCATTAATGATTGTTTTTGCTTTCTTTAAGAAAAAAATAATTTTTCGTTGGCAGCCACATTTTACTGAAGCACGCATAAAACTTTTTTTGTATATTTTTACGTGGCTTAAGTGGTTTTCGAAGCTTCTTTTGAAAATTTATTGTTCGCATGTAAAATTCATTATGACGCAGGATATTTTTAAAATTTTTAGTTCAAATCCAAATTTTTTGTCAAATAATATTTTTGTGGTAGTGATGATCTAATTTTCTTTCGACGTATTTTGCACATCCTCTCTACCGACAACAAAGGATGTGAGAATTTATTGTAAATGAAGAAAATTCTCTGACATGACAACGACATTGAGGGTGCTTTGAATCGATTCGACCTATTCAAGCTTAAGTAGCACGTCAAAACCTCTCTCAAATTCGGCTCAGTCTTACAAGCAAAATTCTCCTCTTTCAAGTTTGAATTATTTTCATCTTTTTGCTAGAAAATTTAAAAGAAGTGTTTCGATTTTAAAAAATAATGAGGCCTCAACGTTAAGGACCAATTAGTCTTTTCATGAATTTTAACCCTAGAGAACAGCTTTTTTTTACAATTTACTGTATTTTAATTTAAAAATAACATTAACATAAATACGATTTGAAACTCCTTTGTAGTTTTTTGTAAACGAAAAACATTTTCAATTGATTTAATTTTAATTAATTTTTTCAAACAAAAAAATTTGAAATCCTTTGAAGAATTTCATTAAAATTTATTTCTGTGCAGTAAGAAATAATATATCAAATTTTTAGGGTGCCACCACAGTTTAAATTTCATGTTCAAAAACTTTCATAAAGTTTTCTTTAATGACGACATTGAACTCTAATTTTTCGAGAGCTTCTCAAATTTTTTACAAACTGTTTCTCGAACCACATCATGTTTGATGTTGAAATTTTCACGTTTTATTCAACGCACGTGGCTATCTCTAGAATGAAGCTTTGTAATTTATTTAAAATGACTCAAAATAATGCATGTGATTATGAAATTTGTGCTTGTTAATTTGCTGAAAGCATCTGGCAACATGAGTTATATTTACATCGAAACGTCCTAAAGTTAACAGCTGCTGCACTAATTAAGAGCTTTAGCATTTTGATGAATTATTATATATTTCGAATAAATTTATTTGCATGTTAATTTGAAGAGCTGCTTAATGCAATTTTTTTAGTTATTTATTTTTCGCTTCGAAAAGCTTACAAAATTGAGTTGGCTTGTAAATTCAGTAAAAATTTAAATTGTAAAAATGCCAAATATTTTTTTTAAATTTTGCTGGCTCTAGCTGTGGTTTAAATTTTATTGAGGACGATACTAAAATTTTGCTCTGTTTTAATTTTGACTTTTTTGCATGATGCCAAAATAATGTAATGACCCAAATGGTTATTTACAACTATAATAATAATTATACAATTTATTTTCTTTAATCTTTAAAGAGGAAAAGATTAAAAGCTAATAAAGTTTTAAAATCGCGTCAACATTTGACAAAATAAATAGAAAAATAAACCAATGAAACAGTAAATTGAAATGCGTGCAGTTGACGTTCTCAAAATTATGTTCTGAGGTTTTTTACTAGAATTGAAGAGTTGCGTTGCATTGAAAATATATCAAAAAGTTTTTTAATTTTGAAAATTTGTGCACAAGAAGAAATTTGATATTTTAATTAAATTTTATAAAGTTTAATTATGTTTCTATACTTAATTAGATTTGCTATAGAAACGTTAAATTAAAAGTCAAGCATTTTAAATTATAAATCTCTAGAATAATTTTTCGAATGCTATATTCATGATATTGTTGAAAGATTTTTCATCAAATCATTAATGATTTTCCGAACAATTAGAAACTCTAATGTCTTTTCCACAAAGTTAAAACTTTACTTTCTGAGCCTGTCTCGCGTTGCGAAAACGTCGAGTGCTAAATTTCTATCTAACATTGATGAACAAAAGAGCGAGTAATCGATAAATAGGAAAGCAATTTCCTTCCAGATCATTGAATTGCGATCGCTCCACATAGAACAGGCAAAAAGGTACTATAAATACTCTTTCACTAAAATCGAATCTTGATGACGATAATGGCGGATGGAAAATTAGAAACTGAGAAAATTTCATCTTCCTTTGATTATCTTCAATCGTGAGCATGGAAGAGAAACAAATTTACAATTATTAATTACACAGATCAATGAAGCAATTTCAATAATAATAATCAACAACGCTTTTATTGCATATTTTATGTAAATAAATTAAAATATATACATTTTTTCGCTGGAATTCATTGAAGTGAAAGAATCTAAGAGGAAAAAATTAATTTTATACCTTAAAATATATTTTCAATTAATAATTAATAAAATATTTACCATTGAAAATCCCGACCCTGCTACAACCTTATTCAAATCATTGCCTTCGATACACTCTTGGATGCAAAAAGGAACTAACCTAAAGAATGCAAAAACCAGAACATAAAATCTTGATGTACATTTCTCATAATTTATGTTCATTGAAATAAATTTTTCAATTTAATATTTAAAAAACTTTTATCAGCTTACACATCGTCATCGCTATCAATGCCACAATTTCTGTGTTCATTCCAACCCCAAGTGTAAATAGCATTGTTTGATTTTAAAATGCCATGCTCAGCGCCCAATGCCAAATCATGAACCGGAAAAATCGAACATTGATGAGGTGTGTCAGTATCATTTCGATTTCCATTTCCCAACTGACCATAATTATTGCGACCAAATAAAAAAAGCTTCTTCGAACATGTAACATATGCCACATGGGTCCATCCGGCTTCAATCCTTTCAATCTTTTCGTCTGATTTAATTTTGCTACATTGGCCGAATTTATTTTCACCGAGACTATGTATCACCAATCCATCGCGCCTAATAAATGAAATGTGATTCTGACCACATGCAAAATGAATAACGTCCTCAGTATAGTTATTGTTATCCACTCGAAGCCATTCGACTGCATTATGTTTTATGATTGAAAAAGATTTCATTTGTGATTTTAAAAATGGTTTAAGGACTCCAGTGATGTATAATTTATGAGACTGAGTGAGAATAGCAATGAATTTTAAGCCGAATTTGATCTCTTTTGGTATTTCATTATCAGGTAAGTGCAGTTCTTTTGGATGCCTAATAATTCCCTTATCGATGAGTCCTAATTGATTTGAAGCATTATTTCCCCACACAAATAATTGATTTTCTCTGCTGATTGCTCCAGTCACATCCCATCCACACGAGACAAATTTAAATTTGTTATTTAATTTAAGCCTCTTGAATTTACATAAATTTTCTCCTTTTGTGTCCATATCATTTCGTCCTGCAAGCCACAAATCACCAAACTCATCGAGTATAATCGTATGACGAGCACCAGCAGTTATCTGCTGAATTTTCTTTGGTCCATCAGGAACTTCTTGTGGCAATTCATACTCACTCACGTGGCCCACTGCTAATTGACCGCAACTGTTTGCTCCCTTAATATTTAATAAATTTTATTAGAACAGTTTCATTAATATTCAATTTGTGATTAATTACCCAAGTTAAAAGTTTGAATTCGGTCATTAAATTTGATTTATTTCATACACAATCTGAGACACGTGTTAGTCTAAAATATTATAAAATATTTTTTAAAAAATATTGTAAACAAAAATTCACTTTTTTAATTTTTGTGTTGCCAGATTTGCACGAAATTTTTCTTATGCTCGTAACGTCTCATAAAAATTCAAATAGTTGAAAACAAAAAGCATATGATTATGCTCTCGGATGTTTTTGTTGTGTTTATTCAGCATAAAATGTATGTCAATCTCGATATATGAGATTTTTCATGAAAAAAATGAGCCCTAAAGTATTTAATAAAAACATATCATTGATTCAAAAAGAAGCACATTAATTTTTAATAAAAATCAAATTAAAAAATTAACTATTTATTCTCTCTGCTATATTTGCATTTAAAATGGCCAAAAATAAATTAATTGCTCTAACTTTGATTGTGAAAAATTAACAGCCATCTCATGCGATGACAATTGCCCCATTTTTCATATTTAATTTAATTAAATTCAATGAATAATGAGAGACGATAAAACGATGATGAAATTTTCAAAGTAAAACACACACATCGACCCATCGACCATTTTTTTTCTTCATTCTCAGTTGCCTAAGTTTTCAGCCAATAAATTTTAGACTCGTTTTCAATTTCAATATTCTTCTTAAAATCGCTTTAAAACTGCTTCAAAGTATTAAAATATTCATCTAAAGTACACAATTAACCATATTCGCATCGAATACAAGCGCTTTATCACGTTTAAATTCCTCAAATTGAGAATTAAAAAAAAAGAGGAGAAATTTCGCCGATCAAAGAGAAAAGAGGAGAAAAAGAAGAATCGATTAAACAACAAGAGCCGTATTTGTTTGTTGATTGGATGTATGTATAGCTGAAAATCAAGTTGTGGACATTTATTCATGAATATTTAAATCAATTTTGGTTTGAGAGAGACGTAGAAGTTATATAAAACTTTTAGCCGGAGATATTTCTAGAAATGCTCAAAAATCACTTTACACTTTTTAAACACAATGTCCACGCCTTGATAAGGAAATTAATAAATTACTAACGAATTTTCATTTATTCGTCCTTGTCACTTTGATAAAAACAATTTTTAGCATCAGAATTATTTAGCATTCACTGAATATGTCGCTGAAAGATTGGGACTCACTGAATGTTACGCGAGATGAAGTTAATAAAATTGGCGAGGCACTGAAACACAAGGAATTTCGGCAATTGTTTGTTGATTATTGCGAGGAAATCAACGATCCCGAGAATCGAAAACTCTACGAGGAGGAAATAACTCAACTTGAAAATGAACGAGGCGTGGACATCACTTTTGTGAATCCTGAACCTTGCTATGTAATTAAAACGAG
This sequence comes from Tanytarsus gracilentus, assembly GCA_038502055.1. Lineage (NCBI taxonomy): Eukaryota > Metazoa > Arthropoda > Insecta > Diptera > Chironomidae > Tanytarsus > Tanytarsus gracilentus. The sequence continues at coordinate 3,977,183 of JAXRKN010000037.1, forward strand.
CTCTGATGGTGTAACTAAGACTTTCATCAATATTGCAACAAACGATAAAGTTGAGAAGCCATCGCATGCTGTAGCCACCAGCGATGATGGCAAGAGAGGCTTATCATGGAGTTTACCTCATATTTTGGCACCGCCACGCCGTGACATGGATAAAAAGGGCTCACTTTGTCACGTCTACGATGTCGTTTTTCATCCCGATGCTTTGCATTTAGCAAATCGCAACGCGTCATTCCGTAAATTGGTTAATGACACTGCCATTGATGCTATTGAACAAAATTTCAAAGTTAAATTGGATCGTGCAAACGTGAAATTTCCAAAAGGACTCGCCTACAAGGGCATGGCTAAACCAACTGTGATTAGAAAAAAGAAGGAAAATTTTGATGCCTCATCGTTAGAACCGAGTCCAATCGATGGCATTTATCCTGCAATGCCCGATGAATCTAACTCAAAGCCGAAGGTAAATTAAAATCTTTAATATTTTTATGAAACTTAAAAAAATAATAACAATTTTAGGAAGTTAAAACAACAAATGTTCCTGTTAATGCTTACACATCACCTAAATACAAAATTGTACAACGACGTGGAGTTGAATTTCATGAGATGACTCATGAGCTCGATGCCAAGCTCAACTTGACCATCCCTCATGAACTTGTGGTGACGATAGATCTTCCACTCTTAACCACCACGGAGGACGCAAATCTTGATGTGTTGAGTAAAACAATTTCTCTTGTTAGCGAGAAGCCGGCAAAGTATAAATTGGACATTGCATTGCCGTATGAGGTTGAAGAGGAAAATGGAAATGCCAAGTTTGATAAGGCAAAAAGGCAATTGATCATTACTCTACCAGTGGTTCGAAAGAGCTTGCGAATGTCTGATTTTCATCGTGAAGACTCTGGAATTGAAAGCGATCAACACAGAGCGACTGAAAACAGCGACGAAACTGAATCGCCAATCGATGAACTTGACGAAAATGAGGATGATTGTGTGGAAAATTGCGATGAGAAAGTTTCGACTCAACAATCGGATGTTCTAATGGAAGCCGATTATGTCCTTCCAAGTTTCACTTTTAATCACATCGACGATATTCTCGCATTTACTCTTCACGTAAAAAATGTTGATCCATCTTCAATTGCCATCGATCGTAAGGACTTGCTCAACATTGCTAACATCAAATTCACTTCAATTGGCTCCGGATTCTTTCCGATCCACTATTCATTCTGTGTTAAATTTCCATCTCAACGTACCTCAATATTTCGTGACATCACCGCGGAAGCATGGGACAATAATATAATTTTTCAATTTGAACTCAATAATTACGATTTCTCATCCTATGAGGTCGGCTTGAATGAGATGCAATTACAAAATTATAACATTGCTGAACGGCTCATTGGACGGCAAGCTATGACTTCTCAGGGCAAACAAATTGAAGACGACAGCTTGAGTATAGAAGTGAGATCGGATAAAGAAACTGAGCTGGTTATTGAAGTTAATGGTGAGAGTTTTTGAAAAATATAATTATAAATATTTATTAAACTATGTTTTTTTTAAGGAACTGATGGTAAAAATCAAGGTAAGAAGAAGCAAAATGTAGCTCGGCGCAGCAAAAAGTCTCTTGAGACGACATCCAACGACGATGAGGTGTCTGAAGATGTTTTCGATCAGTCAGTTGAGGAAGGTGCTAAGAGACAAAATCTTAAAAAAGCTATGAAGAAGCGTGCCAAGAAGGGCCGATCATTGTCTGAGTCATATTGCGATCAACTAAAAGTTATCAATGAACTTGATTCGTATGCTGGCGAAAAGGGTGATGAGAGGAAGAGCAAAGGACGTGGAGGTGCTAAAAATCAACGAAGCTTGAGTAACAGCAGTGACGAGGATGCTCTCGGCGATATTCCCGTTCAAAACAACCAGAAGTACAAATCCATTCTAAAAAATCGAAATTCATTTTCGGAATGCAACGAAATGAGCTCTGTTGATGATCATCATGAGAAGCAATTTTATTCGGTATCGGCTGATTTTGGCATTTGCCAATCACACGATTCATTGTCGGAGAGCTGTAAGAAACAAGTGCGATTTAGTGACATCATTAAACGTCAATTATTCAGGTGAAAATTATTTTAACTTTTTCTTAACAATTATTTAAAGTTTTTTTCGTTCTTTAAACAGATCAAATACCTCAATTCTCGCACAAAAGAAGAAGAATCAAAAGAAGAAGGCTTCAAGAAAGAGAGCCTTGGAGCGTCGTCATAGTGAAGGAAGCGAGAGTGAAAAGCACGAAGATGACTATGAGGAAAAAGTAAGATATTTTTAGAGTTTCGACAACAAACATGTAATTTCGTAAAATAATTTAAAGGATGATGACGACATTGAGCAAGGTGATGACGATGATGATGCCCAAATTAAACATCAAAAGCATGACTCGGGCGTTGACCTCTCAAGCACTGAAAAATTTATTTCCAACGGAAACAACAAGAAAGGAGGAAATGTCAAAATTAAAAACAAGAAGGCTTCGGCTGTTGGAAAAGTTTCCAATGGAAATGACATTAATTTCAAATCAGGCATGATTTTTGATTTGGAAATGTAAACAGTTTTTTCAAAAATTAACAGTAGTAATGTGCTCAATAATATTAAAGTAATGAAAAATTCTCGATTGAAATCGTGTAGAATTCATAGTTGATATATATATGCATCAAAAGTCACAAAAAAAGAATTTTAGAACACTTTTGCGTGAAAAAATTGTCAAACAACAATCAAAATTTTTAAAGTTTTATGGCATGTTAATGATGATTTGTTTAAAATCTAATTTGAATTGTAACCTTTTCTTATAAATTTAATTTGTCATTTTTAAAAATAAATTTGTGTTTCAGTTTTATGCAAAAAAAAATCAGATAAATAAAATTATGGTTTTTGTGTACTCCATGGCTGAAATAAAAAAGTACAAAAATTAATCTTTTACTCGTTTTTGATACAATAATAATTTAATTACACACTGGTTCAGTTTCATATATATTTTTTTCCAAAAAGGCAAGGTCTGTTTTTAAACACAAAACGTCATTTTTCAAATAGTGCTGACCTTCCTTTATTAGTCCTCAAATTCTCAGCACTTTGAACCAGGGAAATTAAGCCGCATTTAGGGTTCAAAGTGACTCACTATAATATTGCTAAAAACAACCTTTTTAGTTTACCCCTTTTAACTTTGATTCAAACATCTTAATTTTAAAATTAAACAAGTAAAATGCGAGAAGATGCTTTGAAGTTTTTTATCAAATTTAATTCAATTTTTTTTAAACGTTGGAACTGCCTAAAAATGAGTAAGCAAAATACGTCAAACGGACCTTCAAAAATATTGATCTACGAAAAAAGCTTCGCTCTAAAAGTTCTGAATTCTAACAGCTAAAGAAAAAATCTATCGAATGCAAACACTTTGGCATGCCACCTCTTAGCTCTTGCCACCTTGCCTGAAAATCGACTTTAAAAATGAACCAAATTTGCAGTTTTTTCATATAAAATGGGGTAAAATAATTAAATTTTCTCTTTGAAATTGAACCCAAGATATCTTTGAATTTTTTTTTGCTGGTAAAAAATACGTATACCTGAACCAGTGTGAATTATGAAAAAGTAAAAAGAAAGTTGTTTTTTCCAGTTTTTGTTTTATTAAATATACTTGAAATTTCCACCGAAAATGTTTAATATAAACTTTCAAATCGTTTACGATTATTATTCATTGATACAAATACCGTTAAACAATATATAATATAATATATTCTTATTTTCTCTTTAATCAAATTTTCACACTTTTCTTTCAAAAAATGTAAATTTTCTCACAATATTCGATTGCCATTTTCCGTCACATTGCCTCTTTTCTTGAAGATTTCTTCAAACATTTATTTCTTTTGAATCAAAGAGAAGGACACGTTCGCATTGAAAGTTTAAAGTTCTTTCAGAATTTTTAAATTCCACGCAAGTGACCACTGTTTCGTTCAAATATTAAAATATACCGTAAATCCTTGACAATCAGGATAAACTAAACAAATTAAACATTTTTAATCTAATTAAAATTATGATCAACATCCTTGATCAATTTTTATAATCGCTTTTATATGTGTTTGTCTTTAAGATAAAGAAACATTACCTCCCTCGAACACCATACATGTTTCAATAAATTCATTCTTGTGAATTAAGAAAAAAGTAAAAGATTTCATATACTTGACGACTTTGGAGGTTTCTTGTTTTTATCATGTAAAATTAGCTCAAACTGATACAACTGTATGCTAGTTTGAATAAAACTATAACATCGTTTTCCGTTTTCTAAATTTTTCGTTCGGTAAATGGAAACTTTCATAATAATATTAAAAACTATTTAGACATATTTTTCCCTCTGTTTTAGTTGAAAACTACATTTATCTAAAAGTTCTCATTTGAGCACTACTGATTATGATAGTTTTCATTGTTTGTCATTCTTATGGATGGTTCTTTTTTTAAATTTTCTAAATGATACTCTAATAAGAAATGATCTGATGTGAAAATGTCTTCACATTGAAAATTTAAGGATGAGGTAATAAAGAGCGAGCAAAAACATAATTGATTAAAAAAGAACTACGTCACTACTTTAATGTTACACTACTTAACTATTCAATGCTAGATGCCTGTTTTTAATAGCTTCACTTCTTTAAATTTGTTTTAACATTTAATTTTAATATTTTTTTTTAATTAGCAAGAAGCTTTTTAGTATCGTTTATTTTAATGCCAATGAATTTTCGCCAAAGAGAGACGAAGAAACATGCAGCATGTGAACATTTAATGCATATGATTATTTATTTTAAAATTTTTAATTTTTTAAAGTTTAAACTTTTTAGTTTTTAAATGATCAAAAACAGACAAAACTGCATTGAAAAATGAAAATGTGTTATTGAGATATTTAAAAAAAAATAAAAAAAATATTTTTAGTACGAAAATTTCGTCATAAAAAAATTTAACTACTCTTTAGCCATCACTAAACTCAATAATGTTTATGTATCATAATTTAAATCATAAAATTTAGACTCTGTTACAGAGAGTGAATTTTTGTTAACTTTCAATACATTTTTTTATAGATAGAGAAATTTTAACGTTGCGTATGAAATGTGTACGATTAAAATGAGTAAAGTTCTAAAGAACAGCGGTGCCAAGCTTTTGGTTTTCCAAAAGAGAAAGATAATCCAATCTAGAGGACTCTCAGAAAGATATAATCTATATAGTAATTGTGTTAACTACTTTCTGCATACTTCTTGCTCAAATTTTATATGGATATCGATTGAATATTAAAAACTTTCGAGAGCTTTTATGCTTATCAGATTTTTAAAATGTCGCTACACATTCATCTCTTAAACGAGACAAAAAATGGATAATTATTCTTACACTTTTTTTTTGTTTCTTGTTAACTCTATTTTTTCACATCACAAGTTAACTATAATGAAAAAGCATTGATGCATAACATGGAAAGTGATGACAGGTACAATCACAAGATAGAAAATTGAAAAATTATATATAGCGATGAAGCTAACAGAAAACGAACGATTTTTAAAATTTTTTTAGGGTTGGTCATTGTAAATTTTTTTTATATCAAATTATCATTGGGTGAAGAAATTTGACTACTATCAGTTTTAAAGTTAAAGTTACTGATAACTGATGAATGGTAATTATGTGGCACCTGCCAACCCTACATTTTATGTTGTGGCGTTATAACGAATAAAAAAAGATCATCACATTATTGTCACCTTAAAAGTCATTAATATGAGGAGAAACGAATTAAAATGAATCATTCGATAAACATTGAATATCATCCATAAATATATAATATGCAGGTATGAAGAATATATAAAGTACGATTTTCATCTATATAATTTAATAAAATTTGATCGCAATTTTTAAGGATACAACAACATCCAATTTTTTCTCTGCATCGAGATTATGTTTGCCTTTTCCTCATAATTTCAAGATTTTTAAACTTTATCATAATGTTTGTATATTTTAAATGAGTTGTTAACTGTTTTCTTTTTCACTATATAGTTTTATCATCATTTTATATATTAGCACTAAATTCCACAAACTACATTAATTTAAGATTTCATTTATAAAGATTCTTTAAATTTTTTCATGCCTTTTTAAATTAATATAATTCAAATCAAACCAACGCTTTAAATGTCCTTTGCCAAAGCTTCAAGTTTTCAAAAAGGACTTTTTTTAGTTGATTGAACAGCCCCAGATAGTGATGTATTGAAATATCATTATTTAATTTTGTATTTGCAAGTGGAAATATGGTTTAGAAAGCTTTGAGTTTTTAGCGTAACCCACAAAAGTGTGGTAACGCTTTATGCTCGTATGTCCGTCGTCTGTCCGTCCGTCGGTCCGTTCCTTCGTGATCTCGGCCCCTGGACCAGAGAGACTTGGGTTTTGCCAGTGGTGCTCTAGGGTCTATATTAGCCCATTTTAGAATTTTGAGTCATGACAACAGGTCGTGCCATGGACGGCCCTAATGTTCATTTTTATAAAATTTTCTTTTTGTGGTTTATGGGTATGTTGAACTGGGATTTGATAGGAATGGTTGGTGGATCTGAAAATGGAACTGTGGAAAATGGAAATGGGGAAAAGGAAAGGTGGAAAATGGAAAAAGTGGAAAATGGAACAAGTGGAAAATGAAAATAGTGGAAAATGGAAATGGTGGAAAATGGAAATGGTGGAAAATGGAACATGGTGGAAAATGAAAATGGTGGAAAATGGAACATGGTGGAAAATGAAAATGGTGGAAAATGGAACAAAGTGGAAAATGGAACAAGTGGAAAATGAAAATAGTGGAAAATGGAAATGGTGGAAAATGGAACATGGTGGAAAATGGAACATGGTGGAAAATGAAAATGGTGGAAAATGAAAAAAGTGGAAAATGGAACACAGTGGAAAATGAAACATAGTGGAAAATGAAAAAGTGGAAAATGGAAATAGTGAAAAATGGAGTGTGGAGGGAAATGGTGGAAAATGGAAAAAGTGGAAAATGGAAATGATGGGAAATGTTAAATTGAGCCAAATAGAAATAATGATACACAATGGAAAATAAAACATAGTGGAAAATGGAACATAGTGGCAAATGACTTTCCCAAAAAAATATTTTCTTATGCTTCCCTTTTGGCTTCCCAAAAAAATCTTCCCCATAATTACATTTCCAATACTGATCTGTTACAAGTGGGTTACGCGGCAACACCCACGAGTGGGTTTTGAAACATTTTTTTCTCATAAAACATTCAACGTTAACTATCTTCTTTATTTTACCAAATTACATTTTATGCTATGTGGCTTACGTAAATTATAAAGTTTTCAAATATGCAAACATTGGTTGAATAAAAAGTTGAAAAAATTTTTTTTGGAAAAATAAAATCGTTCATACTGAAAAACGAATTAGGCTAAAATAATTATTTATTAACATCATCGTAAGTGTTTTTTCATTTCTTCTAATTGGAGATTAACAGTGTTTTAATTTAAATTAAATTAACATTAAAAAAATTCCTGAAGGGTTTTCTCGAAAGAAGATTTAAACGTTTAAAATAATCACATTCTTCGTCGTTAAAAAAAGTTCCTAAACTTTATATATCTTCCTTTCGAACACATTTTGACGAAACTTTTTTATGCAAAATTATTATTGAATTTACAAACTTTATATACTTAACACTTTTCTTCTACAAAAGGTTTTAAAAACTAGATATATTTCTGTTATAAGCAAAACAATAAACTTTTTCACCTATTATTTCGTATGCAAAATTTGCTTTTTGTGTTGTTCTTGTTACCTTCTTCTAATTTGTGTGCTTTCATTCATTTATTAAATCTAGTAAATTTAAAACGGACATGCCATTTCCAAGAGCGCCAATGTCAAGATCTTTTGTTGACGACGAATCTTTAATGCTCCAATAGTCGTTATCATTAGTCGGTTTTGTAATAGCATTGCTGGTCAATTGAGGCTGTGGAAATTAAAAATGTATTAAAAAAGCTTTCTTGAAAAGGCTTGAGAAAAGTCATAATTAAAAATGGTTATTAAAGTTTTCGACTCAACTTACGTTGATGTTGAGAAAGTTGCCATTAATACCGCCGTAGGGATGGTGGCGAGTAGATTGGGATATTGAGTGATCTCCATTTTTACTCATTACATCGACAATTTTCAATACATTACCTCCCAGATTGTTATTATTATTATTATTATTACTCGAGCCAGGTGTATCGAAGCGATTGTTCATTGTTAGCTGTAGTCCACTCCATTGTTGAGAAGCGTCAGGTGATTTGTTTAGTCCACCAATGGCTCCATATTTGCCAGTCGCTGTCATATTATCAAAGGTCTCGTCGTTATTAGACGATGCAAGAATCGAGTCAGATCTTATGAACTTCTCCTTGTTCGAGGCGACAGTAGAGCCAGATGAATTAGGGAATAAGTAGCCAGAAGCATGTGCTGTCATCGGTGGCGGTAAATTTTTCCACATTGAAATACCATCGAGTTCATCGATGTTGCATTGTTGTTGGAAGAGAAGATCAACGGGAACACGATTGTCGGCAGCAGATGAAGGTGCTGAATTCTATAAAAACAACAAATAAATTTAACATCAAAATCATTGATTAAAATTAAATACTAACCGATTTTGATGTTTTCAATGTTTGGCAGTGGATATTGTTTGGTGAACGTGGCTGTTGTTGTTGTTGTTGCCATGGATGATATTTATCATTTCGATACATCTGAGGTGATGATGAAGTAATTTGATTCTGCGATTGAAAATATCCATTTCCGTTGTCCATTCCATGCAAACGAGCTGGTTGCTGTTGAATATTTCTATTTGACATCACTGCACTATGATATGGAGAAATAGGCTTCTTATTATTATTGTTGTTGTTGTTGTAGGTAGCAATTGGTGGTGCTGATAATGGTGGGCGCTGGTTGTTATTGTAATGCTGAAGAGGAGCGTAATTTCCGGTCGTGAATTGTACTCCTTTTGAAGGATCAACATTAGGGCGTTGATTAAACGGAAAGCGCGAATTAATTTGTGGAGATGTTGACTTCGCAATTGGAGGAGGTGGTGGATTCGGACTCAACTGCATTTGTGTTAAATTTGGAGTGGAGCTAGATGAACCAGTTGTTGAGTTGTAGGCATTAGAGGGACGCAAATGGTGATTGTGCGGAGTTTGTTGTTGATGAGCCGCTGCCGAGGAATGATTGTGCAATGAGTTTTCACTACGATATGGAATTTGTTTAAAGTTGAGTGTGCGAACTGTGTCATTAGGCGCGGGACATTTTGGATAATTTGGATGATGATGATGATTATTTGTTGCTGCTGTGTTAACTTTTGGAATTGGTCCATTTGAGGCTGACGCATTGTTGTTTTGAATTATGGTTCTCATTGAATTTTTCTTGTATTTTGCACGATATCGCTCGAGTTCGTCGTCCGAGTGAGCAAAACTGCAGTTTTGTCCACGCGCACATGTTCCACGTGTTTGAAGTTCTCGGCATAAGCTCACTTTGTAGCGTGATGCATGTTGATTGTATGACTCTTGAATCTTACTTTTGCCATGATGATGAACAAATTCAAAGAGTCCTAAAACTACTTCGCGTACGGCACGAAGTGAATCTGCACATTCGATCCACGATGTGTTGACATTGAGGTCCATTGAAGGATCAATTTTCGAGAGATTTTCCAAATCATTGCGCAATCTTGCCAAATTTGCAGGGTCCCCGGTACGTTGCAAAGCCAACATCAATTCATCGACCGATTGAGCAAATGAAGAGGGACTTTGTTGCTTGTCAATTATTGATTGCATATGTGATTTATGGTTACTGTCGCCATACAATAGAGCTGACCACTGATCAGGTGCTATTCGCAGACCCGCCTCCGTTGCAATCTGTACAATTTGGGTATCGTGTTCGCGTCGCAGAGCATCGTAAGTACGGAATTCTTCCTTTAGTGTCATCAGCGATGAATCACCTTCACGTTTGCTAACCTTAAAGCAGCTAGCGCGATAAAGCAATTGAACGACATGTCCGATGCTTGTTTTTGAAGCTTGAGGAAAAGTTGCTTCCAACTTTTGTACGACATACATTACGAGAATTTTGCGCGAGAGTGGCGAGCCGTCTTCGAGAGCCAAAAGAACAAGCTTGAGCACTTCCTCTTGCATTGCTGGTCCCAGAAATTGACATCCTCGTGAACGAACGGCAGCCCATAGGTTTGTACTCAACTGATGTGCATTTTGATGCTGAAGAATGAGTTCTGTTACAGTTCTTTCGCCTAAAGATCGAACAGCTCTCAATGAACGAGCACGCCCTTCCGTCTCGAGCAATTGACATTGTACGAGAGTCACCAACTTTCGTTGCATAGGACGAGACAAAAGTCCGGAAATATTGCCATTTGGTTTGAGTAACAAAGCCAGCTCTTCGATGCATTTTAATGCGAGCTCATAGCATTTCAACTCGCTGGAAGTCAAAGCTTTTACTGTGCTCGGCGGAACTTCTCGTTCAAGTGAGTCGATGTTGGTTGTCGTGAGTTGCAGGAGAGCATAATTTATTGGAAGGTTATCGAAATTCTTTTGAATGTCAGTCTGTAAAGAATAAAATTTCAAAAGTAACTAAAGTGTTTTCGACCATCTCAAATTTCCTTCAACTTCTTCATGTTAACACCGTGAAGCACACACAAAAATAAAATAAATTGAAAAAATACACTAAAGCTTTGAGATATTTTTTTTTCTTTTCTGCGTCTGCACTTGTATATTCTTCTATGAATGTATTTCAATGACGAAAAAAAATATTTTTGAATAGAAAAGTGAAAGTTTTTTTTCGTTTCAAAAACGAATTCTTTCCAATCCCTTCATTGATAAATCTTATTTTGAGCACTTACCTGATCGTATGGACATTGTTTTCGATGAAGGGTGGTGAGACAATTTTTGCAAATTGAGTGACCACAACCGAGAGTGATTGGTGCACGTAGATTTGCAGCGAATTCATGTGCGCACACAGGACATAGCATGAAATCTGTCCACGGTGGTGACTGTATTGGCATCCTGTTTAGAAAAAGAGTGAGAGTTGGAGATGAAATTGAAGAGTTTTCGCAAGAACTATTTTTAAATTAAGCATGTTAATGTGGTGGTTTTTCTCTTCATTTTTTAACGATGACTAATAGTTTTTTTTTCTCTTTCATCTTCAATCAAGTTACTTTGTGTCACATACTTTGTTCAAACATGTAGATTCTCATTTTTTTTGACCAAACTTCACATTTTCAAGAAATTTTTCTTCAATTATTATTAAAATGTTATTTCACAATATGATTTAATAATTTTGTGCACTCCATTATCCAAATTATTTTAACATCGCTAATTAAGCGTTTCACTCAACACTTTCAAAAGATTTTCACATTAAAATGGTCACAAATAATTCCTTAATAAGGACATTCTACTCTGTAAAAAATCGTCTGCTAAGAAAATTTTCTTGCCAAATCATTTTAAAGAATTTCTTTAAAATTACAAATTGTCACTTTGTCGTTGCAATTAACACAATCCTCCAAGCACAATGTACTGCTAGCATCCCTTTTTTCCCATTTACCTTATAGTTTTTACTTTTCATCGCATTTTTAAAACACTAAAAAATTAAATTGTGAATTATTTTTCTCTAAGATCTGTAGATTTTTTTCTCTTCACCTACTGAGTAAAGCCCCTCAATCGAACATTTACGCTGATATATGCTTTTGTGTTGGTGGAGATCATGCTTGAAAATAAAATAAACGTTTGGATGTGCGAAGAAAGTAACTACTTGTTGGATTTCACAATTTTTACGATGGCAAGGATAATGTCGAGGATTTTAGAGTGACCAATAACTTTTATTTTACTTACTTATGTGAGATTTTTGATTTAGACACGAGATTTTTTTAACTGGATCTTATTTTAAAATTCTTAACCTAAATTTTGCAGGCTTTCTAACTATACAAACTTTTTTACTTAATATTAAACTTTTCTACGCAAACTACTGAATATCAATCGTCTTAAACGAGGTAATAAAAATCCTATTCTAAAATTTACGCGATGTTAACTGGTCGACGAACGGAGGGAAAATGATTCCAGGAGAAGAAGAATTTCGCGCCTCTCTCTGAAAAAAGTAAAGGGACTATTCTAAAGTAAGGTAAAGAAGCCACAATTCATAGTACACACTGAATAAGGCTGGTTTTTAAATATTTTCTTGACTCTTACTATTTCGAAGCTTACCATAAATTTTTTGAAGTAAACCTATGCTTTAAATTCAGTTTATTAAATAATTTTTTTGTTGTGACGTAACTTTTAAAACAATTGGAGAAATTAAGATTCGCATAGTTGCGCACCCCATTGAAGCAAAGTTTTTTCAAATTTTTCCGTTAAACTTTTTAAAACTCCATTTAATTTGCTCATGAAAAATAAAATAAAAATCATATACATTTTAAACAATTAAATTTTTATTTGACACTTTTTAGGTATATAGCTGTTAAATAATCGAGTTCTTATATCAACCATGTTTACATTGAATTACATATATGTTTGTGCATTGAAAATAACAACCAGCCGACTTATGAATTTGATGCATAAAGTAGTTGATTAGTTTTTTGAATTTAATGAATTAAAAATATTTATCTCATATGAACGATTTTTATATATTTTTTTCAATTATTTTTATTTGACTTTCCATAGCTCGATGCTTTGCTTATTTTGGTCGATCCAATGGCATAGTTGAGAAGCATGTAAACTGAAATTTAAAAAATGTTTTATAGATTTGAAATAAAGCAAAAATTATTTTAAAGAATACTTACAAGCAAACAACACTCCAAATCCAATCAACACGTGGAAAATTTGTCCGCTTATTAACTCATTGATGAGGAAAAAGAGTATTGGGAGCATTGCCAAAATCATCCACAAAACCCAATTAATCAGACTCGATTTTCGTTTCGGGAAAATAATTGGCTCAATTCGCTCGATTCCAGAAGTTTTAAAAAAATCTCCGGTCTCATGAAAACTTGTCTGAAGCTTATCCTTGCGAACATATAGCTCTTGTAGCCATTTAGCTGCCTCCACTTCATCTTCCGGCACATCTGACATTGGAATGCGTCTCACATATAAGTGTCCTGTGATGCTCTTGCCACGCAATAAATTACGAATGGTCGGTTCATTGACATCGTCCTCCTTAAAGGCCAACTGAACGTCCATGATTGCCGAGCATTTCTTCTTAAGGACCGAGAGCGATGCAGTAAATCCTTTTGAGCGTGGAATCAAGTGATGATTCAAAACGACCATATTACGCTCTTGTGCGAATTTCACGGAAGCCTCATGTTTAGTTTTTGTAAATCGAGTTCCTTCTGCATTCAAAAGAAGCCACACGGGATCAGGATAGTCGAAAATTTCATTAAGTTGCTGCTTAATAATTTCCTTATCCTTATCGAAGGATCTCTCGAGAAAAACAAATTCGGCAAATTTCCAGCTCCAGCCAATTGTCGGCACATATGAGATGGCCTTTTTAGCATATGCCTTGCAATTGCCCAGCACACCCACTTTCTCACAGAAGAACCATCCAAAAAGCCAATCAGTCTCATATGCATGATTCATAATTAATAGTGCGTGTTCCGTGCCACATTTTTCCAAGTCTTCTTTCGTTATATAGACGATAGCTTTTGAGCCACTCCACCATTCTCCGATCGCAACAAGTTGGCAATGAAAGCTATAGCAGAGGTAATATAGCAATGTTCGAAAAAGCCCTAAAATAGAACCAATAACACTTGTATAGCTATATGCGGAGCGATAAAAGTTTACATGCACTCACTCTTGTTTAACGGCTTCACGAAGAAAAAGAGGGCAGCTTGAAATGTATTAATAATGAGACCCGATGTGAAATATGAAATAGCGAAGCAAAGATGAACAATTGTTGATGACTTGAATGCATTCAAGACCGATGCCATGTTGACAATTTTGTAATCTATGAAAGAATTTTTATGGATTATGCAATGTTGTATGCACTTATAAACACAAGAGCTAAAGTAAGGTAATCACGTATTAGAATGTAGAGGGCTAAAATTACTCGAGATGATTACTGAATTAATGGCTCAGGCAAAAATTTGTGATAAGAGGTAGTTCACCGCGAAAAAAAATGCTTAACTTATCTTCGTTTTTGTCATCAAAAAATCATCATTTGAAATTATTCTTATCGAATGCGATACGTGTTTTGCTTTCGTAATGACAACCAGAGGGTTGTAGGCAAAGGTCAAAAGTATAAAATAAACTTTGATTCACCAAAATATATTGTGCATTTTTACCAATTAATTTATTCGTGAATAAACTTTATGAAATTTAATGGAATTTTTTAGAATATAAACTTACAAATCTTGTGCTGCAATCCTAATCTAACGATGTCCTCATCGAGGATTGTTGAAATTTAATATTAAACAGCAAGTTGAGTTGAGATGGTTCTAATCGTAACTTAGTTATGAGCGTTTTTTTCTCAAAAAAGCTCTTGTGCGCTCACTTTGTCCGATTTTTAGGGAATGAATTTTTTTTCTTGTTTTAAACGTCAAAGTAGAGTGAAAAATTACAAAAGGGCTTTAGAAAGTTCTACTTAAATACCTAATTCAAGTTGAATTTTAACTAAAAACACATTAAATCTCTTAAATGCGCTTTAAAGCCTCCTTCTTTTTTGGGTCTTTTTCAACTACCATTTTCGAGCTTAAATTTTCGAATATTTTTCGAATTAAGCCAACACAAAAAAATTAAATCAAAATAATTTTTTTGTCAAAACAACAAACTATTAAAACTACAAAATGGGAAAGAAAGAATTGCAGACAGCAAGCTTCTTTACTGTATTTGTGAAATTTAGTCGACGTGTACCAAATACAGTTAATATAAGTAAGTAAAATGTTTTCTTAAAAAAATACAATAGGCACGTGTTGTTTCTGTTGATATTTAATACAAATCTTTAATTAACAGACGATGCTGTAAGAGAAATGTTCTCACAGGTATCAAATGTTCGTAAGCCCAGGCAGAAATCAGCTCGATGGATTTTAGTGGATTTCGATACAATTGAATTGGCTGAAGAATATAAAAAGCTCCTTGAATCTAAAAAAATGGTAACTGATCTATTTTAATTTATACTTTAAACTTTATAGTTAAATGAATTTGTTTGATAGATTGCAAACATACCCGTGAAAACAAATAAATTATCGATCAAACAACATGATCCAAATAAGCCGGAGAATGAGAGGCAAGAGTACAGAAATGCTCTCGCAAAACAGACATTTTTATCGAAGAAACTTGAAAAGTACAGTAACAAACTCTTGGTAACAAGTCTACCTGCAAACGTCACACTCAAGGACCTTCAAACCTTGTTTCCACAACATCAGAAAATCGATTTGAAGCATCAGGAGCCGAACCCAAAAGCTATCATCACTTACTCATCGGCTAAAGAAGCAATGGAAATGCGAATGTCTGTAAGACCCATTCTAAACGAGCAGAAATTTCGCGTGATAATCTTGTTACTGAACAGCGAAAGTAAGAAATAAATTTTTGTTCAAAAAAATATATTCTTCATTTATCTCAAAATCCAGATAATACAATTTTCTTTCTATGATATCGATGTATATCCTTTGTCTCGAGACAAATGCTACAAAATTGACTCGATAGCGAGTGAAGAGGTGAACGAAAATAAATGTGCTTATTGTTGTTCCTCTTATTTTGCTTATGCGCCCATACGTGAAGAACAATTTCCAATCCGAGAATATAAATTGCGGCGAGCCTTGGAAACAGGAATAATGTTGGAATCAAGAAAAGCCTGTGAGACGTTTTGTTATAGCCAAACAATATTTTCTAAAAACAAAGTTAAAAGCATGTTAGTTTGCAAATCCAATGGTGTTTAGAGCATTGATATACAAGCTTCGTGAAATTTTTTCATGGCATGCAAGAAAGAAAATGAAGCTCAAAATTGCATCAACGACAACCACAAAAAAGAACGAATTTCGCATGTGCAAAGTTATTTTCATCATCGTAAAGATGTATACATTTTTTTATAATTACCTCCTTTAGTTCAATCACCTTCTTTTTACTAGTCAATGTAAATGTCTCTTGGGTTGTTGTTGAGAGATAGCATTTATCGTGCCTCTTAGTCTCATTTTTTTGTTTCAAGCACGACTTTGGAACCGTAAATTTAGTTCTGTTTCTGTGGCCATTGCATTGCGTTTTAATGACATCATCGTCGTATCTAGCTTCTCCAGTTTCAACGTCAAAATATGATGCTTGATGCTGAACGTCCATTAAAACCTCTCCTGTTTCACAATCCATGCTAATTTAATGATTAGAAAATCAAAGAAATCCATTATTTGCGTAGCCAACACACACTCACTAAGGAGTCGATAAAAATTTAAGAGCTCGCGTGCGACGGAATAAATTTATTTTAAAAAGGTCAAGTGGTGTTACCTTTCAAAATCACTTTTGAGTCACAACTGTTGATTGAAAGTGAAAAATTGAAAATAAATATTTCCTTTTTCCCAAAAAATATTTTCCAAATTCTGCAGAATAAAATTTAAGTCTAAGCAACTCAGCCGTGCTGCAGTTTGTTTAATTTTGTTTATTTTGCAACTTTTTTCCTTTCGAAATTCAACTGTATGAGTTTTTACACTACATTACTCGATCACACATTTATTCTTTATTCACCGACGACAAAAGTATAAGTAAATCTTAAAAGAAAAAAAATATCGTGTTTCCAAGAACTTTTATTAATGATTCTCTTCAGTTGAAGGTCATGTATATATGATGAATAACATGGAATAAAATACGCAGGTTCTCACAACATTAAATAATTGTTGATGCCGTCACAAAGTTTACTCGTCGCACGTGCTATGGTCGCTGGTGAATGGAAGGCGAAGGAGACTCTGATGAAGTTCTTGGATTGATTATCGCATGAAAATCGATTTCCTTTAATTACATTCACTTTATAGTGTTTTAGCAAATATTCAGACAGCATTTCTCCATCACAAGTTTCGGGTAGTTTTATCCATACAAAGTAACCGCCACGTGGCGTGATAAAGGAGCAAGTGTCTGGCAGAGATTGCACGAGAATTTGACATAATGCATCTCTTTGTGCCTTATAATGTTGACAACACTCTTTTAATTGCTCATCGGCTAGACCCAATTCAATCATACTTGTTATTATGCCTGATGTATAATTGTTTATGCCACCTCCGCTTTTTAAAAATCCTGTTAAAAATTTATGTTGTTATACATTTATGTTTTAATGACACGACTTTACCATTATTTTTAAAAGCCTCCGTTATTCTTGGTGCACATTCCATCCATCCAACGCGTGTGCCTGAAAAGGGTCAATTAAAGTTAACATCTCAATTTTTAAATAATTTGATGTACCAGGTGCAAGAATTTTTGAGAATGTTCCGTTTGAAATTATATTTCCTTTGAAATCAACATCAGTATCGCAATCGTACTCGAAGAGTCTCTTGGGTGCCTTTTCATCATCAAAATACAGCATATTATAGACATCATCGCAAACGACAAGGAGCTCGTGCTTTCTTGCCAACGTAATCAAAGCTTTACAAATTTCGTCGGAAAAGAGAATGCCCGTTGGATTGTGAAAAGCAGGTATTGTGTAGTAGCATCCGAAAAACATTTTACCGTTTGACGCTAAAAACTTATGCTCGATAATTTTTCTCTCAAGATCTTGAATATCTACTCCGTCGTCATTGAGCTTAACAGGAACAATTTTCAGCGACGGAAATTCTCGAATGGCCTCTAGGACAATCATATAAGTAACTTCATCAACAAAAACGATCCCATTAAGGTCGATGAGAGTCGATAAAATTAAAAGCATTCCAGATGAGGCACCGCATGTCAGAACGAGATCTGCGGCATTAACCGGTGACTCGTAATTTCTGGATAAAAACTCGGCTAATTTCTCGCGAAACCGATAAGTTCCAACGGTGGGTCTAAAATGTATAATTTAAGAATGTCATTTTTAATTACTTTATATTTACCCATATTGAAAGATGTATGAATTATTTTTTTTCTCAAAATCCTGCAAAAAAACGTTAGAAAAAAGTTTAAATTTAGTTCAATTCGAATTTTGAATCTTTGTTCGAAGACTTTTGTTTACAAAATACGTTTTCATAAATATTCAAAACCTAATTTAAATTTTTAACCATTCAAAGGAGAAAATTAATTAAAAATGGGCTGGGGCGATGAAGATAAGCCATCATCGTCGTCGACGTTCGTGTGGGGAAAGAAAATGGAGAAGGAAGGACTGAAGAATTTGTCGAGAAAGGAATTGGAACTTTTAAATAAACGAAAAAAGCATGAAAATCTCGAGGAACTTGAGAAGCTCAAAAAAAGACGATTGGAACGTGAAGCACAAAGGCAAGAACGCGAAATGGAAATGGTGGAAATGCAGCGAGCAAAAGAAGCAGCTCAATTTGACGAATGGCAAAAGCAGGAAGAGACTTTTCATCTCGAACAAGCTCGACTGCGAAGTAAAATTAGAATTCAGGACGGCCGAGCGAAACCCATTGATCTTCTTGCCCAATACATTAATGAGCAAAATCTCGAAGAATCAATTGAAATGCAGATGCATGAACCGTCCCTCTACATTCAAGGACTGTCAATTGACGATCTCGAGGATTTAATTGAGGACATCAAAGTGTATAATGAACTCGAGAAGAATGAAAACTCAGACTATTGGGATGATATTATGATTATCGTTGACGATGATCTCAAAAAGATGAAGAAGAGAGAATCGGAAAATAATGCGGGTCGGCGCGAAGGCATACATCAGAGCGTATCATCAGACGTTTCTAAAATTTTTAAAGGCAAAACTACAACTCAGCTCAATGAGCTTCGAACTAAAATTGAAGAAAAACTCTCGAGTAAGGCCGATGGAGTTGATATTGGTTATTGGGAGAGTCTCTTGTCGCAACTAAAGGCTCATATGGCAAGAGCACGACTAAGAGATCGTCATCAGGCTAATCTCAAGGCAAAATTGGAATTGCTGAAACGGGAGCATGAAGAGATATCGGAAAATGTTAAGGAAGAAGAGGTGTCGAGTGAGCATTCCAACTCTCCTCTACCATCGACATCGACAGCCATAGCAGGTCCATCAACGTCACAAACACACACAGACGACAATGATGACGAGGAGTCTTCACAAGATTCGGCAGATTTAGGAGAGCAGGAATCAATTGAGGAAAACATTCTACAAGAGTGCTTTAAGCTCTATGAGAAGGGAAATTATAGTCCACGCTATCTAAAATTATCCGACTTTGAGCCTCACATTGAGATTCTGACAGAGGAGAAAAATCAACAGCGTCTCGAGGCAATGAGAGCAAAGGTGATTGGTCAAGAGGGAGAAGAAAAGTTTAGCAGGCAAGAGCTCGCGTTGAGGTCGGAAGCAAGAAAGGGCATGAATGAAGACGAGGCTGAATTTTCGGTGGAAACCAAATTAGATCCTCAAATTTATTTGTGGTCCGACAAATATCGACCGCGTAAGCCACGCTACTTCAATCGAGTTCACACTGGATTTGAGTGGAACAAGTACAACCAAACTCATTATGGTAATTACTTTTTAATATTATATCCTTTTAGAATATTAATTATCATTCTAATTTTAGATTTGGACAATCCACCGCCGAAAATTGTGCAGGGATATAAATTCAACATTTTCTTTCCCGATCTAATTGATAAGAGAGCTACGCCTCAATACTATCTTACGCCATGCGGCGATAATCCCGATTTCGGAATTCTCAAATTTCACGCTGGTCCACCCTACGAAGACATTGCATTCAAAATAGTAAATCGAGAGTGGGAATATAGCTACAAACGCGGCTTTAGATGTCAATTTCAAAATAACATTTTTCAACTGTGGTTTCATTTCAAGCGTTATCGCTATCGACGATAAATTGCGGTCGCTTATCGCTGCTGTGTGTATTCAGTGTATTTTATATAATTAAATAAATCTTAAAATTTTAATTGCTCACCAAAAGGTGTTGAGTTGATTTTTGAAATATCTCGTTACATTTACTCAAAAGAGCCTCACTTGGCGTGCCAGCCGAAAGATTAATGTAATTTGATTCGTAAACATTGAAATCGGTTCCGTCGAAGAGATGTTTTAGTGGAGTTTCATTTCTCTGATTGTATGACATTGTTGACGATCTTTAAATTCATAAATTTAATTTATTTACATCAATTAATTATCGCTCACAATCTCAGCGTGTTAGCTCTAAACAACTTGTGATTCCAACTAGTGCTTGCTGTTCGATGTAAATTCAAAATTCTTTTTACAGCATAACCTGACATTGTATATTCAGTTTCGAGAGGTTTCTTTATGCACGCAGGTTAGTGTCGCGGGAACTGTAACTTTTATCTTTCTTTTTACTTCGAAAATGCCTCCGAAAAAGACTTGTGAGTTTAAATTATTTTATTTTAACTAGTTTAATTCACTTAAAAGTGCCAAAATAACTGCACAACATGGATATAACTTGATTGAGTACTGTAGTAAAGTGAAAAAAGAGCAATTAATTGTCTTCAAAACATTAAAATCTAGATTTGGTGTCAATCATCATTTTCTTGCATGCGGATTTAAAAACATTACAAAATAAATTAGTTATTCGATAAGATCACGTTGTGCACTTTAGTTTAATTAAACTTTTCATTAATTTAGTGGTTAATGAAAATGTTTAAAATTGCCTATGTGAATAAAACTAAAAATTATTTTCGTCTAACCTCAAACTAAATATTGATTTTTTTTCTATCATTTTCATTTTAGCTGGAGAGTCCGACAAGGACAAAAAACCTGCCGCGAAGCCCGCTGAAAAGAAGGCGGCAGCATCAACTTCGGGAGCTGCGAAGAAACCAGCTGCAAAACGCCCAGCAGCTGAAACTAAACCAGCAGTTGAGAAGAAGGCTGCCAAGCCAGCTGAGAAAAAGGCAACTAAGCCTGCTGCCGCTGCCGCTAAAAAGGCACCGGTTAAGAAGACAACTGATAAGAAACCCGCAGCAAAGAAGGCTGGCGAGAAGAAGCCTGCCGCTAAGGGTAAGGATGGAAAACCCGTCGCAAAGAAGGCACCAGCCAAGAAGCCAGCTCAAAAGGCTCCAGCTAAGAAACCAGTTGTGAAGAAGACTGCCGCTTCGGCTAAGCTTCAAAAAGGAACTGCTCGTGCTAAGGCTGCCGCTATCATGAAAGCCAAACGCGCTCGTCTCAAGGTGAGCTTAAATTTAATGAAGATAAATATCGATTACTCGTCTACAAACCTTACTGTGATGAATTATTAGTTGGGAATCTCTTTGAACAGTTACTGTTATGAAAATAAGAGCTAATCATACTCGTTAATCATTTACTGATCTTTTTATATATATTATATTTAATAAATTCGTTGCTGCAAGTGACACCTTTCTAATCGATACGAAAACACAATTGTATATTTTTAGGCTGTCAAAGGACCATTCGGAACTCGTCTTCGTAAAGTTCGTACAACTGTGCGTTTCCGTCGTCCAAGAACCCTTAGATTGCCTCGTAATCCCAAGTATCCACGTAAGGCTGTTCCAACCAGAAATCGTATGGATGCATTCAATATCATTAAATATCCATTGACGACCGAAGCTGCAATGAAGAAGATTGAGGATAACAACACCTTAGTATTCCAAGTTCACTTAAGAGCCAACAAAAATCACATTCGGGCAGCCGTACGCAAGCTCTACGACATCAAAGTGGCAAAGGTTAACTGCTTAATCAGACCCGATGGCAAGAAGAAGGCATACGTTCGATTGGCTCGCGATTATGATGCTCTTGACATCGCCAACAAAATCGGAATCATCTAAACAACGGAACTATCTTGTTGTTTTATCATTTTCATACTGCTAAGAACTTCTTTTAAGATTAAAATTTGTGAAATCTGTGGATGAAAAATGATTAAGAGAATAAAAAAGAAAAACTATTCAAAAGAAAATTGAATTCATTTAATTTTGCACAAACTTTAAAAAAATTTACTATATTTAGTTTTTAACGGTTTGTTAAAATTTAAATTTTCGCATCATCAGTCGAGGGGTTGATAAAAAAAGTGTAGGGGAAAAATTGAATCGTTTAGCAAAGTTTTTCAAATTATAGTTAAATTCCAGCATAATTACAAGTGATTTCACTTTTAAAGTCACTACAATTTGTAGACAACTATCTAAACAGAGTGCTGCGTATGAAATATTTTCAAAATTGTGCCGAAAAATCGTGAAAAAAGAATAAAAATAAATATTGATTTTTCCCCTATTTGCATTTTGTGGGAAAATCTTTGGGATCTTTTTAAAAAAGATCCAGTCAATGTGAAAAAGACCGGAAATTGACTAAAAACAATTATAAACAAGGATGTACAATGGAATAGGACTGCAAACGCCAAGAGGCTCCGGAACAAATGGACACGTTCAGCGTAATTTCGCTTTCGTTCGTCCGGGTAAAAAAGATAATATCCATTATAGAACTGAAGAGGACATTGCGAAATTAGAAGCGACAACAAATCGACAGCCGAATCTCGGAATTCTTGATCATGAACGAAAGAGAAAAATCGAAGTTAAATGTGCTGAGCTTGAAGAAGCATTGGAATCGCAAGGGTGAGTAATATGATATGTTTTAAATGTCTCAATGCACGCCCAATTTTTCGACTTTAAAGTACACACAGTCTCGAACATATGTTAATACACGTTTAAAAAACCCTAACATAGATTTACTGAGGAGGAAATACAAGCGAAAGTTGATGCATACAGGAGCAAATTAATGGGCACGAATAGTCAAAATGGAAATGACACCGCAAAGGATGAACATGGAAGACCGATGTGAGTAAATAAAAAATATGTAATTTATTAATCTGTGGGGATAAAATTAAAATAAAGCGACACTCGAAGCTCTTTCAAATACCCTTGAAACATAATCACACAATCCAGCATCCCTCATCTCATATCTGTGAAGCACATTTTCCCCTTTGAATGTATTAGTGGCTAAGTTTTCCCCTTATCGATTTTTATTTCGTGCGGAAAAACAAGATGAAGTTGTTCGTTTATAAAGATTTGATTTTTCTTTAAAATGTCCCATTCAAATTAGTGAAAGTGCTTCCAAACTACCCAAGCCTTATTCGTTTCATCGTATAGTGTCGAGATAACTTGCAATACTAATAAAATGGACTCAAATTAGCAATTAACTCTTTTCTCGTACAGCAGTGTGAATGAAAAAGACTCAAAACTTTTTAACTTTAAAGCATGTAGAACATTAGAAATTTAAGCAAGGACCTTAAAAAACTTTACAAAATCACATTGTCTTCCAAAAAGCTAAAATTGTTTTAGCTAAATAGTGTGATCTATCTATACATCAAAAGTCTTCCATTAAAATTTTCCTTAAAAATAATTAGTTGCTTGAAAAATTTGTACAATGAATTCCAATGATTCAAAGAAACGAACAAATTTTCCAAAAAATAAATTTAATCATAAAAACAACGCCAATGCAGGCAAAAGTGCAAATAGAAAAAATGTTCACATCAAAAATTTATCGCCGGCTAAGAAATTTCGATTGCGTTTAAGACTCGAAAAATTCCAAAAAAAATGGCAAAGTCGTGATGAGTATTTTGAACACGATACGCGTGACAATGTCCAAAATAAGAAAAATTACAATGCAAGAAAACGAAAATATTACAATAATAATAATGCGGACAAGAGAAATAGACCTAAAAAGATCAAACGTGTTCCAACCAACACTCTAATTTTAAATGAGGAAGAAAATCAAGATTCAAGAAGAATCGATAATGTTAATTCTGTTAATGCCAAATCTACAGTCCAAACATCGCATGAAATAGCAAGAGTGTTGCCGAACTCTGAACTTGCCAAGAAAAATATTAATGATCACTCTCCAACTTCATCGGAAAATATAAAATGTTGTTGCCACTGCGCTTGCGCACGGACCTCTAAAAAATTGCGAAAGCCAAGAAGAAAACTATCGTCGCCTTATTTGGGTGATTTTGATGTATTGCACTTTAACAATAATAAAAGTCATGACAACTGCTCAACGAAATTGACTGTCATGACAACAACTCAACAACAACAACAACACCACCATTATCATCACCATAAATATATTGAAGAAGGCGGCAATTGCAGTCACTTTTTGAACGAAAAACCAAAAATTATGAAATTTACTGCGCATAAAGTGATCGAAAAGATCGATAAAATTGATAAAAAAGTATTTAAAAATGGGAAAAGGTTATTCTAGTCTGTTTCTCATTATTTATTACTAATTGTACAATATTTGTTTTTCAGTTTGAAAGAGACTCACGAGATAGCGAAGGCTCAGCAAGAAAAGAATGCAAAGTTGCGTGAAGCCTTTGGAATTTCCGAATACTTTGTAGAAGGCACTAGTTTTGATGCGGACCGGAAGGCACGCGAGGACTTGGCAAAGAGCGAAGCCGTTCAAAAGGTGATTCAAGCTGACAAAGAAGATCAGAAAAAGTATGCGCTCGTAAGGACACCGTCACCCGAGAGTGATTTAAAAGTCATCGAGTCGGGCGAAGAAGACAGGGAAAGCAAGAAAAAAGTGGACAAGAAGAAAAAGAAGAAGCGCGAATTGTAAGGAAATTAGAATAAAAAGTTACATTTATTTGATTTACCTCGTCCTTAGATCATCGAGTTCGGAGCGCAAAAAGGATAAAAAGAAGAAATCTAAGAAACACAAGAAAGAAAGGTGAGAAATCGTTCAAGTCAATTTGCTATTCTGTAATATTAGAAGATGCCTCCTTTATAATAAATTTAAAGCTAAAATTGTTATGGAAAATTAATTTATCAACTTTCATGTTTCACAAAATTAAACGATCCTTTGTACAATTATCCTCTTTTTATTAATGTAAGACGATAAAATTAGAGGTGAGTGTTACAAATAGAGGCTACTTTTATGTCAAACAATTTGAAGGCTATTTAAATTATTCACCGTCTGCAGAAAATTAAAAAAGTTCTAATTTAAACTTTGAATTTTTAGCGGTAAAAAGAAGCGTTCTAAGAAACATCAAAGCAGTGACGAGAGCAGCGATTCGAGTGACTCAGACACATCGTCCTCGTCAAGCGATACGTCATCAGATGAATCCAGCGAAGATGATCGCCGCAAGAAACGCAAAAAGAGCAAAAAGAATAAGGTATGTGAACTTATCCGAAACGCGCACTCAACTTTTATCAACTTCACAATTTTTCAAACTATTTTTTTTTTCGTTTTATTTTTTTTTCGCTTTAATTAAGATCTAATTAAGAAAAATATATGTTGATGAAATTTTATTAAATAACTTCTCTCATTTTCCAAATCCATTCAATTCTTTTTTCTGAAAATTCAAACACTATCCTTATTGAAAAAACCGAAGAAAACGGAAAGGTATCTAGTCTCTTAATCAAACCGTAACAAACTTTTATATATTTTTTTTATGACAAAACTTTTTGGTTCAACTTTTAATTTTTTGGAGTGATCACATTAATTGTCTCGATTTAACAATTTGATTATATATTGGATGAAAAAAAAAACATTTAAATTCTCTTCATCCAGTATATATAACAAGTTTATGTCACTTTAGTTAATTTATTTTTATTTTTTATACCCCAATTTCGTTCGATCTCTTGAAATTTAAAACATAATATGTTGTTGTTAATTTAAGTTTTTAAAGAAAAGACTAAAAAATATTAAAGAGATTTTCTATTCTATTTATGCTTCATCTGTATTGGAACATTAACATAAACTTTTAACTTTTATTCCCTTGATAACATATGAAATTTATATTTAAAAGAAAACTTTCACAAGATAAATTAAAAAGCTATGATTAGAGTACAAATACTTGCGTAAGTATCATGAAGTGTGAGGGTTTTCCTATGAAGTCTTAATAACTCTTGAATTTCTTTCATTTAAAAAATACAATCTCCATATAATATTTTTTTGGGCAATTTTCAAACTCTTCTAATATTGCAATTTTTCCTTTTCTTTGCTATAACCAATCAGAAGAAGAAGTCGAAAAAGCAAAAACAAGCAAGAGAACGTTCAAATGAGCGTGACAGGTAAATAAATTTTTCTTAAATTTGAAAAAATTACTAACTTTTTACATTCAATATATCTAGATCTTCATCGAACCGTCGCAAAGATTTTCAGAAAGCACGAAATAACGAGAAAAGCATTGAAGAAGTGAGAGGCAACGATAAGAGGAGAGATAATCGAGATGTGAGAAAGGAAAGATCAAGAAGTCGAGACATTCGCCGTAAAACACCAGTTGAACGTAGCCGATATGACAGGAAACAGAGATCAATTTCTCATTCACCACCTCCGAAAAAAGTGAGCCGTAGAGATTCGAGAACACCTGAGCGCAAAAGCTTACAGCCTGTGAGAGCCATTTCAAGACAACAAAATGATCAACAAGCAAGACGCCGCTCACCATCACCACCCAAGAGAAATCGCACTCCCTCACCACCTCCTCAAAAGAGAAATCGCTCACGTTCACGTGACAAAAACCCACGTAGATTAAGTCGTGACAATTCGAGACGTGATCGATCAGTTGAGAAAAGAATTGATCGTCGTCAAAATGCAACTCCACCACCTCCCAAACGAAAATCACCGGCGAGGAAACGTAGTGCTACTCCGAAAAGGAGATCTATCGAGAGAAAACGCAGTGCTACTCCGAAAAGGAGATCCATCGAGAGGAAACGCAGTGCTACTCCGAAAAGGAGATCTATCGAGAGAAAACGTAGTGCTACTCCGAAAAGGAGACCTATCGAGAGGAAACGCAGTGCTACTCCGAAAAAAAGATCCATCGAGAGGAAACGCAGTGCTACTCCGAAAAAAAGATCCATCGAGAGGAAACGTAGTGCTACTCCGAAAAGGAGATCTATTGAGAGGAAACGAAGCGTTACCCCGAAAAAGAGATCTATTGAGAGAAGACGCAGTCCATCACCTAGAAGGCGCACTCCTGAGAGAAGAGTTGATTCAAGACGCTGGGATAGACCGGCGGAGAGAAATCAGCAAAAATATTCTGGCAGAAAGCGATCCGCAAGTAGATCAAAATCACCCATTCAAAAGAAAGCTTCACGCTATGAGAACTCAAGTCAAAGTAGAAATAATGAGAGACCTTTGAGCTACTCACCAGCTCGACGCAATCCTGAGCGGTACAAGGAGATTTTGGATTCAAAAAAATCAAGTGAAAAGCCGAAGAAGCAAGCAGGACCGGTTGTGAAATTGCACCCATCTGACAGTGATCACGAAAGCTCTGAAGGTCAAAATACATCAAAAGTTGACGAATATCTCTTTGATAAGAATCAAGACAAAGAGCTCAATCGATTGAAGGCACTAAAGTCCGAACTGGCTGCTAAAGCGAAGGAGTCACTTGAGCGGAAATTAATATCTGAATCAGCTGCTGGAGGTAGTCAACGCAAAATGGACGTTAATCCCGCGATTCAACAAGTAGTGATTGCGCGAAGTGAAGAAGTTGCTGTAAAATCATCAACAATTAAACCTGCTGTTGATAAAAAGCTTCCGAGCAGTCACAAATCAATAAGCCATTCTCGTTCGAGCAAAAGGTGGAAATTTAAATTGAGTGAAATTATTTATTGATTTGTAAAATTTATTTTCATGATTAGATCACATCGCTCCGAGTCATCCAGTGGAAGCTCAAGAAGTTCACGAAGTCGCTCTTCAAGCGGTGAATCCCGTCGCTCGTCCAGTCGCTCTTCGCATTCGAGTCACAGCAGCTCCTCATCAAGCCACTCTGGAAGCTCCAGATCTCTGAGCATTCCGCGTAGAGCAGGCAGCCCATCTTTTCTCGATAGACGACGCATCACAAGGTACGAATAAGTTTAAAAAAAATTAGCGCTATTATTTAAAGCATGATTAATTATGAGAACTATGATTATAATTTTTTTCTTAATTTTTTTTTATCAGATCACGATCGCACAGTAGAAGTTATTATCGACAAGCACGTCGATAAGATACTTGGCTCTTATTAGTTTAAGTGTGTCATTTTCATTTGATCTTAAGCAAGAATTTCCAATTTATAATTTCACAAAAAAAAAACTGCAGAAATAAAAAATTTGATGCCTCTAATTTTTTAAGTAGATCTTTTTTTGATTTTGACATTTTTTATTTCAATTTCTTTTGGTGAGTTTTTATTTCAAGCTTATTAAAATTACTTAGCTTAGCTCTCTAACTTTACTAACATTTTTTAATTAATAAAACAGTGCTCGAAAGAGGCCAATTCCTCTTAACAAAAATAAAACCTACTCATCAAATTCCGGAAGTAGCTCGAGCGGTGGAGCAAGCCACCAGAGTATCAGTCCTTAAATGATAATTCAACTGCAATACAATCTTTGTTTTCGTTAAAAACAAATTAACTTTTAAATCTAGTCAATCACCAAAAAAGTTTTATTTCCCATCACAATATAAGTATTTATAATATAAACGAAATTTTTCCAATAATTTTTCTTCTTTTTCAACTATTTCTTCAGCATAATGAGTTGCATTCTCAAAGCAATTTAACCCAATTTTTAAATCATATATTTCCTCAAGTCTCTCATCGATATTAACACACACTAATAACTATCGATATTTATTGTAATTCTCTAACCGAATGATATACTAATAAAATTATTGCTATTTAATTTAAAAATATTAAGTGCTCACATCTTTCAGCAAACAAAAAAAAATTAATATTTAGGTGTTATAAATAAACATGCTTGGAATGAACAGTTTTGATAAGACAAAGATTATTAAGCTCGTCTTATCAACCCCACTTAAATACACATATTTATTTGTTCTTTTCACTCTCCTTCTTGGCTGCACGGCGTCGCTTATCAGCCAGAAAAACAATCCAGAAAAATCCTATTAAATTAGCAACTAAGACGCGAAGCATTGGGGGCACAAAATTGAAGTTAATAAATACTGGCAGAGAAAGGTATTTCCAATTGGTAAACAAAACAGTTAGATATAGTTTCTTTAATGTAAGAAACGCTTCCTCGGGACTCTTGCCTTCGAAAAGAGACAAAAAGAAAAGGCTTAATGCCGTAAATAAAGGTGCGAACGTGAATCTCTCCAGGAGAAATTCCGCTAATCTTTTAAAATCCATATCCGGTATCAGCGACTCAATAACTTTGTAGAAGTAGTGCGGAACACTTCCACCAAAAATTAGCCCAAAGAGACTGTAGGAGAGCACAGCACGTCCATTGATTCTTTGACCTGTAAGTTTTTGAGATGTGAACGCTCCGAGCGTTGCGATAGTGCAACTGCGATTAAAAAAAAATTAAATATTTTTTCGATAAATTACTTAAATTATGTTTTTTAATACCTCGTCACTGATTTAGTCTTTACAGGATTGTTGAAAAGTTGCTCAAAATAAAATCCAAGAAAACTATAAACTGGTCTTGAGAGAGACATGTCTAATTTTTTATATTTGTTCCTCGACTGATTTCTTTTCAAAGTCCGAGCTACAAGAGGAAGAAAAAGTAATTGAAAGATATCGCAGATGATGGAGTTTAAAGCGCAATTTTTAATTAAAATGTTTAAGATTACAAATTGAATTAATTTTTCGAAAAAAAGTTTTACGCAGTTGACGTTAAAATTTGAAATATCCAAAAATTGTGAGACAAATCCCGAGAAAATATTTCAAAAAAGATGCTAAAAAATCGAGCCCCTTTTAAAATGAAGCGAAAAGTCGCAGTTCCCCTTAGTTTTTCTCTCAATTTCGCGCAGTTTATCAACTGTAAATAAAAAATAATTTAACTCATAAACGCGGCTTTCTTCGCGAGTTATTGTGATTGTTTAAAGTTGATAAAAGTAATACAAGCACATACTTGACGTCAGCGCGTAAGGAGGAAAACTGTTCCGTCATTAAATTAGGCGAAAATGGTGAGTTAATGAATTTTCTTTGTTTTGTTTTGAAAAAAAAAATTCCCCTAATCGCTTTCGTCAATAATTTAACAGTATAAAATTACAATACATTGTTAAAATTGATTCGCTGTGTCAGTAAAAATATTTAATTTGACACAATTTTTATGTAAATTGCAAGCCTTGACATTGACAATACGCGTATCAATTTTTATATTAAGTATTTCTCACTTTTTTTTTCTTCTAGGACGCAATATCATCGCCTATATATGTTTCCAATAACGAAATTCAACCAGATCTGCTTAACGTGAGCAGGGAACTGGAAGATGCACTTCACAGTATCAATTTGAATAGTCAAAACTATGATGTCAATGATCCAGCGAGTAAGTCCTTCATTGTGATTGATAGCAATGAGAATTTTCAAGTTACGAGTGTCGAGCAGTTTGTTAAAAAACTCGGCATCACGGACTATGAGAAGAAAGTGAAGGTCGTGGCAATTTTCGGCAATAGTGGAGATGGAAAATCGCATACAATGAACAATGTATTCTTCGATGGCTATGAGGTAAATATTTAAAAAAAAAAACATTTTATTTTAAATAATTACACCATCATTTACAATTTAGGTTTTTAAAATGAGCTCTGAACAGAAGAGTTGCACGCTGGGTGTGTGGCTTGCATATCAGCCATATTTCTATAACAGTTCCGTTCTCTGCATCGACACGGAGGGTCTTCAGGCAACAGCACAAAATGAAAATCAACAGTATCGAATGCTCATGAAAGTTCTCGCTGTATCTGACATAATTTTATTTCGAACACGCTCCGAACGACTCAGCTCGGAAATGTACAAATTTCTGGCGACTGCGAGTAAGATTTACCAAAAGCATTTAAGTCCACTCCTCTATGAGAACGAACACGCTACTGCCGGCCCATCTGCCATCATATTTCATGAGGTGAATAACACAAGGCCATTGTCGAATACTCTCCTGGAGGCACCGGAAAATATAATTCGTGATAAGTTTGCAGAAATGAAATTAAACATTGACGCGTTCAGTAGTGTTAAATATGTTGGTATTAAAACGAGTTCAACGCCGACCGATTTTAGTTTAATTAAAAGCAATTTGAAGAGTGACGTGGAGAGTAAATTGAAGCCAATGCGAAGTATAAAAAGCATCTATGAACAGCTAGAGATATTGAATGAGAAATTTTCGGGAAATATGGAATACGACATTAATAAAGAATATACACTTCATGAATCGCATTTCCTTTGCGACACAATCTGTGAAGGTGAGCAAAAACGATAATTTTATAAAATGCATTTTAATTACTCTCCTTTTTAGCCTGTCTAGGGCGCTGTGAAAATACACGTGATCATATAAAAGACGGTAGTGAACACAATAATTCAGAAGCATGCAGCTATCAGCAGCATCTAAAGAATAAAATTTATTTATGCAAAAAGTGTCATCTGGAGGGACGAAGAAGTGTCGTAAAAATCAGCAATGCCAACGGTGATTGGCTTACTGCTTGGGGCATTGGAGCAAATTCAAAAATAGATTGTCCGAGACACGGTGAAATATACCGTAGCCGATGGTATGGCAATAAATCGCCTGAAGAAATTTGCGTTTTATCTGAAGCTATTCACGTTTGGCGCGATGGTTTAAATAAAAATCTTGTGCCAACGCATTCGGCTCAGGCAATTATCGATGGATTTTCGTACATCTCAGATGCCATTACATCCGTTTCCGCACAACCAACGAAAACTGTAACATCGTGGGTTGCTGACACTCTTATTAACCCTGCATATTGGACTCCCAACTCAGAAATCATACACTGTGAACTTTGCAAGACAAATTTCGAACAGAGTGGACTTAAAATTCACCATTGTCGCAATTGTGGAAAGGGTGTGTGTGCTTCGTGCTCAAAAAATCGAATGAAAGTTCCCCTAAAGCTTGGCTGGGGGCACGATCTCGTTAGAGTGTGCAATAAATGTAGAGATGAACTACTTAAAAATGAGAATGGTAATAACGATATTAGACAAGGTTCGTGGACGGTAGCTAATTCTAACAATTTTCTAATCTTAAAAGTAATAATGATTTCATTTTAAGCATGCAATCGTCCTTTTATTTTTTTTTACTGTAAATATTTTTATGAGAATTTAACACATTTACTATTTATTCTTTAGAGCGCCTTGAAGAAGAGGCAAAAAATGTTCGTGTGAGAAAATATGGTGAAGTTTTTGTGAGCGCAGTTAGCAGTGTGGCCGCTGCTCTCGACTACCCGAGAGAATTAATAAAAGACTCTGTTAGACCCGATTATTGGGTAAAAGACTCGGAAGCACTCTCGTGTAAATTGTGTGATCAAGTATTTGCCAATAATATTGACGATATGGAACAATCAAAGTTGCGAGAATTAAATGGGGGTTCTGCGGGAAGTTTTCAAAACTCACCGGTTCATACAGTCGACGTAAGGCGTCATCATGTGAGTTATGATTGTTGCAAAAAATATAAAATTTATTAAACAAAAATTATTTTAGTGTCGATCGTGTGGTGCTGCAGTTTGCAATAAGTGTTCATTTAATCGAACTCATGTTCCAGAGCGTGGCTGGAATAGCTTGGTGAGAGTTTGTGACGAATGCTATCAAAAAAAGTCTTAAAATTCATTAATCAAAATTTGATGACGCTTTGATGAATATTTTTTGTGTATTCCAAAACAATTAAAATATTTAATTCAAAAAATCCTCTTAATTTCTAATAGTTTTTTTTTGAAAAGTTCATGGTGTCCTAAAAATAAGAAAAAATTAATATATATATACCTTAATGTATTTTAAATTATTTTCCATTTTGTTGAGTTAAACTGTTCAACTTTTATTTTATAGCTTTTATCTAGTGAAAAATAAAATTTTGCTTGCATTAAATATTTACTTTAATTCATAAATCCTCAAGATATTGTCGGCTCCGCAACTTGCCAGTTGAAAATGCTTTTCTGATGGTCGAAATTGAAGTTTGTTTACGCACAAATGATGCGCTTCAGATTGTGTGATGGCAGTCAAAAACTCGCAAGTGCCCTCATTAAACGTGTAAATTTGAATTTCACCACTTTCGAAACCAATCGCAATCAAATATTTTTCATTGAACTTTCTCGGTGCAAAAGCAACGGCTGTGATAGACTCTGACGGTAAATTAATCACAGCAGCGTTCAAGTACTGTTTTAGAGAGCCGCTCCCCTCATTGATTGCAGTATTTTTATGCCAAATCGCAACTTTACCATCGCGCGATGATGTTGCAAAATAGAGATCATCGTGACTCCAATCACAGCTCCAAATGATACGTTTGTGTACGCCATTATTTTTATCAGTTGTTGAGATTAATTCAAAATTAACAGAGTTTATGTCATTTCTTTCGAAGAGAGACCAACGACGATCGCGCGATACAGCTAAAAGTCTTTTTCCATCAGATGAAAACTTCATTTGTGTCACTGTCAACTTATGTGACCTTAGTCGTTGATGAATTTTCCACGTGCTTGTATTCCACAAAATTATTTCAGCATGCTCTACGGATGTCGCTTTGCAAGCAGATGCAAGAATATTTCCGTCTTTGGTGGCAGTAAGAGAATAAATTTCATATCCATGCGCGTAGAGCTTTTGGATTTCGGGCCAGAGGGTATTTTGCATTAAATACTCTTCGGTTGGCGGAGTTTTCATTTCGATTGGCACAAAATAATTCTCAGGATATTCATCTCGGAACTTTTTCTCTTGCGTTTCAGTAACGTTCGTTAAATCTTCATCATACACAATTTTATTGGACAATCCGAGTGATGGAACTGAAGCTCCCTTTTGGTTTGATTTAATAATTTCATCTCCCTCGGCATCGTCAATATTTTGAAATATTAACTTTCTAAAATTTTCGATAAAATTTCCGGGTGCTTGAAAAATTCTTACGATTTTCTCTTCAGCAGCACTGGCAAACTTGTAGCGTGATAAAACAGCCAAAGCTACCATGTCATATCCATGAATTTGAGGACGTGCGATTTCATGATAAGTTGTCGATCCTTTCCAGCATCCATGCACCCTGGTTGTCTGATCAGTAGACGTTGAAAGGAGGAAATCGCCACGTGGCTCCCAAGCGATATCTTTAATCTCCTTAAAGTGGCCACTTTGTATTATGCCTGGCGTCCATAATCGTTCATTTTCATTACTTTGATGCCACAAGTGAAGACTTCCCTGAAAGCCCACGCCAATTATGGATTTACCAAGGTGATGAAATTTTCCGCCATAAAAGCCTAGAGAATTACCTCCAACTTCGCCAACGCGAACTTTTTCAATCCACACTTGAAGCTCTTTGTCGTATGAATAAATTATCATTGACTTGTCCATGGAACTCGAGAGAAGTTGAAGGCATTTTGTTTCGGGATTTCTATTCCAATGAACACTATATACCCAATTCTCATGTCCCTGCAACACAGACTCGAGAGAAAGTGCAAATTTTTTGTCTCCCAAGCTAAAAGTCCTCTCATCAATCTGAATTAATTCTTCATTGCGTGTTTGAGTCATAGACTCTCTCTCTGAGACTCTCCATAGACGAATAAAACTGTCCTGCGATGAGCTGGCCAGCAAAATATCTCCGTTGTCGTCTTGTATGAAATCAAGTCCTCTCACCCAATCCTCATGACCGCTTAGTTCTTCAATTTTTTCAAATACATTTCGAGTGTTTTCACCATAGAATTGAATCTTATCGTCGTCGGTTGAAAAGGCAAGCAGCAATCCAGCATCCGACAACTGAATAATTCGTACGGCAAAGCATATTCCCGTCTTCAAATCAATTGTTTGAAATGCTTCAAGGCAGTCAATATTTTCATCGTCATTCATTCGCCAAAGTTTAACTGTAGAGTCTGAGGAAGCTGTTACTGCCGTAAAAATGGAATTGATCCACAATCCATCAACACATGTCACGCTATTCGTGTGTCCTTTGAATAAAATTTTACTCAAGCCCGATTTCTTTTGATAAATGCACAAATGATCATCGGAACACGAAAGTAAATCGTAATTATCATTATTTTTAATCCATTTGACAGCATTAACTCGATTGGAATGAACAGCGAGTGTTTTTAAGACTTTACATGATGTATTTTCAAACTAAAAGCGAAGAAATTAAATTTTATGAAATGAAAACAAAAATTAACTTACATTTGGATCGAGAATTGCAATGGAATTGACAGCACCATAACAGATCAATCCATTGTCGCCCCAGTCAAGAGATCCCGGTGTCCTATTCACGCCAACCGAAGTGTAAATATTCTCAATTATCATTTTATTTTAATTTTTCAAAAACATGTGAATCGCAAAAAAAAAAGATTGAAAATAAACAGAAGCAAAAAAGCGAGGGGATGCAAACTTTTGAGGTGAGTTCAAAAATGTTTTCAGACTCTATAGTTTATTTAAATATATAAAATTGTTAAAATTATTAGGAAACCGCGAACAATGACCAATTTTCTTGAAATCTATGACTTTATTTTGTAAATCTAAATTTAAAATTGAATCTCTAAAAGTCACAACTTTTTTGGAACGTACCGCAGAAAATTTTTCATCTCTCGAGTGTGTTCTTTCGGTCCGAGTAAATTTGTGCTTGTTTCTCGAGTCATAAATCATCTTATGCTCGCGAAAATGTCAAAAACTTAAAGTATGTGATGTCTAAAAATAGCGAAATATAAAATTATGTTCGTATCGGTGAGTACAATTGATGAAAATCGATTTCTTTTCGAGTGGAAAAAAATAAATTCTTGAAGGACTCCATATTGAACATCCTTTTTTTTCTTCTCATTTTCCTTCTTTCAAAATGAATAATTTCTAAACTTTCTCATTCAATGCCACAGAAATCATAAATTATTCCACGAATTAAGCAATCAAAACGAAAGCATGCAGACAAGCCGCACTTCTAAATCGAGTAGTTCCGATGACGAATTATTATTAGATACGGAAGAGCTGGGTGTGAAGAAGAAGCACTTCTTGGACTACGATTATTGTGACTCACAAATTGAGACTCCAGTTTCGAATGGAAAAAATAATTTGACATCTAATTCGAGTAGCATAAATTGCAAAGCTACTGCTACAGCATCAAACCAATTAGAATCGAAGAGGAAAATTATTGATCGCCCA
This sequence comes from Tanytarsus gracilentus, assembly GCA_038502055.1. NCBI lineage: Eukaryota > Metazoa > Arthropoda > Insecta > Diptera > Chironomidae > Tanytarsus > Tanytarsus gracilentus. Next base: position 4,013,242 of record JAXRKN010000037.1, read on the forward strand.
TGCACATCAAAAATGGCATCGGATCAACAATTAAGTAACAATAATAATGTGGAGTCTGTCTACTCGATTCTCTCCATGTTTGGAGGCCAAAATAACTCTTCCGACATCGCATCAAAATTTTTGGAGCTCTCAAAGAATAGGGAAATGTGTACAGGTATAGTTAATATAAAAAATTTTATTAAATAAATAAAATAAACTCTTATTATGTTGATAGTTCTTCGCCAATCGGGATGTATATCGTTGCTGGTGCAGATCATTCACTCGGATCCGAGCAGTGATGAAATGCGACAAAAGCAATGTCTTCAAACACTACACAATATCATCCATTGTAATGCAGATGACAAAGCGGGAAGAAGAGAGACACGTGTCATCAAGCTAATTGAACAGCTCTTTGATTATTGTGACACTCTCCGTGGCATATTGAAGAATGGAGCTGATGGAGAGGTGCAACATCCGATACAGGCCATTGGAACGTTAATGAAAATAAGTTTCGATGAGGAACATCGTCACGCGATGTGTTCACTGGGTGCGCTTCAAACAATTTCAACACTCATTCAATTAGATAATGAGGTACATGGCCCTGTACCCACTGACAATTTATGTGTAACAATGCGTCGCTATGCAGGAATGTGTCTCACCAACTTGACATTCGGCGATGGAAATAATAAGGCACTTTTGTGCTCAAACAAAAATTTCATGAAAGCGCTTGTTGATCAAATTAATAGTACAAGCGATGAATTGGTTCAAGTCACGGCAAGCGTAATTAGAAATCTTTCGTGGCGTGCTGATCCAAATACCAAGCAGATTCTAAATGAAATTGAAACTGTAAAAATTCTCACACTGGCTGCAATGAGTAGGACACAGGAGAATACTTTAAAGGCCATTCTTTCAGCACTATGGAATTTATCGAATCATTGTAACAAAAATAAGGCGGACATCAGTGACATAAGTGGCGCCATTGAGTTTCTCATCGATATGCTCTCGTACGAAGCGCCGAGTAAGACAATGGCCGTAGTCGAAAATGCTGGAGGAATATTGAGAAATATTTCCAGTCATATTTCAATGCATGAAAAGTTGCGAGCAATTTTAAGACAGAAAAACTTTTTCTGCATTATGTTGCAACAACTCAAATCGCCTAGTCTTACGATTGTCTCGAACGCGTGTGGAACTCTCGGAAATTTATCGCAAAACTCGATCGAAGACCAAAAGTTTTTGAGGGAAAATGGTGCGATTCCAATGCTACGCTCATTAATCTATTCAAAACACAAAATGATATCGACCGGCAGTACAATTGCTTTGCGGCATTTACTCGCATGTAAAGTGGGCAATACGCCTAGTGGTAATTTAGATTCAGTTGCCAAAATGATGGATCTCAAAGAGTTGCCGACACTCAATGCGCGCAAACAGAAAGCATTGGAACAAGAGCTGAATTTGAATGTGGAAAATTATAAACTAGATGAAACATCGCCCTCGACAAAGGACGATAAAATTAGAGATTTCGAAGGAAGTTCAAAGAATCAAAGTGACATGAAAGTTCAAGATATTGAAGATGAAGATGCTCCTACTAACTTTAGTAAGTTTTATAGCGATCAAGAGGAGAGTGGCGAAAGAGGCGAGTATCAAGAGACAAATCTTGATCAAATCACCGACTATTCAAGTCGATATGCAGAAAATCAGTATGATGAGGAAACTCAAGTTAAGGGAAGAAATATGATAAGTTCAGAGGACACAATGAAATTCTATAACACGGAAGGAACGCCACGGGTTATTTCAAAGGCGGGATCTTTGACAGATTTGCGGAAAGATAAATTGGTTAAGGAAGTAGTTAAGAGTGACGAAGTGGGTAAGAAGGGAAAATTCTCTGAAAACGCATCAGGCTTACAGAGTCCTGAAAAAACCGTAAACTATTGTGTTGAAGGAACACCTGGCGATTTTAGTCGTAATGACTCACTCAGTGACTTGGAAGAGGCCAGTCACTCACCAAGAGTTCCCAAAATTAAGAGTCAACCGTCTACATCAAAAATTCCACCACCTCTACTCATCAAAAAAGAGGTGAGCTCTGAAAAGGAATCGGTTGCAGCGACACCGAAATCAGTAACTTTTGGTCATGTCCATGATGAGACTCCACTCATGTTTTCTCGTACGAGCTCAATGGGTTCAATTGACAGTGCTGAGCAAGGATTTGACGATAAGAGCTCCGTCGTTAGTGATTTTAGTCGATTCGCTAGTGGCGTAATGTCTCCATCTGATTTACCTGATTCACCAACACAAAGTATTCCTCAATCTCCTTCGAGACCTCAAATGCGCATTAATCAAGCAGCACCCAAAAACCTCCCGACTATACGAGCTCCAGTACATGAGAGAGAAATAATTGGAGCAGAGGCGGCTGAAGACAGTGTCAATACTTTTAATGTTGAAAATACACCGGCCGTTTTTTCATCGCGAACAAGTTTAAGTAATTTGAGCTTTGATGATGAGCCAAAGATCTCGGATGATGCCATTTCAAAAGATTTTCAACTCATGAAATATCCCAGTGAAGAAGAAGATTCTAAATTGGCCAAAAAGATTACGCCCGATGAATTTGGTGGAGATATTACAGCGGAACAATCGGACGCAGAAGAGTCTGCAGACGATGCTAATTTACTAGAGAGCTGCATAAACATGGGCATAAACTCGATTAATGTGAAAGGCAAGAAAGAAGTTAAAACGACCCAACGAAATGGTAAGTTTTGATTTTTTTCTTTAAATTTGATATTTTATTTTCTCTTTTATAAAAAAAAGAATTGACCGTCACATCGAGCGCATCTGTCATTTCACAAGATAGTGTTCGTTTTGATCCACATATTTTGAAAGAAAATCCAATTGATATGATGCGAGCAGGAGCTCCTATGCTACCTCCATATCTACCAGTTGTCGATGAAATGAACAAATTTATTGTCGAAGATAGTCCATGTAATTTTTCTCTCATGTCGGGACTCTCTGCAATCACCATAGATTCAACCTCGAAATTTACCCAGCAAGGACAAGTGTCTTTAAAGTATGTAATAATATTTGAAATAAGTTCGTATGATTAATTTTATTTTATAGACCGGTTGAATCAACTGTACGGAACAGTGACCAAGCGGGAACCTCAAGTAATAATAATCCTCGCCAATTCAGCACTACTATTTCTAAAAATGACTTTGACGATTCATTGAGCTCTCTCTCCATTGAATCAGAAGATGATACTAATCTTTTAACGCGAGCAATTGAGGCTGGTGTTAATAAAGTAAAAGAAACTAGTAATCCGATAAATATTCCAATTCCAAAGCAAATCCAACAAGATGCCGCTAATGAGTCAATTAGCTCGGTAGATTCGTGTGGCGACAAAGACGATGGAACAAATTCTATTCTTGAACAGTGCATTCAGAGTGGCATTGCAAAAGTCGCCAAGAAAGACAGCTCCAACAAGAGACCTCCCATGACCTCGTCACCAAAGAAATCAATGTTACCAATGTTTCGGCCATCTTCGGCTGGTAAAAAGAAATGCGACGATGAGGACATTCTCAAGGAGTGCATAGAGAGTGGCATGAAAACAACTAAGCATAGCACTAATCTTGTTCAAAATATGTCGCAACTTTCAATTACCGATCCAAAAAACGCCGAGACTACGTCTGTAACTGTACAGGAACAGCACTACAATGTGCAACATGCAGCAGCTACAGGCGTAGTAGATACACTCAACAAAGACCAACGACCCAACGAAAAGAGCCACATCTCGAAGAGTCGCAGAGGCCAAACAGGTTCTTATAATTTAATAATTTCATTTATAAATTAATCTAATAAATTAATCTATTATACAGCCGACGAAAGTACCGGTTTCGAAAGAGAACCTTCTCACCAAGCAACTTGGACAACGCAAAGTGGGTCTAGCATCGAGTGGAATCTAGATGATAATGTACTTGAGCGATCTAACGAGTATCCGGCAAATAAACTCTCGATGATGCTTGGATGCAGCGAAATTGAAGACGATTCAATTATGGACATATCGAATGAGTTTATGATTGAAAATGAGGAGAAAAATGAAGCTAAAATTGAAGATAAACACAAGAATCCCGACTTGATGCTAAAATCAGTCGATCGACTAACACAGGAATTAGTTTCTACTGCCGAATACCTTCGGAAGAATGCAGATAACAATGATAAAATGTCAAATAGTATCGGTAATGATACATGGAACGATGAGATCTCTTTTCCAAGCATAAGCATGTCAGCACCGATGATTGGATCGACAAATGATGAAACGACATTCGCAACTGATCAAATTCAACCCATTTCCGAAGAGGCTGTCGACGGAAATTCACCTTCAGATCTTAACGAAAAAACTCCAACGAATGAAGAGTTTAAGTTTAGGCCAATTGAGAGCGGTGACGAAGAGCTAAAAATAGACTTTAAACTTGGTGGCGAAATTCATAATGCGACGGGAGTGAAAAGTAAAATTCCCTTCTTTTCATATGGACCCGCTAGTCTGGACACCTGTTCAACTCTGAGTAATTCTACGATTGTTCAAGCGGAAGGTAAAACTCATTCTAAAAACTATCGAATGGAAGGAAGTTGTGCGAGTTTAATGGATTTAGAAAATGTCCGTCCACCCTCGAGTATGGATTCAATTAGTATGTGCAGCTATCAAGACCTCTCTATTCAACAGCATCAGCATCAGCAGAGTCCAATGCGAGCGAGTCTACATAAAAAATCTCTAATGACTGGTAAGTTCATAGCCAAGTTGATTTTTAGAAAAAATGTTCCTCAATAGATCAGTGTGATAGTGTGGTATCGCTATCCAAAGGTCTCAGGTTCAAATCTCCAAAATGTCCTAGTGAAAATTATTTTTCGCTTCTTTAAACAGTCCCAGCTCCGATCATGTTGTAAATTAATGTAGATCGCCGTTCTTTGACTGTAAAATTAATTAATCACCATCTTGTTCAGATCATGTTTGTGGTTGCTTATGTGCAACTATGAGAAATGAGTTCGATGGACATTTTTAATTTAAATCAATAGAATTTATTTAATATTTTTTTAATTTAATAGGATTGATAGCTAAGCGTGCACTTGGTCAGCAAATATTTGGTGGCAGTGTTGAAAGTGTCAATAGCAATATCGACAGCATTCGTCCGCCTTCAATTATGGATGAACTTCTTGACTCAATGATTAGTGTCGATTCAATTGTAAGCGAAGTTGTGGACCCAACCCTTGGAATTTCTAATTACGAAACGGCTCTGAGTGATATGGAAGATAGTCTCACTCTAAGGAGCTGTCAGGATATTTCCAAGGATGAAACTCTCACGCCAATATCATCGGACTTTAGTAGCATTGAATCGACGCCCAAAAAGAAGCGAAGTATGCGATCGGTTACGCCAAAGCAAAAACGGCAGTCTGAAAAGGAGCGATACAAGACGTATACAATTGCTGTTGATATGTTGCTCAAAGAACAGCAAGAAATGGAAAATTTGAGATCTTCCTCGGTCATAAAGAATGCTCGTCAAAAAAGGAAAGAAGATCGGCAGAGATTCGAAACACAGGTCATTGAAATCTCACCTGATATGTCTCTTTCACCAAATTCGCCTGAAATTCAAGAAGGATCACCCGTAAGAATGGATAGACGTAGAGAAGATCCCGAAAGATTTAAAACCTTCAATATACAATCAGTCGATGATGATGTCTCAATTTATGCAATGACAGCTAATTTTGAGCATCTAAGAAACGATAATCTTCCCACTTCTAGTGGCAGTTCAACAAAAACCATCGTAGACATTCGCAGTAAACTAAATAGAATTAAAAATGGATATTCTAATGATGATAGCCTGGAGTATGAGCAGCAGACCTCTGAAACAGAATCACAAAGAGATCATAAAAATTTCTCTAATCCTCAAATCGATCTAGATGAGCCGAAAACCCCAAAAACTTCACCAACAAAGAGCCCATCGAAAAAAACACAAGAGATTCAGGACACAGGAAAATCTCTAGGATTATCCGAGGATGCTATCGAGTGTCTTGAAACAGCTTTGGGCTCATCTAATGCAATCCAACAACAACTCTTGAAAATTCAAGAACTCCAAATGAAGCTTCAAAAACAAAATTTAATAAAAAGTCCAAAGGCGGCGACGACAATAACATCATCAACAACAACAACAACAATGATGAATGAAATTGAATCGAAGCCAAAATCTTCCTACATATCACCATATCGAATGGCTGCGACAAAAAACGTCAAGTCTGTTCGTGTAACTAAAAATCCAACAACAATTATCGCAAAAGTCGTCACGAGAAATTCGAGTGTTGAATTGAAGGCCGCTAATTCGTCAAAATCGTCTGTGAAGTCTCCTAATGGCGTCAAAAATAAGTTCGGTGTCGTTCCGAAAGTAAAGAAAGAAGAGGAAGTGCTTGTCAAATCATCACCGGCACCACCCATAAGACAGGGTACTTTCGTTAAGGAAGAACCAACTAATGAAAATGTTCCGGTTGTTGATGTACCTACACCAATAAAAGCGCCTCAATCAAAGCTGAAACCTCCGATGAGATTTAATTCAGTTCCTGCAAAGAGCTCTCCTTCGTCACCGAAAAGAACTTCCAACCTCCCAACTTCGGTCGTTCAACAACTCAAATTCAGAAGCAATAGCAATGCCTCAATGAACACAAAAGAGACGGCCAGCACTCCTCCCATGAGAAGTTATACTGGCATTAATCTTAACAATCCGAAGAAAAATGTAACGAGTAAAATTGCTGGAATTTGGAAGAGTCCATTGAACAAAAATCAATCTGCTTCTAATTCATCCTATCAACTGAACGGCAGCACTGCAAATAAAAAAATTGGTGGCATTAAAGAGCGTATTAAAAGAAGCTCAACGTGTGAAGAGATTGGTATGTTTTAAAACAATCAACAAAAAAAACTTATTAATTCCTCTCAATTCCAGTATAATACGTTTCTTCTTGATCCTACGATGAGAAAATCTACCAAGAAATTAATATTAAGAAATGAAAAAGTTTAATTTTTCTTAGATTTAAGATATATATCAACTTAAAAGAAGTTTTAGAAAGTATTTATCTAGTCTTGATTATCCTATATGTTGCATTTTTCAAAAGTGAAATTATCGTGTTGTGCAAGAGATAAACAAAGTTTAAGGCAGTGCCATATTTTAAAGAAAAAGATCCATTTTCTTATCCCTAAAAATCAAAGAAATTTTTGGCAATCGTTTGAGATTAATTTAAAAGAGTTTTGACTCCAATAGTTAATTCGTAGAATTTCTCCAAGGTTCATTCTGCTCATAATTATTGACTCGCGGACTCAAATCTAACAAGTATAATAGCTTTATTTCAATTCTTCCATTCTATAACGAATTTTTGAGTGATTCTTATTTTTTTTGCATGCCTCCTATATTAAATATCAATTATATTTCTCCTATAAAGCTTTATGTTAAATTAATTCAAAGTGAAACTATTCACTTCACTTTGATTTCTTTAAACATTAAGTCCATTCAAAAATTTTAAACAATTACTTAAAGGATGCAGGAATTAAGAAATTGTAATTTGTCAAAAAAAAAATTATTCTGTATAATGTGTAATAAAAAATTCAATTTTAAATGTCAGTTTAAAGTGTCCTTTATTTACATTCAAATTTTCCATTCACAGAAATTTGTACACTCGGTTTCAATCGATTTTGCGAAAGGAAATAGATAGAGGGCAGAAAAGAAGAGACAGTAAAAAATAAATAAATGCTCAATTGACATGGAAGAAGTTTAATTTTTCGAACGAGACCATCTTCAAGAGCATTTCCATAGAACTATCGCGACATTCCCGCCGAAAAACAGATAGAGAATGTGCTTCGTCTCGTAGCTCACTTCAAATCCGAAACCTTCACCGATAACGACATGCCAAAATGTGCCAAATTTTTTATCCATCGCCTCCTTTACGGTCTTCGCAGCAAGTTCATAATTTGCAGCGTACTTCTCACACGCAGTCGTTATCATCTCAATCGCTTCCGCTTTAATATCTTCGCTCATGTCTGAGTGCTATAAATACACAATGAAAAATTTTTAAAGTTTTTTAAATGCAATCACATTTTCTCAAAAAGGCATTCATTAAAGGATTTTTTATTGCCACAATGCCCTTCTTTTTTGATTAATCAAAAACTTTTCCTTTACAACTTGTTTATTCTCATTGAAAAATCGCTGCTTGGTAGCATAGAGACAAGCAAGGAAGGTAAGCTCGTTAAGCTCGTTATGTTCAATTTTCTATTTATGATTTTTATGAATCAATAAAAAAGAGAGGAATATATTCGTAAACAATATAATAAAAGAATTACTAGCGCAAAGTGATATATGTAAAAGACAAATAGATATTGATAGGATGAAGATTGATGGGAATTTTACACCACCATCGAAAAACATATCCTTTTACGCGAAGCATAAAAAATAGATCTGATAATAGGCGACGACATGCATGCATGCCATGAGTCAATTGAAATTGCTTACTAACACCCCATTTTGTCACACGATAATTAGATTTAAAGAGAATCGAATATAATAAATTAAACTATATTTGCTTACCTTAACAAGTGCATAAGTGTGTACGATTTTTTTGTCTCCCTCTCCCCCCTCTTTTGGTTGATCGTCCATGATTTATATCGCTGACACTCTAATTAATTAATTGAACGACACATAAACTCGTTGAAATGCGTTCACGTACGCTCGATGTCTGTTGCTCTTTAAATTATTTTACGATATAAACGTATAGTACGACAATACCGTTGAATGCTTCGATGTATACTGAAATTATTGCGCTTGCGTTTCTACAAACTATTTTTTTTTCTCGCACTCAGTCTCGGGTGGAAAATAATTTTTGGAGGGTTGTTGAAGAATATTTTCACTTCTGTCGATTGCCGGCGTGTTTAATATATTTTTGAGTTGTCTTTTTCAGTCCAAAATTATCTCTCACTTTGTTGTGAACTGGGGTGGCTCAATATTTTCTTACACCCTCTTTTTTTGGTGCAGACAACGTGATGAACAAGATGTTTTCTTTTTAAAATAAAAATTCAATGACGACTTAGATTGCAGAGGTAGAAAAAATACTTTTTATTAATCTCTTCTTATAAAAAAATTTCACAAAAAAAATTTAGTTTGAAACTTTTCCTCTTGAAACCCATCTTGCGACGAAAATTGTCAAGATCAAGTTTATTGCGAAAATTCCGGCAGTGAGCAAGTAAAAGGCTCCTGGAAATGTTGTAAAGGTATTTTGGTAGACGGCATTATATAAAGGTCCTGCACCAAGGCCACTCAACGCTTCTAAGCACGTGGTCAAGCTATAAACCTTACCGATTTCATCGTGTGCAACAACAACGGACACAATTGATCGTATCATTGGCATGGAGATGAGTCTGAAGAGGGTTATTCCTGATGACAGATACAAATGAAAGGGGCGAGTGGCGAGAGCTTTAAAAGTTGCATCGACAACGGACAATGATAAACCAAACATGGCCAGTTTCATATCGGAAATCTTCATTAGCTTCTTGAAAATCATTAAACCGATGAAAAGTCCTAATGCTGATATTAAAGTGTTGCTGCTCTCAAAAATTGTCCATTCTCGCAATGTCCATCCGAATTTTTCTCGCACAAACAAATAATTCAGGGTTGCAACGCCATGCATAGTTGAAACGACAAGTGCCGCGATCAAAACCAAGAACCAAAGAATTTTTCTTCCATTTTTTTCACGATATTTTCTAAACGTGTAAATAATTTCTTGCATGCGTTCCTTCGAAGTGATCTCTTTAATTTGATCAGTTAAGCTCATGTTTTCGGGTGGCATTACTGTCTCGTCAATGAAGAAAATCATCCACAAAAAGCCAATTAGGCAAACAAGAAACGCAATAAGGAACACAGTGGTGAGGTTAGTGGCACTTAGAATAAATGAACTGCTAAAATATGCGGAAACATTGCCCATGATGTTAAGAAAGCCAATAAAACCGAGTCTGAAAGATCTCGTTTCATCGCTACTCAGGTCTGCTATGTAACAGCAGAATGCGATATCGAGGAGCGGCCATCCGCCAGCAAATGTCATAGGCATTTCCGCCACTAAATACCACCAAGGACTGATTAATTTTATGTTATCAGAAATGTACGAAAACAAGGTAATTAGTGCCAAGGTCGTGGTGTATCCACTGAATGATATGATCAAAATTTTCTTCCTGCCATAAACATCACTCCATGACCCGATAATCAAACTTAATGCTGCTGGTACGATTGAATTGAGGATGAGGAGTGTCATGTTAATGTTGGCCATTTTTGGCTGAATCGCTTCTTCAACTTCCTTGGTGTGATTTTCAGAATTGAGATTGTCACATGTCACTTTATCAAAGTCCATTGTAAGGCAGGTCTGCTTCAAAATTTGATTTTGTAAAACGGCACTTGTGAGGTTAAATGCAAAATATATTGCAAACACTGACGGCTCGAGTCCATGATTAAATCTAACTTTAGGACGTTTACGGCTTAAATTTTTCTTGTAGAAAATTGTCTCCTTGCTTCTCTCGTCCTCCATTGTCTATTGATTAATGATTGAAGTGTGATTTTCAAGAGACCTGTATTTGAAGAAGAGAGTGAGTCTTATCTATATATTCATTATTCGGTTTGTCTTCTATTGCCTACAATCAAGTCCTTGAGATTTATGACTTTTTATTATAAGGTAATATTGATAAAGTGTTGCTTTACAAGTTTAACTAATTGTCAATCAATTTTACATAATACAAAAAATTTCTCTTTATGGAACGACGCCGAACAAAATTTCTTGGAAAATTAATAATGCGCATAAAATGAGTCATGCTCAAATGCATGAGCAAACGATAAAAATAATTATCTACTTTTAACACACGTGTAATTATAGGTTTCAAAATAAAAAGGGAATTCTAAGTTTAATAATTACCTTCACCAGTTCCTGAGTACCTTAAAACTCTCTAAAGAAATTTTAAAATCTTTATTCAGACTGTACACTGTAAGAAATGTTTGCATGTATGGCAGGTCTTGTACTTGTACTTGAATCGCGATCATCATCGAATGCAAGTCTGGTTGGCACTTGGCTGTTTTAAAGTTCTGAGCCAAAGGGTTATTTTTTTTCTTACAATTTATCATTGATTTCATAAATTAAACTAGATATTTTTTCAATTTTTATACCTTTTTTCTCTTTATTTTTAATAAAATGCTAACATCAGAATTAGTTGGAAAAATTTATTGTATGGTGATGCTTGATATAAACTAGGAGAACTAAAACTTGATTTTAATGCTTAAGCTTTCAGTTAGAGCTTATATCTTTCATCGTTCTTTGTGTGAGTAAAATGCTTGAGATCTTCATTTTTAAATATTTTTTTTTTCAATGAAGAGAATTAACTTAAACTATTTCGTTTACTCAAACTAAAGGGTTATTTTTTAAAGAACACTCATTTTTTTTGAAGAAATCCTATAAGTACATTTTGCAAAAATAGAACTTATCGACTTTTTGTACAATCTTCTTTATAATATTATTGTAAATTTCCAATCGAATTGGTGCGTCTTTTTTTTGCGAATTATTATTAATATTTTTTTTTGTAACAAGTCAATATAGAGGACATTAGAATTTTTATATTTTGTTTAAAATGTAGTTAATTTTTTTTTGATAATTTTGATTGTAGATTTGCGCGAATTAAATAAATTAGAATAAAATATACATAGAGAAAAAATAATAATAACCAGTACGAAAGGGAATGTATCTTAAATAATACTGATTAGATGTTGAAAAGTTTTCAAACATAAAATACAACAGCTAAACATCAAACTAAGTTTTTTCTTCAATATTCAATATGGACTTAGATATTCCTTTTTGTTTTGTGAAAGTACGCAAACCTGCAGCGATCGAACGGACGCTTATCACAATTTTTAATGCTTCATTTTTAATCTTTTCTTCAGCATCTGGCAGCAAAATTCACTAATTGTCATGACTATTACTAATAAGTGACTCATTTTGTTCATCGTCTTGTATTCTGTAAAGTGAAAATAAAAATTAATTTAAATGAAATAAAGGTGAAGAATTGAATATTTAGTACCTCACAATGTTATTTCTTCGACAATTCCAGAAGAATTTACGATAGAGCACTTTAAGGAATTTCATTAGGGGATCGCAATCATCATATTTCATTAGAAATGAAACAAACACTAACGATAGGAACATGGGAATGGAGCCAAGATAAAAACTCAATGGGTAGATTTTATCTCTAAGGATTACATCAAGAAGCATCGAAAGAGGAATTTGTAAAGTCATTGCTAGCGTGGCGATTAAGGAGGATGTTAAAAAGCAGCCCCTGCAAAATAAATTTTAGCTTTTAAAAATAATCTTAAATTAAAATTCTTACCACAGCCAGAGAGCCTCTGAAATAACGGTTCCGACGAGTCCGTTAAGAAAAAGTATCAAAAATTGTCTTTTGTTGGGCATTTCGAAAGTCTCCAACTCTGTAAAATTGAGTACCAGAAAGAGTGGCCATAGGAGAAGAATATTCCAAAGGCCTACAAAGCCGAAGAACTCGATTATGTCGATTTTTTCATCTGTATCATTCTTCCTTTTCACCAGCACCAAATAGCACGCATAAAAGAAAGCGCTTAGAAGACTTAGAACGATTCCGCGAGTATTTTGAGGCTCACTAATTTCCGAAAAAGTGACAATAACAGCACCGCCCAAGCTCATTACAATGGCCGCTAATTTCGAGATTGAAAATCTATCGCCGTTAGTGGATGGAAAGGAGGCGGCGAGGAGTAACGTAAAAAGGCTAGATGTGGTGCTCAATAGTGTCACTAATGCTGTTTCGCTGGGATCTAAAGCCAGTTGATACATGTAGTTTGCAATAAACCATAGAATGCAAAATATTAATGCAGTCTTTGCTGTTTTGTGGTGTGTTCGTTGCCTCCGTATTCGAATTGAAGCAGCATAAGATAGTCTCGACATAACAGCGTCAGTAGCAACAGCCGCATTCATTTCTCTCACTTCAGCCAACTTGCTAAATCTAACGCTTCGTATGCTCGAGTCGTCACTTTCAGTTTCTGGCGTCTTTATGGGCACGAAAGTGGAATCACTCAATGAGTTAGTATAGAAGCCCTCGTCATCGCTTGATGGCTCCACTAACTGATAGCTTGAATTTCGCATACATGCCTCTCGCCATGGTGCAACTAATCCTAGCACGACCAAGTACATGGCAAACATTGAGGTCTTAAAGAATGTGCAGAAGAAGGGCTTATCGAAGTCTTCATCTTTGTAGAGAAACTAAAATGAAAAAATTTATCAGAGCTATGCGAGTGTTAAAAAGTATTGATCAAACCTTTGTAAGTTCACTGGACGAAACCCAAATGATATCGACAATGATTAGTACGACGATGCCTAGTCCTAATCTTTGCGGTTTGTTAAGCATTTTATTGTTACGTTCTCTCGGATTATGTGTTAATTTGATAACGACGACGTAAGTGCTTCAATGACAATTCATACTGTGAAAAAAAAATTTATTTCATTAATCATGTGAGGAAGTGTGTTTCTTTATTTTCGCTTGCCAAACGGATGCATTAATTTTTACATTTTAAGCTATTCATTAAAATTTTTTCACGTTTATGTAATAACAATTAGCAGCTTAAATATTAAATGCATTCTTAAAAAGTATTTTAAAATTTTCTTGTAATTTACCGATTTTGTAACTATTTCTATCTTTACCTTAATTTTTTCATGATAAACTGTTGACGGAGTTGCTATTCAAAAGATTAAAACTGCAAGTACTGTGATTAAGAATGATTTTCCATGGATTAAAATAATTTTTCACTTCTTTCAATATTTTTTAAAAAGAAAAACATTTTTTATTCAATTTGAATATTAAACGACCGTTAAAAAATTCACTTTTCAGTTGAGGGATGATTTAATTAATTTTCTTCGCTTTTAACTTAATTATGGCTTTAGTTTTAAAAACCTAATTTATTTTAGGTTTAATTAGGCGTAAATAATTTTAAAAACTAACAATAACAATAAAAAGGGGGAAATATAGGTCGTAAAGTGGTGACACGAAAAAGTGCGACAAAAACAAAATTTCACACATCAAGCCGCTACAGAAAAATAAAAATTTAATAATAAGTTGATAAAATTTCAAGTTAAAAATACTATAAAACATTATTCGAGTGCGATAAGCGTGAGTTAATCATAGAAGAAATACTGCAACATATGAATTTAATGGTTTTTGAGTTGAAAATAAAATTTCACTTATGGCGGAGAATCGAAAACTTCGTTTTCAATCGTTTTTGACAAAACTTTCTATTTTGTATCAAAATTATCACATTTAAACTATTTAAAATTGCATTAAATTCAAAATACTCGTATAAAGCAGTAAATTAATGTTAGACTTCTAATTAACCTCAATATTAATTTTATTTTCAGATAAAACATGAATCCATACATGTTGCCGCCCGGCATGGGTCCGCCACCTCAAAATCCTTGGGCAGCTCAAATTATGGCTCAACAGGCACAACAAGCGATGATGGCACAACAAATGCACGCTCAACAACTGGCCGCAACTCAAATTCAAATTCAGCCGACAAGTATGGACTGGAATTTTGGCAATGCACCTCCACTTCAAAAACCCGAAATTGTCAATGAGGAGAAACTATTTGAAAAGTCTCAGAAATGGCAACAGCTTCAGTCAAAGCGATTTGCAGAGAAGCGAAAATTTGGATTTGTTGATGCTCTTAAGGCAGACATGCCAGCTGAACATGTCCGCAAGATTATTCGCGATCACGGTGACATGACGAGTAGAAAGTATCGTCACGATAAGAGAGTTTATTTGGGCGCTCTCAAATATATGCCACACGCCGTAATGAAATTGTTGGAAAATATGCCAATGCCATGGGAGCAAATTCGAGATGTTCCCGTGCTCTATCACATTACGGGAGCCATAACATTTGTCAATGAAATACCATGGGTGATTGAACCCGTATTTTTAGCACAATGGGGAACAATGTGGATTATGATGCGTCGAGAGAAGAGAGATCGTCGTCACTTTAAGCGAATGCGTTTTCCTCCATTTGACGATGAAGAGCCGCCGCTTGATTATGCCGATAACGTTTTGGATGTTGAGCCTCTTGAGGCTATTCAAATTGAACTCGATAATGAAGAAGACGGAAGTGTCCATGATTGGTTCTATGAGTCAAAGGCTCTCGTGGGAACACCCTATGTTAATGGATCAACTTATCGCAAGTGGAATTTATCGCTGCCACAAATGGCAACACTCTATCGACTCGCAAATCAACTTCTTACCGATCTTGTCGATGAAAATTTCTTTTACCTCTTCGATCCGAAAAGCTTCTTCACGGCAAAAGCTTTAAATATGGCCATCCCCGGAGGTCCTAAATTCGAACCGTTGATTAAAGATCACAATTTAGGCGATGAGGACTGGAATGAATTTAATGACATAAACAAAATTATTATTCGACAGCCGGTTAGAACAGAGTATAGAATTGCATTTCCATATCTCTATAATAGCATGCCGCTATTTGTTCATCTCTCATGGTAAGTAAATTTTTAATAGTAATTTTTTATCCACTATCGATGACTTCACAAAAATATTAGACATTTTTTTTGTGCATTTTCTAAGGTGGCAGAAAAGAAAGCTGTTTGAAAGATGTTATCGTGTTGAGAATTTACACATGATTTCATTCAAAGGCAGCGCTATGTTCACTCAAATTAAACAAATCTCTTCAAGTCTCGAGATTGTGTAGTTCTAAGTGATAAATTATGCATTAAAGATACATACTTACTACTATCAAACGATTTTTAAAATTTAACTGCAATTTGTGATTTGCAATTACTCGATGGATTAAGACTAAGATATTCATTGAGTGCTGAGACTCACAAACATTAAAACTTTATTTAATAGATTTAATTTTCTATTATCTAGGTATCATACACCGTGTGTTGTCTATATCAAAACTGAGGATCCCGATTTACCTGCATTCTATTTCGATCCTCTCATCAATCCAATCGCTCATCGTCACGGAGTAAAATCGGTTGATCCATTGCCAGAAGACGATGAAGAATTTGTGCTGCCAGATGATGTACAGCCATTTATGCAAGATAATCCACTCTATACGGACAATACAGCTAATGGAATTGCACTTCTTTGGGCACCACGACCATTCAATATGCGCTCGGGAAGATGCAGAAGAGCAATAGATATTCCGCTGGTGAAATCATGGTATCGAGAACATTGTCCACCCGGAAATCCCGTAAAAGTTCGTGTTAGCTATCAAAAGCTACTCAAATATTATGTCCTCAATGCACTAAAGCATCGACGACCGAAACCACAAAAGAAGAGATATCTTTTCCGTTCATTCAAAGCTACAAAATTCTTCCAAACAACGACATTAGATTGGGTTGAGGCAGGATTGCAAGTCTGCCGTCAAGGATATAACATGCTTAATCTTTTGATTCATCGCAAGAATTTGAACTACCTTCATCTTGACTACAATTTTAATCTTAAACCCGTAAAGACACTCACAACTAAGGAGCGAAAGAAATCACGTTTCGGAAATGGTAAAATTATAAATCTTTTTCTTTCTTAAACTCTTCTCAAATCTCTCTTAAAGTTTAAACAGTTTACTATATATATTTTTAAATCTAATAAAGTTTAATTTTTATTCCTTAGCTTTCCATCTTTGTCGTGAAATTTTGCGTTTAACAAAACTCATTGTGGACTCACACGTTCAATATCGTTTGAATAATGTTGATGCTTTTCAATTGGCTGATGGACTTCAGTACATTTTCGCTCACGTTGGACAACTAACTGGAATGTATCGTTACAAATATAAGCTGATGAGACAAATCCGTATGTGCAAGGATCTTAAGCACTTGATTTATTATCGTTTTAACACAGGACCTGTCGGTAAGGGTCCTGGATGTGGCTTTTGGGCACCTGGCTGGAGAGTGTGGCTTTTCTTTATGCGTGGAATTACTCCATTGTTGGAGAGATGGCTTGGTAATCTTCTCTCGCGTCAATTCGAAGGAAGACACAGCAAGGGTGTCGCAAAGACTGTCACTAAGCAACGTGTCGAGTCACACTTTGATTTGGAATTGAGAGCATCTGTTATGCACGATATTGTCGATATGATGCCCGAAGGAATAAAACAAAACAAAGCGAGAACTATTTTGCAGCATTTATCAGAAGCGTGGCGTTGCTGGAAAGCAAATATTCCGTGGAAGGTTCCCGGATTGCCCATTCCAATTGAGAATATGATCTTAAGATATGTTAAGATGAAGGCAGACTGGTGGACAAATACAGCACATTATAATCGTGAACGTATTCGTAGAGGGGCAACTGTTGATAAGACAGTTTGTAAGAAAAATTTAGGTCGATTAACGAGATTGTATTTGAAGGCGGAACAAGAGAGACAGCATAATTATCTCAAGGATGGTCCCTATATCTCACCCGAAGAGGCTGTTGCGATCTATACAACCACAGTCCATTGGCTCGAGTCACGACGCTTTGCTCCCATCCCATTTCCTCCATTGTCATATAAACACGATACAAAACTTCTTATTTTGGCCTTGGAAAGATTAAAAGAAGCATATAGCGTTAAATCTCGCCTCAATCAGAGTCAACGCGAAGAACTTGGTCTCATTGAGCAGGCTTATGATAATCCGCATGAAGCTCTCTCAAGAATTAAGCGACATTTACTCACCCAGCGTGCATTTAAGGAAACGGGAATTGAGTTTATGGACTTATATAGTCATCTCATTCCTGTCTACGATGTGGAGCCACTCGAGAAAATAACTGATGCATATTTAGATCAGTACTTGTGGTATGAAGCAGACAAGCGAAGACTATTTCCACCATGGATTAAGCCGAGTGATACTGAACCACCACCTTTATTGGTCTACAAATGGTGCCAAGGTAAATTGACAAATATTTTTTGTAGAAGTGATATTGCGGAGTGATATGGTAGTTGTGGACGTGTGTTTTGTAGCATAGAGATTAGCATTTGATATCATCCCCTTGTTACAAACCTCACGCTTACGACTTTCCTCAAAGTCATCTGATTATCTTTCAAAGTGATTTAAAGGAAAAAAAGAGAGCATTTTAAACAAATTTATCTTTTTAGGCGTGAACAATTTGCAGGATGTTTGGGATGCAGCCGAAGGTGAATGTAATGTGCTCCTCGAATCAAAGTTCGAGAAATTGTATGAGAAAATTGATTTGACTCTCTTGAATCGACTTCTTCGTTTGATTGTCGATCATAACATTGCCGATTACATGACGGCCAAGAACAACGTCGTTATTAACTACAAAGATATGAATCACACCAACAGTTATGGCATAATTCGTGGTCTACAGTTTGCATCATTCATCACTCAATACTATGGACTCGTGCTCGATCTGTTAGTTCTTGGTTTACAGAGAGCTAGTGAGATGGCAGGACCACCGCAAATGCCAAATGATTTTCTCACTTTCCAAGACGTTGCTGTGGAGACATCACATCCAATTCGTCTCTATTGCCGCTACGTCGATAAAATTCATATTTTCTTCAGGTTCACTGCCGAGGAGGCAAGAGAATTGATTCAACGCTATTTGACAGAGCACCCCGATCCCAATAATGAGAATATTGTTGGCTATAATAACAAAAAATGCTGGCCAAGAGATGCGCGAATGCGATTAATGAAACATGATGTTAATTTGTGAGTTCTTGAGTTTGTTTAAATTTACGTAGTTTATTTTTTAAATTTTTACAGAGGACGCGCTGTTTTCTGGGACATTAAGAATAGACTTCCTCGATCAGTTACCACGGTCAATTGGGATGGTACGTTCGTGTCTGTCTACTCTAAAGATAATCCCAATTTGCTCTTCAACATGTGCGGATTTGAGTGTAGAATCTTGCCAAAATGCAGGTAAATCAATTATTCTCTAGTAACTTGTGTAAATCATATTACTAACAAATATTTTTAAGATTGCAACACGAAGAATTCACGCATCGTGATGGAGTTTGGAATTTGCAGAATGAAGTTACAAAAGAAAGAACAGCTCAGTGTTTCTTGCGAGTGGACGATGAGTCTCTTAATCGTTTCCATAACAGAGTTCGTCAAATTCTTATGGCATCAGGCTCGACAACTTTTACAAAAATCATTAACAAATGGAATACAGCTCTCATTGGTCTAATGACATATTTCCGAGAGTCGGTTGTTAATACACAAGAGCTACTTGATTTGCTCGTAAAGTGTGAAAATAAAATTCAAACTCGTATTAAGATTGGTCTAAACTCGAAAATGCCTTCGAGATTCCCACCCGTTGTCTTTTACACACCAAAAGAATTGGGTGGTCTCGGAATGTTGTCAATGGGCCACGTGCTGATTCCCCAGTCCGATCTTCGCTGGTCAAAACAAACAGACTCTGGAATTACTCACTTCCGATCAGGTAAATTTGTAATCACTTTTGATACTGTACAATTTTATTAATTTTAATCATTTCTCTCTTTTCAGGCATGTCGCACGATGAGGATCAATTGATTCCAAACTTGTATCGTTATATTCAGCCTTGGGAGAGTGAATTCATTGACTCGCAGAGAGTTTGGGCTGAATATGCATTGAAACGTCAGGAGGCTAATGCTCAAAGCCGTCGATTGACACTCGAAGATCTCGAAGATAGCTGGGATCGTGGAGTTCCTCGCATCAATACACTTTTCCAAAAAGATCGACACACATTGGCTTACGACAAGGGATGGCGTATAAGAACTGAGTTTAAACAATATCAGGTGCTCAAACAAAATCCCTTCTGGTGGACTCATCAACGTCACGATGGAAAACTTTGGAATTTAAATAACTACAGAACAGACATGATTCAAGCACTTGGCGGTGTCGAAGGTATTCTTGAGCATACTCTTTTCAAGGGAACTTACTTCCCCACATGGGAAGGTCTTTTCTGGGAGAAAGCATCTGGTTTTGAGGAGTCAATGAAATATAAGAAGCTCACAAATGCTCAGCGATCTGGTCTCAATCAAATTCCAAATCGTCGTTTCACTCTCTGGTGGTCACCAACAATTAATCGTGCTAACGTATACGTTGGTTTCCAAGTACAACTCGATTTGACCGGTATTTTCATGCATGGTAAAATTCCTACACTGAAAATTTCGCTCATTCAAATCTTTCGTGCTCATTTGTGGCAAAAAATTCACGAGTCAATTGTAATGGATTTGTGTCAGGTGTTTGATCAAGAATTGGATGCTTTGGAAATTGAAACTGTGCAAAAGGAGACTATTCATCCTCGTAAGTCCTACAAGATGAACTCTTCGTGTGCCGATATTCTTCTTTTCCCCGCCTACAAGTGGAATGTATCGAGACCCTCGCTATTGGCCGATTCAAAGGACACCATGGACAATACAACTACACAAAAGTTTTGGCTTGATATTCAGCTACGTTGGGGAGATTACGATTCTCATGACGTTGAGAGATATGCACGTGCAAAATTCCTCGACTATACAACCGACAACATGTCAATTTATCCCTCGCCAACGGGTGTGCTGATTGCAATTGATTTAGCATATAATTTGCATAGTGCTTTCGGAAATTGGTTCCCCGGATGCAAGCCGCTCATTCAACAAGCCATGGCTAAAATTATGAAAGCTAATCCCGCTCTTTATGTATTACGTGAGCGTATTCGTAAGGCACTTCAGCTTTACAGCTCCGAGCCCACTGAACCTTATCTCTCGTCGCAAAATTACGGAGAATTGTTTAGCAATCAAATTATTTGGTTTGTCGACGACACGAACGTTTATCGTGTGACAATTCACAAAACTTTTGAAGGAAATTTGACAACTAAGCCGATTAATGGAGCCATCTTCATTTTCAATCCGAGAACAGGACAGCTTTTCCTCAAAATCATTCACACGTCTGTGTGGGCTGGTCAAAAGCGTTTAGGTCAACTCGCCAAGTGGAAGACAGCCGAAGAAGTTGCTGCCTTGATTCGTTCATTGCCCGTTGAGGAGCAACCTAAACAAATTATTGTCACACGCAAGGGAATGTTGGATCCACTCGAAGTACATTTGCTCGATTTCCCTAACATTGTAATTAAGGGTTCCGAGCTTCAACTACCATTCCAAGCTTGCTTGAAGGTCGAGAAGTTTGGAGACTTGATTTTGAAGGCAACAGAGCCGCAGATGGTGCTCTTTAACTTGTACGATGACTGGCTCAAGACAATTTCATCATACACGGCATTCTCTCGTTTGATTTTGATTTTGAGAGCTCTCCATGTCAATACTGAGCGAACAAAGGTGAATATTAAAATTATAATAAATGACTATTTTATTAATTTTTTATTTTAGGTAATTTTAAAACCCGATAAAACAACAATCACCGAAGCTCATCACATCTGGCCAACGTTAAGCGATGAAGAATGGATCAAAGTTGAAGTTCAACTTAAAGATCTCATTTTGGCGGATTATGGCAAGAAAAATAATGTCAATGTGGCTTCACTTACGCAATCAGAAATTCGCGACATTATTCTCGGCATGGAAATCTCCGCTCCATCAGCGCAGCGTCAACAAATTGCGGAAATTGAGAAGCAAACGAAGGAACAAAGTCAGTTGACAGCGACAACGACTAGAACGACCAACAAGCATGGTGATGAAATTATCACATCCACGACATCCAACTATGAGACGCAGAGCTTTAGTTCCAAGACTGAATGGAGAATTCGTGCAATTTCAGCGACGAATCTTCATTTGCGTACAAATCACATTTATGTGAGCTCTGACGATATCAAAGAGACCGGCTACACCTACATCTTACCGAAAAATATTCTCAAGAAGTTTGTCACAATTTCCGATCTTCGAGCACAAATCGCAGGCTACTTGTATGGCGTTAGTCCGCCAGACAATCCTCAGGTGAAAGAAATTCGCTGTATCGTTATGCCACCGCAATGGGGAACACATCAGGTTATCAATTTGCCTAATTCCCTTCCAAATCATCAATATTTGAAGGATATGGAGCCTCTTGGATGGATTCACACACAGCCCAATGAACTTCCGCAATTGTCACCTCAAGATATCACAACACATGCCAAAATCATGTCAGAAAATCCGGCTTGGGATGGCGAGAAGACGATAATTATTACTTGCTCCTTCACTCCCGGTTCGTGCTCGTTAACTGCTTACAAACTCACACCATCAGGCTTTGAGTGGGGAACAAAGAACACCGATAAGGGAAATAATCCTAAAGGATATTTACCGAGTCACTATGAGCGAGTTCAGATGCTTCTCTCGAACAAATTCCTTGGCTTCTTTATGGTGCCAGCTCAAGGAAGTTGGAATTATAACTTTATGGGAGTGCGTCACGATCCTAACATGAAATACGAGCTCATGCTGTCGAACCCGAGAGAATTTTATCATGAAATTCATAGACCTGCACATTTCCTTCTCTTCTCAAATCTCGAAGATGCTGGCGATGGCGGTACGGGCGCTGATCGTGAAGATGCATTCGCATAAATATTTTAATTGTCACATTTAATAATTTTTTCAACTCATACATAAAAATAAAAGCATAATTTTAAACATGAAAATTTTTAGTCTTTATATTTTTCCCGCCCAAAATTTTAAATTTAGGTTTGTTTGTAAACAAAACTTTTTTCGCCGACAAAAATTTTCTTTTTCATTTTAAAATCAATTTTAACTAACTTCCTGAATACTCCAATTGTGTTTTAATTGTATTAAAAAGTACATGTTATTCGAATGCTATCGGGGCTGAAGTTGTCAACAGTGTGGGAGATACAAAATGCCTTCGAATTTATTCCGACTGGATCTGAAAGTTTGGATACGATTCTCGGAGGTGGATTGAGAACAGCTGCACTGACGGAAGTATTTGGCGGAAGTGGATGTGGAAAAACTCAATTAGCCATCGAGCTGATGTTAAATACAATTTTTAGTACTTTAAAAGGAAATGTTATTTACGTGAGCACTAAAAACTGTTTGACACCAGGCAGGATTAAAAGCAAAATAAGCCGCTATGTGGATTTAATTCAAGCTTTCGGTGATTCTGAAAATGAAATTTTAACAGTTGAAAATGTCCTGAAAAAGATAAGACACAAGAGAGTTTTTGAATTAACTGAACTTGTTTTCATCGTTTATCATATCCGAGAGATTGTGGAAAAAGCTTCTTTGTATAATCCAATTAAACTAGTTGTTATCGACTCATTTTCTCACTTTCTGAGAGATCAGCCACCATTGGAGCGAATAAGAATATCCTATGAGCTCGCGGGAGTGCTGGAGAATACAGCTATTAAATTTGTAAGTAAACGCAACTCTATTAATCAGCTAATTATAATTTTCTATTAATTACAGAACTGTGCAGTTCTCATAACCACGGACATGTCTGCTGATTTTCACAGCAAAAATCAGGCAATTTCTCTTAAACCCATGCTAGGTGACACATTTGCTCATCGACCAAATCAACGTATCGAGCTGCAGAGAAATGTCACTTTCACTACCGCGATAGTTCGAAAAAATATAAATGGAAGATGCGGAATCGTGCGGTATCTGATTGATGACGAAAAAGGAATTTGTGATGCATGAATGACTTTCAAAATAAATTTATTTAAAACTATCATGTTAGGAACTTCCAAAGAGCTCAGTATTAGTCATTTTAGATTTTTTTTTCAGTAAACAATCTTGAATGAATCAGCATAATTTAAAACGACGTCATAATCAGTGAAAAACAAAAACAAAATTCGGCAACGTGCTTCCGAAAAAAGCCTGTTTGATACTCAAAATTGTTTTGTTTTAATAAAAATATCATGATTGACATCATTTTATATCAAAATGACTCGAGCGTATAAAAAAATAAATAACGTCATAAGCCGTTTGTGCATGCTCTCGAGATTAAATAGTTTCCGTGTTTTCTAATGAATTATTCATCATGTGCTAGAGATGTAACAGCTTCACAATTTATTTTTAATTGCTTTCGTCTCGCGAAGAAAGGAATAAAGAACATACATCACGTGACGTCAATGCGCGGATAGAAGAGGAAACCTGTAAAAGAAATTGAGTTCATAAACAGCGAGTGAAATAAAATTTATTCTTTACAAATTGCAAAAAAAAAATACAAAATCTCCGCAAATGATTATTAGTAAATTAAAACGCTCAAGCGTGAAGTGTAGAAAAATGATCTTTTAAGGGAAAGACAAAAAGAAGAAGTGTAGCTCAAGATGTTGCGCAATAACCTGCTGGTAATAAAAACTTGAATTAGTTTCAAGTTCACTGTCGCTTATTAGTGGAATTTAAAAAAATCCCCATAAACTTTTATTTCAACGCATGCGATTTGAGGTATTGCAATTATAATTTAAATCAATTAAAATAAAATGGGGTTTATTTAAAAAAGTTCTCAAAATTGCGCCAAATTCTCAGAGAGCAAAAAAAGTTTTTGTTGATGAAAAAATTCTGTTCAAATTTTCTTAGTAATCTTCACTTTTAAACAACCGATAAAAGTCACAGATATGAATCATTTTCATTTAGTGATAGAAAATGATGTCGTGGAAAGTGTTCGAGGACGAGGATACGACATTTTTGGAGAATTTTGGAACAGAATACGAAATGAAGTTGAAGCTCGACATCCCAAGAAAGACAATCCAAAATATCAAAAGACAGGAAAGAACAAGGCATTTCAATTAAAGATTTACAACAAAAAGAAGTTCGGGAAGCAGTAAGAAAAAAGCTGAAAATTTCCATTAAGTAAATTTGCTGATTCTGACAAAACTACACAAGACAAAGCTTTATAACAGAACCAAAGGATCAAGTCGCTAGTCAATTCAAATAATGTTTCAAGCATCAACTCAATAAAATATATTTTACCTCATAAATCAAAAAATTTAAATTTAATTTAAAAAGTGCATCCCTTGCAAAAAAGTGCACATCTCTCAGAATTCTCTCAGTTTGTTATTTCGGCGTGGGCGTTCGTATCGTATATTCAGTTTTATTTATTAAATTTATTAAAATGAACCAAGTAATGCGAGCTCTAGAAAGGATTGAAAGGATTTCATTCAACGACGACGATTTCATTCCGTACATCTCGAGATTATTTCGAAGAATGGACAATCCGAGGCAAAGATCAATTTCCTCCTTATCAGACGATAGTTGTATGGAAGAACAATCCAAATTTGAGAAGCAAGCATTGAAAAGCAAGACATTCAGAACTAAAGTTTATAAGAAGCGGAGCTTTAAGAAGGATCTCATCTGATTGTTAAAAAAAATTAGGTGAGTTCATTTTAAAGTCGCGTGGTAATTTTTAAAAACTAAATTTTTTTCTCTAGATTAATTTTCACATCAACCATGGAGGATCATCAAAATAATTTTTTTAAATGTTTGTAATTTTTTATTGTGCGTTAATTTTCTCTCAAAAAATTGTGTAAAATATTTCGTTAATTTCTTTTCTTGTAATTTATCACATAAATGCAAAAATATTCGTGAATCCCCCAATAAAATAAACTGTTGCACTTCCATTGTATCAATTCCTTTTTTGAAAATCTTAATAAATTTGTAGGGTATTCCCCGCATTCTCATCATCATCTCACATGCCGTTAGAATAAATAACTTTAAGACCCGGCCAGTAATAAAAACAACAATATTAAAACACGTGTGCTAAGCTTTTACTCATTCTTGTCGATGCTATATAAGAAGAACGTAAACTGATGGTTGGAGGAGTATTTCGTAGCAGTCTGTGGTTGAGAAACAATCGTATCGGAAAAAAAATTCAATCAAGAGCTGATATTAAAAATGTATAAGGTAAAGAGAGTGATCTAAAAATTCAAACGAAATTTTAAATTTAACGGTTGAATATTTATCATTTAGGAAATTTTTATTGCACTTTGCCTTGTTGCCATTGTAAGAGCTTATCCAGCTGAAAATACCGAAAACGAAGAATCAATTGTTGAATTGGTCCAAGTTGAGCCTGACACAAATGGCGATGGAATAGACGACGACGATCAATCAAGTGATTTGGCAGTTGATGAATCAAGATATGGATATGGATATAGAGGACATAGACATCACCACCACCACCATCACCATGGTATGATATAAACCAAAATTTTTAAAATTGTAGCAATAAATAATTTTTTTTTAAATAGGTGGATATCGAGGAGGTTATGGCGGCTATGGTAATAAAATTTTTGACTTTAAAATGTTAAAAAAAAAACTTTAAATTAATTTTTTTAAAACAGGTTATGGAGGATACAGACGCGGGGGTCATGGAGGATATTGGGGTTAATTGTATAGTCAATGTAAAAAAACCTTGTGATAGAAAAATTAAGTACTGAAAGTGTAAATACAAAAAAAAATCAGGACACATTTTACATGCATTATTTTTATTCTTCATTTTTAAAGTTGTGAAATTTTCATCAAAAAATTTATTCTTCATTTCTATAGTGAGGATTTTAATAAAATATATTATGCTTTAAATATCTTTTGTATTTATACGTTGGGTATGTTTAAAAATTGTTTTAAGATGCAAGAAGGTGATTTTGAGGTGAAATTTATTAGAGAAGGAAAAAAGGTTTTAAAAAAGATTTAAAATCCATTTGTGAGATTTATTTTCAAGTTCTCTTCGTGGCACAATCTGAGAATTATTTGAATACGATTTTAATATGAAAATAGATAGCAAAGAATTTCAAAAAAAAATGTTTTATCCTGTTGCGATTTTCAAAAATGTAAAAACTTTTAAACCAAAAATTATAACAAAATTTTGCCAGACAAAACAAAGAATTTAACGCAACGATTATAAAGGGATCGCATAACTTTAAAATATTATACTCCTATAAAAAAGTTAATTCTATCAAAAATAAGCATATTTAAATGTAAATGGTTCAAGATAATAATAACATAAGTTGTATGAATTCAAAAACGTGTATGAAGAATTTTTTTATAAGCTTTTAAAGCAAAATTATGATTCTGTTGTAAGATGTTTTTATTTTTGAAAAATAATTATGTTTTAGTAACTTTTCGTTTTTTTTTAGTTGAGTCCACATTCGTTTCATAAGACTTTTATAATTTTTTTTACAAAATTGATTCGTCAAATTTTTATACCTTTAGTTGGATGGTGGACTGCTAAAGTTAAAAGTGGTTGGAATAGAGTGCTGTGTGAATTGAAATCCTAGTCAAAAAAAGAAGAGAATAGTTAAAATGATTTAGGGTAACTCTAAATTTTGTAAATTTACCTCCACTCTTTTCAATAGCGTCCGAACGTTTTTGATTTCTTTTCTGTTCGGCTGTCGTGAGAATTTGGTGTAAAGATTTTCTTTGCTCCTCATTCAAATTGGCGCTAAGCATCGAATACCAGGTTGGATCTTGAAGCGGTAGTTCTGTAATAAAATCATTTTATTTCCTACTCAATAACTTTTAATCTTAAAAACTTACTTTGCATAACTTCTTCAAATAAGAGATATTCATCGATGTAGTCTGTGCCTTCTTGGTCGTCAATGGGAGTCGTGAAACCTTCGAGAGCAGTTTCTTCGCATTCATCGTCGTCGTCGTCGTCATCGGTATCTTCCTCATCAGAATCGCCGTCCTATAAATCTCAATTTTATTGTAATGTTAATTTGTAATATGTAAAATTTCTCACTTTGACAATAGCACTGATTTCAAGTCCTTGCTCGTTTCCCTTCTTTTTAGCTAATTCAGCAATACGCTCCATGTAAGTGTTGTCTAATTCATTCATTTCATCTTCGTCGCTAGAAATCCCCTCTTCACAATCATCTAATTCCTGCATTACCAAACAGTTAGTGAACTAATCAAAATAATTTATAAAGTTAACTTACTTCATCTAATTCATCCTCCTCTTCCTCTTCTGCTTCGGCTCTCGCCTCATAAGCTCGTTTAAGGCCATCAAAAATGAGAATGAGTGATGGAATAATATCTTTTGATACCTCACTCAAAACTTGTGGCTTCGAGTTTCCAAGCGTGATAAGCGTGCACATGCCCACAACCCACAATTTACGATCGTGAATCCCGAGGAAACAATCGGTATCGTGTATCCACTGCTTTACAAAGTGCGAAAGAATTGATTCATTTGTGTTGGGCATTGGTTGCTTGCTGAGCATTTCCAGAAGAGGTGCTGTGTTTGTGTAGAGTGCTGCAATAACGACTTGTAAGCACATTGTGCGCAATTCCGATGTCTTTACCTCCCTCATTAAACGACCCAATGTGAGTTCAACAAATGTTGGAATGCATTCATTGATGCGACCACGGCATTGAAGAATCATTACTTCT
The DNA here is from genome assembly GCA_038502055.1 of Tanytarsus gracilentus. Classification (NCBI taxonomy): domain Eukaryota; kingdom Metazoa; phylum Arthropoda; class Insecta; order Diptera; family Chironomidae; genus Tanytarsus; species Tanytarsus gracilentus. The sequence continues at coordinate 4,041,555 of JAXRKN010000037.1, forward strand.
AAAAGCTTAGCTGCATTGCATTCAGACTCCTCGGTAACTTCGTTGCTAGTGAGAACTTTTTTAGCCATATTGAAGAGTGCAAGGACATAGTGTTGATTGGAGAGGAAAGCATTTGTGTCGACTGTCACGTAATTGTAGAGCGTCGGCATCATATCGAGGAAATAATCAAGTCCATCCTTCTCAAACATTGAATATATTAATTCCAATAGCTTCCACATGTCTGGTGAAATGGTTTTAGACGTCAGATCGTAAATGAGTGAGAATGCTTCTTCGTAGAATTCATTGATGTTGTTTTGAAGAATATGACCGATAACTTGAAGGACAATTGGATGGAGGCTAGCGATGACTTCGGGCTTTTCATCCATCACAGAGAGAAGAGTTTCCATTGTGTTTAGTAAGCCCATTGCAGTTATAGCTCGGTCATCATTTGAATCATCTCCTTCCAGCACTTGCCTAAAGGTCGTCGCTAAATGTTGACAAATTTCAACGGCAATCGGGACTAGCTGATCGGTGAAGGAGCACACAATTTTTTGTAAAACATTTGTCAAATCTTCATTTTCAGTTTCACGAATAATTTTCAACAATTCTATTGTGATGTTTTTCACTTGACTCTCAATATAGCTTGTCGACTCTGGCTGCGAGACGAGGAACATTTGAATGGCCACGGCAGCTTCTACTTTTACAGGCAAATCGGGATCAGTCAAGAGAGCGTTTGTCGAGAGCTGCATGACTTTCGCTAGATTTTCAGGATTTTTAATTTTAATTTCATGAAAACTGTGCAAAACCCAGCATGATCGTGCACGCAAGTGGCCGTGTGGTGATTGAAAACCGGGAAAAACGTATGTCACAAGCAATTGCTCCACTTGATCCTTGAAAACTTTCTTCTTTGGTAACACATCAGCTAAGCTTCCAATCATATGCAAAGCCCCATCTTTTTCGCGCGGTGTGATGTTTGGATTATTAATGATTTGGAAAAATGCAGTCATAACTGAATTCAAAATTCCCTTGCGAGTTTTACACAATCCATGAAGTAAGCTTTCAGCAGCTGGCACTGGCGAGGAGATGTCATCAAAAACGTCAAATTTCTGACGAATATATTCGATGGGATCCATTTGCCATAATTCTTCGTCGGCCTCAGAGAATGACATGAGTGGAAAAATTACATCTTGAATGAGGGCAATTGCATGTGGTTTGATAATTTTCCACGAGAAAGAATGTGAAACGCTAAAATAAAAATAGTTTCAAAAAAAATTTACTCATGAAAACAGACAAATTTCACTTACGAATTTTTCATATAGTTGAGAATGTCTGTTAGTACACGTGGCGATACGTAGTTCTTTTTTCGATATTCGTCCAGCACTTTAAATTGCACTTGAAGAATTCCCGTCGAGAAGGTTTCCAAATACCATTTTGCAAATTCTTCGTATTCCTTTGAAACAACGTTTCCGGGGCTACCATACCGCTCAAACATTCTTGCCATGATGTGCGTTGACCACTTTTTAACTTTCCATTCGGGTAATTCCATGTTCTCATCTGGATTTTCGTCGAGTCGTCCAAGATTTGTCGGTCGTTCGAGCGCTTGTCGACAAATCTCCATCCATTGTGCGAAAACATCTTTTGTTATGATATCCAGCGGCAGTGCATACTGAGTGAGTGCATAATAGATTTTTAAAATAAGTTTTTGAAGCAAAATAAACTGGTCGTTTTCATTCATAGGATCGTGGCTGAGGAGAGTAACCATTAGATTGTAAACTAATGGCAATAGCAAATTCATCGCTTCCGTGAGTGGTGCACGTTCGTTTGATTTTTTATACTCGTAATTTTTAACTAATTGATAGAGACATAAAAGTGAGCCATTCCAGCCATTTGGATCGGTGTTTTGAAGATAGATGCTAATTTTATCGACAACTTGCGTCCAACGACCGGGAAAATCGTGTTTAATAATGTTGTTAATGCAAACACATAGCTGCACTCGTATGGGCTCGGGCGCAAGAACAATAGCATCGACTATGCTGTCACGTATCATTGCACGATCTTGCTCGTGAATAGAAAATGGCAATGGTTGTGCTGCATCTCCTTCGCGATCCTCCCAATTGCTCATGATTGTATTTTTTAAATAGACGGCACCGGCTTGCCGCACAGGCAGATCGACATCATTTTGCATAACAACTTGCAGCAAACTAGGCACAAAGCCGATAATTTTGAAAACCTAAAAATAGACGGTGATAATAAACTCATTGATTAATATGAATTTTCAAGGACATTCATGCTCTTTTGTGGGAAAGAAATTTTGCGAAACTTTTTTTTGTTCGTTGAGGTTAGAACGCCGAATATGTATTTTTGGAATTTCATTTTCACTTCCTATTTGCCTTCTCATGTAGTTGAGGATAAAATCATATATACATGTTTAATCAATTGTATGCATCATCCAGTAACACGTCGAGACGAAAGCATTCGTAAAATTTCACGAGCAAAACGCGAAAATCATTTTTTTTTTCTGCACTTTTGTTGTTGGAAATTGAAAATTGCATCACATTGAAAGGACATCGAACCTTGACTATTTTCAAGGTCAGTTGTAAATGGATTAAATTAATTGAGAATTAAATCGCGGAACTGATCTATAAGGTGGCATTCGATAAAGTGCACTTTTGATGATTTTTAGCGCAAAAATGCATCGTTCCCATGTGTTCATTTTAAATTTTAGTTTTCTTCAATTTTTCACAACATCTCTTACCTGTTGGAGCTGTTCATTTGCTTGAGCTTGTTGATTCGCATCTAACGTTGCTCTCAGAAGTTCCACAATCTTTCGGGAATCCATAAATGTTGGCGATATTTAATTATTTCGCAAATATTTCTTAAACTGCTCTCTCGAAAAAAAAATGAGGGGAAATAAGAAGCGCTTTCGAACTTCGACTTCGACACTTCTTTTCGCAACGGCATTTCAAAACGTGATCTGATCTTTCATCTTTATGTTTTAACGAAAAAATAAGTGAGCTTAACTTAACTCGCTTGTGCCCGCTTGTGCAAGTAAATTTTAATTATTTTAATCACACCTATAGGAGCCATATAGGAGTAGAATAATACGTTGCAGAAAAATTTGAATATTTCCCTTCGAAAGCTACGCTTGAATATTTTCCTACAAGAGCTACGCTTGAATAAAATCGATAAAAACAAAAAGCAATTTAATATTTATTATCACTCTATTTCTATCTTTCTAGTCCTAAATTTTTTGATAAACACTTTTCAAAATGACCAACTACTAAAGTAAACTCGAGATTCGTTAAAGTTCATTCAGAAAATTGTGAAAATCATGAGAATTGAAATTTTTTTCGCCACTTTCGTCTGGATGTTGTCAACATCAGTTTTGGCTCATGAAGATGGCTATTGTGCACCTTACAATGGAAAAATATGCAAATCCTTCATTAAGAGCACACAAGTTTTCTATTCGTTAAGTGGTGGTTGGGAAAATGAAAAAATAGCTACTGGACTTTTTACGGAACTTATTGAAGACCTCGACGAACTATGCCAGAAGCCAGCGAGTAAGCTTTTATGTGCTTATGCCTTTCCTAAATGTAAAATTATCGATGGAATTTCTACTAAATTGCCTCTCTGCTATGAGGACTGCATTGCCGTTCAAAAACTCTTCTGTTTCAATACATGGGTGCTACTTGAAGTAAGTAAAAGTAATAAAACAATTAAATGAGTGAAATAACTTATCATTAATTTTATAGGAGAGAAAGAATAAAGGGCAAAATCTTAAGAATAGAGGAGACTTTCGGCTTCCCGACTGTGAGGCACTGCCCAAATACAATATATCTGCAAAACCTCCCTCTTGTTCATACGTTGGAATCACAGAAATGACCGCATCTGAAATATCATGTAAGCTAAGACTTTTCTTTTTATGTCTTAATCTGTATAATAATAATATTTAAATTTTAGACGAGTGTCGCTTTGGAAATGGAAAGCATTATTTGGGTCAAATGAATACAACAGTCAGTGGACTAACTTGTCAGCGATGGGATTCTCAAGTTCCACACTCACATTATACGCCGCCCCTTGTCTTTCCAGAGCTTCAAGGTGCTGAAAATTATTGTAGAAACGCTGGTGGCCAAGAACCATCGCCTTGGTGCTATACAGAGGATAAAAATGTTAGATGGGAGCATTGTGATATTCCTTTGTGTCCCAATTCAACAGAAAATATCGCTACGTTTGATCTCAACAATCCTCCGATCGAAATGGACAGTCTTTTTTCACCAATGCTAATTTTTATACTTGGATCTATTGGACTCGTTTGCATTCTTCTCATTCACGTCTGCATTCTTTTAATCTATCGCATATCAAGGTACAATAAGCGTCATAGTGAACACGCTACTGCCAATTTTACCGTCATCACACAATCAGTGGACATAAATAAGCTTCCATTAAATGCAGACTATCATCACACTGCTGCTACTCTAAACCCAAAAATAGAAAAGTTGGAGTATCCAAGGAACGACATAATCTATATAAAAGATCTTGGTCAGGGAGCCTTCGGTCGAGTTTTTCAGGGCAGAGCACCTCGATTAGTGCCCGGTGAAGAATTCACCTTGGTCGCTGTTAAAATGCTAAAAGATGAAGCCAGTCCTGATATGCATTCAGACTTTGAGAGAGAAGCTTGTCTTCTGTCTGAATTTGATCATCCAAACATCGTAAAATTGCTTGGTGTTTGTGCTATGGGCAAGCCAATGTGTTTACTCTTTGAGTTTATGGCTCGCGGTGACTTAAATGAGTTTCTCCGCTCTTGCTCTCCAGCTTTACAAGTTGCTAGTCAACAGAAAACATTTGGATTAAAAAAGGAATTGACGCATCGGGATTTGCTTGCTATTGCACTACAAATTGTAAATGGCATGGTTTATTTGTCTGAAAGGAAATTTGTGCACCGTGATTTGGCAACCAGGAATTGTTTAATTAATGAAGATATGGTCGTAAAAATTGCAGACTTTGGCTTATCTCACAAGATTTATAGCCAAAACTATTACAAAGGAGGCGAGGACGATGCAATTCCTATTCGTTGGATGCCACCTGAAAGTATTCTCTACAATAAATACACAGTTGAGTCTGATATTTGGGCTTATGGTGTTGTACTTTGGGAAATATTTTCTTTCGCTATCCAACCTTATTTTGGATTGACTCACGAAGAAGTAGTCAAGTTTATAAAGGATGGAAATATGCTATGTTGTCCCGAAAACACACCAATGGTCATTTACACCCTCATGAGTCAATGTTGGAATAGAAAACCTCACGAGAGACCTACCTTTCAATATATACAGCAAACTTTACATCAGATTTGCGTGGACTATGATACACGAGGTGGTGGAAATTGATTATTTTAAGAGTAAATTTTAACCATACTCAAAGACCTTTTAATACTTATCAAATTAGATTTTATTTAAGATGAACCAGTCATGATCTCATTATTTTTAAAGTGGAAATAGTCATTTAAAAATTCTACACGTGTTTACTTGTATCAATTTTAATTTACATGCTGCATGGTCAGAAATTTTAAAATAGTATTGCTCCTGGTAAAGGAGCTAAAAAATTTAAATTGCGCCAAAAAAAGCTTAAACATAGTAAATAGTTTTTAAGGTAAAAAATTAATTTATTAAATCAACTGTATTAGAGTGAGCATTGTTTGAATTAAAAAGTTTTTTACTGCGTTCATACATCATATAGCAATATGTATAAGATTGTATCAGATATTTTTGTATTTTGCATGAAAATCTCTTTAAAATTTGTGTACGAGAAAATCTCAATAAAAAATTTGACAAGTATTTTTACAGAGTTCATAATATATTTTCTGTATGGTCACACAATGACAATAATGATATATTTTATGGTGTGAAGAAGAGTCACGCATCATAGATAAAGAACCTGATAATATTGACACAATATGAGTGGAAAGAAATCTTGTACATTTTAAAAAATATTTTAAAGACGGTAGTATTGAACTGGACAGTCAATTGATCGGACACGAAGTTTTTTTTCAAAGAAAACGCAGTTTATCATAAAAGTGAAATTCATTGTTAAAAATTTCAAAAATCAAATTAAATGAAACTTAAAAGTTGACGCTAAAGTGAAGCCACGCTTATAAAAATTTAAAAAATAAGATGAAAATCTTCATTTTAATTTTCATTGTCCAGATTTTTCATGGTCGAGAAAGTACCAATGTTTTAGTGCCAAATGATGCCAACATTCATGCAAAAAATAATATTAAAAATTTATTTTACAACGTCGATACGGAACTGAGTGATAATGATTTTGTCAAATACCCATTTATCAATCGAATATTGCATCGGGACAGACACTATGATGATGTGATATTTAAAGAAATTAACGCATTAATCTCTCCCAATGAAGTGTCAAGAGAAGATCCTCCAAATTTGTTTCAACCGACACCTCCGCCACCCACAACTACAACAGCTCCAACTCCGAATCCATCAGCTAATGAAGAGTGTCTGTTTGGTGTGTCCAATCAGAATATCAAGTGGGTTGACAAAAGGGGAAAAATACAATTCAAATATATTTCGAGTAGTGATGAAATGAAAAGTCTTAAAACTTTCGACTATTCATACGAATTTGCTGATACTTTTTATGATTTCCGATTGTTTTTGAAAGACACTTACAATATGCTTTTGTTTAAGGTGAGTACAAAAAATATAATTGACAAGTTTCGTGATAAGAAAAGAATTTTAACAAAATGTTTTCACAAAAATTAAGCTTTGGTGCCGTCAATGCGTAAAACTTTTAATTAAAAATATTAACGTAATTACAAAATCACATTGAAAATTTCGAATTGTTTGCTTTAAAAGCTTGCAAATTCACTCTAAAAAGCAATTTCTTATCGATTTAATTTTCTTATCGCGATTATTTCTTTTATAACACTGCATTGGCAATTTAATAAAAAAAAATGATAATGAATTTCAATTTGAAACTTGAAAGTATGCCGTTTTTAGTTAGATTTTTAAAAAAATTCGAAAACTCTTTAAATTCTCAATTGATTTTTTTTTATCTTACTAAAATAGGAGATTCAAGTACTCTCATTGGCGTACAATAATTTTAATCAATTACCAGAAGCATTGCTCAATCAATCAACAAACACTTTACTTTATCTTTCACTTGCTGGCAATGATTTTGAAAAATTGGATGCTTTCAAGCCGGCGCTATATCTATCGGAATTACTTCAACTTGATTTGAGAAATTGTAGATTAAAGATAATCTGGCAAAATTTCTTCAAGCCTTTGAAAAATCTAGAGAGTCTTTATCTTTCGTATAATAACATTATGACTTTGCAAGAAAATGCTTTAAACATCCCATCATTGCAAGTTCTCGATCTTTCATTTAACGAAGAAGCTGAAATTTCTGATGACACGCCGAATCGCATGAGGATTCCAGAGCACGCTTTCGTGAATTTGAAAAATTTGCAATTACTTGATTTATCGCACACAAAATTGGAAATTAAATCGGTGGCATCACTCACAAGGTTATCATCAACAATTATTGGAATAAGTTTATGCTATAGTGATTTAACTTTCACTGGTCAAAAATTACTTACGAATTTAATTAGACTCAAATACCTAGACGTTTCTGGGAATCCTCAACTTAATTTCACACGAATAATGTTTAATGATATTTCGCGTACTTTAGAGCGAATAGATGCAAGGGACTCAAATGTTCGCAACTTAGACTGGGCAAGGCCGCTCACAAAACTGAAAGTGCTAAATCTTAAGGACAACAAAATTCATGAATTGGACAATTCAAGTTTCTCTCATATGCTTGACCTAGAAGATTTAAATCTCGAGAAAAATTCTATTGGAAATTGGTTCACTCGGCTGTTTACACAAAATCAAGAGCTCATAACTTTAAATTTGCGCGAGAACACATTGACGCAGTTGTCAACTGAAATGGTGGATGACTTACTGAGCGTCAAATTTTTGGCACTTGGAAAAAATAAATTTGAATGTAGTTGCAGTTTGCAGGAGTTTATGCATGCACTTTTCGAAAGTACCAAACGAACGAATGTCACTAACCTGCGGGATGATTTAGGTCAGCATTATTAATTTTTAAAAATATTTTAAATCTAGCAATTTTATTTTTTTTAGAAATCGCATTTGAAGAAAAACCATCGCAAGTTGAGTCAACGACCCTTCAGTCAGTAATTTTTGGTGTTCGCAGTAATTTGCGACCAGAATATGACATAATTTCAAGAATATATCAAAAGTACTATGATCAAGTGCTTCAGAGCATCGAAGCTCTACAGAAGAACGATTACAAGTTCAAATCGTTCATTTCCATTTCCGAATTGACACCATTGAGTTCATCGCCAGATGCAGTGTCAGATAAATTGCAAACAGTTCTCCTAGATTACGATGAGAATAATGAGGACTATCAGTGCATGAACATTACGGAGAAGCAGAGACAATTACTTCTCGAGTCAATTGACTTGTGCAGTCATTATCCTGATAAGTCACCCTATAGTGAATTAAGTGACGTGGTAATAGTTGCACTTTCCACATCTATACCCACCATGCTAATAATTTCCTTATTATTACTTCTGACTTATTGGAAGTGGTGGCATATCCGATATTTTTGCATCCTCTGCAAAAACTCCGCAATTTTAACTTTTATGGATGACAATGATGACGGAAAGGAAACAATTGTGCGCCACAAAAGTAACAGTTCTGTAGCTGATATCTTTCTCTACGATGTATTCGTAAGCTATTCCGACCAGAATCGGGATTGGGTATTGGATGAATTCATACCGAACATTGAAATGAGAGAATCCATCAATGTTTGCCTTCATGAGAGAGATTTTCAAGTAGGATCGGGGATTCTAGAGAATATCGTGTCATGTATGGACCGATCGAGATGCCTTTTATTATTAATCTCTAGAAACTTCCTTGAAAGTCAGTGGTGTCAATTTGAAATGAATTTAGCGCAACATAGATTACTGGAGACGCGCAGGGAAAAACTTATTATGGTGTTTTTAGAAGAAATTCCCATGAAAAAGCAGCCTAAAATTTTGAAATATTTAATGCGGACAAAAACCTACATTAAATGGCCAGAAAATGGGTGCGAGAGTGAAAAACAGCTTTTTTGGAGGCGACTAAAAAAATCGATAATCTGCGGAAAGTGGGAAAATGTGAGCTATGGAAGTGTTTTATGAATGAAATTAATTTTTTCAATAGCTCTATTTTGAATCTTTTATAATTTTAAAAATTTTGCAAAGAAACGTGATAAAAATTTAACGAAATAAAAAACCTAAAAATATTTAAAGAAATCTTTGTTTTTTCCTCAATTTTAATGATTCTAAGGGGGAAAGATGATCATATTAATAATCTGTGTACAAATTAAGTTTTTTTGAAGAGAAAGTCAGTTCAGTAGCTTGAGCAAGCAATGATAAGTTGTGCAAATATTGAATATTTAACTCACCTGTGGATGAATCGTATATGGGACGACGATGAATCGAATATTTTTGATAATCATCATCATCAATAAATGATATCTGTTAAAAATTACATTTAAACCCTTAAATTAACTTTAAAAAAATTACTTACACGTCTCATGTTTTCTAAAAATATTAAATTTTCACTGAGATCACAAAAACTAAATGGTGTTTAATTGTCACTTTTTTTAAGCCAAGTTATTAAAAATTAAAACAGCAAAGATTTTTTCTTTCTCAAATATGGACATTTATATTTTCTTCTCATTAAAATTAAATTTATGAACACTTAAAAAATTTCATACACAATTTTGTTTTACGGAAAAGAGGTCAAGTTGCAGAAGAATGGTTTTGAAATTTATGATAAAAGAATCCAAAATTATAAATTTTAATGTTTTTTTAAAATTTTCAGTTGGTCAAAAAAAGAATCTTTAATATTTTTAAATAAACAAATTATTTTCACTCTTTAACTTAACCTCACTTCATCTCTTAATTTATCTGTCATCAACCATTCTACCGATTAAATTTTCTATGCTAAAACCTTTCACATTTCCATATTTTCCTCTTTTCTTTTCACTTAAATTTAGCAGACTGTGATCAGTAAATTGTTCATTGTAAAACTCATTTTCATCTTCTTCCGTCGTCAAATAAATTGCTCGCTTTGAATTTTCATCTCGTGAATCATTTTTATTTGCACTCAAAGTTAGTTTATCACTCGAAATAGACGGCGGAGTTTGCGAGAGTGAATGATGACTTTTAATCGTAATTTGAGCTGAGTTTCGCATTATTTTATTCCACTCCTCACTTTTTACTCTACTCACATCTTCACTATTAAAATTATTTAATTGTTTCAATTCACTCACATGCTGATCATTATCAGAATCAGTTTCGACGTCAATGTTATCATTATTGATATCATCGTCATTTTCATAAGAGCTATTTAAGTTTTGTAGTTGAGGTTCACTGAACACTGTCTTTGAGTTGTTGCTGTTTAAAAGTTCATTTTTAATCGATTGAATTGTAACCGAATCAAAATATTCCTTTTTATGGTGCGATTTTTCTGACGACTCGAGCGGCATTGCCGAGTGATTTGTTCCTCGAAAATTGATGAAATTGAGAGGTGCATTGAAATTTTGATGATGCGAGAGTGACGGATGGGCCGACGGATGATGATGAAAGGGAATAACAGGAACGGGTTTACGTATCCAAAATGGACTGAAGGGTGCAAACATGTTTGGAAAGGGAATATTTGGATGCACTTGTATCCTTTTATAACGCTTTCGTCGACGTAGAAAACTGCCATTGTCAAACATGTCCTCCGCAAGTGGGTCGAGAGTCCAAAAATTACCTTTTCCTGGATTTCCTGGTTCACGTGGAATTTTTATAAAACAGTCGTTCAAACTATTGAATAAAAAATGTTATGAAATTTTTTTTTGATTTAAATAAAATTAATTTACCTCAAATTGTGCCTAATTGAATTTTGCCAGGCGGGAAATTTTTCTTTATAGTATGGAAATCTGTTAATGTCATCAAGAAAAAAATTAAGTATCAATCCACAAAGTTCATTATCATGTTTCTTCTGCTCACACACTTACCGACTCATTATGAATTCACAAATTCCACTTAATGTTAATTTCTTCTGCGGTGATTGGAGGATTGCCATTGTTACTGTGAAGACATGTGAGGTATTAATTAATGAAATTATGAGTGAGCGAAATTTTTAATTACTTAATGCAATGTAGGAATATGGCGGCTTTACGGTTGATGATGTGCTCGGCGATGGATCACGCTTTTCCAAATTCTTGTCATCAACATTTTTCTTTTGATCACTTAGTTTTGTTAAATTTAAATTATTTTTCGAAGGAATCGGAGAAACTGCCGAAACACGAAAATCCACAGAGTTAAGTGAAGGATGCATGATATCAAAAAAATACTTTTTTGGTCTGCTGAGTGCCACTTGAATATTTCTTTTTTGACTCTTGAGATAATCTTTTAAGTCATTCCACAATCACTGCCCGACCAAGACTGATAGCATTTTATTGCGTTACAAAAATATTTGTCGTATCGAAAGGAAGAAAAAAGAAAAATTATGTCTAATTTCCCGAAAATCTTGTAACTGAATGGCGAGGAGTAAAAATAACAAATTTTTTACCTCGAAACCGATTCTGTTGCTGCTGATGATGCTGAGACGAGAGCGAGAGAGAAGGAAAGAGCAAATCCTGACACACATACACCAGCACAACGAATATCCTTGATTTTCTTATTTTTAGTATTCTTTTTTGAGTGAAAGCAGAAGATTTCCTGAGCGAGCTTTATCATGCTGCTGCTGTGTATACATTTTATATTGTTAAAACATTTATTTTATGAGAAACCACGCCAATCATAACATTACAATTTGGAAAATCTGACTCTCTCGTGTCAGCGAGAATGAGATAGCATGAGACTGTACACGAGCGTATATATGGAGGGATGATGTTGGGTTGACTGGCTTGGATATATATGTACAAAAGGGTGTGTGCTACAAACTCGCTCTCTCTCTCCGCATATCCACTCGTTCATTGTTATTTTGTTATTATTTTTCATTTCACATTACAAGGCACTTCGAGTATGTTGAGAACTACTTCGAGCATTGTTCAAAGACTTTAAAAACTACTTGATTCTAATTTTTCCGTTTTCTATTATTTCAAATTTTTATTATTGCGATTTTTTTATTTACTGTCAATTCTTACATCATGATACATCATAACATTTTATGGAAAGTCTCGTCACTTTTTGCCTCCATTTTTTCACAACCACTTGGGTATTTCAAATGCCTCGAAATCCCAGCAAAAACTTTCATTCAGCAAATAACTGGAATTAAAGTTGCAAAATTAACTGATTTGCCTTAATTTGAAAATTAAGAAAATAACTATTACATAGATGCAACATAATTTTTTTAATATTGTCACTGGGACGAAATGATTTTTTTATTTTAACATCAAACGTGATCTGAATGATAAAATTTTTAGGATCATGAAATTTTCGTTTGAATTTTCATATTTGCAAAAACAGTTGGTTTAATAAAATTCTTTTCATTATCTCACATAGCTACGAAAGATTATGCTTAAAATTGGAAGAGAGAAGAATTTAATAAAGTTGAAAATTCATTTCACCTCATTGTCTTTAAATCCTCCACCACACCATCCATGCAAACAATTGAAACGATTCAGAGAGCAATAAATTTTTATTACGCATCTTAATCCTTTCATTATTAACTTATATCGCTCGCCTATGAAAATCATCATTCAAGAGGGTTTTTATTACCAACACATAATTCGAGGGGTTGACGATATTCAACTTAATTCATGTGACAAATGATTTAATTTTATTTCTGCATGATTTAATTTTCACTCCCTGGTGCTAGGCATTTTTTTCCTTCCATATGTTGAGGATGAGGATTTCGATGCTACCATCGGATGAATAAGGTTTGGTAAATTAATCGCTCATAAAATTGTTCTGTATTTAATGTTTGTTTGTTATTTCGATATGCGTTTAGGATAGTCCTTATAATATTTATAAAAACGAGATAATCCTTCTTAATGATTGCAGATAATTAATTTCCTCTCTTGCATTGACAAAGGACACTCAAAAATATTATGATTGAAAACTTTTATTGTTATGTGAAAGTTTTCTTAAAAAAATCTCTCTCACATGACATACTTCCAGCAGCGATCTTAATCCATCTTAAGTAATTTTATGAAGGAAAGAAAAAAGTTGAAAATAAATTCTTTATTTAACTTTTAAACTCACTCCTAAATTATTATGTGAGTGCGATGTGAACGGATGGAGTTTACAGAAACTCTTTTCTCTTCCATTTATATTATTTTCGCTACTTTTTTTCTGTGATGACAAAGTTTTGCATTGAAAAAGAACTTTTTCAACATCATCCGGAATTTTTCACTTCTCGTAAATATTTTTTTTATTCATTGAGAAAACTTTTCATTTGAGAGTGCGCGACAATGCATGCGGGAAGAAAATTTTACAGAGAACACGATGCGAAAAAAAAATTGCTCATATTGGGAATTACTATTTAATGGATGATAATGGTAGCACTCGAGAGAGCACTTCGTGTATAAAAAAATTATTGTTGTTGATGATGTAAAGAAGGACTTTTGTTCATTTCGTGTATTTATCCATGAACTCTCGAGGATTTAATTTATTCATTTCGCATGATGAATGTGTGTACATGCACGTCATTGTGAGGTGGTTTTATTTTGAGCTAGCGGGCAAACAATAAACGCATTTAATTCCACCCTATTCACTCGCAATCGTTTCTTTGCTTTTATTTCTCTTTATCCAAATAGCAAACAATTAAAATACGATTGAGCAATTTTTAGTTTTTTTCTGTAGGTTTTTTGACTAAAATATAAAATTAAAATTGTTTCAAAAAAAAATCTAATAGTTTTGTGCATTTCGCGGTTCGCTTGGTTGTTTTTCATTATCATCTCTATGTGTAACAAAACATATCTCTCACAGAAGCTATTAAAGCAGTATGAAAATAAGGGTTGACATGCGTTTGGCAAAGTGAAACTTTTTATTGTCATAAATCTTTTCAGATAAACTTTTCGGTAAACAAAAAATATCTTTGTTGATACAAAATGAGGACACAAAAACAAATTTTCTATGAGAGCACTAAGAGCAGTTTAAAGGGATTGACAATGATTATTCCATCATCTATTTATGCAACAAACTCATTGTAGAGAGAGAAAGCTGAGAAGACGACCATATGATATTGATCAGGAGGATTATGCAATTGTTGACAAACTTTTTACTTTTTATTTTCACAATTTTGTTTGCTATTGAGATGACTAAAATATAAAAAAGGTACAAGAGTTTTCACTTTGTGTCTTTTTCAGTTCGAGTTTATACTTATTTTAGGATTTTTAAAAATGTGTTTATAAAAATTAAAATTAAATCCGAGAATTATTTTAGATGTGTTTTATTGCTAACAAGTGTTCGAGTGGCTCTCATAAACTCATGTATTGAAATAAAAATCACTTAAAAATATTTATAAATTCACATTTCAAGTGGCTCTTTGTCCTTCAGTTCCACAAGTTGCACACTTGCTTCTCTCCTCACTTTATCAAAGGCAGACGATTGACAGGGAGGAAATAATTCGATTTGGTTTTGATTTCAAATTCTTTACGATCGCAGCTGGATAGTGGTGAGTTTAAAGTGAAAAAATTCAAACGAATTCAAATTGAATTAGAAAATGCGATAGAAAAAAAATCAAATCAAATCATCTCATGATCATTTGCGCAGTTTGATTGCAGTTTAATTGAAAGTGTGGAATTTCAAATCATGCTGAGCAATTTTCGATTGTGTCATGACATTTTTTTAAGAGATTGACAAATTAAAATATTTCCGGAGTTTGCACGGAGAAAAAACATCAAAAGGATTCGAACAACATAATAAATATTTGTGCAACATTTTGAATTGATTCTTATCTCTATGTAACTTATGTAATCTCTTTGGCGACGTGTGTAAAAAAATTATTTGAAGTGTCGACACGTGACCTCTTGCTCTTTAACACTTTTTTAATAAAACACTATACTTGTATATTAGAGGGATATTGAGCCATGACAACAAGTACTTACGGGTTGATGTCTTCTTTAAATTTCAATAAACATTTATATGTCGTTCTCGGTTTGGCTTTGGCAACATCAGTGTTTGATTGAAATTTAATTTTCACTATTTACTTTATGGTGGAAAATGCCAATATTAAATGATGATATTATCGCAAACAAGGCATCGCATCAATGTGTACACGTGCGAGATATCAACAATTAAAATTGTATTTAACACTTTCTCGAACAATTTATACAAAAACTTGAAAAATAAATTCATTATGAAGAGCTTAGAAAAATCCTTTTGTCGATTAATTTATGGACGAATAAAAACTTAAATAACTCAATCGTTTCTCGAGCGAAAGAGAAAATCAAAAATTGTTTGACGAAAACAAGCGAAAATCAATAAAATGGAAAATGGCAAACAATTTCGAAACACACAAAAGTGCCTGGGAGCTATTAATTTGATTTTTTCCTCTCAAACAGTTTTTCAGCAGCCATTGTGTGAATAATAACGAACAAGCCTCGTCGTTTTGCCGTTTCTCTTCTCGCTTTTGATGCTCAAATCTATTCAATTTTCATTTCCATTTTCTACCCGATGAAATTCAATTTTGTGCTGCTAGTTTCGTGGTGCCCGTTAAAAACGAATAATTTAAATTTTTCCTGGAAGTTTTTAAAAAATTTAAATTTATATTTTCGTGTGAAGAATAAAATTTATTTTTTAAAATTTTAAGTTTATCTCTTGAAGTTTTAAGAGTTTTAAATAAAATTGAAAAAATAAAATAATTTATTGTACAAAATAATCCTAGAAAATTACAAAGAAGAGCATGAAAAAATTCTTTTTTTTTCTCTCATCCTTACACAGTACAATAAATAAATATTTTATTACGATAAAATACTTTTGCTTGTTATTGTTGAAACGAGGATTTCACTTCTTCTTCCTCTTTGCCTTTTATTCAGCAACATCAACAGCCTCCTTCTCTCTGTTTATCATCCCTCTCTCTCACATCGTTGAGAAAAGTTGTTTTTGTGTGCATGCAATCATGCTGTCTCTCTCACGTACACTGTCGCCATAGTTACTACGTCCTGATTGGCCAATTTGAGATTTGAAAATGTTTTGCCTTGTCAGATAAACAGTTTTTATGCTTACGAAAATTGCTTTGGTTGTGACAGAAAAAATTTCCTGGCTCGCATTGAAGCAAGCAGCAGCATCGGCAGTAGCTCATAGAAATTTCTGAAAATTTATTTTAGCATCGTCACGAATGGAAGAAAAAGAAAGAAAATGTCACAGGATGGAAAAATTTCTAGCGTTTCGATTTAACAAAATTGTTTGTGCAATAAAATAAATTTTTGGGGTGTAGAGGGAAAATAACAACATGGCATTCGAATGGGGGTATGATGGGTGGAATGGCGATGAAAGAGATTTCTTGGTATTAGTGTGCACCATAAAGAAACGCTTGGCGAGGAAGTTTGAAAATGTAAATATTTTCAGCACAAAATCAAATGCTTTTCATTCCGTTGTTCTTTGTGTGTGTGTGCAAGCATAAAAAGTCCTTTATACATTTTTCTTTCTTTTTGATGTTGTCGAGTAGGAAAAACTAATTAAATTCTTTCTTTTTTTGCGACTTTATGCTTCGCAAAAGAAAGTCAAAAAGTTGTCAGCAAACAGAGCGACGGATGAGAGATCCTCGGCCTATAACTACAAAGAATAGCACTCGAGGAGGATTATAGAAGCTGAAGCATCAGATTTGTGAAATTCTTTAGTAAACAACCTTCAAGAGGCTTTTACTCTCAAAATATCTTGGCAACGGACAATATTTTCATTTTACCCAAAAAAGTTAAATTTCAATTTTTTTTATTTACAGAATTTTTGAAATTTAATTTTTAAATCGCTCTACAATTCAAAGCTGTCGATAAAATCAGCAAATAAATAATGAAACCAAAATGATTTCTTGCTCCACTTGTGGCATGCACAATTGCATTTCGTCCCAAATGCTTCTTATCCATTTCGAAAACTTTGAAAACGCTGTTCGGTCTTCTATTGTATTTTTTCATTACTGCATTGAAACTCTGCGGCATTCTCGTGCACTGCTTGTTCTCCTCGATATTGGCAATAGCGAAATCACTATTTCTCGTCAAAACGCAAATGTCGACATTTTGTTGAAAATCAATTTGCTCCAATTCAACACCCGACACATTTGCAAATCTCGTGTCATAAGCAAGGATTTTCTCCAATAAAATTTTATTTTTGCCATCACGAAAGTGTAAATAAAAGTCAGCAATATCTTTTGATATGGATGTAACGTACCATTGAATAAATAAAAGACCTCGAGTGCTGTAAGGAGAAAACGAGAGAATGGCATAACAATAGATTGATGTGGGGGAGAGGAAAAAGCAGAGTGAAAAATTAATTTTAGCTTTTTGTTGAGAACAATAAAAATTGTTTATGGGGGTGAAAATAGAGATGAAAGGAATGAGAGTTAGCAATAAAATGTTTCACGACATAAAATGAACAAATCGAGTGAAGATACTTACAAGAAAATGTCTCTAAACCTCAAATCCGGTAATGGCTCATATTCATGAGTTAACTCTCCAATTTCAGCCTTTTCTAAATCGTTGCACGAGAGCTGGTCATCATTAATCTCGGCTAATGTCAACTCAGCAACATTTTTTGGCCGTTTACAAACTAAATTTGAATATTGCTCGAGTGGCAGCGGCTGCTCGGTAAGGAAATGTTTTAATGCTCGAATTTCACAATTGCAAGTTAATTGATTGCCACTAAATTTTATGGAAACATTTCGTTTTACTGCATCGATGAGTGTCTTATTCAAATACAAAAGTTCGTTATTTTCAAAATTAACCTCTCTAAGATTTTTGAGGCGTGTAATTTTCTCATAATCAATTCGATAAATTCCGTTGTTTTGAAAATAAAGATTTGTGATATTTTCTGGCAACTCAAAAGGTGCTTCGGGATCATTTAAATTTGTTAATTTGTTATTTGACAAATCCAACACTTCCAGTGATGTCAAATTACCAACAACATACTTTCGAATTTCGTTAATTGAATTATAAGAGACATTCAAAAGTTTTAATTTTTTCGTGCCAAATGTGATGTCGAACGTGAGAACTGGAAGTAGATTGTAGCTCAAGTCAAGTTTTTCGAGACGATATGGCACCCAAGGATTCGAGGGAAACATTTTACGCGTGATGAAACTTATTTTGTTGTTACGGAGATTTAACTGAAAAATATATTAAGAGTCAATTTAGTGCTCAAAAAAATTATTTTTACAACTACTTACATCCTGTAGACTTAAGCAGTCTTCAAAAATGCTATTCGTCTTGTTGTCCAACTTCTCAAGGATATTACTCGAAAGGTCCATTTTTCGCAAAGAAACAAGACCAAAGAATGCATCTGTGGGGATGGTTTCAATAGCATTTTTCGACAAATTTAGGGTGATCAATTGCAATAATCCGTCGAAAGCCCTTTTGCTATTTTATGAAAGATTTTTTTTTATGTCAATATGAGAGATTATTACTCGAGAGTGCTTACCTGATGTTATGAATTTGATTGTTGTGGAGATTAACTTCAAAGACTACGGGTAATTTTCCGAATGCTCCTTTGGGCAGTTCACTAATTCCGTTGCTCTGTGAGAAATTAAATAACTTTCAGAAATTAATTGAAGCAATTTGCAATGCTAACCTCTAAATGAAGATATTGCAGTGTTTTAAGCTCACTAAGCGCCTCATGTGGAATTCTCGAAATTCCGTTTGAATTGAGATTAAGTGTTTGCAGTGTGAGCAGTCCGAGAAATGAAAATCCACGCAAATTATTTTCCAATTGATTGTGGCTCAAATCGAGACTAATGAGTGCATTCATGACGGGCCAAGTTTTCTCTTGAATGTCTTTCACTGAATTATTTCGGAAGTTGAGTGAATTGAGAGAAATTGGCAGTTGGAAAATATTTTCGAGTTCATTATTTTGCACGGTGAGGGCTCGAAGACTCGTCAACTTTGAGAGGGAACCACGTGACACTTCCTTTAATTTATTATTGCTCAAGTCGAGATCGAGTAATGTCGATATTGCGCCGAATGTCGATGGCTTAATTTTCTCGATGGCATTATGACTCAGGTTCAAATTCCTCAACGAAAATAATGGCATAAGGACAGCGTTAGAAATTTCATTTATCATATTATGCGATGCATCTATCGTGTGCAATTCATAAAGTTTCGGAAAAGTGTTCTTCGGTATGTCGGATATGAAGTTGTAAGACACATTCAGCACACGAATACCAGTCATGTTCTGGAGAGGAATTTGCGACATGTTTGTGAATCTGTTGAAAGACAAATCGAAAGCGGAGGCATAAGTGTTCTCATCGAATGCCAAGCGTGGAATGTTTTCGAGGAGATTATGGGAGAGATCTAACAATGTGATGTTATTACAGTTGATGAAAGATTTCGGTTCAATTTTCGAGAGCGAATTGTACGAGATGTTAATGGTGGTCAGATAAAGATCAGTGAACGATTGTTTTTGTATCTCGGTGATGTTGTTCTCAGCGAGGTCAATGAGCTCAGTGTATTGAAGTTGTGCGAACATTTGATAATCGACTTTTTTGAGTTGGTTGCGAGCGAGGTCTATTGTGCCAATGCGAGATACAGAACCAAAAGTACCGCGACCTACGTCTGTTATTTGATTGTCACTCAAGTAGATGCGTCTGAAATTAATTTTATTTTTATTTAGAATTGAAGAACAATGAAAGTTTTTTTATTGCCGTAGAATTACCTCAAAAATCGCATCCCACGCAGCGTGTTGGCATCGAGTCGTTTAATATTATTAAACGATAGATTTACCACTCGCAAAACAGCGTTTCTGGTAAAAGCACCGCGCGATAATTCATTCAAACTGTTATGTGATGCATTACAAAACGATAATTTTGTCAAGTCGGCAATGTGGCTGGAGTCAAGCTTTGCGATTTTATTGTAGCTGATATCGAGCACTTCGGCATCACGCAATCCTCTAAATTGATTTTTCTTGAGCACGGCAATTTGATTTCCATGCAGGTCAATGACTTTGAGTTTCTTTAAATGCTGAAAAGTATTGGCACCTAGCTCCGAAATGTTGCCATTCGTAATGAACATCTTCTCGAGCTTTGACGGTAATTGACTGTCATCAAATTCATTATTCTTCAGTTCACCAATAAAGTGACGATTAAGTTCTAAAATCTTTAAATTGCTAAGCGGCTTAAAAGCATCGCGAGGAAAACCCGTTAGCGATGAGTTGATGATGCGAAGTTCTTCTAATGTCTCGTTTATGCCGTAGAATGTATGATCGGCAATTGACTTGATGGGAGCATTGTAAATCTTTAAGATACGCGCGTTAGATCGGAAGAAAAGATTGCCGTATAGGTTTGCAATGTTCGAATTCTTAATGATAATTTCTTCTACTTTCGAGCCATTTAGGGATGCGAGATTTCCAAAGGCAACTGAGAGACTCGCAAGATTTCCCTTCTCACATGTTAGATAAATTCCAACATCACTTCCTTTATCACATTTACAGGGGTATATAAGACTCTCTCTGTTAATTGATTTAAAATATTTTTTAATCTCTAAAGTTAAATTAACATTTTAAGAAAACTCACTTGGTTGGACATGTGTATTTGGGACCGGGTGGTATGTAAACAGACGATGATAAATTTATTAAATTTATTAAAACGAAGGTCACGATGAGTTTCGAGTGCATTTTGCTCTATGAGGTAAGACACAAAAAATAATTGTTTGATGAAATAATTTGTGGGTGTTTTTGTATTCGCAACCATCAAAAAAATATCCGAATTTTTTTGAGGAATTTTTCGTTTGAGGAAGTTTAATTTTCGTGCCTGTTTAAATTGCTCAAAAATCACCATAAAATAGCGCAACAATTTAATCCGCATAAAAAACAAAAAGAAAAATTTTGATCGCATTTTAGGGATGCCTTAAGTACAAAAGTATAATAAAGTTATTACAATAAGCGACTATGATGTAATATCCGCTCAATCATCTGTGAAATGGAATTGAATTGTCTATAGTTGTTGACACTTTCTCTCCACCAAAAATTTGTCACGTTGAAAGAATTAAAAATTTTGAACACTCGCATTAAGCAATTATTTTTTGTTATGTTAATTTGTTATCGATTCGTAAAATTATGAGATTTTATTTTTCTTCCAACTCTATTGAGAAAATCTAGTTTACTAGTATCGATGGTGTGCTACTAGACTCTATGCTCAGCACAGCGAGAAATATACAAAGTCATGCGAATGAGAAAGAAATAAAGTAAAATATGCGCAAGGAGTGGAACGTTTAAATTTTTTAAAACTTTTTATTCGATGAATTGAAAATTATTTATTTTAATAAAATAAATTTAAAAAGTTTAATAAAGTTTTTTTTATAAAAAATTCCATCTCTTACTAAACAAAATTGAAATGGAACGTAAGGCAAGCGAACAGCATTTGCTGAAGGCCACGAACAGTCAACTTCACTGCCTGCATAACACAAAACATTGCTTTTAAGATCAGCTTACCTTTTTAATATTTCTTTTTCTTATATGCTAAAATCTGTGTGATTTGCTCGATTTTTCATTAACTTTTCTATTATTCTTTTTTTATCGCATGAATCTTCGTTCGTTCAACGCATAAGCAGATTAATAAATTGTCTCGTCTTATTTTCACTTTGTCGTGATCTCATTTTGAGCCTCCTCTGCAATTTTCACATCTTCATTTTATAAAATTTCACTTTTAATTTATTTTATGTGCAAAATGTTTAATTTTGGCAATATTAAAAGACTACTTAAGTGCACTGGTGAGTAATTTTAGCCAAATTTTTGGGACGTAATAAAAATGAATCACGAAAAAAATAAAATATTTTTTCTTTTTGCAACCAACTCGACTGAATAGCTCAAGACAAAGTGAGAAAGTGTAAATGTTAAAGAAACCAGAAACGTTCAACAGAAAAAGAGCGAGCTCAATGACGTCGATCGACGAAAGAGAGAGAAACCAGTTTATTTCAAGCTTTCCACGTGCTCTCTCACTCAACAGACGGTAAATGATCGTGGAAAGAGGAGATCAAAACAAACGAGTGAAAAAATAACGTCATCAACTCAGAGACAACCATGAGAAGAGATTCCGCCGGCAATGATTTCACACACTGCATTTTAAGACAATAATTTTCAAAGACAGTGATGAGTGTGAAAGAAGAATTTGAATGCTAGAAATGCGATTTAAAACGCTTTCATTTTTCAACTACTATATTTAGTTTTTTCAGTTTATTGTAAGTTTTATTTCCAACAACATCAAATAAATTTTTCTTCATGCTTTTCCTACATGAACTTTCCCACTATATTAGTTCTTTCTCTAACAAATTTTTGCCTTGCGATGAATTTTAGTGAGTTTAAATTCAACAACTTCCAGAGCAGTTTAAAAATTAACGCGAAACTCATCGCAAGGCAATTCAATTCTGTAACGAATTTTTCTAATCTGATTCAACACTTGCCATAAAATCTCATTTTTTCCATCTTATTAAAACAATGATCTTTGTTTTTTAGTAATGTAAAAGTATCACAAAAATTTAAAACAAATTTAAATAAAATTTAAAGCATTTTGAATACTTTTTTGTCTCTTTGGCGTTATCTACTTGGTAAATGACTAGTAATTGTTTAATACTGAAGTAAGTGACTTTAAATAATTGGCACAAGATAATGTAACAAAGATATAACACAAAATTATGCGTAGATTAGTCATTTTGGACATTTAACAACATTTAATTTGTTAACACTTTTAAAATTTTACTCTTCATCGCTTGATTCCTGAAAAATTATTTGTTCAGTGAACCAATCGTGAACTTCAAATGCTAGATTGACATTATGGTTAGTGACGGGTTGTTCCATGTGATGTCCCGTATGATGATGATGATGATGATGCGTGACTTCGGTTAAGTTTGGTAAATGTGTTGTCTTAATATTTTGCTTAATCGATTTCTTTTTTCCATCGGTAAATCTCTCCTTACTGGCACGAGCTTGAGGATCGGAGAGAGTTGGTGCGAGAAATTTTCTTCCACTGCCCGTCGAGTCGGATCGACTGAGAACATTTTGTGCTTTTTTGATGCGATTTTTTTCTGCTTCTTTTATCTCTGTTCCCTCAATATCAATCGACGTGTCTTTCTTCTCCTCTAATTGTTCCGGTAGCTTGGGAAAGAATTCATTTGTCGCACGGAGACCCGCAATTAATGAATTGGATTGTTTCTGTGGCAATAAATTAATTCATTTAATTATTCTATACTCATTAGTCTGGGCATGCTCAACTCACCGCATTGTTAGCGCGAATTTTTTTCATGCAACCTTCAAGCCAAGTTCTTATTGTTTGCTTCGCAACTTCTTCCTCAATTATGTATTCGAGCTCCTCTCTTGCCAATAATTCTTCCAATTGCAATGACTTTCTTATATCGACGGAACGGTATGAGAGCATGCTATTGAATGAAACATAAATTTTACTCTCACCGAAATTTACGACAATCAGTTTTTATGTACAATAAACAACTCACTTAATGACGTCGTGAAATGTCACATCTTCGCCATTATGTAGCTTATCCAATTCGTAGCACATGTACTTGAAGAGCAATCGATCTTTTTGTGGATCAACTTCAAGGCGTCCTTTCAACAACCTCAGAATAAATTTAACACGACGGACAGGAATCACGCCACGTTGATGTATGTCGACAATGTTCCAAGTATACTGAAAATTACGAATGTCTGCATACGAGAGCAATGCGTCTTCTTCATTCGAGTAGAATAACGAAAAGTTCTCCATGATAATAGCTGTGACGTTAGGAATTGAATTAAATTCTTATAAAAGTGCAAAAATATTTTTTGTTTCTTACCCACAAGAAGGTTAAGCACAATATAAGTGATTATAACATAAAATGTGCAGAAATACACTAAACTAGCGGAGAAATTTCCACAATCTGTTTCCCAAAAATTGAGACCGGGCGTACAATATGGCGGTTGAATCATACAATCGTGCATAATTTTATTCCAATCCTCTCCGGTAACAATTCTAAATAACATCGCAACGCCAGTTATTGGAGATCCAAAATTTGCTCTTCTTCCAATTTGTTCACCATGCTTGACAGTTCCGAAAAGAATCGTGCCCGCGAGTGCATAGAAAAAGACGAGCAAAAACATTCCGAAAATAATGAAGAATGATTTGCAAACTGACACGGCAACTGTCAATATCAACATTTTAAGAGTTGAATGCTTTCCAGTGATTGTGAAGAATCTGGAATAAAATTTTTAAATAATCTTGAAATTATGCACTGAGGTGTTACCTTAAAATTACAACCATGCATCCCAAAAAGTAAGTCATTTCACTTCGAAGTAAAATTTGCATGGTAATCCACACAATACCCAGCACTGTAACTGTAAGATCGTATCGGTTCCTTCTACTTTGCCAGTAACCTCGTATCTAAAATTAATTTAATATAAATTTAAGTTATTATTAAATAAATATTCGACTCACAGTGAATGCAATATTTTTCATTACAACTTCAGCCACAAAGATCATATTGAGGATTATGCTTATCCATACAATATTCTCAGTTTGAGTGTTGTCTTTAATCCATGTAACACATAATAATGCTGAGTTTATGAGAACAGATACGGCAATGACTCTTTTGAATACAATGTGCTGAGTTATGTCGTAAACAAAAGCTCGAATTCGTTTTCCATCGGGTCGCGGTGGTAAATGAAGAGGTTGAGCAATCTTCAATCTCTTTTTTAAATCACACCATCGTCTTTGATCGACTGTCAACAGTGCTGTTCCCTTGTTCTCGGAATAATTTGCAATCACCACACCCACGAAGAGTGTCAAGCCAATCATGCAACCCAAAAAGATGTAAATGTGAATGTAAATTGCATGCATCGGTCCAAGGGTTTTAATGAGAATATCTCGAACATCCAGCCATCCCTTAAATGAGAGAATCTCAAAAAGTGCAAGCATAGCATCACCAATAGAGTCAAAATTAAATCTTCTTGGATTTGCCCACACACGCGGTACAAGCATGGCAGGAAAATTTGCAGGATCATTATTTCGCGGATCAAGTTTCATTTTTGTGACAAAAACTCGTCTCATAAACACACCGACACAATCCTCTCGTTTAGTTATTGTTGGATCATTACATCTCGCCAATCGTCCACCATACAATTGAACTCCGTAGCTTGCGAATACAAACATCAACATAATCAACATCGTGGATACGAGTAGGATTTCTTTGAAACCTCTACATAACTCGTAAACTACTTTCCTCATGTGTGGCACGAGAGTAAAAATTCTCAACGGTCGCACACATCTCAGGATCATTAACCACTGTGCAGCGGATCCACTTGGAACCTGTTTTGGTGTCCAAAATAGAAAACTCGCCGAGACCAAAAAGATAAAAACGTCAAGCATTGCTGCGACATCTTTAATGTATGCTTTTGGTGTGAAAAACAATCCATCCGCGAGAATTTTAAGGAAGAGTTCTAAGCTCATGAATATGACAAAAATATATTCTGCAACTCGTAGTGACGCTTGATCTATGACTCGATAGTGAGGTGTCTCGAACATCATTGAAATGCATGAAATGGTCGTGACGAGAATCATCGTCCAATCTAGGTATGTCACAAGACCGAGAAAATTGTGAAGTGTTTTATATTGAACTTTTCGATCCTTTGTTGGTGCATTGTATCGACCATGAACAATTTTCTGGCAGATTTTTCTGAATTTACTCTCGCGTGGAATCGAAAAGAGAGGAGTGTCGAAAAAAGGATGATTTTCTCTTAAATCTTCTTCACGTTGATTTCTTCTCATTTCAGCTTGTTGCCTCTTGGCTTGCAATAATTTGATGTCCAAGTCATGTGGACGGACTCTCGATGTGACTCGAGTTGCAGCTCCAATATCACCATTTTCCATTAAGTGTTCATATGTCTGCTTGAGTTTAATTGAACCACTTCGAACACTTCTTCGAATTGACCGCGATCCAAACTTCTTTTGCTCAACACGCCAACCAGCTTTTGTTTGAATTGTGCCTTGAGGTTTGAGTCCACCTTTAATTGGCAACATTGCCGAATCACCCAACATTAATCGCTGATTATTAGAGTCATTTATGATGTGAGCTATAGCTGATTTCTTTAAATTGGGTCCAATTGATCGCACTTTCAAAGTTCTTGTCATTAGTCGCATTGGTTTTTGTTTTCGAAATGCAACATTCGCCTCCCAAACTTCACTCACCGGTTTCTTTGAATAGCCCTCAGAAAATTCATCTTGCTCCATGTCGATAACGAAGTTTTTCATAAACGATTCACGAACTTTTGGAAGGACAAAGTCGGATGGTATTCGATGTAAAATTGTCATTTGAGGCGAGTCTGGAAATTTTTCAAATATTCTCAATCGAAATGGTAAAGTTTCTTTAATTTCAGCGCTTTGTTCCCGAAACTTTAGCTGTTTTAACTTTTTGATATCCTCATCGAGTTCCAAGTTATCCAAGATAACAGCGACGAACAAGCTCAACACAATGAGGGTCACAAATAGATGGTAGAGTATGAAATAGACAGCGACAAGTGGTGTCAGCCTCAATGGCGTTCTTATCATAGTCTCATCCATGACTTCAACCCACGCTTCTTGAGTGAGGATCTGGAACATACTCATAAAGGCCTCGGGAAATGATTCGAACTTTGTAAAGTCACAAAGGAAGCAGAAAAGTTGCATCGAAATGCTCGAGCTGATAATCAGTAAGCACATGGTGAAAATTATCAGCGACCCAAGCTTTTTTCCAGGTCCAAAGATTTTATAAACGAATCCTTCCAAAAGCGGTGACGCTTTAATTAATCTCACGACTCTCAGAACTTGGAAGTATGTGAACACTGAGAGATAGAAAAATGGTACAATGTGTAAAGATGTTCCGATCGCTAGCAGTAGTTCAAATTTATGTATCGAGTGCTTGAAGTATCCTCGAAATCCCAAACACCATATTTTGAAGACTGTCTCAAAGTCGAAGAAAATTGTAAAAATTATTTCGATGTAATAATATTTTTCGTAAAAAACTTCTCGCGGTCTTCCGTCGTGCTTGAATGACATCGTGGCCATCACAAGACCATTTGCTAAAATAACTGTCATGACTGTTGTTCTAAAGTATGCGGATTTAATAATTCTTAGGCATGTCTTGTTGGCACTTCCATGCTTGTTATCATCAATCGCCATAAGTTTCCATCCACTATCATCTCCAATGAGCATGTGTGATGCATTGCTCTTTTGAATTTGACCTCGCACTCCCCACATTTGTTGAAATTGAACTCGAATCTCATTGAAAGTTTCCGTAATGACAGCAATGAAAACATTCTTCACCAACCATGCGAGGAAGAATATCATTGTGCTGAAATAGAAGACGGCACGCCACGCTGGAAGTGAGTCAATGGCTCGGTACATAATGAATACCCAGCCTTCTTGACTTGCGGCTTGATAAACAGTAAACACGCTCGTGAAAATTTCCTCAAATCCTTGATAGCCTTGCTGGTAGCTGGTTAAAAAATCAGTTTTCAAACATTTCATTCCTTCGGGACACTAAAAAATAATTCATTATTTTATCTTAAAAACCTATAGAAATGATCTTTAATACCTGATAGCCACCCGATTCAGGATCCATTGAACAAAAGGTGTCAGGTATTGCCAGATCGTTGATGTAAATTGGGCCTCGCTCGTTTGTTGAATTCAACACGCAGTGACTTTTCAATTCTCCAAAAAATTGGACACCAAGCAATCCATAGAGAGCCATAAAAAATATGAAGAACAGTGTCACGTTGTAAATTTGTTGACTCGAACGCCTAAAATTTTAAAAAATTATTTTTGATCCAGAAAATTTAGAATTAAATTGCTCACTTGAAAATGCTCTCAATTCTGCTCTTTGGCATTGAAAACTTCAAAAATATCCTCAAAAATCGTATCATAATTAATGGCCTTGGTGATCTCAATATGGAAAGCGGCGAATATTTAGGAACAATCGAAAAAAGTTCCAACACGTGCAGAATTATCGATACCCATAAAAATAAGCACATGCTTGCATCGAACTGGCACCATCGACTCTTGAGATATGGCTTTTCTCCTTTAATAAATCCTCGAATTGATATTTTTGTTATCATTTCAGCGGTGAATAGGAGACAAACGGAGACATCGCAAAATAGTGTTAAGAATTTTAACGGCGGATATCGTTCGAAGGTTTTTGGTGTGTTGAGACATACGGAGAAGAGGGATACGAGAGCACAAAGACGCATTAAGCGTCGTACCCAGAGCTAAAAAGAGTAAAAAATATTTTATTTGTTTTGGAGTAAAAGTAGGACAGTGAACTGAGTGGCCTTGAAAAATTTTCAGGGGTGTTGCAAAGAATTTTCATAAAAAATTTACAACTGGCTCAATTTTGAGTTGAAAAATATTTTCAATCCTTTAATGTAAGAAAAATGAATTCCCCACCTTATTAACCCACTCAACATCCGTGCTCTCGTTCAGAATGTCCTCGTTCCCATAGTCAGCCAAGATTGTGTCCTGCTTAAGGGACTGTTTTCTTCCTAGCATTTTCATTTCGATACGATAATTTTTTTTCGTTTTAAATTAATTTAAAATCGTTGGCACTTAAATTTCAATGGAAATAAAAAATTTATTTTGTGTGAAAAACTCGTCAGACATTTTGGATTTTCCATGGAAGAATTTATTTCTCGCTTTTTCACAATAAAAATGACAAAAAGTCGAATGACTTGATGTTAAAATCGTGAAGGAATCAACTCTTCACATTTTGTGATAATTATTTTTAAAAAATTTAAGAAATATCAAACGGTAAATAATAAAAAATATTTTCCTCGAACACTTTTTAGGAAAATCGAAAATTTTCTCCAGAAAATCGATAATTTTCTAGCAAACATCCATCAGCTGTTCGCTTTTCATGCACTTTTCACAAAACATTTGTAAGGTTCAGCGATTATCATTTTTTCTTATTCACATGAAAAGTACGCAATATTTCATGCCGGTTAATTGAAAACATTAATTTTAATTTCTTCAATTTTCAGAAAATAAAATTCAAAATTTTAATTTTTCTCTACTTTATATATAAAAAATGAAAAACATAATTTTTGTCGCCGGCATTTATAAATAACGTATCTGAAAAATTTATCTTTTTTAAAGCAATTCCAGAGAACATAAGGTACTGAAATAAATTGGGCAATCTCAAAGTTAGGAACAAATTTTAAAAAAATTATTTTTTAAAGAATTTAAAAATTATTTCTAGGATTTTTAGTAAATTTTTGGTTACACCCCTAAAACATATGACGTCATTTTCAAACACCCTCGCATCAGCCTATGATGTTGAAGTCATTGCGGTGAAACGAACGAAACAGCGTACAATGTTTTTCGTCATTACTCCACCGAAAAAGAGAATATAAAAAAAATCATTTCAAGTTCGTATTCTGAGTGAAGTAATAAAGCGATTTGGTACTTTATAGAGTGCTGGTCTTGATACTTAATTTTGTGCATTATCAAGTGCAGGAAAATTGTAAAAAAAATTAAATCTAATCGATCAGCATGTTAACGATATCAGCGAGTGAAACACTAGTCAGTGACTTTACGGATCTATCGATTAAGAATAGCATTCTCGATGGTGATTATGACTCGCATAAGGTGAGTGTGTGTGTGTGTGTGTGTGTGTGTGTAAACGTGTAACATGTCGCTCATATATGCAAATGATGATTCTAATGTTGCGTGTAAAAAAGAATTTTAAAAATAGACGAAAAAAGTAATAAGAAAAACTGGAAATTCAACATTCTCCAATAACGTTGCCGGCACATAATAAAATTCTCACTCTCTTTTTCATGAATAAAAAAATCTGAATTCCATTTTCATACACACACGTTGTGGATACATGCATATATTTCATATTTCCTTACATCGAGCATGCTAGCGTAAATTTACCGGCAAATCGCAAACATCAATGCTTGCAAATTTTCCAAATGACATTCACCAAATAAAAATTTACATTGTTCGGATTTGATTGCGATGTCTCTCAAACATTTCCGGTGACTCAATCGTGAGGAAAATCTTTAAGTTCAACCATGCTGAGATCATAATTTTTTTTTTAAATTTTTTTCGTGTGTAATGAGAGTAAGAGAGAAAAGAGATTCAAGTTGTTGTTGGCTTTGCATCCAAATAAAGAATAAACATACAAGTATGAGGGAGAAGAAAAGAGTGAGAGAGAGAGAAGTAGGTCGTAATAAGAGTTCAATATATGCATGTGGAAGCACCAAAGTTGAAATAAAAATAATCAAAAATCACTTCTTTATAAATACAAATTTTCTTTTCTCGTCTGCTTGATTTTTGGATTCTGCACAATGTTGATATCACAACAGTTTTTTTTAAAGGAATCGGACAGTTTTAAAGGGAAATTCTAAAAAAAAATATTTTTGAGGCTTGCAAATTTTTAAAATTTCTTTTTTGCTGAAGTTTCCATCCCTCATTATTTTAACCAAACGATCTTATTTAGAACCCTCGCTGTCATCGCCTCACATATGTTTTCCAAAAGCGTATTAACTTGAGAGATTTTTCACTCTCCTCTTTTGTTTATAATTAACTTTTGTTCCATTATTATCTTATCGAAACTTTTATACAACAACCTACAATGCATAAAAAAATCTAGGTGAGCGACTTAAAAGCCCGATAAAAACATTTGATTCACTCATCACCGAAAAAAAAGAACTCGAAATATTTTCAAAGTCAGATAAAATGAGAAGAGAACAACATGTGTACATAGACAGTTTGCAGTTCTCTATTTGTGCGGCAATTGTCATAATTATCGATGATGTAATGTTGGCCGTAAATATTGACAGCGGAAAAGAAGCGAAAAATTCTTTTTGCGAATTTAAAAAAAATTATAATTTGAATAAAGGCGATGACTCGAACGCTGAAATATGATTGAGCAAGCACGAATCAAGGTCTTTCAAGATTTTTTTCTTCTTTAAACTTCAAACTCTTATCGTATGCACAATATGGTCTTCAAACGCCATATGTTGTCTCGAAATTTTTTTATAAAATATTAGAAAAATTTACGCAGGGAAATTTACACTTTTATAGTAATATGATCTCATTTTCAGCCCATTCCCTTTATTATTGCATATTCTTCGTCTGACATACACCGTGAATAACCGAGAATGCGGTTGAACTACTCGCCATATCTCATTTTAACGAGTGTAATTTATAAAATTAAAAATTGTACGCAAAAATAGCATCAAAAAAAGAAAATTAAGGTGAACCAAGGTGGGGAGATGTCTACAGAGTAATTTAATAATCAAGATACACCACTTAAAAAATTGTGGTCAACCCCAAATTGCTAATACCGAAAAAAACACAAAGCAGTATGTGTATAAAAGTCAGACAGATTAACAGTATCAGCCGAGCGTCAATGATGACCTTTAAAAGCCACTCTTACACAGAAAAAGACAAATGATCTCAATACTTCAATATTTTATCATTTGCTGCCCAAATATAAAATAAAATTGCAAAAAGGAAAGCATGAGAAAGGAGATTTATTGCGATTTTGGTTGTTACTGTTGTCGCATGTCAGACTTAACCATTTTTGTCAGCATTCCACGGCCCAAACTAATATGTGTCCCTAATTTTTTGGCAAATGGTCAATTGATCACAGCAAAGTTTAGACAAAGGCACGCAAAATGAAGTTAGACGATTAGATCATACTGCCTAAAATAATTCGAGAGCCTCGAATAAAAGAGTGAGAGAGACAAGATATTTCACATTATTCATACACATATGTGTGGTGCCTTTTTTTGCTCTCTTCAATGTTTTTTTTTATTTTTCATTTCTTACTCTGGTGTCGTTCACTCCAAATTATTTTTTTATTTTCTCTCACACTCGTTTTGCGTTTAATTCTTCTTCTTATTTTTTGACTTATTTAATATTTCAAAATTGACTTAATCTGACTATCAGTTTCAAATTGTTCAAATTAACATGAGAGATTTGTCACCTTAACGATATTTCTAATGTTTGACATTATCGACTTGAATTTATTTGTGGGTGGAAGGTCAGTTTTTGGTTTTACAAAATTAAATCTTTTGATGCTCTGATGATTTTCTAAAATTAATTATTTATTTTGTGTTAAATCAAACAAAAGATGAGAAAACATTTAAAAAATACTATTTTAAAAATGTGGAATACTTTTTATGGAATTGTAAAATGTAACACTTTGTCATAGTAAGTAGTTCGTTTAGTTCTTTCGTAGAATTAATTAAAGCACGAACAAAGAGACTGCAAAATGTTCTTTTAACCTCCTCGTGATCAAATGTGTTTAATTGATCGGATGCACGCACATTACCTTCTAGGAATTTTTTTATAACTGTTTAAGTTCATGGAACGAGCAAAAAATTTAAGATTTGAAATTGATGAAATTTTTGTGAGGTTCTTAGTAATCTTTTTATTGTTTCTGTTTCAATTTGCATAAAATAATTTTTGAATTATTTTTTAATTTAAAAAACAGGTGAATGTGTGTTTTATTGATGAGTCACAAATTTGAATTTTTCGAAACGTGTGGCGCCATACAGAATCGATGGCTGTTCTTACATGGGAACGAAAAAACTCTGCTGATAACTCCTTCTTAAGTCATCGTCCGATGTATCGGTGATTTTATGTCGATTCTCATTCTTTGCAGCACGTAGCTGCTCACGATACTCGCGAAAGCTTACGCGCTCATTTTCATCGCGTTTTAAATTATTTTGATCTGCTTGAGTAACTAGTAATCTCGTCGATGGAGGTGCATTTGATCGCGTAGTTTCCACAGATTTTTTGTCACAATTAGTTTTAACTCCATTTTTAAGAGCAGATCTTGTTTTTTGCTGCAGTGGACTTGCGACTCCTATGGGTCGCTTATTTGTGTTGCGCAAATCAATTTCAATGCGAATCGGTGCGGGTGTTGATGACTTTTTACTGCTTTCATACTCACGTACATTTCGATAATCGGGTTGCGATGATTTCATGATACTCGTAAGCTTTTGATTGCTTCCATTTTCGTAGTTGCGCTGCTGCGAGACTCTTAATGGTCTCGAATGTGACTGCCTTCTTTCCGCGTCGTTAATAGAACTTTTTTTCATGATAATTCCGCTATAATAATCTTTCTCTTCGTCCATTTTACATTGTATCTCAACCTCACGTGTCGACTTACGGCCACCACCCGAGATGAGATTAAAAATATTCTTTGATCGTTTAATTGTGCTCTGATCTGAGCTGTGACTAGATGGAGCTGGACTTGGCTCCTTTTTTGAGTCCCTCCTCTTCCATAAATTCTTTTCGATTTTCCTTATGAAACTCTCGACGCGCTTCGGCTTTGCTGACTTTGTGAAAGTATTTGCATTGAGATTCTCCGATTCTTGACTCAGTAAACTCGCTCGCTTCTTGTCCAACTTTCGGTAAGTGTCGGTATTGATGTAAAGAGATTTCTCATCGTCCACAATGCTTCCTAAAAAGGAGTAATGAGAGAAAGGTGTCATGATTAATGTTTCGTGAATGTGGGTGAGTTTATTGTCCATCGTCATTGAGCGAAAAAGAAATTCTAAATTTATTCGACACTCAAATTTTATGATCTAGTTATCTAGTTTTCAAGCAAAATTTTTAAAATTAAAAACTCACCTCGCATTTCACTTCGACTACCACGTATGTAGGTGTCATAGGATTTGTCACTTCGATCAGTGCCATTATGCTTTTTCTTTGATCTTGTGTAAGTGCTATAATCTCCACCTCCATTTGTTGGCTTCTCATCTGTTGAATCGTCATAATTTTGATGAGATTTCACGATAAACGTCTCACTCCGAACGATGCCATTAGATGTCGGCCGTTGATCGTGTTTGGTAAATGTATCATTTCGATTTATGGCGCTCGATGACGTGATTTTTGATGACGGTTCTCGTGAATTGACTCGAGTACGTGATGGTTTTTGTGGGTGGTATGTGGAATTTAATTCGACACGCACTACGT
Source organism: Tanytarsus gracilentus (assembly GCA_038502055.1). Classification (NCBI taxonomy): domain Eukaryota; kingdom Metazoa; phylum Arthropoda; class Insecta; order Diptera; family Chironomidae; genus Tanytarsus; species Tanytarsus gracilentus. The sequence continues at coordinate 4,075,712 of JAXRKN010000037.1, forward strand.
TAGTGTCATAGTTGTTATGAATTCTATTATACATGCTTCAACTTTCTTCCGCTTTAATGGTGTAATCCATACGAACTATTTGCGCGAGACTTGTTGGTCGACTGCCGGTTGAATATGAACTGACGATGTGCTGTGGAGCTAGTCGCAAAAGCGACTATGACAAACGTTGAAAAGTGATTTTTCTGCTTTGCTTTTACCCTACCTCGGTTGCGGCCAATTTTATTTGTTCGAACCAAAAGTTACACCTTTGCAAAAAAGTATAAAAATATTACTAAAAAAGTGGATTCGACGAAGAAAGATCTTTCTCGGTGGTGTTTTGCACTTATGGGTCCAAAATATACTGAATTGACTCACTTGAAAAAATAAATAAATGATTGAAGCAAAAGAGCAAAAGTGTGGAAGTGAAATAGTCGGAGTGTACTGGGCAATTTGAATGTCATTGAACATGCACAAAGCCTTTTACGGAAAAAAATGTATAAAGGAATTTAACTAAATTACACACAAACCTGATTTATAGTGATCGAGAATGGATTAATCCAAGGGGTGGTAAATTTTTATTTCAAAATGTTTTAAAAAATGTTTAAATTAAAAGTTCATGTTGCACTTTTTTAAATTTAAATCCCCCGTTCATTTTTTGTCCACCCCTGAAAAAATATAAAATCGTCATCAAATCTTCCAGTCAAGAGTAATTTTATTGTCTCCTCGTGCGAAATACGAACATTGAGACAACTTTATGACGTGATGACGACGAATTTAACTTTTTTCCGTAATGTCTGGGATGCGAAGGCGGAAAACCTGTATTCGGAAATGAGTTTAGTGACTAAATTAGAAAAAATTTCTCTCTCTCTCTCGCTGTTGTTGACTCCACAACTTGCCATTGACTCACACGTTCATTCTCCAAATGCAATCATGGATGACGATTCGATCAAAAGAATAAACAAGTGAGCTTGAAATACTCACGGGGAAGTGTAAAAGATGTAAAAAACAGATTTAATCGAGTTGATTCTTGCGCTTACTGTAAAGAAGGCAAAAATCCATTTTGCAGTCGTCATTCGAGTGTCGAGGAGGCTTACAGTTAATTTTTTTCTCTCTTGTACTCTCTTAAAATGGTAATCAATCACGACAAGCATACATCTACATGCTCACGGTGCACATTGTGCTAAATAGCATTTTCTCACATTTCTTCCATTTAACTTTATTTGTGCGGAGAGAGAGAGAGAAATTCCTTGAAAACATAAAATAAAGTCCTTAAAAGGAATGTTGTAGAAATTGAGATTCATGCTATTGAGGCAAGGTTGTGCAAATATTACATAAACATATATTGAACATGATAAACTGGCACTTTTTGACATTTGAGTGATATTAAAAAAATTGTCTAGATTTTAAATTAAATTTTAAGATTTTTTGTTAAAATTTAAAATTTTTGTTAAACTTAATTTTATTTTACTCAACATCAGGTTATTGTGTGCATACTTGAAATGTATGCAATAACGTAAAAATGTCTAGTAATACATTCTTTATTTTCCTTCCTTCTTTTTTTTATTACAGAGTCTCATAATAAATGAGGTAGATGAAGGAACGGAGTGCGAAAATTGTCCAAGTCAATGTCCGGGGTTCAAAGCACATGAGTGGAGGTGAGTGAGTCTATTAACTTAAAAAAAGCAGATAAACATATGTGCACGGCACGTTGTCTTTTTTTGTATGTAAACAGAGAGAGCTTTTAATAAGCTTTTATTTTTACTCTCTTGCGGCATATATATTTCTCACTAATACTGTTTAAAATGAAAGATACGAACGCCGTACACGAAACTAACAAATCAACAATAAAGTCGAGATATTGTATGTAGAGAAAATGTGGTCGATTCTCTTTTCCACGTGCGAATTTTCAGTTTTCATCCAAACATCGTTAAAGATCGTCGTGAGTCTCACAAGTGTGTTCGATTAAAAAAAAAATATTTTGATAAAGTTTTTTTGACGCGATACACAAATTTTTTTTCTCAAAGAAAATATTTTTATTGAAAAACGAGGAATTTTAAAAGCGAAAAGAAAATTAATCATCTCGAAATAAATTAAAAGTTAACTTTGTGAGGTGCGAATTTCCATCGGTTTTCTTCTCATAAAAATTTTGATAATCCAAAAAAATGCAAAGTGGCTAAAAGTTGTAAAAATTGAAATACAAGAAGTAATGAAATTTTTTTATTCATGATGGTCATCCGAGAATCTAAAAGTGGAAGTAGGAAATTTATATCATCAGTTCTGTCCGAATTGTTCCTTTGCATATTTTTTCTTTAAAATGCCACCCACAATGATGCCGGTATCATACTATGATTCTAAGTGAGGGCTGTGTATGTAATCATGAGTGTCGATGAATGAAAATTTCCTCTGTCGAAAAAAAGAAATAATAAGGAAAAAATAAAACTGGCGAGGTGTGAAAACCATAGGTGATGTTAAAATAAGTTTTAACTTTTCGGATGTAATTTTTACATCCCTTGAAGACAGTTTGCAAAATGGTGAGAATTTCCAAAAATAGCTCATTATTCAGCTCATGATTGATATCAATGTTGAGAGCTTTCATCAACCTCTCAATTTCTTATTCGCTCGTTTGCGTATTCATGGAGCGCGCGCGAAGGAATAAATTTCCATATTCCGATGAGTGTGGAAATCTGCGTTGTTTAATAAGTGATGAATTGCTTTACTCGCTATTAATTTCCAATTTTTTTATACGTATCTCTTCCCTCCGTCTAAAATTACTATTAATTCTTTATTACTTCATGTGTTTATGTGATCGATCTCGCATAAAAAAAAATTTGTTATGAAGCTAGACATAATAAATCTGGTACGATGCTAAATTCGTTAATTTTGTCAAAGTCATCTCCCTCTTTTAGATCGTAAATATAAAATCAACATGCCATGGGGTGTGAGTCTGATTAAGTGGATTACTCGAAATGATTTTAATCGCCATTTTTTGTGTCAAAATAAAAAAGTCTGTTTGATGCTCGGGAAAGAGTTTTCGTAAATAAATCTCATCCGCGACTCATCATACTAAAAAAATTATTCTGAAAATAAATTCACAAGTAGAGTGTGTGTGCGGGATATCGCGATAATTTATGCTATGTGTGAAATTAATTATGAACTTTTCTTCTTCCTTTTTTTTTGCTCGCTTACCGCACTTGTAATTCACGCAACTCTAAAAATGTTCTATTAATTAAACTCTTAATTCATCTGTAATAACAAAGTGCTCAAATTCAAAAGTGATTAATGAGTGTAGAGATGCGTACTAAAATTACGTTACAGATTTTTTAAAATTTTAAATTAATTTTTTTTAAATTTAACTTAAAAGTGTTTTAATATGCTAATTATTACTGTAACCATTAAATTTTTATATTGTCTGTCAAAAACGGCTGTCTCATTAGAAAAACAGATGTCAGGGGTCGAGGAATTTGTATGGAAATAAATTGAGTATGCAAAACATAAAGTGAACGTCTAAAATTCTTATATACTTTTATGTATTAACAAGATAAAAGTATATAAGTTACCGACACGTGCTTTTTGATAATTTAAATCACGACATTCATTGTGTCTTCTTCACGTTTAGTTACTCATTGTCTCATTTCAGCGAAGTTGTTCAATTGCATTAACAGGTTGTTAAGCACAAATATGTTCACATAATACAGTGCGAACAATATATGTTTGTGCAATTACATAATTTTGCATTTGTTTATTATTCATTCATTAAGTGAAAGGAGACGATAATTTGTTCTGCAAGTAAAACCTTGAGAGAAAAAAAAGCTAATGAGAGTCGTTTAAAGATGATAAAGACATCACGAGAGTAACCTGACACGTTGTCATCATCATACCTTTTTTATAGCTTGCTCATTCTTAATTTACACAGTCGCAAATGGTTTCATGTTTTCATATTAGTCAATGGGAGGCAAATTATGCATTTTTTAATGACCAAATAATTTTTGTCATTGTTTTTTAAACTTAAAATAATTTTATTCTTTGTTTTAAAGTTTTTTTCCCTTTGCTTTGTTATTTTTCATAAACGCCTGCTTTCAAAATATTCTCACTTCTCATTTCATGCTATAAAAATAGAATTGATAAGAAAAGGCAAAAATAAAAGTGCGCAAGTAGTAAAATGTGTAAGTTGAGACTTTTTTGGCATATTTATATTTTGACGTTGTTCATGGTCTAAACATTATTCATTCACAAAATTTTGTAGAAAAATTTAAACGACTCGAAGACGTCGGCGATGATTAATTTGATGATATTTTTAATGTCGCACGGAAATCTGAAGAAAATTTCGAGATTTTTTTTTGATTAAAAAAAGCACAAAAATTGGGGAAAAAGTTTCAAGCAGCAGCAGGTAACGTTTTCTTTGTAATTGATTATTAATTTTGAAGTGCTTCAAATGTGTGCGCACATCACCGTAGCAATGCACCATACATGTTTATTTTACCGTCAAATGCCAGACATGTGTGTCACGTTCATTTATTTTTACATTGCATTGTTGCTGAAAATTGTTCAATTTTTTAAATCTGAATGATGTCACGAAATTAAATTCTACTTTCTAAATTATTTCAGGATTAGTTTCTGGAATTCAAAACAAATATTTGAGGAGCTGAAAGAAAAGTTTATTTAATATTTCTGTCGCTCCGTCTCAAATGACATTCACTCACTTACAATACTACATTACTTACACACAATAATATTTGCTTTCAATCGTAATAGAGATTATTTCTTCAAGTAGCTGACTTCAGGGATTCAAAATAATCATTTGTATATAAAAAATAACTTTTATTCTTTTAAGTCTGACTCACAAAATTTTTTTCATCGGTTTCTCTTTTGATAAGAAAATTCTTATCGCTTTAGAAGGTGACAAAAATATTTTTAATAGATTTAAACCACTGGTTTGTGTGTGTCATTTTTTCAAGTATGTTTCAGTGCGCTATTCCGACTTTTCCATTTCATTATCGCAGTTGCTGTTATTGTGTGTTCGACTCTTTATCGGTTTTCTGTTCTGTATAAAATTTTATTTGAAAAAATAATTTTAAACTCATTTTAGTTGAATTTTAAATCTTGCGCGTTGTGTGTAGCACTCAACAATTATTTATGTGCTTTTCAAAGTGATTTTTTGACCATCAAATATTTCGATCGTTGCATCATCATGACCAATTAATGCAATTAGTGTCAACAACTAAAAAAGTTTTTAACTATGTGAAAATCAATCAATTAAAGAAATTATTCCGCAGTTCATTGAACAATTTTTAAATGCAAAAAAAGTTTCCAAACCAATTAAAGAAGAAGAAAACATTAATTAAAATTCTTTCATAATTTAATTTGATGGGTGATCGAAGCAAAAGCAAGACGTATATATCGATTGAAAGGAAAAGTGCTTCTTAATCTCATTTCCTTGTGGTTAATTTATTCAAAGAAATTATTGCAAGGTCAATTTTGTCTGCGACCTTCCACTTTTCACTTGACCATGAGCACCAGTAACCACAACAACAATAGCGCGACGATAAATCGTAAATAAATCTTATACGACCGTTAAAAGCAGTGTGAATTGAAGACGTGACTTGAAAACTTTAAAAATGCAAATAAAAAGTCTCGTCAGTGACGCTTTATCATCGTCAAAAAATACATCGTCAACGCCATCAATGGGTCATTCGGTGAATGTAAATTATAGTGAAGAAATTCGGCCGGTTATGATTCGAAAGACACCGAAGTTTCCGTCACGTGAACGTCATTTAGCGATAAGAAGAAGAAAACCATCCAGTCCTGAGTCACAAAAGTCTGAGTGTTTAAACATGAGCATCGATAGCGACGATGAATTGATTACGAGTGAAGAGTAAGACAACTTAAAATTTAAAACACTTTTAACTGCTGGGAAAATAAACACAAAATGTGATAAAAATTTGAGAAAAAAGATGAAAAAATCTGACGCGTGCCACGGCTAATTTTCTTAATTGAGCCAGCTCCTAAAATATGAAAATTGCCAGACAACCCGCAAAATGCCTCTGATCAAATATTCTCCCAAGTTTAAGCCAGATCTGTAGATTTACACCAGAACTTAGATGATTTTTTAGTGTAACCCACGAAGTGGTGTAACACTTATATGCGCCTATTTCCGTCCGTCCGTCCGTCCTCCGTCCTCTTCTGTCTTCTGTTCCATCAGATCTCGCTCCTGAGATAGCTAGAGAATTCTAGTTTTCGCCAAATTGTAGGTCTATGAATTTAGATTCTGCAATTTTATGTATTATGAGTGTCATGACCACAGGTCGTGCCATTGACAGCCCTAAATGCCTTTTTTCACACAAATTTCCTGTTATATGGCTTCATGTATGTCTTGAACTCGTATTTGTATCAGGAATCGAAAGGCATTGATGATATTTGAGGAATTTCTATCATGGCCATCCAAGAGTGCCACCAATGTCCATCACGGCCGGCCAGTAGTGCCCCTAATGTCCATTTTTTAAAAGTATGGCTTCATGTACCTCGTTGAACTCGTAATTTCTTCAGGAATTATTAGCATTGATGATTTTTAAGAATGACCGTCACGGCCGGCCAGGAGTGTCCAAGGAATGCCACTAATGTCCATTTTTTAAAAGTATCTTCATGTACCTCGTTGAACTCGGAATTTGACCAGGAATCGATTGCATGGATCTGAAAATGGACACTGTGGAAAATGGACCGTGGAAAATACATGTGGAAAATGAAACATGTGGAAAATGGAAATGGTGAAAATGAACCAGTGGAAAATGGAACATAGTGCGAAATGGAACATAATGTAAAATGAAAAACAGTGGAAAATGGAACACAGTGGAAAATGGAAAATATTGTAAAATGGAACACAGTGACAAATGGAACACAATGAAAATGGACATGGTGGAAAATGAAACACAGGGGAAATGTAACATAATTGAGAAATATTTTCCATAAGGCTTCCCTTTTGGCTTCTCCAAGGCTTCTTCATAGGACTTCCCCATGTTACATTTCCAATACTGATCTGTTACAAGTGGGTTACACGGCAACACCCACGTGTGGGTTTTGAAACATTTTTTTGTATGTGTCTAATTTAGCAAACGATTTTATGGTGCTCGGACATAAAACAACAAACTTTCAGCGCATTTTGTATATTTTTCTTTCATTAAAGACGTCAAACGGAATGGTTTGCGCAACACATTTCAGTTCTAAGTATAACGCTTTCCTGTTTTAGCATCTGTATAATTCTACAATAGAATTTGAAGGGATGTCGAAGGTAACGAAAAAAGTTTTAAAAATGTTTTTCGTTTAACTAAAATAAACAAATGTAAATTTTTCGATGTAACAAAAACATTAATTTAATTTTTTGCTATGAAAACTCCTCTGGAAGAAGTGTCAAAGTCTTCTTCTTTTATCAACACATTTCATTCTTCAAAAAGCTTTTTAAATCCCTCTCACTTGTATCTTTTTTTCGAAAAACGTCTTGAAAATATAACAAGATGATAATGGCAATAACGAGTCTACTCAAGTAACAGAACATGAGATCAAAGACGATCGGAAAATCATAAAAGAAGACGCGAGACGCGTGTGCATAAAAGATGAATATTGTTGAGAATGTAAACAAAAGAAAAATTGCTGAGAGTAATTTTTCACGTGTTTTAATACGAGAATGAGAGAATAAAGAGAGAAAAATGAGAGACAAACGAAGCAACAATGTGGCAAAAGTGTCATGCTTACAAAAATATTTCCTCTCATTTGCTTTTATGAGTTGAATTTTCACAGATACAAAAAAAACTATGGTTTCACCCTAGTGTTGGTGATTGGCAATAAACTATTACAGGCAGTGTAGATTTTCCGCTCATGAAAATATTTTATATCTATTCTGCTTCTCAGTTGCGATTTTTTTTCACAACACGCTCGCTTAGAGAAATGCCGTCCAATATAAATTCGAGCTCAATTCATTACTGTTTCGGCGTTCGTGTAGAGTGGTCGAATTTTTATTTTTTCAAAATTTAAAATTAAACACTATAAAAAGTTGTGTGATAAGAGAATAATATTTGCGAGTTATACATTGTGTGGTTTTTAAAAAAGATTTTTTTTTGTTAAGAGGTGAAATTTTAAAGTGAAATTATTTTATCAAAACTCAGATAATAAATAAATTGCATTCAATTTTTTTTTCTGAGTTAGTCATAAATCAAGGTGGAATGTTTGAGCGCACGATTATGCGATAACACTGCTATCATCATATGAAAAAAATATTAAAACGCAATTTTTGGCACATTGGTGCTATTTTTATCATCTAATGAATGACATTATCACTATGCTAAGCTAAAAAATATTGAAAAGATGATAAGCGCCAATATTCGCACATTTGATTTGCTAACGAATTGAGATTGCGACACTCGATGATCATGAAACACTTTTAAGTGCGTTAGTTATTTTCATTCAAGTTCAATGCCGATATAGAGAACTTCGGCGATGATGACATGTTGATCTTAATCTCGTAAAGTAATTTTTCAATTAGCTTCCATTAAATTAATAAACGTCGACACTTTTAAATGTGAAAAGAGCAATTAGATCTAGTCAGTTTATGATGTGTCATATTTTCTATAAAGATCTGTTAGTAAAGTATTTTTTGCCTTTTAATCAAACACGATCTGCCGATGATTAATTGAAGTTTTTATAATTACTGATTCCGCCGTAAACACACCTCAGAGGCAGAAATCAAAAACTTTTAATTTTCTCTCCAAATTTTTATTCGTTGCCTCTTAAAATTCCTCAACTCTATGAATGAAAACTTTTTCTATAACAAAAGTTTGTTTAATATTTTTGCGGTGTGTAAAAACGTGACCGGCACTATGCTCGCGCAATATAAATGTATATTTTGAGAAATAAATATTTTAGTAAGGAATTTTTAGAGGTGCTTCAAACATATCCGATAAAATTGTGAACTCGAGCGGATGCACTCATGAAGATCTGTTTACCTTTAACCTTTATAATAAGCATTTTATTTGACGTCACTTTGAAAAAAAAATAGCAGAAAAAATTTTGTTTGAGAAGTTTTCCTTTGAATGAAAATTACAATCAACTTTTTCACACTTTGTGTTCACATTAGCGAAAAGAAATATTTCTCTCTTTTAAATGGCTATAAAAGTCTTTTAAAATTACCCATAAATAATCTCCTGTAGCTTCAGTGCAACGTGAATTTGGCAAAGAAGAGGATTTTTGTTTGTGAAGTAAAAATTGGAAATTTTAACCTCCTTTATTGGTGGAATGAACAATCAACGAAGTTTTCGTTGTGCAAAAGTGCAAAAAAATTTTCTTAAAATGAAAATATTTGCATAAACTTCGGTAAGGTCAATTTTCTTGAGGTATTTAACTCATTTATATTTAAATACTCCCACTTTTATTAAGATTCAAAAATGTCTACTGAATTTTTCACTCAAGCTCAAAGTAATTTTATGATGTGAAAATTAATCAAGTAGAAAGAAGAAGAAAATTATGAAGAGAGAAAATTTATACGACAATTTTAATTTTCGCGTTGTCACAATAAAAATCAGAGAAAAAACTGTCGTGAAATGAAAATTGTGAGAAAATTTATTTTAACGCAAACGACAGATGTTTTTTTGAAAGATGCTAATAAAAATTTTTTTAGTAAAAAGAAGAAAAGAAAATTTTGGACGATATTAGTTTTTACTTCAGAAGCGTGTTTCAATTTTTTCACGGTCACTTCCTTGCAGTCGTAAATTTTAAAAGGAAAATTTTCACCTCCGACCATGCGTGTGTTAACACAAAAGTTAACATAATTTTTTTTATTCTTAGAGAAGAGAGATATGAAGGGGTGTATTGCGTCATAAAATTAGAGAACGATAATGATCTAAATGGAAATCATAAATGGCCATCTACGTCGATGTCGTCAAACGAAGCATGTTAATTTTAATGAAGTGATACTATAAAAAGAAACGATGTAAAAAGTCGACCGGCAAAAATAATATCAGAAAATAAGCCAAAGAAAATTTATAAGAAAAAATAGTCAATTGTGATAGCTCGGGCATAAAAAAAATTATAAAATGTTAGATTGTCCGTTGAGTAAGGACACTGAGGCTCTCAACAGTCCGCTCCGATATTCCTGCATAAAAGTATTAAATTTATATTGTAAAGTCTTCAATCAACAAGAGATTTTCGACCTGATTGTGAGGTAAATTAAGTGAATTTGCTCTTTAAATATGTGTCGACCTTCAACTTGAAAGCTTAATCTTTTCGATGTGCAAACCTAACGATCAAATTGTGTGCTCAATGTCAATACGTCACCTTCATCGCCTGATCGAATCCTATCGATATCCTTTTCATGCGATGAATGGTGATGATGATGAGCCCATAATTTCTTGCTAACCTTTAAATTTTATGAACCAAATGAACTTTTCGAAAGGCTTGGCTAATTTTATACTCATTTTGTGGCCAAAGAAAATAGCTGCAAGAAAATTTTTTATGTTCTTTTCTTTTTTGTATGCTTTTATCACTTTGCTAATCGTTCACAGACAGTGAATTATTGATTTTTACCTTGCTCATCCTTTCACAAATGTAACAAAGAGCAGCAAGTGGAAAATTAACTGTCCATGAATCTTGCGATGGAAATTTTAAAAATTATTTTAATTTTTTCACGCTTGATTTTTAAATTAACAAAAATATGCACTACTGTTACTGTCAATCGAGACAAATCCTACATAATATTAATTGATAATCTTTTAATTAATTCGAAACATAGGAAAACGTGTCAGGCATGCAAGTGTCCCCGTGAAAATCATGAGATTTATCATGAGCAACTGCAAAATGTGAAAGATAGGCTTGGCGTTAAGCTCGACAGCACGAAAACATCACAGATCGATCCGAAAAAATTAGGATACACGTGGTCACCACCTGGAGTAAGAGCTTGAGAAAAGTTTTAAAGTAACATGACTAAAATTTTATTTTTTTAAAATTAGATTTTGACATCGAGTAAAATTCAAAGATATTTTGACCTGTTGCCCACAGAAAAAGTGCCTAAAATTGGTTCCAGTGGCGAAAAGTTTCGCGATAAGCAGCTATCCATTCAACTGCCACGTCAGGATTTAACAATTAATTACTGTAAGCATGTCGATGTTGAGAGCAGAGCATCATACGATGATTTCATTGCCGTGAGAAATGAGCTTGCACTCGATGTTGGCTTCGTGAAAGACGCGCAGGCATCTGGAAAATGTCCAACGTGCAATGAGGCCGTCAATCAGGGTGAAATGTGTGTTAATGCACCGAAGCTTAGCGATGACGTGAGTTTAGAAATATTTGCATTAAATATTAATTTTCTAACTCATGAAAATGTTTGCAACCTTCGCGCAACATTGTTACGAAAATTGATTGCAAAACTCATGAAAGAACTCAATTAATTTCTCAATTCAATTTTTCCCTCTCGCTTTTATCACTTCAATTTTCAGATAAATTTTCATCCACGCTGCTTCTCATGTACGGTGTGTCAAGAGTTGCTAGTCGATTTAACATATTGCGTGTACGAAGGAAAAATTTATTGCGAACGGCATTATGCTGAAAACCTGAAACCACGTTGCCACTCTTGTGATGAGGTGAGTGAAATTTCAATTTAGCCATTTATTTTAAAATAGCACAATTTATTGTGCAAATATATAAAATCTAAATTAGTGGAAATTTTGATATGTTTTACAAATTGCATACGTCGAAGGCGAAAGTCCATGACTGATATCCAAATTGATAATTTTTAAAGTTTTGTGGAAATTTCCATTTTGCCACTAATTGCTTCAAAATATCTTTTTCATCGTGAAATGACCAACATGATTCGACCGAAAAACAGGAAATTGTTAATTGAAAATTCAAAATTAATTACCATGCGAGTGAGAGAAAACGTTAATGTTAGTTCGATAGATAAAGTTGGCGGGGAGTGTGAGAGAGAAAACAAACAAGGGAATGTCGTCTTTCCTCTCTATTGCCGCCATGAAATTTCCTGGCTTTATTTTATAACAAAAACCAATTAATTTTTATGGCGTGACTCATTATCAATTAAATTAAATGTGAGCGATTTACTTGAAGGAAAAGGAAGAAGCCACGCAAATGGCAATAAAATAACAAATGGCTAATGGCCACAGACAGATCGCATATTTTTCTGTTTCGTTTAAACGGCTTGTCGTCAAGCTTGAATTTTTTCATGCAAAATTTTGGTCTTGAACTTTCAAGGAAAAGCCAAAAAAGGAAAGGAAAATTTCAATTTTACTGACGCGCTCTATTTTTAGCGAAAGCCACGCAGAAGAGAGTGAGAGATGAACAAAAAGGGTCTCATGAGAAATTTAGAATCATAAACTCGGCTTTAATGGCATTAAAATGTCAACGCGCAGCTATCTTGGAGCATAAATGTAATGAGGTTTACGTGGTGGTGGCGGTAGAACAGCAGACTTTGAGTTCATATCAATTACTTTTATGATTTAAATTTTGTAATTTCTTAAAATGCATCATAAACTCCTCAGATGCTAAAAATATCATTTTTGATTGCAAAAAAAATTTAAATTTGTCTCACTTAATTTTCATAATGGGAAAAAAGGAATAAAAATTTTGCGAATAAGATAAAATTTGCATAATCGTTTCGTTGGGATAAATTGAATAATTTTATGAAAAAATTTAAGCTTTACAGCATGACATTAAGTTGTATGTATATATATATGTATAAGCTTTGTGAAAATTTATGGACACGATAGTAGTAAAATTTATCGCTATCTATATTTTCCTCGCCTCATTTTCAAATTATATTTAGGACACCAGGAATATCTTTATAAGAGGAGGAGATTAATGTAGGTTAATGGGATTCAACAAGAATTATTCATTGGGACATTAAGTCAATATCTTGTGACGTAGAAAAATCCTTGCGATTAAAGTGCTTTTTTAAAGCCGGTATTTATCATTTCATCTCTCAAGGAAGTCAAAGTAATGAGACAAAAATCCTTCAATAAATTTAATCGCTTGCAAAATTTCCACTTTTTGCCTCTTCATCTCTAAATTGTTAACACTGTCCCTCGCTCTTATCATCATCCCTTTTGAATGTTATATGAAGTGAGAATAATTTCACTAAAAGGTCTCTCGACGGCTGGAAAGAAAATGTCTTAAAAATAGAACCTAATAATGTGGCGCGAAGACGAAGGTTTGATAAGCGAAAGAGGATACTGCGAAAATGCCAACATCACAAAATTTATTAGAAACTCGACCGCAGTCAATTCAATATAGCATATTTTAAAAAGAAATCCATGACGTAAACTATTGAAATTTAGCAAGAAATTCAATTTGGTTCATTTTAATAAACTTTTCACTTCCACTCCATTTGAGAAATAAAAGGAAGGAAAATTTGTAAACGTCATAAACAGCGAACGTAAAACGTAATAGCGTAAATATATTCGCTCAAAACTTCCCTTAGTCTTTCTGTCGGGAAATTTGAAAATTTAAAACTTTCTAGTAAATTTTTATGTTTCAATGATTTATTTATTTTTGGATGTGTCATGATAATTTGCAGTAATAAAATCATGACATTCAGCATAAATTGAAAGTGACATAAAGAGGTCAAGAAAGAACATAATAATGCATTTTAAGGAGTGAATTTCCGCTTGAATATTCATTCTTGGTGCTAATCGCACATTAACTAAACATCCGGTCAAATGAGGGATGATATTGATAGTCATGATAGTGACACACCTAACGAAATGGAAAAAGGAAGAGAAGTGAAAATTGATTTTCATTTCATTATTTCTCTACCACGCGCGCATAGCGACACATAATCAGACCAGAATCGAATGCCGTCGCAGTTCATTTATCTTATCCATGCTGTCCATTTTTAAGAGGGTAAAGCTATATATGGGCTTGGCGAAGGAAGTTTCGGGAGTTCATAAAAATGTATGTGAACGTATCTGGCATCACGTAGACACGTTCCGACCATAAAGCCGGAAAAATCGATGCTGATGATGACACTTTCCTTATGACTCTGACATCACCCATCACCACACACGAATGCGGAGCATCTTTTCCCTTTCACTTCAATGTAGCGCAACGAACAACATGAAAGCTTGCTTGACTACCAAACCACATTAAACATTACCACACTGTCGCTCGTGTTGTTGTCGCGCGCAACATACACAAAAAATTCCATGCGATGCGAGGAAAATCTGTGAGAGGAAAATTTTTGTGTTACTAGTTTTATGACGATACTCATTACATGCTGACACAGTTTACGTTTCCCTCCCGGAGTTTTAAGTAAACGAAGATATTTGCGGTGTCGATTTTCGGATACTCGTGTTTGACGTGTTTCAGTGAAAATTTAATTAAGAAGAAAAAAGTTTTTAATTGAAAAAATTCAAACAGATTTTTTTAGTGATAGCAAAAAATATTTTTGCAATTGAATGCAACACTAAAAGAACATTGCAAGTTGAGGTTGTAATCTGGTTGATTGTTTACGTCTATTTAAGGTAATTGCACGTTTTGTACAAAGTTGTTGAGGCACATTTTATAGAGCAACTCTCGAAAAGTTTTTTCTTGGAAGTTTATAAAACATTTTAAGCCGCACTTAAGGCGATGGATTCAGAGGATTGTTTGTGATTTATTTTATTTTACGTGGTAATGTCAAGCAGGTTAGACTTTAACAAAAAAGAAACATTTCACGAGGTTCAGTTAAAAAATAATTTTTTTTGAGAATTACCAAAAAACTTTTTCAATAAATTTTTTATTATTGATTTTAAACCGCGAGGATTTTCGTCGAACCCATTAAAATCAATCGGCGACAAATGTGCGAGTTAAAATTGTGTTTTAATATTTTTGGCACGCACCCGTGACTATTGACAATTTACAGTCACATTCGCTAAACATAAAAATAAATTTTCTTTTAGATGCATCTTTCCGAAGCGATGTTGTGATTATTAATAAATCCTTCGTTCGTGTGTGTTTTTGACTGTCTTAAATATTTAATGTGTTTTTTCTTCTAAAATTCTCATTGGAACGATCGAGGACAAATGTCACGCTGTTCAGTTCTATCGCTGCTGGCACAAGTCTCATGACATACATTTCACTTGCGTTTTGAACTTTTATTTTGGCTTTTAAAACGGAAATATTTTCACTTTATGCGACATAAATCTGCATAATCTAATTATAAAATCCTCTCATGTACGTATCTCGTTTAGCGACAAAACTCGTGTCAGAAATTAACGGAGTTATTTCCGTCTAGAGAATGTTCCTCTTATTACTTTGGAGGAATACAGAAAAAAAATCTTTTATGCTGCTCTGTAGAACGCAGAAATTGATGAGCTTAAAGAAAATTCCGAAGATACTTTCAAGAAATTTTTTTAAAAGTTTTTATATTTAAATGAAATTTTTCAATTACTTTCACTTGGGTTCGCTTATTTTAATTAAAATATTGAGTTATTGTTTTTTAGATGTTTGTTTTTAATCAATTAAATTATTTATGCTCTGTGTGAACTTTTTCTATTAAAAAGTAAAAATTGGATTAATTAATGAGTTAATTTTTTAAAATAATTTACGTGTTTAAAAAAATTAAATTGATTCTGTCAAAATTTTGTAACATCAAGAAGTATCAGAAAATTACCCAACCATATTAATCTATCAAAATTTATCTGATATCCCATATTTCATAATTTTTAATGCTTAATATCATTTAGGATTTAAAGTAAAAGTTCATCATCATCATCATATGAGCTTTTGGCAACAGACTCATTCTGTTTCGATGAATCTTAACATTTAATTAAATATTTTTTAAAGGGTCCATAAAATGATAACGATGATGACGATAGAATGAGAAAGAGGTTGTTGATGATTGAATTTAAAGAGATTGACTACCAACACATGTAACGCTGATAACTTTTTTCACATATGTACACACATTTTTTTGATATCGCAAACGCTTGAATGAATTATTGCCCTCACCGACTCATATCATTCCCTCGAATTGCCTTCTGTTTGCGTTTGCTACTCAACCGTACACAATTAAAGACTGAATGATAATTTTAGCGAAAAAGAAAAATCTCGTCACGAGAAATCCATTTTCGTTTGTAGAATTTACAATTTTTTGTGTATCAGTTTATTTTAGCGAAGCGTTGCCTAAAGGTCAAACCGCGGTGGTCGCGACAATTAATCGATTGATTTCGCGCGAGACGTTAAAATAATCGAAAAAAGTAATTTGAGTGAGAGAGAAGCAATTAAAAGTGTCAGTGCTCGGTTTCGTATAGTTTTGTTCCGTTGTGTTCGAGTCGATGAATAAGAAATGTCAATAAATCAACCGAGGTAGTTTCATTACCTCGACATTCGCATTTGAAAAAAAAGAGAGTGAGTGTCGAATTTAAGTGAAATGCATTTGCGAAATAATCATTTCAAGTTAATCGCTGCGAGAAATCGAACGGGATAAGAAAAAAGAATTTTCCTCGGATGAAAATTTCTTTCACTTTCTTTCCTCCTGAGTCATCATAATTTGTGTAATCTATTTTTTTTTCGACTGACATATTCGCGACGTGTGACAAAATATCGCTCAAAAGTTAAGAAAAGTAAGGAAAAGATTACGAGAAAATTTATTTTTTCTCCATCGATTATGCAATAACGAGAGACGCGTGCGGAAAAAGCGAGAAAAGTGCGATGAGCGGTCAAGAAGATTTTGGTCCATTAGTGGACGTCCTTCTGGCATGTGTGGGTGCAATGGATGTTCTTTCCCTCATTGCTCTCATGATTAGCCCACCAGCTCGATCATTGTCAAAGAAAATTGCTGCCGACATCAATAACAATGATGTAATGGCAAATGGCAGCGATAAAAGCTCAGCAATGGATCAAGCACGTTCTATTCCAATGCTGGTCGTTGATAGCATGATCAAGGATGGTGATGTAATAGACTCGCTAATGTCAAAGGTCAATGAGCTTGAGGCAAAAGTAAGTGAGCTTGAAGTGCGTTCACGAGAACCATCAATGGAGAGATTTCTCGACTCAGAACGTTATCGCCGCTCGCGAAGCCCTTCACCATACAGCGAGCGTCGACATAGTGGCGCCGAAGATGATGAAAATACAGTTCCTCATACAGATTTAATCACGCGTGATGATGAATTTAGGAAGACAATCAAACGCTCTTCAAAAGGGTCATCGACGCACGAATCGCGCGAAGAAGAACTAGCAAAACTGTCGGAGATTGAAGCCGAGGAAATGACAAACATGAATGACTTTGTTTCTATTGTTTACTCACCAAGTGATCAGGATGATAATGATAATGATTGTTATACGCATGGAACAATTGAAACAATAGAGGAAATTGCCACATGCCCAATTCATGGTGACATGAGTGAGGAAATAGAACGCTCACCGGAACCGGGAATGTCCACAATTATTGACAAGCCTTGGTGTGATATTAGGAAAGATGCTGGCAAGATAAGGCAACAGGAAAAGCGTGAGCAGCTGAGAAGAAGTTTATCAATTGAAGAGCAACCCGTAGCCGAAAAAATTGCGAGTGATGACGACATAAATGAGAAATTTATCAAGATGGAAAGAGTTCAACTGCAAAAATCAAGTCCTACCAAGATGCTCTTGAAGCAAGCGCATGTAAACTCTGAAGACTTCAAAGAGGAAACAATAAACGATTTTGTTGACACTCAAGTTGCTGAGAGCGAGGCAAAAGTTGCAGTTGAAGAAACTGTAAATGTTAAAACTTCAATTCCTTTTGTTGAAAGTTTTCCTAAAACCGTCGAAATTCCTCAAGAGGAAAACTTTTCACCCATTCATGTACACGAACAAGTTGAAGCATTACCCACACAAAGTCATTTACTGAATCCGGCATTAGAGCCCACAATCACGGTTCTCAAATCGCCCGAAAATCTCGCGTCGAAAGATTTTACCGCTGAAAATATTACAGAGATGCCAGCTGAACATGTGCCAACGGTGGAAATAATCGATGAGACAAGCAACAGCGATTTAAAGATTAATGTTTTTACATCATCATCATCATCATTACCGACTGACGATGTAAGTGGTGCTTTTCAAGCATCAGCTGCGATGGAAAATGTAAAGTATCCCACTCGAAATTATTTCATACTTTTTAATTTTCAACATTTTTTTTAGGATTATGCAGTTAGAACTACAACACCAGTGCCCGATGTAAGTATACAAAAGGAATATCGTGAATCGAGCATTGAAAAGGAACTGTTAAATATTGTCGGATCACCATCGTCATCAGGCGAGGGATTAAAAAGAACAGCTCGTTGTTTAAACGCTTTAGATCGTAGCGCAAGTCGTTCGTCTTCACGTCTCAGTCGACGCTCGAGAAAAAGTCCAAGCGTAGCATCCGAGGATGACTACAAGGAATGGTTTGATAAGTTCGATAATCATTTATCGGCAGAACTTGCTCTTCCGGAAGATGAAGATGATTTTGGTTCAGACATTGATGAAGAAGAAATTCTAATGGATGCTGACAGTGGCAATTTGGATGGTGCTGAGATTTGCAATATTGAAGAGAACAGAGATGTTTCTGTTTCAGTAACGTTAAATCTTAAAACCCCATCAAAGAGACCATCGCCGCCTTGCAATCCATGCGAAGAGTTTTTACAACAAGAGCGAAAAGCTTGCATTACAAAAGGAGAGGAAATTGAAGAAATGACAAGAAATTGGGAGAACAAGAAAAATCGTCGACTGTCAATTATTCCATCGACTGAGGAGGAGCAAAATAATTACGTCTCCATACTGAATCCAGAAGATTTTTCCTCAAAATTGCATGAGCCAAAAGAGCCACACGAACATCACCAGCATTTGCACAATGTCGGCTACAGTGAATGGATGAAAAAGATGGTTGATCACCACTCTTGTCACTTAGCGCTAAGTGACTCCGATTCAGACTCTGATGTTCCTCTCGACGAAGTGCAAATGCTTCCGCTTTTTTGCGATGAGAAGCTCAAGACGAGTATGACATCAGCGGCAGCTAAAAAGAAAAAGAGAAAGAAATGACTAGTTGTAAAAAGTTTGAGGACAAAAGTTCGCAAATCCTTTTGTCGCCTGCTTAAGAGCGTAAATTGTTGTAAAGCTCATGAGGATTAGAATGCGATGAGTGTGCTCAAACTTTTTTTGCTCGATTTCATTTTTTACTCGAATAAAATACTCAAGAGTGTCATCACATGCAAGAAGGATTAATTCTCACAAGATCTTTTTATCAATCTCGCTTGTTTTTACGCACCGCAATTGACTTTTCTCTCTTTTGTTTTCTTCTTCTTTCTTATTTAGATAATTTTAATAAAGTATCGCCTTAAAGTAAGTTTAATTGCAGTTTTATTGCACTAAAGCTCTTTGCTAGCGATAAAAAATGTTTGCTTCAAATGGCGCTTAGATCAACGTCACTCATGCTAAAATTCATTCATACAATTCGTCTCTTCTGGGTGACCCATTTTTCTCTCATTTTCACGAAAAAAAAGCTTACTGTTGTTGATGTTGATGATGCACACTTACCATCAGTGCCAACTGTTATTTATATTTTCGGATGTTGTGATAGACAGCAGTAAATTCTGTTGACGCTTTTCTTGTTTGTATACTCCGTCATCGCATAGAAAAGATAATCTAGAAAATTATACTAAGTTGGTGAAGGTCCTCATTCATTTTTTTACAACTTTTCTCTCTAGAAAGCATTTTTATTGTTTTCATTTATTTTTTAGTCACTTCCATTAAAATTGAAAAAGCACTTTGCGGCCTCCACTAGAAAATAAAAAATAAATTTCGAAATACGAATTAAATCAATGTGCGGCCAACGACTCTTTATTTCTATGAATTTTTTTTTGCTGCCGTTGATCTTTTTGAAGGAGAGGAAAAAACATGTTTTATTTTTAATTAGCTTCAATAACATTTATCGTTCTTTCAAGTGTCTATGAGGAAAAAATAGAGATTCACGTTGAATTGCTAAAAATACACTCGTTGAACTATGAAAGTACTGTCAAAAGGCCAAACGATTATTGAATTATTTATTCAAGAATTCTTCGAAAGTAATTTCAATTATTCATTGAATAAAATAATTTTTTATCCCAAGTTTCACTTTCAAGTATGACAAATTTTTGTGTTTGCAGAATTTTAATTTGTTGATGGGAATAATTTTTAAACATTTTAAATCATTTTCTTTATTTTTCTCCTCTATTTGTTTATCATCTCAAAAATCTCATAATGTAAACATGAAAGGAGGCAGTAAAAGAAGAAAAAGATCCACTTTGTAGGAAAAATGTGCGAAAATGACTGGGAGGGAGAGAAAAGTGTAGTGCCGAGTGCACAAAAAACATAGAAACTCGAGAAATTTTTTCTTTCTCCGTTGTTGCCATCACGTTCACCTCATCATCATCTCAAGTGATATTTTCTTAATTTAAATAAATTTCTCCTCCGAGCTCGATGATTTAAATTTACACTCTTTCTCATTTTTTTTGCACTCCGCACCCATAAAAACCGGAGGACGTGGAGCTCAACCTGTTACACCCATTTAGCATTCATTCTACCGGCATGTTTTAATGCAATTCAGAGACGTTCATTTAAATTATAATTTTTGTTCGCCAATTATACTTGTCTTATGTAATTTTATTTCTGTTCTTTTTGCGGAGCTGTTGCTTAATTTATTTTATGGAGGTGGAATAAAATGAATAAGTTAAGACGTTTTGTCGTTAATTCTGAGCTTTTTAAAGACAAATTTAATGAAATTAAAATAGCAAAAATTAACTCAAGTTTTGAAAGCTTTAAAAAATCAGATAATATTTTTGTGAATTAGGACTGTCAAAAATACAAGTGTCAGATCACTGTCATTACATATGTAAATTAAAGTCATTCAAAATGAAAGCGAAAATAAAATGTAAAATTTAATCTCAAATTTAAAATATTCTGCCAATTGATTAAAAGTACATAAAACAAGCTTGTTTGTTTTCTTCACCGATAAAAAATAATTTATGTTCAACACAAAACTCATTTCCGACATAAAACAAGTTTAGATTTGTTACAAGAAATGTATGTAAAAAGAGGTAAACAGAAAAATAAATTTTCGTGAAAATGTTGTGTGAGATTAAGCGTATCCGAGAATTTCTAAGTCTTATCGGGAAGTTCAAGCATTTAAATTTAAATATTTTCCATACTTTAGTCCTTTGTAAGACTTATGAGATTTAAAAAAATTAATTTTTTCAAGATTTAATGGAAATTCCATGAGTCAAATAAAAAATGCCATGATGAAGGATTTTTTTACAATTTGATGTTTTATGGCTTTGTAAAGCCCTTCCGCGAAAATGAAAAATTGCGAAAATATATTTTGATTTTTGTTAAATTCAAGAAACAATAGAAACTCAAACGTGTTGATGTGTTTATCATCAGAAATTGTATACAAAACCATGTGCTGAGCTAAAATTTTACAAACTACGCCATCAATTTATTTTTAGCAAAATAGAAACAATTGCATTTAAATCTCTTAAAATAGCTCAGTGATGCCTTCTGGTTTTTTCAGTGTTTAAAATTTCTTCTTCTTTAACCAGCGTAGCACGAGCGAGCGAATGTGTAAAAACGCCACTTGGGAAACATAAAAATTATTTTTAATGAGACACAATTTTTAGGTCCTTAATTGAAATGCTAAACTCGGATTATGGGCAGATTAAAAAGCTCTATTTGTGGCTCTGAGTGATTTCATTAGAAATGGGGTTGTATAAAAATGAATCATTAGTAATAATCAAAAATATGTTTGTTAATCTTTTAATAGTTGAAACAATATTGTTCAAAATTTATTTCCACCTGTCTTTTTTGATATTTTTATCTTGTACCATGTCATTTAGTAATAAAATTGAAAAACTTATCATCAAAGAGATCAAAAGCAAACAGATTTTTTTCGATAGGAAAATTATTAGAAGTCCAAACATTAAATTCACTCGTGGAGACATAAACGGTTGAGATAAACAAATGAGACAAAATATTATTAACTCGTTACAATTTTTTCCGCCTCTTGATTAAATTTTTCTCTCTTTTTCGAGGATGAAGATCACCGTGGCAATAATAAAAGCGCGTCATTGAGATTCAGAAAATAAAACAAATTTTCACACGTCTCCAATGTTGTTGACGGCGGATGAGGAAAGTTATAAGAGAAAACAGCTGCTCACATTGGACATTAAATGTTGCGTGGATTTATTGAGAAATTGAGTGAAAAATCACACACAAGGCGAACGCTAAAGTTGTGTCAGAAGATCACACTCGGATGAGAACGTTGTGTGTCGTGTGCAAAAATCTGTCGGGGCGGAGGAGCAGAAAAAATATGAGATTATTATAAAAATTTTATTAGAGGCACATGAGAAACATACAAAAAGTATGAAAAGTCAATTTGGGACATGTCGATTTGAATAATTTCACAAAATTCTCATGTGGTATTCTACTTATTAGAAAATCGTGCGAGAGAGTCGATGACAAAGTGATTTTTGTGACCGAATTTTTTTTAACGCAATTAAAAACTCATAATATGACACACAAAAAGAGCTCGCTTAAGTGAAAATGGCTCGATGAATTGTGTCAATCACCAGTACTTTCCTATGAGTGACAATTTGTTGCTTTTCATGTGTAGTCAAGGAGGAGAAATTTTTACTTTTTTAAAAAAAATTGTTCACTTTTAAGGTATCGAGGAAATTTTCATATCAAATCATTTTAATTTGCTCGTGTCATTTTTAATTGCAAGCGTGTAAAATCTTCCCTCATATTTCATTTCCAAATTTTTCATTTTATTTGAAAACAAATTTTTCGTTTAATATATTTTTCGCGCTTTCTTATTCTCTTAATTGCCGTTTGTTCACACTGCACCACAGTGTTTTTTTTTCACCGCCTGCCATCACCGACTCTATCTCGCCACAGCAAAAAAAAGCGTGTGTTTTTTACAACAGACAAACGTGAGCTCACGTTTGAACATTTTGAAATAATTTTTCTCTCTTTTGCGAGATTTACGAGCGAAATTTTTAACTTGATGATGATTTTGCCACCGTTTGCGAAAAGTCGATTTTTCTTCTTTTCCTCAACACATTACGCGCGGAGAAGAGAAGGAAAAAATAAGAATAGGAAGCTTCGGCTTTCCTCTCACTACATGTCTCAATATCCATGAACAATATCAGCTCACTATTCGGCTACGAAAGAAAATCTCGTGCACGAGACACTTTTCCGCTTTCACGAGAAGATTTTCATTAAATTTCCATTCAAAATTTTCTCCTTACACTCAGTCAATAGCGGGAAGTTGAAGTATTCGGTTGAGAAAGAGAAAAAGCTTAAAAATCATATTTTTAAAATGACAGACATTGAAATTACTCAATCGATTGAAATTAAGAAGACCAAAAAAACCAAAAAGTCTAAGAAAGAAGTTAACATTGAAGAGGTCGAAAGCGAAATTCTTGCCGAGAGGAATGATCAGGAGTAAGCGAGAGTGTCAACTTTAGAGGTGTTTTGGAATTTATCATTTTGTGGCAAAGTCACGTCGAATAATTCCAATTGATCCTCTTTAGATTTTAATCCCGATTATTTCTGATCATTCCTCAAATGCTAATGAAGTAAGGTGCGTTAATTTTTTCAATTTTGGATATCATGATCTCATTCAACCTTGACATACACACATCCTTGAATGTATCAAATCAAAATGTTGAAATTATTTTTGCATAATATTTTCTACCTCCATCGAGCAGTTTAATTAAACAGAAAATTTTCTCGTTCAGTTAATTTTCAGTGGCGAGTACACAAAAGCCATGTCAAAGGACTGGCACTCTGGTCATTTTTGCTGTTGGAATTGCGATGAGAGCTTGACTGGTCAGCGATATGTGCTTCGTGATGAGCATCCGTATTGCATCAAGTGCTACGAAAGCGTGTTCGCAAACACATGCGAGGAGTGTAGCAAATTAATTGGAATTGATTCCAAGGTGAGTGTTCTATAGGGATGAAATTGTGATATTTAAACCAATCAACTAAATTAATTAATTGAAGTGTTAAATTGTTGTCGGGTGAATTAATTTTATCATTGACAATTCATAAAAAACAGAAAAATTTAACAAAGTTATTTCCAAAAATTAACCACTAATTGATTACAGTTAAATTAACGCATTTAATTTGTTCACAGGACTTGAGCTACAAGGATAAGCATTGGCATGAGGCGTGCTTTTTGTGCAATATGTGTCGTGTTTCACTCGTTGACAAGCAATTTGGCTCAAAGGCCGATAAGATTTACTGTGGCAACTGTTACGATTCACAATTCGCATCAAGATGCGACGGATGTGGCGAAGTTTTCCGTGCTGGTAAGTTTTCTTTTAATTCAATTTATGTAAATTTCCAATCACGGTTTTGAGTCAGAAAGATGTTAATATTTAATGTTTATCGAATGTCGATTGAAATTACACCAACATACTGAAAATATAAAATCTAAACATCTGGAGATTCGAGCATGGCAAAATATTATTAAATATTAGATAGAATTGGCACATGAATCGAAAGGATAAACATTTAGTGACTGACCATGAGTATTTTGTTACTGTTTGCGACCAAGAAACTATCAAAATGCGAACTGAAATGTTCAAAATTACTTTTTATAGTTTGGGTTATAAAACTTTTCGAATAATTTTAAATTATTGTCCCAGTTTCGTGTTGAACAATCTCTTAATTCCTGCTTTATTTGCACACTCCAGAAAAGCATTAAAACCACAAAAGCAATTCTAGTCAAACTGACTCGAGCGTCCATTAAGCAGACGCTCTTTTTCTCTTATTTTCATTCTGCTTTTTTTATTGCAATATTCAAGAAAGAAAATTAAGGATTTTTAGCGTAACCCACAAAGTGGTGTAACGCTTATATGCTCGTGATTCCGTCCGTCCGTCCGTCTGTCCGTCCGTCCGTCCGTCTGCACAAGCGAGATCTCGGTCCCTGGACCAGCTAGAGACTTCTAGTTTTCGCCAGATGGTAGCTCTTAGGGTCTATATGTGCAGGCACTGACTATTTTTTGAGTCATGACCTATGGTCGTGCCATGGACGGCCATGCCGTCCATTTTTCATACAAATTTTCTCTTATATGGCTTCATGGGTATCGTTGAACTCGTGATTGGACCAGAAATCGATTGGCATTGATTCGTAACTTGACCAGGAATCGATTGACATACATGATTTTTCGAGTCGTGACCTATGGTCGTGCCACAGACAGCCAAAATGTCCATTTTTCAGAACTATGGCTTCATGGGTATCGTTGAACTCGTGATTGGACCAGGAATCGATTGATATTGATGATTTTTGAGGAATGTCCATCATGGCCGGCCAGCAGTGCCACGGACAGCCAAAATGTCCATTTTTCAGAACTATGGCTTCATGTATCTCGTTGAACTCGTAATTGGACCAGGAATCTATTGACATAGATGATTTTTGATAAATGCTAATCAAGGCCGGCCAGTAGTGCCACGGACAGCCAAAATGTCCATTTTTCAGAACTATGACTTCATGGGTATCGTTGAACTCGTAATTGGACCAGGAATCTAATGACATAGACGATTTTTGAGGACTGGTCGAACAGGACTGCCACGGACAGCCAAAGTGTCCGGATTGACTTAAACTCATTTTTTATGTACTTGATTTTAAAACACTGATCTGTTACAGGTGGGTTACGCGGCAACACCCACGTGTGGGTTTTGAAACATTTTTTTTGTTTACTGTCCTGGCCTGATGCCAGCATGTTTAACTGCTCAACCAATGACGTAAATAAAAATAATAACAATGAAAAATCTTAAGACAAATCGAAAAGATTTTTTAGTATTCAGAAAAAAAAGGATTTTCTTAAAGAAGACGAAAATATTTTTTTTTTGATTAAAATCTTTGGCAATGGGACTTACTTGAACTTTTTGCTCTTCTTTCTGAGTGCTCATATTATAAAACAATATCATTCCCACACACTTGAAAATTATGCAGCAAGTGCAAAAATTGCAACAAGTTGTAATCGCATATCTGAAGGTGTTTTTATTTGGAACGTGTTGTTGATGTAAATACAATTTTTAACACTGGAATGCTCTCGAGATGCAGTAAGATAATGCAAGCGGATATTTTTTTTCTTAAGTGGGCAACAATCGACAACGTTTTTATATTGAATTACGTGCCAACATCTTACAATGTTGTTACATTTCGAAAGCTCAGCTCTTTTTTGAATCTCCCTCGTCTTAACGACTGAATGATGGTCATTATTATGCTGAAATGGATAGGGATATATTGTTTGAAGGTCGCACATTAATTTTATCAAGATAAGATTTGTGGCAAGTGCTTTGATGATGATGATGAGAGAGAGAGAGAATTGTGAAGCATGCACAAATATATCAAAACAACGTTCATTATTCTTTTCTCTCTATTTGGCGGTTTTTGTTGATGAAATCCAATGCCGGAGGATTTGTAATAAATTCAATTTTGATAAAAATTTTCCCTTTGAGATGTTTGAAAAACTTTTAAGCTCATGAGAGCATTAAAAAAGTCATGACATTGACTATAGTCATTTGTTATAAAAGAAAAAATTCACAGCTAGCAGATTCAATAAATTTACTCGCACCCACATCATAAACTGCTTCTTTTTATTGTACTTTTGCTTTAAACATATTGAGCTGTTTTTTTTCGGACAAATTTTTTTTTGTCGAATCGTCACAAAATAAAAAGATTTTTTTGCAGACGGATCGCAAGGAATAAACGAAGAATTTGGAGGAAAAAAAAATTAAATTGAAGGGAGAAAAATAAACTTTTGTGTTCAAGCTAGCCGCGCGGTCTCATCTTCTCTCACATCTCCATTCACTCGTTGACTTCATCGATTTGCGTGAAAATATAAAGAAGAACATAAAGCGAAGATTTTTCTATTTTAAGAAACTCATATACAAAGTCAAGAAGAAGAAAATGTTCATAAAATTTATTAATTTTTAGAGGAGCGAGAATTTTTTTACGATCACTTAGTGATCTAATCCCCAGATGTTTAACGCTTTTTGGGGACTGTACTGAAATTGAGGTGATTTTTTATTAAAATGTCATATGCATCATTATGTAACTTTAATTCGTGCCCCTTTTTTAAAGACACAAAAATTGCCTCATTTATCATGACGAAATTTCGTGACATAATTGAAATTGAGTGTACTCGCCCACGTGCATGATTTCATTCACACACAGCACAATCGTCCGAAACAGTCATTAGTTACTGAACCGTATTGATGGCCATGCGAGTCTCTCTCTCTCTCTCTATTTGGGTGTATAATGTAAGTCGCATTTCCTTGCATGTAAACACGAACAGACATCAGACAGACAATAGTGCTGAAACTTGATGGCATGACGTCATGAAATCTCGCCTTTGGAGCTGCTTTAAGGAGAACATTTTCCATATTGCCAGTAATCTCATAAATTTCTGAATCAGTAAGCTTTATTGACAATCCGTTGCCATTTTTATAGCTCAATATATACAAAGTGAAGAAGCTGAAAAGAAGAGAAAACATATTCATATATTGTTTGCTGTTGAGGAGCTGAAAACAAACCATAAATGACATTCATTCATTTATTGAATTGAGAGAGAAGTAAAGCGAACAAAAATAGAAGAAAAAAGTAAAAGAGAGTCATTAAAGGAAAAAGCTTCTGTCGACTTTCGATATAGACATTTAGCCGCTTCACGAATATTTTGAGAGCTTTTTAACTGTGCGTAAACTTGTTCACTCCTTCTTGACCAAAGAAAAAAGCTTTTAAATCTTCTTCTTTTCTCATGCAACACAGTCTATTAACATCGCGTCAAGACATGGATAATCGAGGTGAAACGAAAAAAAAAAGTTCACGAAAGTCTCGCAAATAAAGTTACGAAAAGTATTTTTCTTCGATGTGACAGAATCAATAATAACTACATTATCAATGCGACTTTTATTTACTGCTCACGTTTCAAATATTCAAATTCGAAATGAAATCGGAAAGTTCTGTCATGTCTAAAAGCAATTTTGATAAGTGCTATTTAAGATATATAATTTGATAAAATTTGAAGCGACTGAATGGAAATTCTAATAAAATTTTTATTAAATAAATTGTAGAAAAAAATATTAATTTTTAAATCAACAGTAAAAAATCCTGGGAAAAAAAATCAAAGAGAATAAAATCAAAGAAATTGTTCGCATCGATGAATCCCTCCACCGCCAACGTTCTGCTAAATTAAACGAAAAAAAAACTTTCAAGCTTCGCTCACAGAAAATAAAATCACGCTTGAAAATTTTTTCTGTTTAAGCGCTTCCAGTAACAAACAAACATTCCGCGAGCTACAACGCTTAAAAAACGATTTCTCGTGAAAAAAAATCTGTTTACATGAAAAAATAAAAATTTAATTTACGAAAAAACGCGTGTGTTGCAATTAATTCAACTTTGTTGATTAATCACTCGAGAGCGACTAAAAGGGAATTAGCGAGTGTGTAAATATTTAAACTGGGAACTTTAAATCGATTTTTTAATCGGCAATAAATGCAACAGCTCTATTAGTTTTCATCTGATTACTGATTCGGATACTGAGTGATTTTTAAAACGTTAGCAGTAAGAAATGTCGGCTGATATTCTTGCGGGTGATCTAAAGTCGCGTCTTCATTTGCGTACGAAGACAGTTGGTGGTGAGAGAATTCAACGCGCTAAAGATAACAATGAGGATGTCGCAATTCTCTCAATGTTTCTTCCCGGCTCCGTTGGCGAGGCTGAAAATCGAAGGTTTCGCTGTCATCGCGGTGAGGAGTGCGTTTTAGGCGATTATCGTCAAGCGACACCAGGTAAAAAAATTTTAAATGTAAAAAAACTCACTCCCTGCATTCGATAGTCAAAGTTTATAACGAGTGATCAATTCACTTTATGCCTTTTACGGTTAATTTAATGAAATTTAGTATTTTTTGCCGCATTACATTGTAGAGGTGAATGTCTATAGACACATCCTCGTGAATCGCTTATCAATTAAAAAATCACCTTGCGGTGTAATTAAGATTTTTAATCTCAAAATTTATTACCTTTATTGATCTGTCAACACGAAGACCAACCGCAGTAACTCTGAAGAAGTTTAACTGATTGATTGATGAATAATTTCAAGTTTCATTATGACAAAATATCACGAAGTATCGCGTGATTTTCAAGTGAAAAGTCAAAACTTAGAAAGTTGGAAAAAGTTGTCGCAACGAGATTAAATAACAGATATTTGATATTTTGTGGTTTAACTTGACGACAAGCAAATAAAATTAAAGTTTTATGGCTTTAATAGCATCATATTGTGACTTTTAATCGACATTTAAATGGATACTGAGTTAAATTTATTACATCAACTTTATGAACAAGCGGAAGCTTAAAAAACTTCTGATTATCAACGTCTAATGGAGTATCTTATAAAAATCGATTGATTAACTCCTCAACATTCAAGTGAATTTATGAATCCAAATTTATGTGAAGTTTTATATTGTTATAAGCGCCAAATATAACAATCGTGAAGGTTATGAAAGATTATTAAGGAATTAAGGTTCTCACAATGAATTGTGACTTGCCAAACTTTTTCATGACTCGGAGCGCAGCTTAAGTTTAAAAATAAACCACAGAACACATCGATGATGATCAAATGTAAACAAAATTGAAACTAGATATTCAGGTAGAGTGTGACATCATTGCACCATACACTTGAGATCGCTCTCTCGCGATGTGGTTCTTGGATTTCAGTTATACACAAAAAACCACAAGTTATTTTATTATGTGTGTAAAGGGGAAGAAGTGAAATATGATGTCAGAAAATATTGTCGGCAAATTTTTTGAGTGCTTTTCCGCGTACGAAAATAAAAAAGAGAATATTCAGTTTTCGAAATGTGCTATATAAAGATTTTCTAAATTAATTGTAATTAAGTCAATTACTCCTCTTTTTAGTAGCTCCAAAAACGATGAAATTGCGACGACAATAATAACAGTTTTTAATAGACGATCAAAGATGATAAATGGCCAGTCATGCGTGGGAATTGAGAGACAACGACTTGCCTTATAGACTCGAATCATTTTTTGCCACACACTCCACTTTGTCTCGGCAATCAACGACAGTTGATTTGTTTCAACGAAATATATGTATAAATTTAAATGAGCTTTTAATTAAAATGCGCTGTATTTTCACTCTC
Organism: Tanytarsus gracilentus; assembly: GCA_038502055.1. Lineage (NCBI taxonomy): Eukaryota > Metazoa > Arthropoda > Insecta > Diptera > Chironomidae > Tanytarsus > Tanytarsus gracilentus. Next base: position 4,105,877 of record JAXRKN010000037.1, read on the forward strand.
ACTAAATTTGTTCATACCAATTAAGAAAAATTTTACAACACACGATTCAATTTTATACTAGACAGTAATTCTTAGTCACCTCCGTGAAGTGATCGCGTGTGTTTGACCTCATGACTCGTCTCGCAATCTAAAGCAATTTATGCAAAGAGCTTCTGAATTTTCTATAAATGGAGTTTTCGTGCAACTTCATCAAGCCTGTGAATTGAGCATCAATTGACTTCTCTTATTTATAACACCAAATCTCTATTTATGGAATTCGAGCAAATTCATTTTTATATTCATTCTGCGCCATAACACTGGAAGCTGTTGAAAACAATTCAATTGTGTTGATGATAAAAAAATATATGTGGTTGCACTCTCGAACGACCATGCACACTTAGCAATTTAAACTGTCGATTGTAAATAAATAAATAATAATTAGCGACTCATTAATCCTTCAGCGCGATCAATGACATGTGATAAATTTCATAATGTTCTCTCTTAAGCAATTGTTGAGTTTGTAAGCAGGTGCCAAAAATGGCAAAAAGCTGCAATTAACTTTCACGCTAAATAGATCGCTCTCTATTTGGATCTTGTCGTGCGTGGAGCATTTGTGTGGGGAATGCCACATGATACATACTGGATTATTATTGATTTATTGACCGTTGATTTACCGGTAAAAATGAGTGTAAGGTGAATGGGTCGCCCACGCTTTTTTTTCAACATAAAAAAGTCATCCTTGTTCACATTCACTTTGAGCTAACAAGGAGAGACAGACGCAAGACGAGAACCGGAAATACTGAAATTTGTGGCTCGACCAAGATGATTTATTAATTTTTGCCATACAAGAGAAAGCTCAGTCTAGCGTTTAATGTGTCGTGGGTGGCCTGAGATTGTTGTTCTTCAAGAAGGTCAAATTAAAATCGAGAAAAAAGTTAAACAAAAGAATCGTCTCATGCTGATTATACTCGATTATATTTTTATGGTCGCATTTAAAAGACATAAAATACACTCAATTAATTTTTTAAAAAAATTTAAATTTTAAAACTCAAAAAACCGTTAAAAATTTGAAGCACATTCCATTCAATAAATCTCAATAATTCGTCTGTAATAAAAAGTGGACACAGCTGAAACCAACATTATAAATTTCTTTAAAGATTTACTCTCGAGCGTTCAATATTAATTGTCCCTCAACAAACAGAAGATTGTCGCTATTGATTACCAATTTTACACTCGAGACTCAAAATCTATTTTCTCGCTTGAGGATATCGATGTAAGGACATTTATTTAGCATCAATCTTTCTTGTGTTCACTCTTGAGAATATGAGGAAAAAAATGTAAACATGATATTTGATGAATAGCAACAACCAAAAAGAGTCTAGGAAACGAAAAGGGATTCCATCAGAAGTCGTTGTTGTTGTTATTATTTATGTTTATTGTTATGTGATATCCAGCGTGACTTTACATAGCTTCTTTCCCCTATTTCTTCTTCTAGCAGTGACTGCAAATGTTTTTACTTCGGTTGTTTTATTGCCCTAAAGCATTTTTACTATCAAACAAAAATGTAACCCTTTTCGACTCTACGTCAAGCGTTTTTATAAAAAAGAAAGAGAGAAAAGAAATCGAATATCATCGACCTTGACATTGATGGAGTTTCTTTTTTCGGCTAGAGAATAGATTTTTTTAGTGCGCTTCGTCATCCACTCCACATTAGATTTCATCAGTATGAAATTTATCTTGCGGTGTTAGAAGCAATAAAAAATCAACGACTTATAACGGATGATTGTTTTTATTCGTCACCGACTTTTTTATATGAGCCGGTTCACACATTTTATTTTTATATGTAGGTGGACAAATGTGCGATTAAGAGAATGTGTTCCATGTGCGATGATTTCACTAGAGCTCTATAGAGTCTGCTTAATTTGCAAAATTATAAAATGAATTAGTTTTAAAAATAAAAAATATTTTAACCCCGTTTGATTCAAAAAGTCTTTAAAGATAATAAAAAATGCTTTCTGATTATTTTTAGTCAATTTTAGTTGCAATTGTGACCCTTTTAAAAGATAATTCAACCTTCCTCGGTATCATAAAATATTCTTTAAATGCCTCCCAAAATATGTTACAAAAAAATATTCATCCCATCCTTCCTCCGCTGAGTGTTCTGTATCTAAAATTCATACCGAAAAATTTCCATTTGTATGACTCGAATATTCTCATACAAATCGAATTTAGAAATGAATTCAAAACCCTCGCGGGAGATTTTTTTTCCTTCAAAAGCCGCATTAAATTCTTTATTGTCCTCTATAAAAAGTTTCATGCATAATCTTACAAGCACATGGAATGTCGTCGACGGAAAAGCTCGCATAAAATTTCACTTTTCTTCTTCGCATTACATTTTTAGAAATTGCGTGATTATGGCGGAAGGAAAAGCATTAAATTTATAGCATTTTATTTACCGGAGGGTGAACCGTTGGAATTGGAAATTTACAGCTAAAAAAGTTCTAGCTCTTCCTCCTTGTACAACATGTGTGCAAGCCATGTTTAAGTTTGTTAAGGAGGGAAAGATAAAAAGCTTTTGTGAGCTACGTTTAGACTAACTTTTCGATTTGATTTGCTATCATTACAGGCACGAAGAAGATGGAGTACAAAAATCGACAATGGCATGAAAAATGCTTCTGCTGTTGTGTAAGTATTTTATTTGAGTGCTGGAACTTGAGTGAATAATAAATCAAATAATTCTAAACGCTTAAAAATCCTTGAAAACTTTTGCTATAATTTCTTTTTTCTCTTCATAGAATTGCAAATCACCAATTGGAACGAAATCGTTCATTCCTCGTGAGCAAGATATTTATTGTACTGGGTGCTATGAAGACAAATTTGCCACTCGTTGCGTCAAGTGCCAAAAGGTAAGCAAGTTGAAAATGAAATGGCAAGACTTAAAATAGATTGATGAACATTAAATGTGTCTTCAGGTTATCACGACTGGCGGTGTGACTTACAAGAACGACCCGTGGCATAGAGAGTGCTTTACCTGCTCGCATTGTGAGACTCCCTTGGCGGGTCAACGTTTTACAAGCCGCGACGAGAAGCCGTATTGTGCTGATTGCTTTGGTGAATTATTTGCGAAACGCTGTACCGCATGCACTAAGCCCATTACTGGTGAGTATCGTTGATTTTTTTTAATTCAAATATCTTCTTATTTTCTGTGACTAACTTTAAATTTTTAAATTCAGGCATTGGCGGTACACGCTTCATCTCCTTCGAGGATCGTCACTGGCACAACGATTGCTTTATCTGTGGCAGCTGTAAAACATCGCTTGTGGGCCGAGGTTTCATTACCGATGAAGAAGATGACATTATTTGTCCCGATTGTGCTAAGGCCAAGCTTATGGCATCTTAAAATTACGTGAAGTGAACAAAACACGAACACGCGCTTTCATTTGAAAATAAACGACTTTATGCAATTTTTTTTGTGAAATTTCATTTAAAAAATGAAAATTTTATTTTTTTGTAGGTTTTGAAAAATCTGAAAAACCACTTAAAAATTTTGAAAAATTAAATTATTTTGCTATTAACACATTTAAATAAAGAAAAAATAATTAAGGTAAGAAACCAATCGTATAAAAAAAATTATCAAACGATCAAAAAAAAAAGAGAATCGAAAAGTTTTTCGTGAGTCTTAAATAAAAGAAGATTATGTATGCAAATTATATTAGCTTATCTAAATTATTCTCTGTTCGCCATTAAAGGCAAGCGACAGAGAATTAATCAATTAAGAGACAACGCACTCACAAATTAAAAATCATATGGACCGCGGGAAACATTTTCAGAAAAAAAATTATATATTTTTTATGTTAATGATCAACATTTAAAAATAAATAAAGATAAAACTAAATTACTAATTTAACGATAGAGATGTTAATCATCACAGAAGAAGAAGTAAAAATAGTAGGAGTGAACTTTTTAGTCAGAAATGAGAAAACAATCAAATTAACTCATAATTATGGCATTTAATAATCAAATTAACTTATTTTCATTATATCCATATCTCTCTCTACCTTAACTCTCTTTATCACTGCTATGACGATAATACATTTTGATGAAAAATGATTGTTGATGTTTTTTCCTTTATCATTTATAAAATATGTAAATAAAAAAAATATTTTTCTTTTGATTTTTGTGATTTTATTTTTTTTAGATTTAATTAAAATAGACATCATCATTAATTTTGATTATGACATTGAGATTTTTTATATGGTTTTTTGATGTGATTGCTGTGAAAAAGTAATTTTATTAAGGGAAAATCTTGTACACAAAAATTGCATGTTTCAGTTTCAACGGCCTACATTCACTAAAGTTGCCTTTTAAAGCGGTTCACGAAAGAGGATAAAAGTTCTTCGTGTTTACAAAAATGAATTGGTTAATTATAGTAAGATGAATTAAATTTAGTTTGGCAGAAAATGTTCGAAAGAATTTGAAAAGAGCTCAATGTAAAGTTCTCTTAGGTGTAGGTAGGATAAAATTTTTGTTCGGAATGGTCATTTTGGATATTTTTGTCACTTTGTCTCGCGATTAATTTTAGTAATTAATGTTTTCTGATTTAAATAAAATGGCAGCTTTATTGAAACAAAAACATATTATTTAAACGATGATAATCCCTTAAAATGATTCATGAGAGATCTTAAATGTAAATTTAGCTTCCCAAAAGTGCTTTTGCCGATCATTCAAATGAAAAGCCCATCGTGAAAATAAAAAGAAGAAATTATTTAATGTGTGAGAAAATTGTCATGAGATTTGTGGCCTTTTATGTTCAATATCTTTAGAAATTCTATAAGAAAAAAAACACAACTATTTATCTTCATCATTGTTCAACTCGAGGAAAATGAAATAATTATTTTAAAAATCATAGTCATGTAAAAAAGTATAAACTAAAAAATTAAATATAAAATTATTAAAAAAATATTCAATTTTTCTTAGTTTTTGTAATTTTAACGACAGTTTTCAGCATCCTGAATTTTCACTTTGCAGCTTTCCACAGATTCTCAAATGTTTGAGCTTTTAATTTGAAATTTTTTCAACGGTTTTTTTGAGCTTTTTATTAAAGCTTTTCATTTTCCGGCTCTCGTGAAAAATAAATAAATAAAAATGCAATTTTATCTATTCTGATTTATTAATAAGTGAATAATTCATCGAAAAACGACTGAACTGAATTGTTTAAAATAATAATAATTGCAGTGAAAAACTCATTCATGAGAGAAATCATCCCAAAATAGAACAAACAAAAACTCCTGATTGATGCCAAAGTGCATTTGCCTAATTAAAAAAGATACAAAATTCAATCATTTGTGATTTGGTCCGGAGAGCAATAATGTATAAATCATGATCACGATATTTGCTGACATAATTAACGTTCACATTAATTACATTTGTAAATTCAACAAAATTTTGGTTTTACAATTTAATTAAAATTGTTTATTAGCGTGATAAATTAAACTTTTAATTGAATTTGAGAAATGTTAAAATTTCATTGAAGTTGAAATATTTTTGATAACACTGCGGATAAAATTTAATTGTGATGATATTAAATAATTAAAAGTTTATGCGAGAGTCCGAAAATTAATCGCTAAAAAATCATATTAATTGCAAATAATTTGCACGCAAGTTATTTCTGTCGCCCCCCAAAATTTATTATGGATTATTATCACACGCAATTTATATGTATGCATGATATTAAATTCATTGCCACTTTATACTTTAATTAATTCCATATCATCATCGTGTCTCCTGGCACTCGTCGAGTGTATGTTGAGTTCAGTTTTTTTTTAATTTTAATTTTCAGCCAGTTTGTCTGTCACCACAGATGATGCACACACGCGATCGATATCTCATGATAAAAAAGTCCAATCGACAAAAATTCTCTCTTAAATATTCCAAAAAAGTCATTTATTAAAATCGCTCGAGAGCATCCTCGTGCGAGTGACGTGTTTGAAGAGAGAAAAAGATAAAAGTGTTATTGAATTTGATAAAAAATAATATCATAAAGTGACTCGTTTGAGTTTAAATAAACTTTCAAAAAAATTCCTAAAATTTTGCAATGGAAAAATTTAAAAAATGCAAAACTAAAAACAGCAAAATTATTTTTCATAAACAAATTTTCCAACTTTTAAGCTTTTTTTTTCATTTGAATTCTTAACTCGCAAACAGTTGAGATTTCTATTTCTGTCAGTATAACTGTTTGCATGTGTTCATTTTACTCAACTGAATTTTCTCTTTCATTCTTTTTCGCTCGATAAATAATTCTTGAAATTTGTTAAATAAAAATTAAGGCTGAAAATTCTTTTGAGTGCTCATGGGAAATAAGAAAGTGTTGATTTAACCTCATGAAATGAGCGAGGCAAAGAAATATAAGCTCTAACATAGAGAAACAGTCATAAAAGAAAAATGGCATTTAAGTTTAATTAGTTTGATGATTTATGATTTATGCAAAGCTTATGTAAATATTTAATGTCATTCTCTTGTTGTCGTTTCATCGTCACCGACGTAGAAACTTCCGTTGAATATCTTCAAAATTTCATTCAAGAAGGAATTTTCACTTAAAGGAAAAATTTTTTGATACGGCAAATGAGTTTTAAGTAATTTTTTTTGTCTTCCTTTAAACTCACGAATGTTCGTCACGTTCTAAAGCGCTTCATCAACGTTCTCAAATAAGAGTGGAAGAAATCCCGAAAATTGAAATTTATATGCACATTGCTTTAAGGAGGAAGGAAGAGCATAATTTAATAGATCGAATTCCTCACAAATCTCGTTTTGTGTTTTTATTGTTGAGTGAGCGATAAAAATTGTCTAAATGAATTATTGCCTTTTTCATCGCTGCATCAACAACATTTTCTCCCATTCATCGTCATGTACATTTCATTCTTAAGAGTTCTGCATGGTTTGCGTCTCCTTGGTAACTCCAACGCGCTACCTCTCAGTCATCAATCAATCAATCAATCAATTCATCGTCATGTACATTTCATTCATTCATCTCAGACATTGTGGCCTCTTTCTCTCTCTCGCTCGCACATATTTATCAAAAAATTAAACTTTAGGCATTAGTCACTTTAACTCTCGGGAAATTAAATAAGCATAAAAAGCTCTCCGCTCGGGGTTTTCATGATGTTTTTAGCCAAATGAGTATGTGTTTGATATTAAATTGTTTGCGTTCACCTGCTACCCTCGCTTGTTTTGCAATTAAATAATCTTGTGTTTGTGTGCCAGAGAGGATTGAGTAAAATTTTTAGGAAACATGATTCTAAAAAAATATAAAAAGTCTCAAATCATTGAAATAAGTTTATAAAATTTCACATTTTTACGAATCCTTCCTATAAGGTTTCAATTAAACAAACATAAAAGAATTTAGTCATAAAGCAGTGAGCAAAATTTCATGAAAAGATTTTTCAACAGGAAAATTTGTTTAAAGGAAGGCATAGAAAAAATGTATGCATTCACATATGAGCCTTTTTGCTGATGAAATTTGTTTATGCTTCGTTCTATTTGAGTAATTGCACAAATTTTGTGAAACGAATGTAATTGAAAAGAAAAGCTTTGAGGTTAGAGAAAAAATTTGATTGTAAAAAACTGAAAAATACTTTTAAATAAATTATAAAAATTTCACTCTTTAATTCAATTCTAATCGAGTATATAATGGTTCCTTTTTGTACCTTTTGATTTGAGCGAGTTATAGAAAAAATAGGAGAAAAATGTTTCAGGTTTAAAAAATTAATGAAAAGTCACTGAAATTTCTCCCTAAGACGGTGGAATTATAAAATTTGGGCGATTTGTCGACTTTTGCTCGATGAGTTTACAATGTTGTTTTGAGGATAATTTCCGGAAAGTGGCTTGAACAAGCGTCGAGAACTTTTGCCTTCAAAGCAGCTCCAAGATTTTGCCACTTTGGAGTTGCCTTTAAGCTATGAAAGTTCCTTAAATAATTTTATTTTAGATTAATGATTATTAAAAAAATCTTAAATTGTACTCACTTCAAAATACACGACAACGCTTTTCCTTCGAGCTCAGTGAGTTCCAATCTAACTGAAGTCTTAAAAATATCCAAGATATTTTCAACACTGCTCAATTGGTTAGAAAGCGTATCAACACACTGGAGTTGAAGTTCTGGCAAGTCAAACTTTACAGCAGCCGGATACACTTTGTCAATGAATTTAATATCGCTAAGATTTGCATTTCCAGTGTAAATGTGTTTAAGAACTTCTTTGAGTGTTGGCGAGTCGACATCATTAAACTCTTGAATTTTCTTTCGTTGGACTTTCATGGCGTTCAAAATACTCTTGAATTCTTCAGATTTCTTCATCAAAAGAATTTGGTGTGCATGAACTTTGACTCCATCACTGCACTTAAATGATACATCACTAGCAGCTTCCATGTTGAGATATTCAGCAAAAGTCTCTCGAACCACATTAGATTTGATGGGAGATTTCTGTTCTTCAGCTTCTTTTGGTGTGAATTGCAACTGCAAAAATAAAATATTTGAAAAATTATTTTAAATTTAATATATTAATTATCGTTACCTGAATCTTCAAAGTAATCGATTTGGTATTGTTAACATCGGCTCTCAACATCACCAAAAGATCTTCCAAAGCCATAAACTCAGAGAAACCATAGCCAAATTCGATAATTTTATAGTCGAATAATGCAAAATGTTCTTCTTCCTTTGATTCAATCTTACATTTAAAGTAGATGGTAAAATCTTGTTCGATACTCGGTGACTCTTTGCACAAAAAAATTTGAATTTTACCGTCTTTGTAATAAATTTCAAAGCACCTAAACCACAAATAATTAATAAAAATAACTTTAAATAATTTAATTACCATTTAAGAATTGATCCGCAAACATGGACGTGAAATCCAGGACTTATTATCCGATTATTAAGGTTCACTTTCTTCAAATTTTCTTCAGTGCAGTTCTGGATGATCCACTGGATGTTATGGATGTTTGTTGTTGTCATTTTCTAGCAAAAAAAAACAAAAAATAGCTTTTTAATCAATATTTGAACAAATTATACATAGATTTGATTCTTTCTTACCTTTCCTTGCGATTAACTAGTATGTTAAGCGAAAAAAGTTTAATAACTTGTTCAAAATCTCTTGTAAATTGCAATATTTCTTAAATTTATTAAAATTCGATTTTTTGTTTTAAAAGACGCGATTTAAACTTAAAAATACGTTACAAAAAACTTTCAATCGATTTTAATTTAAAATAATTATGTAGACTCCTCAGAGTGAATCACTTTTACTTAAACCTTTTTAAATAACATATATGAAAGCTTCGTGAGGCATATAAGCTTTTTAAAGATGATTAAATTTGAAAAGATTTCACGAAACGGTTCATTAAATTTAGACTCACGATATGAAGCAAAATTTATTGCATACGTAAATTTAAATATGTGATGATATCAAATGAGTTATGCACAATTTCCTATCTCGCACACTTGCAAAATCAGGCAAAATCAACTTTTAGATACATGTGAGATCAATATCGCACCAACGCAGCGTAGAATATCGCTTATAAATTGCCTTCGATCGAATAAAATTGAATTTATGAAATCAAAATGCATCGTCATCATCAATTGCAGCAATTTTTTCGCCAACGAAATGATTTGGAAAATTTTTCACGGGAAATTAAATTAAAAAATGATTTTTTTTACTCCTGAAGTCATTTGGAAATTTAATTGACACACATCAAATTTTAGATTAAATCAAAAAAATGCAACTTTAAAGCTATTTGATTTATTAAGTGAAATGATTCCTAAAAATTCATAAAGAGCGAATAATTTGCGGTTATGTTAGGGACTCACTTTTCTATGCACATAACTCATTCGAAATGCATGCAGATAACTTGATATAGTACAACACTGTACACTCCATGTGTGTGTGTGCATGCATTCTGCGAGTCATGAATTTCAATAATGAATGGCAAGTTTTGATGGAGTGCGAACTTTTTTTTATGAAAGTCCCAAAAATGGTTAAGCAAATAACAAATAATAAATACAAAGAGCGCTTTTTCAATTTTAATTAATATTTATTCGCTGTTTTTTTATAGGTCAATAAAGTCTACAATAATAAGTTGAAAATGTCTTTTTTACACTTTTGTTTTGGTAAAAATTTTAATAAACAGAGAACTATTTGTGAGTAGTTTTGCATCCGAAAAAATTTCCATCTATAATTTGTTAATTTATTTGTTGATTATGTTTAACTTGCTTCTATCTCACTAAAATTCGAAATAGCAAATACAACTCAAATATGTGAAAGTTCATGAATAATTTCAAATTCTCTGGAATATTTTTTAATCAAATTATTTCTTCCTGGTCATGGCACACATTAATTGTATTCAGAAAATTTATTATTTGGATATGAAAAAATTATTTCTTTAAGTTTGATTTAAAAATTAAAACTTAGAAGTTGAAACTTTATTAACATAATTGACAACATGATATCGACAGATTTTGCTACTTTTTTAAATGTCTCTAAAATCTGCTAACGTGTTTATAGATTTTCAATTATAAAATGAGGTGTAAATTGATAAAAAATAACAAATTAAATTTTTAAAAACTTTATTTTAAATGAAATTTAAATCGCTCAAAATTTTAATTAAATCAAAATTCAAAGAAAAGAACCACCAGAGTACAAACCGTTAAAAAATTAATTGGTATTCACATGTGTTTTTACTTTTGAACACAATCATGTTGGTTTAATGAAGAATTGTGACATCATCACTGTGTCATTAATTAATTATCGATAAATACAAAATTGATTGATTATTTTTTAATTTTCTCTATGGAAATTGATTTTTGTTAAACATTATTAAATTGTCATTTGTCAAAATTGATTTGATTTTTTTTGAAGTCGAAATAATTACATAAAACGTGTTTCAATTATCACTTAAGAGGTTTAATGCATCAAATTTCGAATAATTATAATTAGCAATTTTACAAGCAAATATTTGAAATTTAAGTGATTGGGATTAATTTAAAAAAATTGATGAAATCTTAAAGTTTTCCATCCCTTGCTTGTTAAAATGCTCTTACTCATCAGTTTGTTATCTTAGATAATTTATCGCTCATTGAAATTCGTATAATTAATTAAGATTCGTTTGTTTAAGTGTGTTTGAGGATTTTATCAATGTCAATATGAAAATTTCTAACGGGAGCTTGTCACATTGCTCGTGATTGTGGTCTCATCATCCTTTTCATTATTCAACAACGAGGCGAGCTTTTGGTCAATACATGTGGGGCAACATTGTCCATTCTTCTTACCAATTACCAAACCATTTTCACATTTTGGCGTGGTATCGGGACATTTTTCGGTAGTACATGTGATTTGATGATGCTGACAAATGCAATTAGTGCAATCATCTTCCATCCAAATTTCATTATTTAATCTATTTATTCCCTTTTTGTCGACACACTGAAAATGTTGTTGGTGTTGCTTTGTCTGTGGCACTTTGCAATTATCGCCATGTGTCATGTTTACACTTTGCGAAAGTTCCTCGTTAAGTTTCCGAATTTCACGTCGCATTTTCTTGAGTGTCTTTTGGAAGCTTTTAATTAAGGACTCGAGTCCCTCAATTCGCTCCTCATTCATATCGAAATAGTCATTATCTATCCTGTTAACGTTCGCCTCATAATCAATGCCAATCGATTTCACGTCACGTCTCAGTCGAGTATGTCGGGATGTTGGTAAATTTGTAATATCGAGATTATAAGCCGAACGATGACTGCTACAATCACTGCAATCGGTCCACGTCCGTAATGAAATCATTGGAATATCCTTGCATTCTTTATGGCCACCTTGAAGCGATGACAGTGTGAATATGTCCTCTGAGATTCGTGTGATGTTGTCACCATTATCGCATAGAACACGAGCCAAACTTGTTTGCTTAATTTGTGCCAATTGTTCGGGCTTAAAGACAGCTGGATTTTCATACCAGAAACGGTCGCCATCACGTAAACGTCGAAATTGATCAATGATTATGCAGCGGAAGAGCGGACCGACACGAGCACCCGGAAGTTGATCCTCGAGTATGCCTCCAACCCATAAATCAATATTTTCGGGATTACCATAAAGCTCTTTTAGCTTCTGTCTTACACTCGTATCCGAAATGTCAATTAATCCCTCAAACGTGCTCGACGTTGTAAGATTGCAAACTTTTCTGTATTGCATATAAGTGCCGAGTGCATGGTCTCTGCCGCGTTGGATGTTCATGGCAGCCAAATCGAGTGAAACGGCATGAGCTGTTGTAAACAGATGTTCAGTTAAATCTGAATTTAGCATTTGTCGAGGTCTCTTTAATTTCGCTGGCATAGTAAATAATCCACGTAAAATAGGATCGACTCCACCTAAATTTCGCAAATTAAAAAAATAAAAAGGATTCCTCAACAATCATTAATAAATTTTACCTTCATAAACAACACGCCATGGTGCAAAGAATGCATTGCGAAGCGGTAAATGTCCTTGCTCAATTTCCTCAAACTTCCAGTCCAATCGCTGGATAATGGGATTAATCAAGCTATGTCCGAAGCGGAAAGCAGCAGTTGCAAACTCATTGGAAATGGATGGATTAATACTGGGGTTGTATCCTCGATATTCACCCATAAGCTTTATCCCATCACTTCCGATTACATGTCGAATCCACTGAGTCGTAACATGCTGCATCGTTGCGCCAACAATTTTACGAGTCTCCTGGTAAATTTGCTCACCTGTAGAGGATTTAGAACGATTGAAATGTTTAAGCGGAGAAAATTGTTTCACCTAATCCTGAGGCTAGAAAAGATCTCAAAAGAGATTACGTTTTTCACTCACCTGTCCAATGGGGATTAATTTCATTGAAAAACTTTGCGATTCGATTATGCTCACGCATAAAGATGGTGTGCATCGAGAGAAGACCAACTTGCTCGTTTACTCTTACATCACCAGCTGTGAAGCAATTTACTGAGCTCTCTTCTAAATTTCTTCGACAATCGATGCCGTCCGTTGGCGATGCGAAGGGTAGCATTGATTTTTGATTTGGAAAATGAACTCCTTCCCTTAAATATCCATTATCCTCACCCTCCAACGAAATGTTTCTTAAGTCACGAGAGAATTGCTCACTGTATCCATAAATCTGACTCGCATCGATGAATGATGTCAATTGATTTATTTGTTCACGGGGCTGAATTTTGCCAAAAAAAACAGATGTCATTCCGGAACCACATGTTGAGCTCGACCTTACAAAATCGATGCAACGACGATTTGATATTCTGGGATCGTTTGGCGGCACTTCCATAGGGAAACATGGTGGCGCATTTTCACACGTTTTTTTACAGTCTATGCCATCCCAACTTTCGCTACTCACTGCCGGCAGCGCATGATCTAAATCATGATCCAAAAATTGACCCCACTGCATAACCATATGTGTTATCTCAACATCTTGCTCCACGATGTCGGTTGAGATTAATGTAGTTGATACGAGACGAGCGCTTGGCAGTTTAAAGCCGTTGTATGTGACATTTTTTGACCAGCCCTTGGGTGTACTAAATCCGTTCTCGTAGGCCGGCTGTAACAATCGCCTGAATGCACTTAATGATGTACCCCAAAGTGGATTGTCAAAATTATTACAAGTGCCATCAATCGTGCGGTATTTATTATGGTAGCAAATGTCTGTGCAATTTGGTGTCACGCGATGTGCCGTGCAATCGGATAATTGTGCGAGAAGATCCAAATATTCAGTAGATAACAGATCGTCATAATTAAAGTCGGAGGTGTTGGTGGTGAGATTCTGTCCTGTGTTGATGTGCTTACGAATGTTTACTAGAGCACGCTCATAAATCTCAGACGCTCGAGCGAGTTCTCGTGCTGGCCCTAAATTTTTAAATATTTCATCAAAATTATTATCATGGTCGTTTTTAATATTAAAATGTTTAACATGAAATTGCGTTTTTATGAAAGCAGTTACCTGTTGGAAAGCGGACAATTCGGAATAAATCGCCATGGTGTTTCGGTGTGTTGTCTTTAAAGAGTGCTGTAACCGTTTGATTGATTGCCGTGTCAACTTCACTTTCTGCCTCTGAAAATGCAGCCCTCACAAATTTATCACCCGGCGCCAACTCTTCTCGCCTCCTATAATAATATAATTTTATATTGTCCAAAAAATAGGAAGAGAAAAAAAACTGATGATGATTTTGTATTTATTGTTATGTAAGGAGGAGGGGATGAAAAGTTTATTATTGACGATAAATCATTTGATTGTCCAAAGCATAATCTTTAGAATTTTTTCTTCTTATTTTGTGAGAAAAATATAATCTGTGCTCAATGAGGAGAGGACGAATAAAAAGTTGAAGAAGATTCGAATTGTATCAAATTTTTTCTTGCAACACAAATAATTTTAAAGCATTTTAGAAATAATTTTTAAAATTGCATCCCTGGTAAATATACAACATATGATTGTTGTTTGCCCACCCGAAAATCTCCCAGTCACTCGTCCATTTTATGTGTGTGAAAAGGCCTCTATGCTATGAATTTTTCACTTATTTCATCTTAACGATTTGCTTTATGCGATATTAAATTATCTGACAGCAGGCAAAAAAAGGTCTCGAGAGAGGGAGAACCGAAATCCCTCTTCGTTTCGTTTTTCTTGTTCCGCTTCCACTCGACAGTTTTTGCTTAATATTTCTTGGATAGCATGTTATATATGGCATATATCGTAAATTCATACATAGAACTTTGTATATCTATATAAACATACATGCACTGGCAAACATAGAGCTTTGATATGTCTAAGGTCAAAGGAATATTATGAAAAATGACTTAAAGCACAAGAAATGAATCTCAAGCATGCAGCACAGAAACGACTAAGAGGAGAATTAGTGAGTGAGTGGTTCTCTCTCTCTTTATGTTGTTGAACTAACTGAAATCCTCTAGAGCGTAAAATTTCTTGTTCTTGTTACCATGAATTACACAACATCGTACCTGACGGTAAGGACACATGATGCTGTAACACGTCCATACTCATTTGCAACACTACACTCATATCGACCGGCATCTAACTCGTTAATGCTCGAGATGAAAAGGCTACCGGCGGAAGAGAAACTGTATTTTATTGATTTTGTCAGCGTGCGTCCATCCTTTTTCCACTTTGGCTACACGAATAAAGTGAGAGAGAAAAAAGGTAATTTCTTATCGTTAATTGCGGCAATTTTGGGAAAGCATGCAATAAAAGATGTAATTGTTTACCAAGGGTGGTGTATCACCCTCCGCTCCGCATGGCAATTCAATTGTTGTGCCGGGAATGGCTTCCAAGTCATAAGGCTCGAATATCAACACCGGTGGAGCATTTAGACTAATCACTTCAACTTTAGCACTCGCCTCATCCGAGCCAAGAATGTTCTCGGAAACACAAGTATACGAGCCCTCATCCGATTCTTTAATGTGGTCAATATTCAATGTTTTATTATCCGTGGCAAGATAAATGCGGCTCGTATATTTCAATTGTTGGTCGTCTTTTAACCAAAATATTGCCGGTTCCGGAATGGCCTCAGCATCGCAATGCAAGACAACATTCGTTCCACTGTTGATTTTCAAGCTCTCCGGCTCCACCGTTATGACTGGAGCTGAACGAAACAGCGTGTTGAAATGAATAAAGCAAGAAATTAGAAAAATATCATTCAAAATTACAAAAATTTAAAATTCATTGAAATAATTTGTTTAAATTCCTTTTACTAATTTTTTTTATGCACATTGCACCACAAACATCTCAGTGGAGTGAAAAAAAGCTAAGTGTGGCAAGAAAACGAGCAAACTGTTGAATAAATAATTTTGACTCGAAACACATTCACTCCCTCATTTCTCCCATGGCGAGTTAAAAGCACTTTAAGTGAAAATTCAGCAATGTTGCAAAATAATTTAAACTTTTTCGTTTGACTTGAAGCGATTTTTTCACTTAATGCACAATAGCGTGTTTCAGTATCGTCAACATCCCCATTGATGCTGTCTTGTTGTTAATTTTTCTTTTTTTAAATTTATGAAAAGAGCATCAAGATCAACCGCTGGAAATAATTGTTGAGAAAAAATTTGAATGAAAAAGAATTTTAAAAGAATTTTTTAAACTTTTTAAGCAACAATTTTTCTTTCATTCTTTATCGAGAGCATTTCGATATACTTTATAAATTTTTTTATGCTTGCAAAAAAGTTTCATTGGCAAGAAAAATTTTCTTATCTTCAATTGTCTACATTAGCTATTAAATCTTAGCTTAAGAGTTAAGACTTTAATTAGAAAATCCGTTTTATTTGCATAATTTATCTTAATTGTATTCTAAGGTGTGTGTGCTGTGTGTTTATGATGTGGCTGAAGATTAATGTAGTGTGCGAATGGTTTATGGTTAGACAGAAAATTGCTTCCTTAAATATCCTCATTGGGAATATATCTATGAATAAAGGTGTGAAGTTTTAAAGAATTATGACAGTCACGCTCTCATTATAATTTTGAATAAATTGGATATTTTTAAGTGTCATAAGTTTATGGTTCCAAAAATTTTAAAGTGCAGAGGTATCGGGTCAGTGATTAAAGCGGTTCATTCACGTTTCAATAAAACTTTTCTCAATTAACTTCTTATTGGAACCTTCCCGCATGCACTGTAAATTGATCCATAAACTTAAAACAAAGCATTAAAGGAAAATTAATTTGGTTAGTTTACACTAACAACAGCATGACGGTTAAATGCAGGTAGTGCACTATAAAGTTATAGTTGATGGTAAACTACACTAATTAGATTGCAGTTGTGTGAGCAAAAGTATGTGTATGGAAGCAAACGTAAGTAAATGTTTAAGGAACAATTTCCCTCATGAGACCGAGAATGTTTTGCTTTCACATCGGAGCAGAAGCAACATCTGTATGCAATGAATTTTCACTTTAAATTAAATTTTCTCCTTTGCGTTAAAATCTTTTAAGACCAAGAGATGGCAACTTTTTCAAAAATAAATTAGAAAATATTTTCAGAAACTTTAAATTCTTAAGTTCAAATGAATTCAAAAAAATAACCATAGCTTTCGCACAAAATAGGGGAAACCGCATTTTGTGTGTCATCATCATTACCTTTTTCAACATCGATTTTAATCTTTTTAGTCGTTTTGTTTGCTTTATGATGGCGAGAGAAGAGTTGGTCGATGGTTAGTTGATATTGGGTTAGTTTTTGAGGTTAAATGAGTGAAGAAGAAAAGGAGAGAATTAAAGGTTTTAGTAATTTTTTTTTAGGAAGAGACATGAAGACTCACCATTGACTCTATAATTTGAGATCGTTGACACTCGTCCAAAATGATTTGTCGCTTCACATTTATAATTTCCTTCGTCCTCTTCAATTGGAGATTGAATCACTAAAGTGCCATTGTCATAGATGTGAACATGTTCGGACTGCTGGAGCGGCTGGTTATTAAAGCTCCATGAAATGCTCGGTCGGGGAGTTTCATTCGAAATGCAATGCATCACGATGAAATCCGATTCATCGTCAGCATGCACAACATGACCAGCGGGATCTTGCACAAATTGCGGTTTAGTTGGCGAGTCGGTATTGGAGTTTGCATGAAGTACCGTCATGCGAGCCTCTCGAGAAATTGACTCTCCAATTGAATTTTTGGCCATACATGTGTAGGTGGTTCCTACATTCAGATATGGTGAGGAAAAAATTGAAATTTTGTTAGCTTTTCTCGCTTTTCTGTATTTTCGTAATATTTGAAATAGATTAAATTGTGTGGTGGTGCTAGACAGCCCTATATAAATGTACGGTCATGCAACATGCATGAGGAATATTGCCATGGGAGGAGTTGCCGAGCTATATAATCACTAGACATATGTGTAAAAATAGAAAGCATATATCGATTTTACTATCAACACACACCTTGATCCCTCTCATCAATCCTATCAATTTGTAGCGTCCCGTCCAAAGAAACACGAACTCTCGCATCACTGCTTGGATTAATGATTTCATTTGAGTTCAACATCCATTTAATTTCCGGAACTGGATCGCCTTCAGCTTTGCACTTGAAAACCGCATTTGATCCGAATGCAACCTCAACATCGGTCGGTGGTTGAAGTATAACTGGCTTCTCTAAATTTGCCGAGAAGAGTTTTTAATATTTAATTTCGAAATTAATGGCATCAGCTAAAAATTTTATTAAACACTCACTGCAGTGCAATTCGTCTTCCGTCATGTCGAGAATATTTTTGCCCTCCATAACTCTCGGTGATTTACAAGTAGCGGAAGCATTCAAATGACTCTTCGACTCTTGTAAATGCTTCACAAGCCACATCACTGAGCAGTCACATTCAAGTAAATTGCTATCTAATCGTAACAGTCGAAGTGAACTCATGTTGTCAAAGAGACCGTAAGGAAGTCGCTGAATTTTATTTCCATGCAAATTTCTGCAATGAAAGTCGAGGATGAGGGAGAAAAGAGAAAATAATTGGAGAAAATTGCAAATGTTGAGGATGAAAGGGAAGGAAGTAACAATTGACTTTTTCGGGAAGTCTAATTAGTTAGGGCATTTGCGGCATTCCATCCAAGCGTATCATTTTAAATAAAATTACTTTTTGTGACAAACCACTTCGAGTAATTAATGCACGGTAGGGAATTGAACTTCTTGCGGGAAACGAGTGCTAAATTTATTTTTTTATTTTCAATTGGACCGATTTCCTCGCTTTTTCATCTCCAGTAAAGATGTTAATGAAGTCGGATTGGAAGAGTTTGAATATGCAAATTTTTTTTTTGGTGGAAGAAGATAAAAGTAAAACTTTTAGTGACATCACTTGAGAGCACACTGCAATATCTCATTTCAATTTCCTGATATATATAATAAAAAATTCAGGCTTAGGTTGTGCTTCAGTTGAGTTTGCTATCAGTTTTTAGAAAGAAAATGTGTTTCATCGATTTGAGAGTGAGATAAGGGACTAAAAAAGTTTTTCATTTATTATTGATTGAAAAAACGAAGCTAAACATGCATTTAAATAAAAAAAAAGATTTTCTCATAAAAAATGTCCACATAAAACCTAAAAATTTCGGTCAATAAAACTTTCATCGTTTCTCAACCACGTGCTATTTTCCACAGCAAAAATAACTAAAATTTTTCATCATATAAAAATATTTTCCTGCTCTTATTGAAAATGAACATTCAAATGTGGACAAACAAATTTCCATTTTCTCTCCGACTGTATGTCGAATTGACTCGGTTTTGCATAAATTGCCAACATCATTTCGAGTGCATTTTTATAAGTTTTCTGTCAATTTTTTTGCATTTTTGTTGCTTTCTTTCGAGCGAAAAATATTTTCCAGTTTTTTTGCATCTCTATACCACAATAAAATTTATTCATGGTTTTATTATGTCTTCAATTCAAATGAGAATTTTCTCCTTAAAGCTTATGAAATTGACAATTTCCATATTGTCTTCTTGTTGTCTCCTCATTTAACTATTGAGGATCTGTGGGAAAACAGAAACTTTTTGTTTGGCACCAAAAAAAAGGATAAAATAAACTTTTGCTACAGTTTCTCAAATTAATTTTACTGTTTTATGAGACAGAACGAGATTAAAAACAATAGAAAAAGATTTTGTAAGTTTTTAAAACGAATCATCATACCGACGAGTCTTCAACTCGTTCAGACACGAATGAAAAAATCCAGGAAATTAAATTATGGCCAATTTTTGTGTAACAGATGCAGAGGGAAAAGTTTCAACCCCGAGTGCATAAAACTCATGAAGATTTTTAAAATAAAAGGATTTCATTTTTGATTGAGCGATAAAAGTCTGTCAAATTGAAAAATTGATCCCGTAAGATTTACTGTAAAAAATCTAATTTTTTTGACACAATTCACCCAAAAGTTATTTTAATTTGTGGGTTTTGATATTTATTTTATTTTTTTTTGTTTTCTTTTACCGTTTTTTACGGCGATTTTTTTTTTTTAAAAATTTTTTTTTTTTTTTAAACTTTAAAAATTTTAAAATATTTATTGTGGATCCAAAGTGGTTTTTTTTTTTTTTAAAAGATTTAAAAATTCCCAGATTTTTGACCAACCGAAAACAGCAGAAGCAGCAAAATCAACGAGCAAAGATTCGCCTAGCTTTAGTAACGCACCGCCATAAAAAAAAAAAAAGAATGATTTGATTATTCAAGTGCTTGTATTTGAAGAAATAATTTCTTAGAAGTAGCGGTTCGTTGATTGACTTTTGGGGGGGTTCAAAAAAAAAGATGGGTGGGGGAGGGGTTGAAAAAATTTTCAAAAAGAAGTACTATAGAAGATTGAGAAAAATTGATTTCATCAACATTCAGGCAAAATCTTTTCACCTACAAATTTTCACTGTTTTTTAATGATTATCAGAAAATCACAAACGTCATAATTTGATTTACATGTCTTAAAATGTGACTCAAAATGAATATGACGAAAATGGAAATGCCACAAACATAAATCAAGAGTTTCCTTGCCTCATCTTCTCACAATCAAATTTCCTCTTCACATACTGAAATTTGCCACGTTTATACTTACAATCTCTCCAACCTGCCTAGATTTACGAATGCATTCGATGCAATATTTCTAATGCGATTTTGATTGAGATAGAGATACCTCAACGATGTCAAATTACTAAACGCTTCAGGGTGAATTTCCATAATCTGATTATCATTGAGAAAGATTGAAGTTGTCTGAGTCAAGCCAGCAAATGCAGTTGACGGGACTTCTTTGATGTGATTAAAACGAAGATCACTGAAATGAGACAGAAGAAAAAAATTTTATCATATCAAGCGCTTTTTGTGACATGAGGAAAAAGTTTTTATCAGCATTACTCCGCTAAAGCTTCATACACAGCAGAGATACATGAGAAGATAATTACATTTTCATTGTTAAAACCAAAAAACACATCATAACTGACCACACAGAAAAGGCTTATCATTTTTGACACCGAATTACAGAAGGGACGATAAATTATTAGTGTGATGAACTTCTGCCATTCAAACAGAATGTCGCATATGAACAAAATATTTTCTCACGAGTTTCAATGAAATGCGAAACTACTTTTTATAATGAGGAAATGACTGTAGCCTAGGTCAGTGATATTATACAACATAATTTCACGATAAAATCGTCTAAAATTATGCTCTACGATAACAGAAAAATTGTCGGCTGCAAAATTTCACTGTCAAACTTAATTTTGAGTGCTCCTTCGGTACAGAAAGTTGAAATTTATTTAACATTTTTTCATGATTGCCAAAAAAGTTTAATCCTGTTTTAACAAAGGTTGCTTTCATTATTTCTCAACTTTTATCCATGTGGGTGTAAATGAAAAGTTTTTTAACTGATTAATTTTCAAGTGAGAACAATATAACAAAGGCTGAGCAGAAAAACAGCGTTCATAATAATTTTTCATATACTCTCGTGTATTTATCGCAATATTTTTTGCAGACAAACGAGAAACTTTTTTTTTGTTCTCAATTTTATTTTACTTGTCTCATAGTTTTTTGGAAAAAATAATGGACAACGATGAATGTTAGAAAAATATAAAAGAGCTTAAATAAGGGTTCAATGTTAAATTTTAAATTTGATTAATTTTTTTTTTGGGTTTTTGAGTTTCGAGAAACAAAATAAAAATTTGACCATCCATTGAATTTTATTATTAAGGAAAGAGGAAAATTAAAAAAATATACTTACATTATAGTTGTGAGTGCTGACACTTCAGGGATGGATTTTAATTGTTGACGAATGCACTTTACAATGCTCTGTTGACACGTACATTTCTCGGGGCAACCCATTGCATTTACATTGCTAAAGAGCAATATTAAACCTAACGCTATTAATACTCGAGACATTTCTCTGCTTTTTTTCACTTTCATCGTTTCCATTTACGATTTATCTCAGTTATTCATAAACTCGCAGTTCTTATTTTATTTTTCTCGTGACATAATCATATGAATTTAAACTAGATATGAAGGAATTTCCACAAGCTTAATTTTTAATAGTTTAAATATTTTATTAAACTGTCAGATGTCATGCGATTACGAAAATCTCTTTTTTTGCTAATTTTCCAAATCGCTTTTAAGTTTAAAGACCAGCCGCAACCATAAATCCACTTCCAGTATCCCAACTGAAAAAAGTACACACACAACACCATAAATTTCCTTTTAGTGGCGTTTAAATTTTTATTGTGGAATAAAATTTCTTTATGGCACCACTAAATTTCTGAATTGCAAATTCGAATATATTTAAAAGCTTCTCTCTCATTCGCTAAAGTTCATGAATGTGCATAATAACAATATTTCTGCTGTTTTATGCTAAATACTCTCATCATTTAGTAATTTGCTCGACATCACCGCGGCGCAGAGCTGTTGATAAAGCGTACGCAAATATATTTAATGAAATTGATTGCTATTCTTGTCTACCAACCCCCCACTTTACTCTACACTTTCGATAAAAATGAGATGACACAAACTGATTCATGAAATCGCCATCAATTCACGTAAATCAATTTTATTTTCTAGCGCAGACAGGCAAACAGAGGGGAAAAAAGTACACATATCTAGATACTCAGCATCGTCAATGGAAATTCAATTTATTAAATCAATTTTCATCCCTGTAGATTTCTTCTTTTTATAACTTCAATATTTTATGTGCTAGATTGATGGCTAAATCTTGCAAGAGATTTCATGATGTGCAGGTTTTTTTGTGTATAGAAAATTTCATTTTCAATCGATGAATGTAATTTGGAGCATGTTGTTTTAAACGAGTTCTTCCCACTCATCGGTATAGATTTTATTTTGATTGATTGACGTGCGGTTGATCATCACATAAATATAAGCGTTGTGTCTATGAAGTGGTGAATCTCTATGGTCATGAATTTACATGTTAAGTCAACATTTTAATTTATTTGTTAAAGCTTGACATAATAAATTTAATAATGTAACATCATGACCACATTGGCACTTTATTAATTATCTTTTAAGTGAAATTTATTGGAAAGACTTTGCATAAAAAATTACGAAAAGTTTCTGCGCTTTTATAAATGACTCCAAAAAGAGAAATTTTTTAATTTTATTTCACGACGATAAGACATTTTGTGTATTTATGCAAGCGAGCATCGAGAGAATTGTCACCATAAAGTATTTTATGCACATACTCCAAATTAGAGAACACTCTCTTGCTTTCAGATATATGAATTTGAGGAAGAAGCGACTATCAAAAGGCACATGGCATGCTGGTTAATTATGAACATCACAAAGTCTAAATCTCTCGCAAACAAAACGATTTTTTTTATCATAAACTTCCTCTTTTCAAACTTTTTGTTCGCTGCACGTCGAAGCACTCGAAAGCCTTTTTTTGTTGTCAAGCACTGATAACGAAATCACTTAGAATAATTGAATTGTGCATAAAATGCTTTTTTTTCGCAAAAACTTTTCATAATTTATGCAACAGCGGCAACTGCTCTATTTCATTCTTCCAATTTAATAAATTGTGTTTTTCTGTTTCATATCGATTTGAAATTTATGTATTTTTAATATGATGTAGGGAAGCGAATGAGAGAGAAGGATGCACAAATCGATTTAAATTTTTTTATCAAAATTAATTTTTTCTTCTTTGCATTTTTTGTCACACTCACAGTTAATTAATTTCAGAAATTAACTTATTTTTTCCTTATCACACTTTAAATGCTTCACAGGAAGTTAGAATCAACTTTTTTAAAATTCCGTCTACTCGAGTCAACCGGCAAAATCATTCTGAAATTTACGAGATGAATTTCCTCGAAAAAAAAAAGATTTTTATGTTGTGCTGTGGCGAGAGAAAATGTGCATGCGAGAGAATCGAATGAAGAAGAATCTCAGAGAATGAAAATGAAAATTTGAGCGAGGATATGGTCATGGCATGCTATGTTTTAGAATTATTTGGAAAGATTTTTGGCGACATGTAGGTTAGAAAATATTTTTTTATTTATCTTATCTTGATTTCAATTAATTTCTTTTTAAAAAATTAAATTAAAAAATCTAGCTCACATCTTGCTCATGTGCAGATAAATACGTTCACATGATTAAACGATTTTTAATGCAAATTCACATCGCGCATCTAAACTTTTCTAAATTCAACTTAACAGAAATGTCATCGTGATAAGACTTTTTTTCGCAACGAAACACAGATCACTGTGAAAGGAAGGAAGTATTTCGCACTTTTGTTAATATGCATATGCCAACAAGGACGTATGCCAAAAATAGAGGCGATGAAAAAAAGCTCGGAAAAACATACTGTCACAGGATTGAGAAAGAAAGTCACATCGGATGAAGAAATCGTTTGTCATGAATTCAGTTTTTTTTGGCGAAAATTTCCGCTATATAGGTTTGCATACAAAAGCGTGTTTCACATAAATCTCGATTTACTATTTTTTCCTCAAATCCTCTTTTTGGACGAAGTATTTTGAATGAGAAACGGCAGTCTCTTTTGAATGAGAGCAGCGGGATTGAAAGAGTAAAAGATTGAAAAACTCAGTCATTATGTTCATTGTCATTCATTCGCATACTCGCAACTGAAGTTGTTGAGTAAACATTTCTAGAAACAATTATCTCAGCGTGACGGGAGAGAATAAAAAAAATCCTTAAAAACTTGTTATGGGACTACATATTTTTAAAAGACATATAATTATTATGAATTTTAAACAAAAAATAGTTCTAATTTTTAAAGGTTTTTCTATAACCTTAGCTCTTCTTTTTATTATTTTAATTTACATAAAAATTTACTGATTTATAAAATAATTTTGCATTCCACAAAACTTTTTAACGTACTAATTTGAATTTTTATTTATATTCTCCATTGCTAACCCCTCGACTCGACGAAGGGCTCGTTACTTCGTCACATCAATTTTTTTCAGCCATTGAAAATTTTAGTGTAAAATTAAAATAGAGATAAAAGTGACTATTTCTTTGATTTTGGCTTTAGGTAATGTTAATTCTTTTGATTAATCTCCAAATTAGTGGAAAACGTTAAAATTCAATGCAAGTAATGCCGACTGACGCTTCTAATTGAAAATGAAAATTCGAGTACACTGGCAGTGAATATTTTTGTTTTTGAGATTTCATGCCAATAAAATCGTAACTCTGAGATGAAAGTGTGAAGCATAGGGTTTAATCGCAGCTAATTGGGCATGCTGATGTGTAAAATAAGTGCTTTTGAGAACTTTTTAATCAATTTTATGCTGCTGCCATGTAAAAAAAAAGTTTTCAATGTGTTGCGAGATGATGGACTTGCTATATAGCACATTTTTTGATTGTATTAGTGCGCGATGGAATCTATGAAAATTTTTGGCGGACAATTAATTGCGTCATCGTCAGCACTTTTGAATTAAGGGAGAATGAAAGACTTATGATTAGGAAAATGTCATCGATCGAAGAGTTCAACACTCAAATTATAATTTCTCATTTTAGCTTTTGACTGTACAGCTGGGATAGAAAATTTCTGGCTCATCGAGTCTCTGATAACTTTCTTGCTTTAATGAAGACACGGCCATGACTACTGTGCAACAGTATTGTTTAAGGTAATTAATTATAATATAATTTTTAAATTCTGTCAACACAAATTTTTTATCTCCACACTTCACTTTACAGATGGAATAACCATCAGCCGAACTTTATATCAGTCTTTTCGTCACTCTTACTGAATGAGACTCTTGTGGATGTCACGTTAGCGGCTGAGGGTCGTCAATTGCAGGCGCACAAAGTTGTCTTATCAGCATGTAGTTCATACTTTCAGGTTTGTAAAATTTCTTATCAATCGATGCTAATCTTAAATTAACGTAAACTTATATATTTTATAGTCCTTATTCACAACGAATCCCTGCAAACATCCGATTGTCATTTTAAAGGATGTTCAATACAACGACCTCAAAACAATGGTAGATTTTATGTATTATGGTGAGGTGAATGTGTCCACGGAGCAATTGCCGCAAATTTTAAAGACCGCAGAGATGCTGAAGATCAAGGGATTAGCGGAAATGCCCGATGCTGCTTCGGTAACTAAGTCCGATAGTAAATCAAGCGATCATACAGACGGTAATCAGTCTGTTAGTGGAGTTGAGTCGATGTGGGGCAGTACGGAATCTCAGCAGCAGCAACAACAACAACAACAGCAAGTTCAACAGCAATATCATACAATTCGACGTACACCCTCCCCTTCAAATATGTCGCCGGCCACACGACGAAAACGATTGCGCAAAACGTCAACAGGATCAGGCTCAGCAAATCTATCGATATCGGAGAGAATTCAAGAGGAGCAAATTCAACATCATCAGCAACAGCAAGCGACCATTGACGGAAGGATGTTGCAGAAATACACACAACAGCAATCAGTCGATGTCCCACTCTCTACGTTTTCTAATGTGACGCAATCCGGCGCTATCGCCAATGTGCGTGGCATGAAAATTAATTCTAGTCCCGATCAATTACAACATCAACAAGATTCGCACGAACACATCGATGAGTCACAACATATTACGGAAATGGTAAGGATTTATTTATTGATATCCTACAAGTCGCAATAACTCTCTTATTTCTTTTAATAGAAAACTGAGGGAATTGAAAATTTGAGTTGTGTCAATCAAACGATGCCATTAGATATTTCCACCGGCAATTCAACACCCGTCAACTGTCCACCACATCAGCAACAACATAGCGGTGAGTGAAATTTCTTCTTTTTTTCTACCAAAAATGTTTAGCTCTTAACAATAGTTTTTGGTGATATGGTTTGATAAATATTAAAACTTGCGAAAAGTCAGAAAAAAAATATTTGCGTTTAATGCAGTGAAGAAGAATTGTGCAACTGCAAAAAAAGATAATATTTAAGTGTTGAGCCCATTGCGATTGTTTAAATGAACTCAGATCTCTCAATATCCACACAAAAAAAATGTAACAATAATTATTGTCGTATACGCGTGCCATTAACACGTGAGGAGAAAAAAATATACAATCATGTAAATTACTGCCCAAAGAAATTGAGAATCTAATAAAAAATGAGAGAGAAAATTTGTTGCCCATTTCCTTGAGGGATGTATGGTGATTTTTTTAGTGAGATACATTAATGTCGGCTAACTTTTTTTTGTCATTCAGTGAAAAATTTCAATATAAAAACATTTTATTTGAGGTGTTAGTGCATGAAATTACTAAAAAAACACAAAAGGCAATAATAAGTCAAGTAGCACTTATCGATGCACCATGCAATGAAAATTTTATCCTTAAATGCATTATTATTCATTCACTGCATCATAAAATAAAAATATTTTTGAAATGATTTACTTATAGAGATTTGAGTAGATTTGATAATCAAAATTATTTTTTTTACCCTATTAAGTTATAAGTTGATTTTTGATGACATGACACAAGGAAAATTTCACGGAGAAGAAAATTATAAATTTAGAAAAGAAAAATCGCCTCTCAAATATTCTTTCTCATTTTTTATTCTCTCTTCTCCTCCCAGGTGGGCAATGGGCAGTAATCGATACAAATTATTCACGCTTCGTAACATCAGCTGCAGCCGCTTTACCTACAAGCACTGTTCAACATAGCAGTACAGCTCATCATCATCATCACCATCATCATCATGAAGGAAATGCAGTGAACACGGGTGGAAATGGTGGAAATGATACAATGTCTAGCCATGGAAGTAACAACTCAAATTCCAATAATAATACCGCCATTCAATCGCAGACATCCACACCAGTTCAGCTACAATACCAAACGACGTATTCGCCGCAAATTATTGCCGTCAATCCGAATAGCATCGTCAATAACTATCCACCTAGCATATCGACACCTACCAGCCCCATCGTGCAATCGGTTTATAGTCAGCAGAGTACGCCAATACAATCCCCTGTGAATATTCAAAATTCAAACAGTGACGGTAACTCGAGTGCGAGTAATAATAATAACGTGACGAACGTTTCATCGGGCAATGTTTCGTCGGGATCTTCGGTAGCGCCCAAAAGAAAGAGGTCTGTTAATCCGCAGGGTGAAGAGAACTTCTTGCGAGCTCTCGATGCTGTACGATTCGGAGGCATTGGATTCTGCAAGTTAAGTATTTGAAAATTTCAGTCGTTTCTTCGGTGTTCTCATCTCCTCTATTCTTCGTTTTGAAAATGTTCCAATATATGTCGTAAAACTTGTTTTTTATTCCTCTCTATTCGCCTTAAAATATCTTTTAATTCCTAGCGGAACGCAATATACACTTTTTAACTTTTTTTCCAAATATATGATGAGTTAATCAGATTTACAATCCTGATTTTATCGTTAAAATTCTTGTTCCGCGACTATCATATTTCAAACATTCTTCTTAACGAAAACGAGGAGTAAGAGACATTCTAAGAAGATCAAGTAAATTTATGAATTTTTCAAAGAAGTCGTAATGATTGAGAAAAATATTCAAATATATAGGCTGCAAGACTATACGGCGTCAATAATCGAACTTTATGGCTAGAGTTTAAGAAGCGAGGATATCCGATCAGTCGACCGAGTATAAAGAGTCGAATAAAGACAGAACCGAACATGAGTCCTCCACCTGCGCCTTCAACGCCAAGCGCAGAAGAGAACACGATGGAAAATTATGAATCAAATATTCAGCAACAATCAATGGCAGGTCCTTCCTCCTCGTCATCGGAAACATCGGCAACTCCAATTATGTGTCCGCCTCATCATCCCATGGGTGTGATGGGCTTTCTAGATACGCGACATGTAGACTTTACGGCAGCAACTCTCCAGCACCAAATGTCACGGCAACGCTATCCTGATGGCAATACGGTGAACATGAATCCGGGCTCCGTGAATATACAGGGCATTAACTTCAATTCCATGTAGATGTTGATTATCATTGGAAATAATTAATTAATTAAATTCCAAAACACGCCATGATTTTAAGTTCAAAATGTTAATAATTTCTGGGTCTTATATTAAAATACGATTAGAAAAAATAATATCATTAAACAAATTCAAAATGATTTGTGATCCATGTAATTTTTTAATTTTCACTTGGCTTTTTTTAAATTTAATTTGTCATCGACTTAAATAAAGCAAACAAAAAATGAAGCTTTGAAAATTAATGAATTGACTAAAATATTTGTTCTTCTGGAACACGCACATTAAAAACTTTTTTTTTTTGACAATTTAAGTTAAATTTTTTTCTTTTTTGTTAGAAAAATCATTCTCATTAACATATTTAAAATCACTTTCTTCGGAGTGACTTAGCTTCAACTTTAAATAATTAATTAACGAAAAGAGATATTAACTGTAAAAGAGAAAAATTGTGTACATAACGAAATGGACTTAAGCAAGTATGGCAAACCCTACTTTTGAAATTATTTGTTGAATTGAACTTTATAAATAGCTTTTCATGTTTTATCAATCACAAAAACACACAAAAAATAGAGGACATGCTTTTCCGTTTTTTATAACTAAATGAAATTTTGTAAATAAATTACATTTAAATTTTATTATGTGAAAGCCATAAAATTGCATTCAAAATGAACAAAAGAAGGAAAGCTTAGAAGGCAAAACTTAATTAAATGTTGATAGATTTTTAATGAAATCACAAACACACGATACAAAGGCTCTCGAGCAATCTTTTTTGTTTGCTGTAGCGATCGTGGTAAAAATTTTAGTGAAATTAAATTGTAGTAGCATGAGTAATCAATTTTTAGGCATTTAGGAATCATTAAAACTCTCTCTCACACACAAAATCTGTTTTTATAGTTTTTTTTATAAAAAAAATTGGTGATAATTTAAAGTCCCAGTACATAATACAAAAATTTATACTCTTAAGAAAAATTTCAACCCATAAAATTTATGACATCAAAGGGAGGATTGCTGCAATTTGACACCACAAAAAGAATTGCACTTGTTTAGTTTTTTTGAATGGAAATGCAGATGTAAAATAATATAAAATGAATTGACTTTAAAAATCTCTTTATTTATTTTAATGAAACAATTTTAGCTGTCATATTTCCTCTTCTTTCCCTTTATTTCTTGTTAAATTTATTTTTATCAATCACTAAAAAGTATATATCGTAATACCTCACATAATCAAGAGTTATTTTTATTATATGATCGGAGGTGAAATTAATTGATGCCTGTTACTTCCCTTTAGTTTTGTTTCAACATGTGAAAAAAATCATTTAATGCCTCACTTTTCCTGCCTAGCGATTAAATGAAATAAAATTTTGGGAGCATTTTAGAAAAAAAATATCTCGTTGTCTCTGTTTTGTTTATCGCATGGCCACTCAAGTCAATCCTGAAAATATTTTATGCTTGCTATTTGTTAATTAAATATGCAAGTTAATTAAGCAACTAAAAAAAATGATTTTACAAGCCACCATAAATACAATTTACACACAACTCACGATGATAAAATCATGTAAAAAGTAATTTTAAAGAGGATCTTGAATGAAAGAAAAAAAATCATTTGAAAGATCAATGATAGATGCCCATTTTAAGAAAATAAATAAATTATAAAAGTGATTTGAATTTTTTTCTGACTTTTTCGCAATTACATCTTATGAGCTTATTTAAAAACTTTATTCATTTAGCTCAATTGCAACAACTGCCGCAACAATCACATCATCAGATCATTCAACAGTCACAACCTGAATTGCTTTTCACCTCGTGTTCATCAATTTCTTCGCCTTCTTCACCCATGTCACTGACTCTCTCTTCGCCAGCAATCATAACACAATCGAGTGGAAATATTTCAACTGCTAACAACAGTGGCATGGGAAGTAAGCGTGGTCGTCTCTTGATTAGACAACAGCGAGTAAAGAAGGATGGCGATCAGACGGGTGATTTGGAGACTCCTGAAGCTGGAATATATTCGGAATATTTGCTTTCAGTGCCATCGTCGTCATCGTCGTCGGGAGCGAAAATGGAGCGTCACGCTTCAGAGCCCTCGCCAGCCACTTCATCTGGTCTCATAGCCTCCATGCCATCGGGAAATTTACTAACCGTTCCAACACATTCTTCATACTTGATAAAGCAACATTCGCATCCTCTGCTGCCAAGTCAACAATCATTGTCATCAAGCACTTCATACACGCTCACTCGTCAGCTCTCTCAGCCCATCCAGACGACATCACAAATTGTAAGCGTTACAGCAACGTCGACAACGCACGGAGCTCAAGATATTGCGGCCAGTGGTCAATTATTGCAATTTCATCATCAGAAACATCCCGTCGTGAGGAGTCACACAATGCCTCACTATACCGTCACTGATATGGAGCTTGGTGAGACGACAAAAATTCAATCGACAATTACATCAAGTCCCACCGTAGTGATCATACCCGACATGCATAACGAACCATCTTCTCATGCACAACAGTCGTCTCAACAACATTCAAATTTGGCTCAATCGCAATTGCATCAGCAATATCAGAAATCATCATCACATCATCTTCAATTGCCATCGATTCGTGTCAAGTCGGAAGAACTTCAACGGAGTGTGTCATCGCCATTGGTAAATTTAATTAAATTTGAATAAAATATATTTAATTTGATGTTAAATTAAATTTAGGCATCAACACGAAGTGAATTATCATTTGAAAATCAACCGCGCTCAAGTCATTGTCCCACGCTTCGGCCAGGACCCGCGCTTGGCTGTAACTTTTGTTGGAACACAATTGACGCTCACGGAAGAATTTTGCGACGAAAGACAAAATATCACTGTCCCGAATGCCAAACGAATTTATGCATAGTGCCGTGTTTCCAGGAATATCACGAGCGACAATCGGCAGAGGGCGGAAATGAAGCTCCAATGCCCACAAAAGCGAGCGGTCATAAAGGTCTCAAATCATCTCAAACAATGTAAGTGAACTTTGCAATGTCCCATCTCTCTTACATAAAAAAAAGAGTTTTTAAATAGAGAAATTTAAACTGTGCCCTAAGAAAAAATTGACTTACATATTTAGATAAAAAAAAATTGGTTCTCATAAATTTTTAAATGTGGTGTGACATTGTAACTTCCACAAAAGTAACGAGACTTGTGGACGAGAGGATTTTTATTGATGTTAACTGTGAACTTGTCATCGTTAATTGCCCAACTTTTTGGAAAAATTTGTGAAATATAAAAAAAATATTTGGTCACAAAAATCAATTTGTGATTTTTGTCTGTAGTTTTTAAAAAAAAATATTGTTAATTATATTTTTGTTTTTTGGAGTTAATTTTTGTCGCGGTATGCAAAAGCATACGTTTTTAGTGTACCTTAATTATGAAAAAAAAGTTTTAAAATTAAGAATTGAAGATGAAAAAATTTTAAGAATTATTGATGGCTAAATTTTAAAAAAGTCTTGCTGTAAAATTTTTAAATTCAAAACGAAAACTGAGTTTACAAATAAGCAAATTTTGTTGATTAAATTGAAATTGATCAAAAAATTTCTTTAATTAATTTCAATAAAGTTTGACAAACATACCGAAAAAAAAAATTGATTGATCGGTGAAAATAATTTGCTTAAACAAACCTAAAACGGAAATTTTCAATTAATCGAAAATTCTCGTAAATGCAGGAACCTAAAAAGAAGAGAAAAAATATATTTTTGACACAAAAAAAGAAAAAAAAACTATTTTTCGATGATGAAAATTTTATTTTCATCTCTAGCTCGATTTTAATCTTAAATTGACCAAATAAAAATAAAATTCTTGTTTTCGATCGAATGTCACTTCAATAAATTTCCATCATATCAAAGTGAGAAAAAATTAATTCGTGTGTAATTAATGTCATCTCGTTCGTTGTTGTAAAACTTTATCAATATAAAAATTCCAAATGAAATCAATTAATTAGTAAATATCTGTACCTGATGATTACATACACACAGAGAGAAAATTTGATGGAAACATATTGAAGTACTTTTGAGCACCTCTACTTTTAGTTTAAAAGAAAAATTAATCAAATAAATTTCATTAAAAACTTTGTCAAAGAAAAATGCCATGAAAAAAAAATGGAAAAAATTTGTTGATGTATTTTTTCGATGAAATAAACGAAAGAAAAATTAAATGATTTTTTCATCGTTCTCGATGAGCTTTTTCATTGTGTTCTCGTAGGCTAATCACAAATTCAAAATCCTCGTGACATTTTTGACACTTTAATGGAGTACGAGCAACGTTTTGGAAGCAATGCCTTTGATGATGATAAGCTGGATTATTTTCGTTGATGAAACGATTACAAAATTTGCACCTCTCAGGTTTGAACGTGTCAATTTTAGCTTTCTTCAACTTTGGCTCGACATCTAAATTTTTCTTTTTTGCAAGCGATACCGAGTGTGTCCTTCGAAGTGAACTCATCTCATCAGAGTCAGATTCTTCTCCTTCGAAAATTGTCGATATTGAAGAGTTCATCGAAAAATCATTAATAATTTCGTCAACAGCTGTGTCCTGGCTCATTTGTGTGGCTAACGAAATATCGAGCTCATCTTCATAATTCCTCCTCACTTGTGGTGTCTCATCAACGAACGATAAATTAATTTTCAGATAGCTTGCCGCTCGTTTGAATTCCAATATTTGATCAGCCTTTATGTCAACTTTCCCGCAGTAAAAATATTCCAGAATTTTACGAAGTATTCCATGGCTAATATCTCGCAGTGCAATTGTCGTACATGAAATATTTTGACAGTCGAGGACATTGAAAAGATCCTCGAAGTACTGAGATGAAGCTATTAAAATTAGCTTGTGACATTTTATGATATTTTTGTTGTCGCCCGCAATCAAATATGTGTCGGTGAATTTTTCTTCATGCAAAAATTGATAGAATCTTTGAAAGTTTATTGAATTATTTTCAAATCTCTCCATTATATCCTTGTTTAACTTTAACTTAGCTTGAATTATGAAATGACGAAATTTACATTGAACACGTGACAGGTAGAAAATTTGACCGTTAAATTCAAATCCAAAACTCCGAAGGGATCGTACATGAATAATTTTTAAGCGAGCAAAAAAAAATATTATTTGAGCAATTGAAAAGCGACATTTCTCATCTGGATCAAAAAAATTAAAATTATCGTGTAAATACGAAAATTATTTGATAGCAGAAGCTGCCAAAGCACAAAAGGATACTAAAGACACAGTGTGAGAACAAAATCATGGCGAGTGCAAAGAGCAGTAATCAGAAAAGTGCACAAGAAGAAATTTTATCTCAATTTCAACTTTTGCGGAATGAACAGAGGAACTTAGTCAATAATTTAAGCACACTCGAGCTGGATCTTAAGGAGCATAAGTGAGTTATCTTATAACTTAATTCAAATACTTTCGAGAAGTGCAAAATTTTCTTTTCTATTTTTAACCTCAACTTGAAGTCATTATTTCGCTAATATTAAAACTTCCTCATTTTATGATCATTGACCGAAATGTGTCTGAAAGATTGCCAAAAAACCGCCCAATTCCCACATATATGCATAATTACAATTTTTATGTCTCCTTTTAGAACTGTCATC
The DNA here is from genome assembly GCA_038502055.1 of Tanytarsus gracilentus. Classification (NCBI taxonomy): domain Eukaryota; kingdom Metazoa; phylum Arthropoda; class Insecta; order Diptera; family Chironomidae; genus Tanytarsus; species Tanytarsus gracilentus. The sequence continues at coordinate 4,140,353 of JAXRKN010000037.1, forward strand.
GATACGCTGAAAGGAGTTGATGACAATCGAAAGTGCTTTCGATTAATTGGGGGTGTTTTGTGCGAGCAAACGGTGAAAGAGACACTGCCTAATCTGATACATAACAAGGAGCAGTTAGAGAAGCTTATTGATAGCGGGAAGGATCAATTAACCAAAAAAGGCATTGAAATCAATAAATTTAAAGAGGAACACAATATTCGGGTACGCGATGAATCAGAACCTGCAGCAAAAAGCGAGCCCAAGACCGCCGAATCCAGTGGTAAAAGCAATGTTCTCGTTTCTTAACCAGTTTAATTTAAAATTCATCACACGATATCATTTCTATTTAATAATATAATTTTTATTCATAACTTTGTTCATTGCATTGAGAAACAATTTTTGAATTTTCACTTTTCTCTATAACAAAAAAAAAATCTTGGCTCCCACAATTAACAGTTAAAAATTTTGAACTCTCTTATCTTTTCGTCGCCATTAAAAAAAATTGCAAAAAAACTCCTTGAATAAAATTTAATTTGTCGAAATTTAACTTGATTCCCGTTTAAAGTTTATTTTGCCACCAGACTTTTCCTGTAATTCAATATTTGTGATTTTTATGTCGTGAGAAATTGCCTTGCACATGTCATAAATTGTGAGGGCTGCCAATGAGACGGCCGTAAGTGCTTCTATTTCAACTCCCGTTTTACCAAAGCACTCAACAGCCGCTTCAATCCTTACGACTTCACCATCTAGTTGAACATTAACTTTTACCGATGACAATGGAATGTTATGAGTCAGTGGAATTAAATTCGACGTATTTTTTGCTCCCATAATGCCGGCAATTTGTGCAACTGTTAGAACGTCGCCCTTCTTCATAGTGTTGCTAGCGATTAATTTTGATATTTCAGTTCCAACAATGACTTCACCTTGAGCCACCGCTCTTCTCTTAGTTTCCTTCTTATCGATGACATTGACCATTTTCGCTTTTCCAGTTTCGTCGACATGCGTTAAATTTAAAGTGTTTGTAGAATAAAGACGTACTTGATATGGTACTTTAGTAAAATAACTTGTGTTAATGTTGAAAATGCTCCTTAAACCTAGAAGAAGTTTTTTGAAATTTTAACGTTTATATTTTATTTGTGAACAATTTTCTCACCTAATAACAATATCAAAATGCAAAATCAACCGCCAATGAGAATCATCGGTCGATTTTCCATATTGGAAAGATTTAACATCCCTATAGCAACAGCAACATTAACATGGCTGCATATAAAAATTTATTAACATTAATTTCTCACCTGCATGCTGCTTCTTCTTCCGCATGACTGAAGCTCCAATTAAGGCAATTAAATCATCCTCCGAGCATCCATGTCTGATTGCGTCACGTAGGGAAATTTCTTTATTGCCAAAGAGGCAAACTTTTAGATTTCCATCGGCCGTAATTCTAAGGCGATTGCATGAGCCACAAAAGTGTTCGGTCATTGAGGTGATGAAACCAACTTGACCGGCATGTCCAGGCACCTTGTAAGCTTTTGATGTGTCATTTGGAGCATTTGGAAGTTCGCTAAATTCAGGAAATTTTTGTTGGATCTTTTCTAGCATTTCTTTGAACGAAACCATTTTATCAGTTTGCCATCGATTGCCAGAAAATGGCATGTACTCAATAAACCTTATATCCACCATCCTATCTTTTGTCCACTCAACAAAATCACAAAGTTCATCGTCATTAAAATTCTTCATTACCACACAGTTAACTTTTGGCTTATAGCCAAGTTGGACTGCAAGGTCAATGCCGGCGATTACGCGCTCAAAACCTCTCCTACGAGTGATTTCTTCATATTTCTTTGGCTTCAAAGTGTCGAGTGAAATGTTGATTGCATCCAATCCAGCTCGTTGATATGCTACAAGATTTCTAGTTAGTACAAGCGCATTTGTAGTTATGCTGACATTCTCGAGCTTTGGAATTGCTTTTAACTGCGCAATAATTTCAACTAAATCTTTTCGGATTGTTGGCTCGCCACCAGTTAATCGAATTTTTCTCACGCCCTGCTCAACAAAAAGCTTCGATATGAGAATAATTTCGTCGGTGGTCAGCAAATGAGATTTTGGCGAGAGCTGAACACCCTCGGCAGGCATGCAATATTTGCATCTTAAATTGCACTTTTCGGTCAATGATATTCTGAGATAAGAATGGAAGCGGCCAAATGAATCAAGAAGAGGAGATGCTTGCTAAAACATTTTAAACTAAACTTTTAAATTTAAATTTTTAATAAAATTGAACTCACAATTTTAGGTGTTCTTTTAGGCCTTGACAATAAAATTTTATCGTCATCATTATTTTTTACATCGACATATTTTTCAAGTTTGAGCGATTCTGACGATGATTGTCTTATAAAGCTTTGCCATTGCACTCTTTTCGTGCTTTTGAGGAAACTTTTTTTAAAAAAGCTGCGTAAATTCATTTTTACTTTAAAAAAATTAAATAGTTCCACTCAACATTGAGCTGATCACCACTTATCACTAATTTACTTAGCGGGAAAGTCTCGATAGAGTGTAAAGTTTATAAGCGCGAAAATGATGATTTAAATTTTTTTTCGCTGATATTTTTTTAATGGAAAGAGTTTTTTAAACTTTCAAAATTAACGGTTGAATTTTTTTTAAATTTTTATAAACTGCGCTTTTCATCACTTTACAATTCTAGCGACGATCAACAGGTAACAAAAAATACAAATAATGTCAGATTATTTGCAAGCATTTTTAAATGGCGATCCATTGCCAGTGCCAAAGAAACGCTTGATACCTAGTTTCTCCGTTAAGGCACGAAGGTTCGGTGAAAGTAGTGTCAAAGAAGAAAGAGATCGCAGTCAAAGTTTTGTAAGTAGAGTTTAAGATCCAGTTGAAAAGATCCAGTAAATTTTTTGATATTTAATTTTAGAACTACGCAGAAAAACTTAGAGCTCAGGAAGAAAATGAGATACTGACCAAAATTCTCAATCGACCGGCCGATCAGACACTTGGAATCAACGAAGAACAAGAAAACTCGGCAATTCCACCAACAAATGATGTTTTTCTGAAATATGAGTTCGATTTGGAACCAGTTAAACTTCCAATTCATGATAAACGTCAAGAAATTCTCGAGCAACTCGAACGAAATGAAGTAATAATCATCAGAGCTACCACTGGAAGTGGAAAATCTAGTCAAGTTCCACAATATATTCTCGAAGAGGCCCATCGAAATAAGAAAAATGTTAATATCATTGTGACACAACCAAGAAGAATCTCGGCACAGTCACTCGCAAGTCGTGTCGCGCTAGAGAGAAAATGTGAAGTCGGTTCTCTTATTGGCTACCAAATTGGACTTGATAGAAAGGTTAGCAATACAGACACACGATTGCTTTACTGTACCACCGGTGTTTTTCTACAAAAGCTTATAAACGAGAAAACATTGAAACGATGGAGTCACTGTATAATCGATGAAATTCATGAGAGAGACATGGACATGGATTTCGTGCTGTTAATTCTTCGTAGATTGATGTCAGCTAAGCATACGGGAACAAAGTTAATTCTCATGTCTGCAACAATGGAAACTGAAAGCATTTCAAATTACTTTATGAACTATTTCTCTCCAAAATCTGAATTCAAACCGGCCATTCTAGATCTCAAAGTTCCGCGTCCGCATCCAGTAAAAGTTGACTATCTCGATGCATTCAAGCGTCAGGAATATTTTGGCGTACTCAAGGAATTTATCGACATTAAAAACCCATCGATTGAGCCAACAATGTACACGGCAGGTGTTGAAATTCTTAAATTATTAGCGGATAAAGGAATGAAGTCCTTCTTGATTTTTCTTCCCGGCTGGTATGAAATTGAGAATTTCTACCATGAGCTTCTAAAGGTGAATCAAATTCTTGTTCGTTTCACTGTAATTAAACTGCATTCCACGATGGGAATGGACGATATCAAGGGACTGTATAATCAAAATGTTGAGAGAAAAATTATAATCTCGACAAACATCGCAGAGTCTTCGATTACAATTCCAGACATTGATTTTATCATAGATTATTGCCTCATGAAACACCTGGAGACTGAAACTTCATCGAATCTCACTCAATTGAAGATGGTTTGGGCATCAAAAGTTAATTTACGACAGCGAGAGGGTCGTGTCGGTAGAACCAAGCATGGACAAGTGGTAAGAATGATTTTCGAAGAGCATTTTGAAAAAATGCCCGATGAGGCGCCCGCTGAAATGCAAAGAACATCCCTCGAAGCAGTCATACTTAAAGCGAAGCAGTTGAAAATGGGAAAACCAATCGATATTTTGGGCCTAGCTCTAAGTCCACCACCTCGTCACGCAATTATCGACGCAATCCTCGTCCTTAAAGAGCTCGGAGCCTTAACTCGCCACAATGAAAACGGATTTGATTTTGAGGATGGAGATTTAACTTTTGTTGGTGAAATCATGAGCAATGTGCCGGTAGATGTACGCCTTTCAAAATTAATTGTTCTCGGCTACATGTTTAATGTCCTGAAAGAAATGATCATCATTGCAGCAGGTCTTAGCGTTCGATCGATCTTCAAACAGAGTAGCGTCAAACGAATGGATACATTCGAAGCTAAATTCACATTTGGCAGTGGAAGTAGCGACGTATTGGCGATTTTAAATGTCTACAAGACATGGACTAAATTCATGGAGGAAAAGCATAATAAGTTGGAACAGAAAAATTTTGAGTTTCAAAATCACCTCGATGTGCGTAACTTGAGAGACATGAACGCTCATATTCACGATATAATGAAGCGATTGGAGCAGCTGGGCTTCAGCAAAAAGAGTTTGATGGAAAATCGAGTTGAAAAGTACAGCGAGCGAATGTTTTTGATCAAGATATGCATTGCTGGTGAGCTTATAATAAATATCATTTAAAATATGTTTTTAACACTCAATTATTATTTAGGCGCATTCTATCCAAACTTTTACATTTTCGGAGGCGACATTCCCGATCGCGATGCATTCAATACGCTCAACTATAAAAATCCTTGTCATACCATCTACTACAAGAGCTTCCAAAACAACCATTGTGGAGATCTCTATAAGAATCAAATAATCGAGCATCTGTTGAACAATGAAATTATCAAGACAGCCGATGATGCGGAAATTCATTTTGACACGAATTCTACACGCGTTGTGGTAGAATTTAAAAATCTCAGAAATGATGAAGACGTTAAAGTACCCGGTGATGTTAAATTTGAAGTGTATAAGGCTTTAAGATTTGCGCGGCATCATGGAAAGTATAATCTTAAGTTGGAATTATCTAGCATTGCCAAAGAGAATGATTATTTGCAAAGGAAACGCTACAAAACCGAGGAGGGATGTAATAAAATGAAGAAAGACGATGGACAATGTATTTATCCCAAGGCAAGAGCAAGTGTGGTTGGATATGTCACTTCCGTATGTATTATAAACCGAAATATCACTTTAAATTTTATATTTAATTTTTTTTAGATAATTTCTCCTGGAAAATTTTACATTCAACCCGAGGTAGGTCGCGAAAAACTTCACAAATTCAAGTCCAAAATATTGATTCCCTCCGCCTTAACACAAATCGGAGACTTGCGAGAATGTGTGCGTGAAAACTTGATTATCGTTCGGAATATGAAAAATGAATTTTATCGAGCTCAAATTATTGAATCGCCGTACCAGAACAAGCAATTTAAGGTGCGTTTAATTGACTTTGGAAACAATGTAAGATGTGAATTTGAAGATTTTTACACGTTCATCGGATCAACGCGTGAAGAAAGACGAGAGCTTCTTAAAGGATGCTTTCGTTATCCTCCGTTGTGCTTTGAGGCGAAGCTCGCTGAGTGTAAGCCCGCTGTTATTTATCAAACTGGATGGTCCTCGAATGCAACCGACAAATTTAAGGAGATTATTGATGAAGAGACTAAAGCAGGAAGGAAAATCGATATTAAAGTTTATGCGTTCAACAACTATGACAAAGTGGTATCGGTTTATTTGAATCTCAATGAAACTATGAATCGTCGTGCGACGTCTGTCAATCATTTAATGTCTCTCTATGGATATACACAAATTGCCAACGAGTCTTACATCTATCAAATTAGCCGTGTGACCGATGAAATTAAAACTAATGCGAAAAATGAGCATTTTGACTTTAAGGACTACAGTGATGCGCCGAGGGGTTTTGATAAACTCACACTTACCGGCCCTATTTCAACTTTTTCACACAATAATTTCGAGAGAACAACTCATTGCCACGAATCTGACATTACAATTGATCCATGGAGTGTAAATTCAATTCTTATCGACCCCTATCCATTTGATGGAATTCGTAAGGTCATGGTAGCTGCGTGTCGCTCAAAAAATGACAAAGGAAAAATTACTCTACGTCATACGACTGTCCTTCCACACGTGACCGGAATGGCATGTCTTCTCGCTCTCATCTTTTGTCCAACTGCTCAGTTTCGATATGATAAAAATTTTAATCGATTTACATCCATTCTGACTGGCTTGGGCTGTTCCTTCGATGGAAAGTCTTACTATAAAGAACACGATTGTCTCTTTCACACCGATGTTGATCTCGACGCCGAAGACATTGCGAATATCAATGAACTACGCGAAATAATGTCCGAGTTGATGGAGAAATTTCAGTTATCCAATGAAAACTACCGTGAAGAACTTGCTGGTAGAGCTCAGGATAAACTTTTTGAGATTATGCAACGAAATCGAGCACAAATTGGCGCGACCTTAAGAGACGGTTATTCCTGGAATGGCGAAAATGCACTCAAAGAAGATTACAACGAGAAAATGCGAATGTTTCCAAGCCTTAATCCTCGATCACTACAGCCTTACTCAATTGAACGATGGAAAACGCTCAAGAATCTGAACGAGGAATTTGAAGAAAAGGCAAGCACAAATGTCCGTGATGAGTGTCTCGATTGTGTCCTTTGCGATGAGCGAGTTGAAACTCTTTATGAGCTTAAAATTCACGTTCTCAAGTCAAAACATGCTAATCTCGTCATTAACTTGGAGAAATCAAAGCCCGAAGAACCCGCCGTTGGAAGAAAGCGAGAGTATCGTTACACAGTCGATAGCGAATGCGGTAATCAAAGCCAAAGAACTGTTAAAAAGGAAAAATACGACTAATTTGTGATAATAATATTTTTCAAATAAATGAATTTATAACTCGTATTTATTGTATGTGTAAGTTTATTAGAAACATTTTATCCAAGTTTTCTTTTTGCTAAATTATCTCGCATAAGTAAAAGTTTACTCTGCCATGCTGAGACATTTGATGAACTTGCATCCTCATCTATCTGTGCGTAAAGGTCATTTTTAAATTTTAATGACTTAATTTAATTCTTGAATATTATTTTCCAAAAATTCTTCATAGTTTTTTTTGAGCGTACAGTCACATTTGCAGTTCCAACACTTGTTTTTTAAAACAGTAAGGAATTCTGATTTTGAGACCAAAATCATCTTTTTGAAACTTTTCTCAAATGCATTTCCTAGATAATAATTTTCGAAATATGAATTTTCGATGATTGTCAACCTTTTATTGCGATAGACAAAATTCAGGACGAAAAAATCCGGTCTATAAAAATATGATTCTCTATAAATTTCATGAAAAAGATTGAGAAGTTCTTTTATAATTCTCAACCGTTTGTGGCGATTTTTCGACTTGTCAAGTAACGTTTTCAAATTAATTCCGATTAAATTTTTTTTAAGAAAAATTACTCTATCATTAATATTTAATATTTGGAATGAATTTTTATCAATCCTGTTCTGCTGTGATTTGCTTTTGCATGCAATATTTTGAAATTTATTAGAAAAGGTGTATGCAAGCATATTGTAACGATAAATACGCAACGGCACTATCTTTATCTCAATTTCCGATGATTTCAGATGACTAAAAATTTCATGATTGAGATTAATTTTTGCGGGAATTGTCACAAAGTTATCGACTCCATGATAACTTTCAAAAATTTCCAGAAGTTTTTCTTCTTCCACCAATTTCATTAAAATTTCTTTCGATGGCTTAGGAACAGATGATAGATTATTTATTTTATGGAGCGTAAATTTCTTAGCGTCATCTTGAACTTTTTTATGAGCCAAAGTTTTTGCAACACATTTTCTTTCAGGTTTTTCTTTCTTTAGACTCGAAAGAGTAAAGTCGTCGAATGAAAATTCGTCAATTGAAGTTTGACTAGTCATGAAACTTTTTTTCGTACACTTAATTTAAAATTCAGACTTGAACTGAAAATAAAAAATATTGATTTTATCTTTTAAAGAAAAGAATATCAAAAAATTATGAAATACATGCAACATTGTGAAATTATCTTTTGTATAAAATAGCTCGAGGGAAAAAAAGTAAAAATTAGTTTGTTTTGCGCATTTACTTGTGAACGACTATAAAGTTTGGAAAAGTGCAACTTTTTGGTAATTAACAATTTTATTTGACTATAAAAAAACTATTTGATTATTTTTTTAGATGACTGACACAGATAGACCAAGTTCCTCACTTTTTGTCAACTCGTTTAGTAAAATGAGTAAGAAGGACAGAAATGGCAAAAAGCACTTCGATAAGCAGCAACAAATTAAATTTAAAAAGATCGAGCTTTTACCAATAAATTATTCAACGAAACAAATTCTAATGAGAATGATAAAAAAGCCTTCTGGAGTTCATCAAGTTACGGATATCGTGAGAGTTTTAAAAGCTGATAAAAAATCAGTTACGATTCAAGCAAAAATCTTCACCCAAGAAAATACGGTAGAAGATGTAGTCGTTAAAATTTTGAAAGAATCTAACAAAAAAAATTGTGATTTGAACATGTGGTGCAGAGGAGAAGACGGAAAAGTTAAAAGCGAATCGTTAGAACTTTTTCATCATGAAAATATTGTGATCATGAAGATGCTTAAAAACGCGAAAACTTTAGAACAAATGCTAGATAAATCAAACAACATTCAAGAGATTTTTGAAGAGATCATTGGCCTTATTCGTGACTCAAAAGATATATGCTGGGATTTCTGGAAAACTAATTTGGGATCATGCTTGAAAAAAATTGTGCATCATGACGGCAAATGGAAAATTTTGACTTTACATTTTGAAAGAGAGCATTACGATAAAAAGGATTTCATGAGTATGAATCTAGCTGAAGTCATTGAAGTTTTCAGTTTTTATGGAATGAACAAATATGAAATGGAAAAAATATTTATGAAAACCATTCGTGAAAGATATGACAGTCATTTGTCATATTGCTATAGCAGTAAAGTTTTTAAATTTGTACACGAAAAATACTTTCTGGAAAGGTGTAACGATTTCAAGCAGTATGTCTTGTATTAATTTTTTAATGTATTTTTCAAATAAAAAAAATCAAATTTTATTCATTTCTTTTTGCAAAAAAACTTTTATGTTGCTTTCTCGAAATTGTGAGGTCTTCGATCGGTGTGAAATATTTTTCCATGACTGTAAATACTGCCATTCTCTTCCATTCGATGTTGTTCCACTGAGCTGTTTTCATAACCTTTAAAAATTGAATCCTTAATTCATTTTCAGAAACACCATGCAGATGAAACAGTTCAATTAATAGTGAAATATTCGCGATAAAATCATTTTTATGATGAAAGTGCGATGCATCAGTTGGATTGATAAAAATCCAATTTCCATTGGAGAAAATAATTTTTTTTGATGGGTTAACCTTCAATTTCCAAAAGTTTTCATCTTTCGTGCGAATGTCATGAATTTGCTGCAGTATTTCTCCAAATATTTCCACAAAATCTCTTTTAGAGTTGGTTTGCAAAATTTCTGAAAATGTCTTAGCATGTGGAAATTTTTTCATGACAGTCACATTTCTGTTTGTTAAAATTGTCAACGATTCACGAACAAAAAAAGAACCAATATTTTTGGAATTTTGAGAAACGTTTGATGAATTTTTGGTATATGCTTGCAATTCATAAAACTTTGTGTTTACATCAGGTAAGATTTTGATTACAACTTCATCAGTTTCCATTGAGAGCTTTGAAAAAGCTTTCATGTTCAAATTGATTCTTCCAAGAAGCGTAAAGGATCCATTTTCACTCTTTAGCACTTTGGTGATGTCTAATAATTTTTCACTAACAATCAATGTTGTAAGATTTTCTTTTGATGTCACTGACAATGATAAGTTTTCAATTTTTTCTAAAACTTTCAAATTTAAATGATTTTTAAGCTTATGTACTTTTGAGTCATGTCTTTTGCTTGATTTTGACATTTCAGAATTTTTGTTAAATCTCACTTCTGCTTCTTAAAATTATTTAATTTAACTTCTCTGTTTGAAATTTTGTATTACAATGTTCTCACTTAATGAAAAATATAAAAACTATTTCACAATCTTGAGTAAGCGACAGAGATTGGCAATTACATTGCAATCTCGAGTAAAATTTACATTACAAAAAATTACATATTAATTAATTATATTTTAATACAAAGTTCATGTTATTTCTCATTAAATTTTTTGTATTTGTCCAACTCTGGTAAGCGTAAGATAATTAAGTAACGTTATTTTTCAAATTCATGAAATGAAACCTCGATATAAAGTCAGTGTTATTAATGATTCACCAAGGGGATTTTCTCTTGGGCGGCGGGCTGCGGGCTGCGTTCAGGCGGCCTCAAAAAAGCTAGGCGGCCCTTGGCGACTCTGGGCGGCTCTAGGCGGCCCGATATTTGCTTAGGCGGCTCTAGGCGGCCCGATACTTGCTTAGGCGGCTCTGGGCGGCTCATATTATTTCTAGGCGGCTAATTTTTTCAGGCATAATATAGAAAAAATTAAGCTATTTTATGCAGCATGCCTTATTGTATGATTTTATACTTTTTGCAGCATAACTTTTGATGCAAAGAGTAATACAATTAATTACTCTTATTATAATAAATTCTTAAATTTAAAGTAAAAAACTTATCAAAAAAATTTAAAGGGACGGGAAAACACTACATAAAAATAAGAAATTTTTTGTAATTTATGTAGTCATACAAAAATTGATTTAGATAAATTACATAAACTTACATAAATTTACATAAATATATTTTTTATGTAAATTTATGGAATTTAATTTTTTTTGATGAAAATATTAACGTTTTTAAAGGCATGATGAAAATGAAAAATTAAAAAATTTAAAATAAAGTAAATCAGAATAAAAATTTCTGAAAAATTAATTTAATAGATGTCCGTAATCAAAAGAAAATAAGTTAAAGAGGTTAAGTTTAGCATCAGAAATAGCTTTAAATCTTGCAAAGCCTGATCGATTCGATCAATTTTTTGAAGGAAACCATAATTAATTTTTACAAAACTTTATTTTTTAATGGATATAATTTATTGGATAATTTCAAGGAATTAAAAAACATTAAAAAAATTATTTTGTCTTTTGTTTTTTATTTTTGTACGATTTATCTAATTTATGGAGCCATACAAACAAAAATCTACATTAATTACCTAAATTTTATAATTAACATAAATTACATAAATTTTAAAATTTATGTAGTGTTTTTCACATCTGCATCTTTTTATTAACGTTAATTTTTTTTAATTTGAGGATATAAAAGCAAACAGTAGGTGTAGTAAAAAATGGGTCCAATTAAAATTTGTTCTAAAAAGAAATTAAAATTTTTAAGAGTGGGTATTAAATTAACGATTTTATAATAAAAAATCCAAAAATTAAAACCGCATGTCAATAGATTAAATTTTGAGTGAGTAATGGCCCATCAAAGTTTGTAAATACCGCATTCCTTTAAAGAAACACCCATGGGTTGAGATTTTTTAAATTATTTTTTCGTGTTTTTAGGATAAATGTCCGTAAGAAAAAACTAACTCTTGAATTTTGAAAAATCAAGCGAAACTTTTTCAAAAAAAGATAAAATGTGATGCTGTTATTTAAAAGTAATATACTTGACATATTTTATTTCGCACTGACGTTTTTTGATACAAATAATTGCTTTAGTGTGTGGTTTTGTCGTTTAAAATCTCCAGGCGGCCTAAAAATTTGCTAAGGCGGCCTTAGGCGGCTCTTCAAAACACCGGGCGGCTCTAGGCGGCCCCAGGCGGCTCTGGGCGGCTCAACTTTTTCCAGGCGGCTCGGGCGTTTCTCAAATTTTTTCCGCCGCCCGAGTAAATTTCCCCCCGTGATTCACTCAGTTTACATTCGCCTACCTATTGCAAAAAAAAATTAAAAATGGATGAGAATAATTTTGACGTTTTAAAAATTGTTGGAAAGCAAAGTGATAAATTTAATTTGCATAAAGTGCAATTAAAATTTGACAATCAACGAAAGTTTGTTGTCAAAAAAATTGAAGAACTTCCCATCGCACACCATCACAAAGAAACCCTTCTTAAGTTAGCAATTAATCGAAAAATTGTCGATATCACTAAAGTTATGAAATCAACCAACAACACATTGACACTGCATGGAAAAATAAATTCGAGCAGAAGCGAATTTTTAGAGATAACAAAATCGGATGACGCTGTGATAAAAATTAAACTCGACGGTGATTTTAGTTCGTGCGATATGATTGCATACAGTCGTCGACTCAAAAATGAAGAGAAAAAAGGAACTGGAACTTTTATGTCAACTTGCTTTGATCTCGATAAGGATTTTACATCCGAAAGATTAGTGATGTTAAGAGAGAAAAATGTCGTTATAATCAAAATGTTGACCAATGCAAAAACACTAAAACAAATGGTTGAAGAATATCCTTCAAAATTGTCTGAAATGTACAAGGAAATTTTGACTCTCACATGGAACCTTAGATATCTCGATCCTAGAATTTATGCCGAAAAACTCGATTCATTAAAAAAGTCAATTTACTACAATGAAAAATGGCACCTTATAAGTTCACCTGACAATTACGATCACGATAAAAAAAGTTACGCTGGCGAAAATATTTTAAAAATAATCAAATGCTTCCAGTTAAAAGGTTTAAATTCTTCGGAACTAGAAAAAATATTTAGAGATATTTATGAAACACCAGTTTTTACCTGCAACTATCGATTATATACTTTCGTCATGGAAGAGTGTTTTATGAACTTAAATGATAAGAAATTTCCACGTGGATATGTGAAAGGATCATTTCCCAAAAGTACCAAAAGAAGACCTCGTTGCCTATCTTGATTTGGAAAAAAACAAAAAAAGGTTAAAAAAAAAAGGAAAAAAAAAATTAAGAAAGAAGAAGAAGAAGAATACCAAAAGAAGAATGCGTGCAAACAAAAATTAGATTTTAATAAACATTAAATTAATTTACATAAAAATTGTCTCTTTCTGGATGCAAAAGATATAAGAGAGTTTGGTGATGCTTTTGAGAGCAAGAGGCTGTGGCACAACTTTATAAACCAATTATGAAAAGATCAAAGCCAAAGTGCCGCCAATCCACGACTCGATAGCATGCGTGTGTGTGTGCGTACGAATGAGTGAGAGAGAAAATATAATTCCCTATGTCAGGCCTAATAATAATGGTCGAATAATCGAAATGAAATAGGTGGAATGAGATGATGATGGCATGAGGAAGAAAACACATAAATTTCTCTGGTGTGTGTATGTAAGTGAGTGAGTGAGAGAGAGAGGGAGGGCGAGTGTGTGTCGGCAAAAGATCAAACAGAAACGGGGCTCAACTTGAGCATCCATAAAAATGTACGTTAGAGAGTAAAATCGGGGAATCATTGTTTAAGGGTAATCTGTAAAGAATCAACAACAAGTCATCAATTTTCCAGTGTCATCACTAAAAAGAGTGAGAGGAAAATGGGAGGCACAACTTCTTCTTCTTTTTCGATGACGACTGACTGACTTTGAGGGTTTTAAGAGCATCATGAAAATGTTCAAATCTCATGTGTCCACAACCGACTTAGAAAAGATTAAAAAAGGATGTCAATTTCTTGATGTGCGTGTATGTTTGATGTTTGTCGTCCTTTTTTTGCTTCGACAACAAGATTTCGGCAAAGTATCAAAAGAAATTCCCATCATTGATGATGCCGACTTTTATAGAGTTGATTTTTATGCTGATTTACTCGAGAGTTGATGCGTAAATAAGCATGCGAGTGTGTGCAGGAGGGATTTTGGCGACAATAAGGACATTTTAGAGATTCTCCCTTCAGTAGCACTGCAGGAGGTTTTTTTTCAGTTGTTGTGAGGTCTTTCCAACCCGACTTTGTTTTGACATTTCGCCTGAAATATTCAATAATAATGTTTCAATTCTTTTTTCTATTCATGACTGAAACGAAAGTCTCATTTTTACCGTATAATGTATTTTAAATGGATCTTTACAATGCGGCATTCTTTTGATACTTTTCAACTTTTTAAACATAGAAACGAGCTTCTTCCCTAAGAAAATCTCTCTCCATGAAGTTGAAACGAAAGACAAAGAAAAGAGAGCACTAAAAGTCCTTTCCATAGAAATTTTGTCTTCACTTAATTTTATGGTCATTTCTCTCGATTTAAAGCATTAAAATCCCTGTTAAAGTCAAAATAGCAATAAAACTTTTCTGATGGCTTTTTCTCTTTCGTTTAAAAATAATTAAAAATTTTGAACATTTTTTTTGACTTTTTCTCAATTTCTTTAGGGACTTGATCACCCATCCACTAAAATTTTTAATAAAAAATTTAGTAAATTTTGTACTGCAGAATTTCTGTGCAATTTTTTCTGCAGAAAACTACTAGAAATTCCCAACTCCTGGGAAATTCCCAACACCTGGGAAATTCCCAACACCTGGGAAATTCCCAACACCTGGGAAATTCCCAACACCTGGGAAATTCCCAACTCCTGGGAAATTCCCAACACCTGGGAAATTCCCAACTCCTGGGAAATTCCCAACTCCTGGGAAATTCCCAACTCCTGGGAAATTCCCAACACCTGGGAAATTCCCAACACCTGGGAAATTCCCAACTCCTGGGAAATTCCCAACACCTGGGAAATTCCCAACTCCTGGGAAATTCCCAACACCTGGGAAATTCCCAACACCTGGGAAATTCCCAACTCCTGGGAAATTCCCAACACCTGGGAAATTCCCAACACCTGGGAAATTCCCAACTCCTGGGAAATTCCCAACACCTTTGAAATTTGTAAAATTACTGTAGAACATATGTTGAATTTTATTTAATGCAGAATTTCTGTTTTTCGTTCTTTATGAGTTTCAAATAAAAATTATATAAAAATATCTAAATCTACTTTTTAATAAAAACTATAAACGAATCAAGTTATGTCGTTAGGCTTACACATAATGAAGTCATATTCCTTCTCTCTTGATCCTCTCACAATATTCACAATCCATGGTTATCTTTAAATAAATTCATCTGTCATCTTATCACACGTTTTAATGTTCCCCATCTCTAGTTTAGAGACCTCGTCATAAAGTACAACTTGTTACGCGAATCCTATCAAAGAAAAAACGACGACATAAACCCCATTTTATCTTGTTATACCTTTTTTCTTCTCTCTCTCTTTCCTCATAGTCACAATCGGTCGCATCAGATCAAAGAGAGCGCTACGATTGGAATTTGAATAATTTTCTCATAATTTTCTGCGCGCTGTTATCTTAAACAGCTTGTTAGAAGAGACAAAAACAAACCATATCGTATAGCTGCTGCCTGTGAAATTAAAGATTAAAATAACAAAATAGGTGACGTGTTAAGATTTGAATTTTTATTCTTCACAATCATCTCTATATATTGGGTTTTGGGAGCTCAATGAGTGCCATTTTTTCTCTCGTCTATGATCATTTGCCGCTATCAAAGCGACTCACATTAAAATGAAACATTAGCATAGAAATATGGCGTTTTTATCATTTGCCAAAACAAACATCTAACGACATAATAAAAACATCATTTTTATCGACAATTAATCAATTAATTTTTTGTTGGCGTCGCGGCACTCTTTTAGAAGTTCATTTTAAAGATGATGTTATATACGGATTTTGATCATTCTTTGTTAATCTTCTTCTTCACATTGAGATGATAAATGTTAATTTTATTGAAATCCAAGGCGTTCGAAATCGGCTTATTGGCCATAAGATTGGCATTGATCTTGAAATATTGCCAACTTCTCTCCTGTTTCTTTTTTTCAATTATTCGAATGAGCTTCTGCGAAACAAATTTGTTGCTACTTTGTAAAATGGTCGATGATCGATTGATAAATTGCTATGCGCTTGATGATAGGCAGGTTGAGATTGTTTCAGGACATATAACGTCAATTCCTAACTTGACCAATTTATTAAAAAATTTTCCCATGAATTAAATATTCTTCCAGCAACTCCCCGCGATTCCACCGAAAGGAACATAAATTTTTATTTATTTAAGAGAGAGAAAAACATAAAAGTGAATTTTTGTTGTTTGAAATAATTAAATTATTTATGTGAGCTAGACGATCGATTAGTTATAAAATTTCGGCAATAATTTGCCGGCTTGTTTGGAAGACACAGGCGATCGAATGAGAGAGAGATTTTTTTAATGGGATTTTACCGTATCTACATGACCATAGGTATCAAATTTTGTGTGTGAGAAGAGCTCGTTAAGAGTAAACGCGGCAGAATTGGATATTCTGTAAAGAAATTCCACAGAATGCGACTTATCTCGTATGAATCTTGATATGAGGGAGAGAGAGAGAAACAAAAATCTTCTGTCTAATCTAAAATCTCTCGCTCTCGTCCACTCTTTGATGTTTCATTCGATTTCGCCTTTTTTCCCACCCGAAAAATATCCCAACGAGCTGAGATGAATAAATATATATTGTTAAGCAAATTGTCTGACTGCTTTCAAATGAAATCAAATACAGAAAGATTCAATGAGTTGGAATTGACTTTAAAAATGCGATTTGATTTTCGAAAATTATTGTTGTTGAAAATTGTTAAAATTCTTGGATTTTTTCAAAAGTAGTCAACGTATTTTTTTATTCAATCTTTATTTTGAAATAAGGTATGAATTTTAGAGATACGTTACAAAAATCTCATGAATTTTCAATGTAAATCCTTGTAACGTATTTTTAAAATTCAAATATCTAACTGACCAATATTCATATTTCTTACCAGGCTTTCAATATTTATTTCAAAATAAATGTGAATCACAAGCATGGAAATTGGGAACTAAAGAAAGAGAAAATTATAAAAACAAATAAAAAAATTAAAAATTTATTAATCTGAAATTAATCTTTTATTGGACCTCTCCGCGCACCGATCATTTGATCAATTTAATCATGGGATGCTGTTTTCATTGGAAAGATAGAGAGAGAAGAGAGAATAAAATCTCCGCCAAATATTTTCCCACCTGCCATTCCTTCACTGGCTCTTTTATCAGCGCAATCAAATCATGAAATTCATCTCATAAATTGTTTCTCCGACTTCAGCAAAAACATTCCTTCTTCTCGCGATCTTGAACTCTCTGCTTAGTTCCTTATGGAAATATGTATATATATATTTTTTGGTGTACAATATCCCGCACCATCATGTCTATAGTCTCCGTGATCGCTAATTTATGAGCATCGAAAAAAATTATAATCGTCGATGGGAAATAAATTTGAATTGCGGCATGTTTGGCTTTTTTAAGTGTAATTCGATATAATTTTGAGTCATCTCTTTGAATCACACAAGAGCGATAACGCTCCAAGATCACATGAGGATGGAATTCTCAAAAATAAAATACTGAAATTTCGCCGAGGTCGTTCGAAGTCACTATTTTTGGACATCTGATTCATAAAATAATAATTTGAGTACAATTTGATATGCCGCCACCATCTGATACACGCCCGAGTTCCTGGTACGTGAAATTGAATACACAAAACGTGATAGATATTTAAGCGATTGTATTTGGAAAAGAGGCTTTGTAGAACATCAAAAGATATTTTCTTGAACTCTATGAGGCACTCTGGAGATGCACTCATACACTGCCCCCGTAATTTAGTTAAAAACAACAAGCAATCACAAAAGAGTGATGGCAATTGACGAACATCAAAGACATGCCACGAAAGAAAATTCTCATGTGAAAGAGTTAGTGATGGTGCATGATAAAACGATTAACTGAACATCAAAGAGAAGTTTTTATTTCGAGAGTGTAAGCCCTTATATGCACTCCCTATAGATTGGACGTGTTATTTATGTAGCAAATGCCTTTACATCCATGTCGTGATATGCATGGAAGTTTGGTTAAAAAAATTGTTATTCGATTGAGGGGAAAATCAACAAAATTCCGCCGTGTGGCTCGTGCATGAACATTAATCGTACAAATATACGATTTTTTCCTCATTTCTGAAACAATGTTGGCGTATCAGGTTCGCATCTTTCTTTTATGCTGTCAAGACGGTGATTTAGACCCATATCAAATGTAAATGAGAAAATATATCAGCAACAATGTTTCGAGCGATGTTTTTTGGTTTTTGTGTTCGGCGAGAAAATTGATATTTTTATTGAGGTAATTTCACTTTCAACAACGGAATGCTCTTTCAATGAAAATTAACCATGGAAAGATTTAATTTTTATTTTTTGGGGTGCCATTTCTCAATTTTCATGGGTATTTTTATAAAAAATATTATCTTCTTCACTAATTTATGTTACTCTATCATTAAATTTTAAATCAATGTCCTTAAACTATGAGTAAAATTCAGGAGGCCACCAACGAAGCTGTTGTAAAATTTTCTAGATTACTCTTCAGCCCTCTTCTAATAGTTAACACTTAATTTGTCAAAGGTTTTCATCCAAATTTCACTGACGCTATCAGAATAAAATCACAAACCAAGAAAAGTTCTAAACATTAAACTAAAATTTTAATTTTTTTACAAAAATTACCTTCTAAAAAATCGTTCATAGACCCGAAGAGAGTCGTCATAAAGACACCAAGAGTGACACAATAGGAAGAACTCGGCAGGATATAAATCTCAATTGGATTTCAATTTTCTTCTCGTTCTCGTAAAAAGGCCACCCAAGTTGACACTCTCGAGTAAGTTGATTTAATTCCTTACAGGAAAAGACCATAAAATGAGACAAATTCTTGTTAAAAAAGAGAATGTAATAGAGACACAGGAATAACAGCAATATCCATAACGATGGCGGCGAGTCAAAGAGCGAGAGAGAGAATTTAAATGAATCGCCTTTAAATTTTTATATCCGGGGCAATATATGATGATGATCGACATCACATTGTTTTGACACACACTTTCAGAAAAAAAATAATATTATTTAAAAAACGTTAACGAGAAAAGAATTTTTATTGATCATGACCATTTGAGGTGTTCTTTCGGTATTTTGATTTTGTCGGGCATGTTTCAAGTTTTATAATTAACATTATAAGGCACCTCAAAAGATTAATAAAAATGCCGATTCAAAATGAGTCCAAACGACAGCCAAAATCTTGTTAAATTGTCTCAAATTAACATTCGCATCCCTTGTCAGCGGTCAAAAAATTAACTCTCTGCAATTTTTTTACCGCTTATCATGAAAGATGTCCATAAATAACCACACGTACACGAAAGATATGAAAATTGTGAATGTGTTACTGATAAAAGTGTGTGATTATAATTTCGTTGTGCGACAGACGGCGCTAAGGCTTTTCTTTTTAAAACCGACCGCAATGCTAATGTCAATTCACCATAAATATTCAAATAGCAGCAAAAAAGAGACTGAAATAATTTAAATAAGACCAAGAGAGCAATCGAGTGTGCGAGATATGGTTGAAAAGAAGAAAAAAAAAGATTTTTGCGCTGAAGTCTTTTGTATGCCCATAAAAAGCGCCATCAAGATTGACACGCTATTTATTCACTTCTGATAATTAATATGTTACAATTTACCGCTGCTACTGAGCGATGGCCATTCTCAGGACTTGAATTGAATGTTTCAGAAAATTTACTAGCATTCAACTTTGTGTAAAAAAATAACTGTAAAGAAGAAGTGCTTGGCGACGTTTTATGAATGAAGCACGAAACAGTTTACGGCTCAATTATCGTTTGTTAATGGAGGCTATTTGAGTTGTATTTATCTTCTCATTTTTCCCCTCCTTCTTTAAATTGATTCGAATAATTGTGTGATAATATTTGTCAAAAATCAACATTTAAAAAATGTCTGCGAGAAACAGGCGATATGGCGCGTGAGCGTAAGAAATTTAATCTCAATAAACACCAAACAAAAAGAAAAGTGCGTGAAAGAAATTCTTGACCTTTAATTATATTTTCTGTCTATAGAATTTAAATTTTTTTATAGTAATTTTAACTTCAATGTAGCAATTTTTCAAGAAATTTCTCAAAGCCACACGAGAGTGAAATAAAATATCCAACATCGAGAGTATAAAAAAGCGGCAAGATGAAAGTGGCTTAATTATATTACAGCTGATAATAGAAGAGAATTTGATGTGTGTTAAATAATGTGAAAGAGAAGGCATTAAAAGGGCTAGAGAGGCTCTCTTGCGTTGAGAAATTTGATTTGAAGCTTGTCGGCTTTTCTTGCTTTTGATCTTTTCACGAGACAATGACAGATTCAGTATTTTTTCTCCTCCTTCTCACTCAGTGAGTAACTGCTACATTTTAAGCCTTTTTTTTAGTTAATTCATGCTGTAAAATGTAAATTTTTCATAATAAATCATAAAACTGAATAAAATAATAAAAAAATTAATGATTTTATCTAAAAGATTTTGTTAATTTTTTTTGGCATATTTTAATGCGTCAGCAGTT
Organism: Tanytarsus gracilentus; assembly: GCA_038502055.1. NCBI lineage: Eukaryota > Metazoa > Arthropoda > Insecta > Diptera > Chironomidae > Tanytarsus > Tanytarsus gracilentus. The sequence continues at coordinate 4,161,001 of JAXRKN010000037.1, forward strand.
CGATCTCTAATGTGCTCGAATGAGAATTTGTGGTACACAAATAGCAGTATAACAATAAAACCATTATGGCGGAACTCCTTTCTTCTCTTTTTTTGCTTGATCTTGTAAAAAGTTCTTTCATATAATTTTGCCTGAAAACACCGACCATAAAAATCGAGGGAATTTCGGTAGTAATTTAATCAACTGTGTTTTCGTATTATAAAAATTAAAGAGAGAGAATATAGGATGTTGCTACTGTAGTACGCCGAAAATTCTGAAGAACTTCTTTATATTCTCACTCCTTTCAACTTTTTTTACTGCGGTCTTCAATAACAACACTTTAATATTTTAAAATGCTTATTCAGTCCTTTTTTTACTTCTTTTTCTTAATCTACACGGAGAGAAATTTTTAATAACTAAAAAATTAAATGTCAAAAAATTATTTTTCACTAAACTTTTTCTTACTACAAAAAAATTTCTCTCAGTGCATTATTGTGTGTGCATCACAAAGAGTAAAAGCAGTAGCATCAGCACACCTCTCAATCGCTGACGATCAATAATGATGAACTCTTCGTTTTACTGCTGTTGCCTTCTTGCTACTGTATTAAGCAAGTATGAGAGAATGAGCGAGTAGCTCAAAAGCATACAACATATATATAAATACATATAAGTTGATAGGGTAATATATTGTGAAGAGGAGGAAGAAAAAAAGAGACAAAAAAAGAGAATGAGACGCTTACCTTGCTGTTGTTGTCGAATGTCGGGTAGACGGCGGTAAATTTTCATTGAAGATTGGTGGTCACATAAAACTTTAGTCGCCTCATAAATTTGGCCCAATTGAATGAACATCTTTAATCGCCGCGAAAATTATTTAATTAAAGCACATAAAAGTTATGGTTAGTGCTTGTGTTGTTACATGCGCTCGCCTCGGTGTTCAAATGAAATTCCATTGTGTGGAGAAATTCTGCAGATCTAATTAAATCATTATGAAGCGGCCGCAAATAAGGGACGGAGCCGAAGACTCTCTCAACTCAGGAAGTCGGAAGAATTTCAAACATTTTTCATTTCCTGAAAATGGAATTTTATGGCTTGAATTGCCAATTTCATACGCAATCGACGGCCACAAATAATTAGATGTTTTAGAGAGAGATTTATTTGCTTCTAAAAAACTTTAGGCACTCTCATGAATCCTACACGAGAGCGATTTCGACTTATATAGACTCTTTGTTACAATGTGAATGTATTGCTTTTTAGCATAAAAAACGTAAGACGTGTGCCATGTTAACATCAAAGGCAGAAAAGCCGACATGAAAAGAGCCGAAAAGTTTTTTTTTATTACACAGACTTTACTAATACACAGCGGCATTCACTCACTCTCTCGCCAATGCATCGATGAATACGATGAAAGGTAGGAAGAGAGAAGAAAAAAATTATTGTGGGGAATTAAGTAGGAAAAAGATTCTTGCGCGGTCTTGACTGCACTTTTTCTTTTGATTGTTCCTCCGGGATTTGGGGAAATAATTCATGTTGAGGGCAGGAAGGAAGCTTTTATTGCCATTGATTGATTAGTTAAAGGAATTTCCCACAATTTTAACCGGCTTCAAATTGAAATTTAGAACGTAATGACGATCAAAATTTGATATCGATATTTCCTCAGTAATTTTTTTTCAATTCCACATTTGAACTTACCGCCGCATGTGACACATTTAAAATGTTACTACACAATCACAAAGAGAGTATGCTAGTGAATTCAATGATATCATCAGAAGGAAACCTGCAATGCGTTTCATTCTTTTCGAAAAAAATAACTTTATTTTCCGATTAAAATGAACTCTTCTAAGGAAGACATAAAAGGCACATAAATAATAATAAAAATGTTAAATTCCGATTAAAGAAAAATCTCTCAGAATAGAAAGACTATCGAGTGTTTGTTTGTATCCAAATTGAGCGGAAATAAGAATTAACGAACAATAAAATCATGAGTTTGGTAATTTTTCTTTGAAAAAAAACGCGGCGTTATGAAAGAGTCTAAGTCTGAGATTTATTAAATTTTTTGTCATTTTTAAAAATATTAAAAAATCACAAATGTCATCCTTACGCCACTTTTAAGAAAAACCCTTTTCGATATCAGATTCAGTTATTATAAGTTGCGATTAAATGAGCGGTGCATTGTTAAAAAAAATTATTCGAATAATCTATTGCGTATAGAATAAAGTACTTTGTGTGTGCCTCTATGTTTTTATTTTTCCTCTCTCTCCTCCTTAGAGAAGTCGGCAAATATCAAAAGGTATTTTTGTTCGTTTTTGTTTACATAATAGTGGTTTCTTTAAAAAAAAGAGAGCCGTATAGTCATTTTTTTATATATGGAACGAACCTTAGAAGGATCAAAAAAGAACCGCACGATTAAGAAAGAGGAAAAAATAAAAATCTCTTAAGACTTTTATCTCATCTCGCCTGGATATGTCGTACGATTTGTTTAGGCGACTCTCAGGATTTAGAATTTATTATTTTTTGTCCTGGTTCCTATCCGTTGTCACGATACATCAATGTCAGGTTTTGTTCTATGATTCAACGGCTGTCAATTGAAAATTACGCGCAAAATTTTCCTAAAAATTCCTTTCGACTAGATTTATGACCAAAGCCCTCCTCTGTATATACTTAAGAGAAGAAGAAGAAAAAATGAATCGACGACGATGATGGAATTATTGTTGTAGGTTTCTCAATTTAAATTTTCGGTAAAACATCAAACGAGTAGCTCATAATATGTAACTTTTAATTTCTTTTTTTTTTATGGTTTTTTATCTTTTTTATACCACCCGACTTTTTTCTTCCTCTTCTTCGTGCCTCTCTCTCACTCACTCACTTACTATAGTTTGGTCAAAGCGAGAAGGAGAGAATGAAACTTTACATAAACACCATACATGTTGGTGTGTCGAATTTCGCTTCTTCTTGCTGTGACCTGCCTTTGGTTTCGACAATTAATTTAAAGTTGCTACTGAATCTCAACTTTTTTTTTATCTCAACAGCTAAATGCGCAAAAATTTTCGGTCTTTTTTGTGCATTCTTTTCTTTTCATCTCTCTCTCTCGGTCTTCAAATTCTCACATGAATATGCATACACATAAATTCTTCACGCAATTAACGTTCTTTTTTGGAAAGAAGAATATATCGAAGGAAAATGTGCACGCAGCTCAGAATTTATGAGATTTTTTTTTGTGTTTAAATCGCTCCCACTCTCTTTTCGAGTGAATTTTTTTCTCTCTCTTTCTTCATTTCTCCACGCTGTAGGATTTTTTTAGATGAACATAAGTTTTTTTGAGAAATTTTCATCTCCTTTTCCTACTTGGCTTCCACTGCGTGAGCAAATCGCTTGCCGGTACAAGCTCACTCTCAGTAAAAAAATTCCTCGAGAGAGCGACTCGAGATAACTCTCGTGTGCTCGAACTCAAAATAAAAAAGTTTATTCATTTTCAAATCGTCAGTATCTTTCAAAGTGGTAAGATGTGCTTACAAAACGCTTAAAAAATATTTTTCGTGGTTAAAATATTTTCTTTTATTTCAAAGAAATTCATAAAAAGTTCTTAAATCAAGAGTTTTAATTTCGAAAAACTTCAATTTAAAATAGAAAAAATGCTGTGCATGCAAGCAGTGTAAAATAGAAATTTTAAATAAGAATTATTAAAAAAAATAAAAACAGTGAATTTTAAAAAGTGTTTTTTCTTTCAAATTGTTCAAAGAAATTAAATTCACATTTGTGATTTTTAAACCATTTTAAATAAAAATCAAAAGATAAAAACACGTGGAACCAGCACGATGGGAGAAAATATCAATTAAAAAAGTACTTTACGCAAAAAAATATCAAACGAAAAGAATCAAAAGAAAATCAAAATCGAGGAAAATTGTTTACAATCGAAGAAATTAAAAATGGAAATTCTCAAGATATTTTTGGTGAGTTTAAGTTAATTTTTTTAATATTTCACACGAGAGAAAAAGAAGACAGAAAAAAGTCGTGTCATAGTACCTCAATTTCCTATTCGCGCGATCTCAATCAAAATGCCGCTTTCTCGTTCGCACACATTGCTCTCTCTCTCCAACCACAACTCTCGAGCATTAATTAATAATTTGTTATCAAATCTGTTCACACACACATCAAAGAGCTGTAATTAATTGCGCATCGCGTCAATAGCCGAGAGTCGATGCAAATTAAAAAGACACTTGAAATGCGATCAAGAGCGGATTTGCCATTAAAAACAGGAAATTTGTAAAATATTCAAAAATCTAAATTTTTTATGAAAATTTAAAAATTCAAGAAAAAAAATTTAATAATTTTTTTCAATTGCACATTTTTTTACGCCAATTGTATGGGCGAGAAGGAACAAAGAGAGAAAAATATCATTTCATTAATTTTATTGGACTGCGATCATAAATTACGATTGCTAATTACACGTTAGACTCCTTTTTTGCATACACGCTGCTACCCGTCGATATTGTCGGTGCTACTGAAGGCGCGTTGTGAAACATATTTATAACATAGCATCGATACACATGTCTTTTTTTCGCTAGTAGATTCTCATTTTCCTTCTCTCTTTCCACTTGTGTAACATCAAAGGCAAAAATGCCGCACGCTATTCGTGTTTTATGTCGTTGAAATCAGCATTTAGTTGTTGTTATTGAGAAAAGAAAAGAGAGCGAGTTATTGTAGGTACATATTGAAAACATATTACACGTACAAGAAGCTGTTGGGCTGATGAAGATTGCCAAGGGACGAACACTCGATTGAGTGCTCTCAATAGATGTTTCACTATACTGTTTTCATTTTTACTGCTGCTGATGATGATGATGATGAGGAGGAAGCAAACATGTTTGCGGTTTTTTCTTTTATGTCGCTCGTCATCGCACTTACACATATTTCCTATCACTCACACCGTGTATTATTAAAAAGCGATAATAATTAATTAACATTTCATATAAATTATAACAGCACCACCACAACATTCTTTGATGAGATCATTCTAGTAATCATAATAATAGTAAATTTTTTCAATCATCAAGAAAATCGGTGGAATAGAGTGAAAGAGAGCGAAAAATGTGGAAGATGCCTGAGTTTTTTTACAATGGCATGTTTTTTCATTCCTTTGATCTTATGCCGCACGATTATTTCGCTCTCACTCACTCCACACCAGGTCTTCTCTCTCTCTCTCCTTTCATTTACGGAGCTCAGAGCCTCACAGCTTTTTTTTACGGACGCAACTTTTTGTGCAATTTTTCTCTCACTCTCCTCATCGAAAACAATTCTCGATTTCATGGTTGTAAATTGACGAGCCATTGGAGGTCCATTAAGGCAAAAAAAGGACAATAAAGTAAATGGGCTATTAAAGCATTACTTCTTGAAAGGAAGACGCAGTGAAAAGAAATGTATTACGAGGTAGTCCCGAAATCTTTCAACAGGTTAGATTTTATTTCGTTCTTTGTGCGACATTTAACGAGTGTGATGCGTTAAAAATTGCTCTTTTACTGCTTTCAAAATTTCCTTCATCAATCATCAAAAGAAACTTTTTTTTGAGTGATAAAAATTGCCGGAATTTTTTGATCTTGGAAAAATTTATTTACATAAATGAAAATTTTCAAACAGATTTTACTCTTTCATGTTGTGTCAATTTAATAATTTGAAATTTATAAAAATTTAAAGAGTTTTTTTTCTCTTAAAAATTTCTCGCTTTCAATTTTACGTCACGGTTAATAAACTTTTATTGCCCATAACGAAATGTGATTAGAATTAGACAAGATCCTTTAAAATGGATTTCTAGAAAAACTATATAAATTTTCAAGTGTCGCAGGTGGTTTCCTTTCGTGGGAAAAAGAAACTTTTCATAAGAAAGATTCATCAGCAGCCATTCTAAAATGAAAATGCAAAAAAAAATACTTTTTGTGCCTTTACAATCTTAACGAAGCAAGTATGAGAGGAGATGAAAAGAAATTCAGCTTTTGTTTTTTGAAAACACCTGTTTGTGCCTTCCTTTTCATCTTTTGCGGCATTTTTTTCTCCCTTAAGAAAGAGAAAAAAACAAGAAGATATTTTACGTTAAATTTTCAACCTCAAAAAAAAAATAATTTATTGCAAATTATCGCTAATTTTCCTAAAGAACCAAAACGCATTAGAATTCGATTTTATTCATTGAATTTTAAGTCTCAAAAAATCTCAATTGCATGTACGTTCATGTGTAAAGCGAAGTAGTAGTTTCAAAAAAGATAATAACATTCATAAATCAGCACCTGTTAGAGATTTTCGCTTCTTTCTCTTCTCTTTTCGCAGCAAAGACCCGTCTTATAATCATCCCTTTATGGAGAGGTACTCGGTTGTATATGTTGAGATATTGGTCCAAGATTCATTACTACACATTTGTCTTAAAAACTCTTCTTATAAATCTTTTTTCTCTCTCCTTCTTTTCTATCTCATTTCCATTCTTAAACTGCTGCTGCTCTTCTTTTTATACTATATACCATCATTGTTATTATTATTGCTGCTGCTGTTGTTGTTTTTCCGATATACATTTTTTTTTCGGCTGCGTGTCGGCACTTTTGATCTCACCGACTTGATTTCATATATGATTATTATGTACTTTTCTTTTTATGATTATTTTTTCGCGACTATACATCACGTTGAATATTATCGCACCGCCGTGTGCTCATGGAATGGTTATGGATGGCTAGCTAGTAGCATTATATTCATTCTTTTCATTTTTTTAATATCTTTTTATTGTTCCTCACCTTGCGGCGAAAAAATATTTTCTCTCTCTTTCATTCTTGTTAATCTGCATGTCGGTGGCTGCTTTGTCGCTCCTGGCATGTAAGTATAATTACAACAAAATTGGTCGTTGAAATATTACACTTTGATTAGAATGTTGCAGTGGAATTTTTCAGCTTGCAACTTTAATTTTTTCTTGGATAACTTCAAATACTCCATTTGTAGAACATCAAAAGAAAATCCAGAATATCCATAAATTATCTCACGTTATCAAAATAAAACATTACTCCTCGAGAGTAGAAAGAGAAATAACAAAAATTTCCCCATATATTTTTCTTCATTGCGTGGCACATGCAGTGCAGTAGCACATTTCAACAAAAAAAAATCAAACACTTTTTCTCTGTTTGTTTCTTTAAATTTTTTTGTGTCTGATCTTGATATGAGCATGGAGTGAGTATTATTTTTTTGAAGATAGTTTGTTTCTTTAACTTTGCTTTATTTGCTCTCTTTGAAACTTAATTAGCTCTATTTTATTTGATGGTGAACATGCCCCACGCGCATCCAAGACCATTTGAGAATTTTTCTATTTGATGTTATATTTTTTTTCGGGTAATCTTAAAAGAAAACTACCTAATTTGTTTATTTTTAAATGCTGACTCTTTTTATTTTTTTTCCAATAAAGCTCTTAATTATTTCTTTTTATCAAAGGATGAACACTTTCTAGTTAACTTTTTTTACATTCAACTGTCGTCATCGAAAAAAAAAGATTCTGATGAAAAAAAAAGCATTTCAAAGAAAAAATTCCGCGGCTGTAATAATTTTAAATCATTTGCCCTCCTATTGAGTTCGACTTACTCTTTTTTCATCTCTCCATCCAGTCCGAGTTTGTCGATGTTTATAGCAATAACTTTTCCCGAACTTCTTTTGATTTTTCCTTTTGAGAGTCTAAAGTCAAAAGCAATCGCTTCAAATGCGTGATTTATCGCTTATTTGTATCGATTGAAAATTATTGAGTGAGAAAAAGGCCAACGAATGTATGATGCTCGAGAAAGTGTTTGTGTGCGCTCTTTTTCTCCTTAACCTCACCCGCACTCAATCGAGAGTCTATCGTGATATTGATTTAAATGCTTTTTTCTGATTCACAAAGGAATTCTTTTTTCTTCTATACTCTCGCTCTCCGATCGATATTGCGCTCATTGAAGACTTTTTTTATGAATGAACTCTCGATCGCTCTTTGAAATATACTTGGGGAAATCTGCTTTTTCATCTACATTATTACTGCCTTTGTAGTAAAAATTGGAATGGGAGAAATGAAAGAAGAAAATCGCTTTTGAAAGCAGACGCGATCAGATTGATTTGCGACGATAATGTATACACTTTTATCTATTGATGCCTCACCACTACTGTGGGTGGACTTGAGGTTATCTCTCCCTCAATTTATTTTTCTTTCATGAACTGTTTAAGCAAGCTGTCATCGAGTGAGTGTTTTTAATAAATCTCAATAATTATGGATGCTTATAAGCGTATGTCAAGAGTCGTCTCGAAAAAAAAAATTCAATCAAACTTTCTGGCATTTCTCAAAAATATTTCCTCTACACAAAATCAACGATCTAAAGCGTTCGGAAGAAATCAAAAAGAATTCAAATAAAATCAATCATCATGAACATGTAATAAAAGTAATATAGATTTCAATTATCATTTAAATGGTGCTCAAAAAGTTATTAAAAAATAAAATAATTTTTAAATTTCAAAAATATTAAACACCTCGTATAGAAAACTAGAAAAGAAAAAAAATATATGAAGTGAGATGGAAAAAATATAAACAGATTTCCGAAGCAATGTGTAATGTGTTTTGGTTTTTGCGGATTCATTCGTTACTTCGGGTTCTTTTGATCAGAATGCGAGCAAACGCTACGCGCCAACATCAAAGGAAAAAATGCCGACACAATCAATTCTCTTCTCTTCTCAACTCTCTGCTTTGCTTTGTTGTTGCGTTGATTTTTTTTCATCATTTATGAAAATTTTCTCTCTCTCTCACTTTTTCAATAATATTTTTTTTTTTTGGTTATAAAAAAGACAAAATGTCTTTGAGTGAAAAAAAAGAGCGCGATTCCCTATGAAGAAAAAAAAGTCTCACATTCGTGATCTCATTTTTGACATCACATTTACGTGTACATGTGAGAAGTTTTATTTTGGTAAGTGCAAGGTGAATGGATGAGAAGTGTAGAAGAGGAAGAGTGAGATGGAAAGAATTATACTGGCGGCAAAAGATGCAAAGAGACTGCGGTTTGTGCTGAGTCAATGGTATCTCATTTGGGAAGAAATTTATTACTCATTTTTCCTTCAGAGCTCTTTTTGCAAATCGAAGTGAGTGAGAGAGAAATTCCTCATTATTCGATCATTCGGCACATTTCTTTCTTTTTTTTATTGCTCGCTGCTGCTTCTCTCCACATACATAAAGTTATTTACACTAAAAATTAAATGCAATTATCGGGAATGAGATATGAGAGTGTGTGCAAACAGTATCATAAATCCCTTTAATCACGTCAATATAATGCGAGCGGTGTAAGTTGAGAGGAGCAACAAATCAAATAACAACATAATCGTCATGTCGAACAACACTTCTTCTTCTTCTTATTGCTTACTCAAAGTCCACACGGTAGCGTTAATACGAGTGTAAATATTTTTCCTGTCTCGCGAGATCCCGCCGTTAAATATTTTTGAAAATTTCAAAATTTTCAATATAATTTTAAATTTTTTTTTTCGGCGGCTTCTGTCGTTTGATGTATTTTAAATAAAAGCGAATTACTTTACAAATATTATTAACGAAATAAATTTTTCTCCTCCGCTCCGATTTCGGAATTTCTTTGTGAGCTTTGCATGCGTACTATATTTTCAATTTAAACATAATATCTCAACGTGGTCGTTATTGTTGTTCGACGGACAATGCTAATTAGAAAATGTAACAAATACTTATGATCTCTCCTAACAATATCGCGTTCACATTGATCTTATGTTGTTGCCGCGAGGCGCGTACAGGAAACTATGTGTGGAATGTTGAGAGAGCGCACGAGATGAAAGCGAAGTGCCGTTTTGTACAATAACTAGTCAGCGCGAAAGAAGTGAGAGAGATCAAAACAAAGAATGATATTAAATGGAATCAGTGCCATAATGCGATTAACTTAAATGGCCTACTCACATCTTTATTATAACTTCTATACATACGCCAGCCAAATTGCATTATACATATAGCTTTAATCAATAACAATTTGCAATAAATGAGGCATCAGCGATGACGGCAAACGACAACAATTAGTATGTATGGCACTGCTGTACTCCTTGTGCATTGTGAAATGGCGGAACAGGTTTCTTTCTGTCGGCAATGGTTATTGATTTTTATATATATACATTTACTCTCGATGTACATATACAAGACACGTTAATAAGACACAACAAATGGGGAGCAATTGATTTGCCGACAAGCCATAAATGAATGGAACTGATTTTGATAGAAATACGATGTACATTTGTGTGTATGACCGTGCACGAATAAAAAGGTAATAATAATATATATGAATGATCAAAGAGCGAGAGGAAAAAGTCGAAGTAACAATTATTGTGTGTGACTAACAGTCGACGAATGTGTCAGATAACTTCACCTCCTCTCGCTTCACTTGAAAGTCTTCCCTCGCCTGGAAACTAAAACCTCAAGTGGTATTTCGAAGAAAAATTCATCAAACCATTTTAGTGTGTGCTAAAATTAAAGAACTTTAAAAATATTTCGAGATGGATTTTTGAATGGAGACATTACGTGCAACTCTCATATATCCAGTTGACGTATTAAAACTGTTCTTAATATCAATTAGACTTAATTGTCTTCCTTTTATGGTGCACAAAAAATGCCAACATCAGCGTAACAGCGGTAGCTCCTTTAAATCTGTGCCGGAATCACATCTCGAATTGTGCCGTCTGTTTTTCTCTTTCTCTCCCTTTCATTGCACTTGTTTTAAAGTGCGATTAATGCTGTTGTAAAAAAATATATAAATGAAGTAAGAAAGATGTCATAATTCTTTTTTCTCCTTTCCTGTTATTATTCAGATAATTGCAACTGCTGTTTTAACACTTTATCACATTCCATCTGTCGATTGTCGAACGTTTCAATCATCGAATTTGAATGCGAGCAGCTATGGCAATAGTACAGTGACGAGGATAAGTCGACAAAATAATAAAGGTAAGCATGGCATTAATATTTTTTCATCACGAGCTGTCAGTTAAACTTGAATTTGAACTTTTTTTTCGATAGGCATTGAAAGTAACTCCATCCAGCGGCTGGTAGGAAAGGCAAGCTATGCACCGAAGTCTACGAATGGACAATTCCTAAAGTCTACAAAACTAAAGCGAGTTTTTCTTTCAAACCGCGATATCACATGCAACGACGGTTCGCAGGCTGGCTTTTATTTAAGAAAATCTCCGGGCTCTCGAAGATGGGTGGTGTTTTTTGAGGGTGGATGGCATTGCTATGATCATAAGTCATGCAAAATGCGTTGGACAAAGATGAGGTATTTTTTTAAAAATTTCTCTCAATAGTTTTTAAATTAATTTATGAATTTTTTTATAGACATTTAATGACATCGACGACATGGCCCGAGACACGTGATGTTGGAGGAATTTTATCGCCACTCGCAACTGAAAATCCCTACTGGTACAATGCCAATCATGTTTTTGTGCCATATTGTAGTAGTGACTCGTGGAGTGGACGACGAACAAAGCCAGAATCACGTGACAGCTTTAGATTTATGGGGTCATTGATCGTGCGCCAAGTAATTGCCGATTTAATTCCTCTTGGACTGGGAAACGCACAAGGAACGGACCTTTTGATGGCAGGATCGTCAGCCGGAGGATTAGGTGTTATGTTGAATTTAGATAAAGTCAGAGCTTTTCTTCAAGATGAAAGAGGTAAAAAAATTATTAAGATAATAAAAAATATTTTATTAAATCTTAACTTAATCTCTTTAAAGGATTAAACGTTCATGTTCGAGGTGTATCTGACTCCGGCTGGTTTTTAGATCGAGAGCCCTTTTCACCTGGCGCAATTGCTGCATCGGAAGCCGTTAGACAAGGATGGAAATTATGGGATGGTGTTCTACCCGATGATTGTGTAGCTGAACAAAAAGAACCATGGAGATGCTATTTCGGTCATCGACTGTATAACACTTTAAAATGTAAGTTTTATTTAAATAATTTAATTTAAACATTTGCTTAATAAAATTAATTATTTTGTAGCACCTCTCTTCGTATTTCAATGGCTCTTCGATGAAGCACAAATGAGAGCGGATAATGTCGGTGCACCCGTTACTCCTCAGCAATGGGACTACATTCACGAGATGGGCGGTGCGCTCAGAGAATCATTAGAGAATGTCACCGCTGTTTTTGCACCCTCCTGCATTGGACACTCTGTATTGACTAAAAGAGATTGGCTAAATATTAAAATCGATGATGTCTCATTTAGTGACTCATTGCGATGCTGGGAAAATACTTTACTCAAAGATCGCAAAAATTTCAAGAAAATGAACAAAAATGGCGATGACAATAAGTTGAAAACGGGCGAAGGAAATAAACGAATGAAGAATAATAAAAATAAGAAGAGAAAAAATCATCAGAGTGATCAACCTCAAAAGCGATTATCGCCAGAGGAGCGTGAAAGAAGAAGACAACAGCAGCGTGAAAATCGTAGAAAATGGACACCCGAGGAACGCAAGGAACACCGATTGGAGCGTCAAGAGCGCAAGAAAAGACGCGAGCAGCGACTTCAGGAGAAACTTGAAGCCAAAAATCAAACGCCACGTGCTCAGCGCTCACCTCATGAACTCGAAATGAATAGCAACAAAAATTTATTGCCAAAGATTATTGAAAATGAGCCAGTGGCTAAGCAACAGCAGAAAAAGCGACGCCAACAGGCGAATCAAAAGAGACGGGTGGATGCAGCTGCCAGAAACTCGACAAGAGTGCCCAAGCAACATCGACGAAATCATCGAAATCAAGAGCAATTGTCACAGCAGCAACGACCGAACAAGAGACGACATGATCGTGAGCGAATGTTGAAAGCTCAAAATGATTTCCTCAACGAAATCACCGAGCCCAAGAAGTGCGTGTCGAGACTCATCGAACGTTGCAGTTGGCCTCAATGCAATCACTCATGCCCGTCGCTGACGAACCCTTTGACGGGTGAAGAAATGAAATTTTTAGAGCTCCTAACATCGTTTGGACTCGACATGGACGCAGTAGCGCAAGCGTTAGGTGTCGACATGCAGACACTCAACAATATGGACCATAAGGAATTAATTAAATTATTTACGGAGTCAACGAGTTAGTTGACGTAAATTGTTAAATATTTTTGTGAATTAACCAGACTAAATGAATGTGAGTATTTTAATTCTAAAGAATGTGCAGTTAAAATTAACAAATTTTAGTTGTGCATTCTTTAGATTTAATCGAAAAAGTTAAAGAAAAAAATATTGTCAAAAATGAATCAAAAAATTATGCAAAATAATTAGTTAAGAAATTTCTCAGTGAATGTATAGGTGAAGTAAATATTCGGTAATTAACGTACTTAAGATCAAAAATTCAATTTAAATCAATTCGATTCAAACAAAAAAATACTCGGAGATATTAAGATAAATAGTTAATAAATCAGTCCCAGTCAAAGTAAATATCTTCTTTTGAAGATTTTTGTAAAGAGTTTCTCCTGAACTTGTACAGTCGATAGCATTTAATTTATTGACGATTCCGTAGCATTTTAGGACCATTAAGTTTAAGTTATTTATTAAACTTTCTTCGCAACCTCCACAAATTATTTAAAATGACTCAAAACCTTTTTCACTACTTAAATCATCTTATTTTTGTAAATATTTAGTTTAAGAACTTGATTTTATTTCTCGAGAATTATCAACACTAAACTTATTTTTTAACGTTTTATTCTTGAGAAATAATTTTCCAAAACCATCAAATGCATTTTCTATAATGTCTTCACCTAAAATGTACATTTCTTATAGCATGACCGAGAAACTACAAGAACGCAAAAAGTAAAAAATAAAGAATTAATAAGACTGTCCTCAATAAACTTAGCATATTAAAGAAACCGCTTAAAACGAGACAACAAAGAGAGTCATTTTTATCTTATCTTATTTGAACGCATGCAAGCAATCGAATGATGACGTAAAAAATTAATAGCATGCACACATTTGTTAATAATATTTTTTTTTGAAATACTAAGTCGAATATCAAAGGACAATGATTGACAATTGTAATAAAATCTTTTTTCTGATTGCCAAATGAATAATTGTAATACAGTAGAAACTGATAAAAATATGATGACGAACTTTGATGAATTTTTAAGATCTGAAAACCTTTTATTTTTGAATCTCATTTAACAATTGATTAGATAGAAATCTACCTCAGTATTTACACTCTGTACATAAACAAGCATCTAGTAAATCCAAAATCATTTTTTTTCCTATCAAATTCATTTAACTTTAAATTCTGTCATCATCATAAATCAGTTAAAAGAAACGAAAATCGAATCATGTACCTGCCTTAATTATTATTATTATTTTTACACAAATTGAAAATGAGAATTAATCTTGTGCACTTGTTTGTGTTGTATTGTATAATAAAAATTCAGATGTATGAACTTTGAAACTACTTAAGTTAAGATATGAGAATGCAAAAATCAAGTATTGACGTCAGTATCCCAAAAAGAAATAAAAAAACTGTTAATTATTAGCATTTAATTGAATTAATTGTATCTCTTTTGACTTTAACACATCTTTCTCAAAAAAACACGTGTATATATATATGACTTATATTGTAATTAAAAAAGTTGTTCGATTATTATGAACTAATTGAAAGAGAAAAAATTATAAAATAATGAATAAATTATTTTGAAAAATAAGAAAATTGATTTTGATTAAAGTTTTCAAATTGCCTTTCAGATTTTTCATCTTATATTGTAGAAAAAATTAGCAAATAGTGATAAATTTTGAATTTTGAATTTTTAACGCTCTCGAGCGAGCTAAAGTGAAGTAATAAGGAAGTCATGCTCAATTTAAATCTCATTCACTTAAAAATTCTTCTCGCACAATTTTATTAAAGTGCTCTGAACTCACAAAAAAATAAATTTCCATTCATAAACTCTATTCAGTCGTCTTCTTGATCACCTTTGATAATGCACACTTTAGTGATATTTTCGGTTATACTTGGAATCTCTTTTGCATCTCATTGTCCCATTTATATTACACTCAAAAATGATATAAATTTAGAAGATTCATCATTGATCGTTAATTGGGATTTGGAGTGTGAAAATGCACCAGAAAAATTGAGAGTTTTTAGTGAAAATCCCTATTTGATCGAGAGTGCGGCCATTTTGGAAATCAATCCTAAAGCTTACGAAAATAGAAAGTTTAACACAAATTATAAACTCGAAAATATTAAATTTCCCCATAAATGGTCTAATGATGAGAAATCGCCGAATTATGTGCCACAGAAAAGCTCAAAATGCCTCAACTTTTACGTGCTTGGATTTAATAAAACAAATCACGTCACAAACTTTGAGTGTCTTCAAATTAATGCACAATGGATGAGTGATATGAAAGGCATTTGGAAATTTCCGCTAAAGCATTTATTAATTCCAGGAACAAAGTGCTCAGGTTGTTACGTAACTCTCGCTAATTTCAAGCGAAAAGATTTAAGTGAGAGAAATTTTAAGCAAAATCTCAATATCTGGCAACAGCTCGTGTTTGGAATTCGATATTTAGAATTCTCAGTTGGATATTTTCGAAGTTTTCATGGTGTGCTGGACATCAAAAGAAGATTTTTTGTTTTTAGCGAAAACCACGAGATCTCTCCAATTTTTCCCATGCTCGAGGATGTGAGAAGATTTGTGGCACTTTCAAAGGAAATTATTATAATCGAATTCAAAGACTTCGCTTACGGTTTTCATGAAAATTCAATGGCACACGAGATATTTATTAAGCTTTTGGACGATACATTTGGCGATATTGCGATTGTTAACGAACAAAATGGAACAAATTCTTTCGATTTGACCATCGAACAAATGAAAAATGCTGGAAAACATTTGCTGATTTTGTACAATCACAAGGACTCCATTGATGGTGAGTAAATGTTATTTTGTGAGCAAAATAAATGTTTCATTTGTATGGAAATTTATCGCGAAACGAACTTCAATAATTTTATAGAGAAAATTTTCTATAAAGTGCTTTCGATTGGCGCCATTCGATATTTTCTCTCCTAATATTTTATTTATTCTCGAGAGAATGCAATGAAATCATCGGCAACTAATTGAAGTGAATAAAAAATTTTCCATTAAAATTAAAAATTCACAATTTAATCGCCTTATTTGACATTTTATCAAGTTATTAATTCATAACTAATTTATGAACTTTTTAATTCAATCTAGAACACAGCGAGCGATCAAGTATTTTGTGGCCGTCATGGGAACGAGTCGGTATCAAAACCACGGACCTAAAAGTTGTGAAGCATTTTATGAGCAACGTTTTTCCGGCCAAATTTCGGGTTGATAAAGAAGATGGATGGATGCTTGATATTAATTACCTCGCAAATGTCACCACAACGATCGATAATGCAAGTCAAGTGAATTCACAAATTATCTCATCACTCACGGGTATCGGGATTTTGAAGGCGAATGTAATTCCCCTTGATTACGTGCTGTCAACGAATCTAGTTGAAATTTCGCTATATGTTAATCATCAAAAAGCTTTACAGACTCAGCAATACTTTTTCATCGATGTATAATTTACAATTTCCGGTAGTTATGAATTATATTGTTTTTAATAAGCATGAAACATTTAATGAGATGAATCACAAGTGATTTGCATTTAAATATTTTGGAATTGAAATGTATGAAAAGCTTTTTAAAAATAAAAATTGGATTTTCATTTGTAATTTTTTGTATTTATAGAAACTTTCAGTCAGCAACATCCGTAACTGTCACAGTTTTAAATGGACTCCGATCATAAGCACTTTTGAATAACTAATTTAAATAAAATGCACAATGAGCGATAACTCATAACTCATAAAGTTTAATTTCATAATGTGTGCATTGTTATCGACAAGTAAACTTGACACTACAAAGATCTTTAAAAAAATATCAACGTGATGATGACTTCATTGACAGTAAACAGCGTGTGATGTTTTCTTAAATACTCCCACTAATTAACAAAGTCAATCGGGCGTAAACAAATTAAAGAGTCACATTGAAAAATTGCAATCGCAATTCTGTCATGGTAGTAGGTGTAGATTTAGGGAGCTATGATGTAATTGAGCAATTAGTTAAAGCTTAGTGTTGGGATTAAAAAAATGTCACCATCCCTAGAACGTACGATCAAATGAAATTCCTTTCAACTCCGTTAACATTCCATTCGATTTTTTCAATTCATTCATTAAATTAAATTTTAGATAATTATCGCAGTGCAACGTGTGATGTTAATTGCAAATTGATCCTCGACCGAGCAAGATACGTGTTGATTTTGCATAGAAGTATTAATTATTTTTGTATATACTTTAAACAAGATGAATGGAAGATTTTTATTTGCTACGTGTGCAAGTTTTTATTTTTCTTAAAATTTACACATGCCCGCGAGCGAGAGATTGTGAATGATTCGTGCAAAAAAAATGCAAGTAAATAGACGGTTAATTATGTACATTTTCAATACATGCAAATGAAGTTAGCAAAAATTAATTTGAAAGGCCGTTTTGAGTCGAGAATTACACATTCCAGTTGAGGTCGTTTGAAATAAAAAAATATGTGGTTGTGTGCATCGATGTGCATATTGATTTGAATTTTATTTCAAAAATTTATTGTCATTTGATGACTCATAGCCGATGCAATAGAACTGGAAAAAAATAAGATGATGACCGCATGTTCGATGGGCTTTGTTATTTCAGAAACATGTGTGTGATTAGATGATTCAAAGGTGTATTGATGGCACGGGAGATGAAGAAGAGGATTAAAGATGAAATTCTTGATGAAAATAAGAAGAAGAAAGAGTGGAAATACTTCCAATATATACAGCTGCTGCTGCGTCATTATTTAGTTCATATGCATCGAGTGCTCACATTTTTTATGCTTTTCTCAATGTTCTTACAATGAACGAGAAAAAAAAAACTTGTTTTTGAAACAAAAATTTTTTCGATTTCGTAAACATCACAAAAATGTTGATGATGCAAGTAAGTGCACTAAAAATGGTTTTCCAGAGTTCACAGCTTAGGGCAATGTCTTCAACTGAATATGAAGTGAAATTTAAATAATTCATATTTTAATAGAATATTTTTTGCATTGTTAAATACCAAGGGGAGTTACTTTGAAATTTAAAATTTTTAAAAAAATTAATTTGTTCATAAAATATTCATCAAAATTTTAAATTTTGTTTTTCCTAAAATAATTTTTAATTTTTTTGAACTTTAATCTCGTGATATTTCATAAATTTATAATACTGATGGCGTAAGTAAATAAATGTGGATGCTCGTCATGATGAGTCATGAACCAAACTTGTTGTCCATTATTGCAAATTAAGAGGAACTTCGTCATCACTTCCCTTCTACAAAAATTAATCATGGCCTTGAAAACGTAGGAATTTTTTTAGTGAAGCCAGGCACTGAAAACGTGATTTTGGTTCGAAAACAAAACCAAAATTTTTGCGCATCAAATAAACACTCAAATGATAATTTTTTGTTGTGTAAATTTTTGGACTTTTTTATTGAATTAAAAAAATAAACGTACATTCTGGAAATTTTTTTCAATGTGAAAATTTTCTTTTAATCGGTTAATTTTTTGAATTTTGATCTGACAAATATATTTTACAGGCATTAAAATTAATATTTTTATTGTTACATCTTTCTATTAACTAAAGTGCTAATATAGAACTTTGTACGAAATTATTAATCAAGGTGTGAAAAATATGAAATGGGGGTTTTCACACTCCAACGATAACTTTTTTAGTGTGATTTATTACATTTTTGTTTTAAATAAAATACCAAACCGTCAACCAAAATGTAAGAGTTTTGAAATGACAATTTCATGCTCTAAACAGTTCTGAAGATCCATGAGACTAAAGGCTTTGTGAATCTAATAAATATTTCGACCTGATTTCATTCAATGCATGATAAAAATTTTGCCACATCAAAAGTGTCACATTTCGATTTGATTTTTCTCATTGAGTCTAACAAAGTTCAAAATTTTTGACATCGAAAAATAATTTTTAATTTTCTTGTAAAGAAAACGATAAAAATCATTGCCATTAAATTGACAAAAATTAAAAGAACATAACTTTGAACGATGTTTTACGGAGATCGATAATAAATGATGTTATACCACAACATAGTATAGTGTTTTCTTCAATGAATTAATTTTAAATTTTTTTTCCTTTTTCGACCACTCTAAACCTCTAATTACTCTTGAGAAACAAAGTTCCTCCATGATGTATTGATGGATTCTCGTTTGCAAATTTAGAGAAAGAAGAACTTTACAAAAATCTTGAAAAAAACGCTTCGTTCTGTGCCATTTTTGCTTATTTCGTTAAACTGTTTCAAAGTTTAACCAAAATGGAGGAAAATTTTAATTTTTAACTATCACAGAAAAGTTAAATTTTACTTTAAATTTGAGTGGACCTGCTTGCCGACTAGGATCCTAAAAAATGTGATATTGTCACTTGAACGAAACGTTTACAATTTTTTCTTTTGCATTTTAGAGCGGGTTCATGTCCAAATTATAAAATTTTATCGTGGAGTTCACTTCCACTCATGAAAAGTAAACTCTCATGACATTTTCGAAGGGTTGACGACACGCAGGGCATTTTGTGACACTTGATGCACATTTTGCGCAGGCGATGACATGACCGCACGGTAGGAAAATTGTATTATATTCATTACTGTAGCAAATTTTACAAAGCTTCGAATCCTTCTTTTCTTCTTCTTCGTCGGATTTTTCAGACATTGCCTTTTCACTCGACATCGATTCTGAATCCTTATATGATTCGTGCGAGGAGGATTGGGAACTGCTGCATGATGCAAGTTCTTCCGTTGAATTTTTTTTGCACATTTCTTCGCGCTTTTTTGCCATTTTCTCAATATATTCGGCACCTTTCACGAGCTTAAGGTACTCACATTTTCCATACCACATTCCATGTTGCTCCCATGGATCGTCATTCTCCTCCCAATCCTTAAGTCCACCACCACAGCTAAAGCAACACACTCGATCACCTTTGCCAGTGTAGAAGAAGCCAGCATCGCTGAGCTGTTGAGGTCGTTGTTTAATAGTTTTAGGCCAGTCAGAGTAGGATTCTATTCTTTTCGCTTCGACAGCCATATCGGGAAATTCTGGCCTTGAAATTGCCGGTTTTAGAGGGCTGGCACTCATTCCACCAGTACTCCTTAATACAGCTTCAAGTCCACCCTCTCCATAGAGATGGTGCTGATACATGTGAATGTCATCTTCACCGATCGATTCTATAGATCCTTCGCTCACTGTTCTATCTGCTGTGAGACGATCCATTGCTCCAAAGACGTCGGGTGTGGGTGCGGGGGGTAGTGTCTGATTTAAAAGAGCCTCATTTATTGGCACATTATCGGTTTGATTGCGTCGAATGAAGTTGCACGATGGAGACCATCTCATGTGATCGGTGAGCACATCGTCACCCTCTTCCCACATGCCGACTTCCACTCCGCAAAAATAGCATTTTACCAAATCATTCGGACCGTAATAGTAAAAGCCTAATAGTGCTAGCCTATGCTTGTCAATAAAAGTAACATCCCAATGTTCAAATGTACGGAGACGATTTAATTCAAAATTTAAATCTAACGGCGGTTGGTTTGGCCCGGGTTTATTGTTTGTGCTTTCTGACATCTGTTTCTCACGTTTGTCTCCCGAATTGTTGTCCGTTATGTCGTGGCCATTACTATTGATAAGTGAACGAAATACATTAGGCAGGCCCATTTGAGTTTTAAAATGTAGCATCCTCATTTTCATGCGCACGAAATGATAATTGATGACTCTGTTTTTGGAGAAAGATAAAAATTTGGTTTAGTATTATGGTGATTTTAATATTTTTAAATCTTGACTCAAATCATTTTGAAAAAAAACATTGTTGCCATGTTTACTAATAATACTTGCTCAAGTGAAGTGCAATTATTAGCACAGATTTTTTTACTTTAACATCATTCTCCTTCCTGTTATTGCATTCTCGTTTGTGATGTCAATTTAAATTCAATATGGTGCATATTTCAAAGAGAGAACAATATCAATTTTTAACTTGAACGCAAACCGCATTTTGAAATGATTGAATAACCCACAAAGATCACTCATGATGAATACATGGGATTAACTCTTATCAAATTGAGATTCTGGGGAAATTTTTTTCAACGATATGGAATATAATTGTTGTTGAACAGAACCAAGATAATATTTAATTGTATGATTTTATTTAAATTTGAATGTTTTAAAATTAAATGTAATATTTTGTTGAGGAAAAACGACGCAATATTTTCATGAAAAGTTTTGAAGGAAACGTCGCAATACACGATGCTCAGAAATTCCTTTCTCAAGAACATCAAACTCAATTCAAAACAAAAACGTCCTTCTTGGAAGAAATGCAGACAAAACAAAAAGGTCCTTTGTTGTCTACCGCCGTCTGCACGTTGGTATTTTTACTATTTATATGTTTCATGGATTTCTACATTTTCCCTTAAACAGGATAGCTTTATCTTCATACAAACATCCTTTAAAAATTCTTGAAAAACATGTATTTGAAATACATAAGCGATTTTACCAACACAAGTGAAATATAAATTTCTGAATAGACATACATGAGGAACACCATAATGAAAACGACCTCACGATGTGAAAAAGTAAATGAGGAACGATCGTAAATTTTATCATGTTTGAGACTTTGATACCTCATCAAAAAATATAACCCAAAAATTATAAATTTTAGCTTAAAATTTGAAACCTCTCAAAATTATTTTCAATTTCTGAAAACATTATCTTTAGTTCTTATCAAATTCTCAAGTACAATCATCATTCCTCACGGCCCACAACAATGTTACATGATATTTTGATCTTTCCGTTCCCACTCAATGGTTTATTTTTCAGTATTATTCATGAAGTTTCCATGTATTTGTGTCTGAGAGCTGTTTTATTTGAAAGTCTGCATGATTGGAATGTTGTTTGGCAAGTTTTTTTCAGCTTTTTACACTCCATCTCTTCATCTCCTCCATCTCCATATATTTCAAGCATCAATTTAAGCAATTTAGCTTTATAAAGTTTTTTTTTGAAATCAAACTAATTTTCTTATCAGCATTTTAAGTTTTGTTTAACTTATTATTCATGAGGTTCAGGTCAAATTCTTTCAGTGTAATTTTTTTTATTGTTCTTCTTTATTCTATTTTTGGACATTGCAACAAAAACAAAAAGAATGTGCAGTCAGACAAAAAATGACTTTGAAAAATCGATAAATTTCGTCGTATTTATTTTATTCAACGCATTTTAGTTTGCTAAAGTGAAATTTTTCTTTAGAAATTCGATTTAAATACACCATCACACATTTACAGACGATAATTTGAGTCACAAGGCTTGCAAAATGGAAACTTTTCATATGGGTGAATGTACAGTTGGCAAATTTTTTTTGCTTGCTTCGAAACTAAAAATCTTTAATTTTTATTCACCTTTTTATTTCTTTTTTCAGAACACTATTTTATTTTTGTATATCCACAATAAGCATAATTTTGGGAAGGAATCCAAAAATAGATTTTTCAATATATATTTTAAGCGCTTTTGAGACTTGCTTCTTATACTTTGAGTTTCACTGCGAGACTAAAATTGTGTTCGATTTTCTGCTCATGCTAGTACTACTCCATAACACATTTTCATTCACATGGCGTCGTTTGTTGGTGTTGGAAATCATTTCAACCATTATATATATATAAAGTTTATTTTATTTTATAAACATTTTAAAAAAGTCTGTTTAAATTTTAAAATTTATTGAGAAATTTTACTCTAAATTTTTTGGCTGCATGATTTTTAAAACGAATGGAATTTTCCATGATACTTTACTCGTTTATCGGACCCTCATTTACAATTTAAGGCAGATGGTTGCCACTACACTCTCACATTTTTTTCTATATACATATGGCGCTCACTGAATTTATAAAGATGTTTCAAAGTATGAAACTCATTTGAAAATAAACACAAAAAAAATCATCCAATTAACGAGAAGAAATATAGAATTGATTACGTATCAGAAGTATTTCAAAAATATGACTAATAAGAGTTAAATAATTGTTTCCATAAAATTTATGTCCATTCCAGAAACAACTACAACTACATTCAAAGATGGTTATTGATTTTTTTTCATGAATGAACTGCTCGCTTTAGTGTTATTACGCACTTTTTACAAATCTTTACAACTTTTTGTTTTCATCTATTGCAATGATTATTTAAAAAATATAAAGACACATTTCTTACCATATTTTCACAATCTCTCAATGCTTATTTTTCATTTGAAACTTTTACGATTATTTTTTTGTTATTTTATGCACTCGTAATCCAAAGTTCAGGTCACTTTATCAATATAATAATACTGTTAATTTTCCAGGTACGAAAAAGGTTTAAAAATTGATTCTTTGGGATAAAATAAATAAATTAAAGTCAATTATTTGTTAGCTCTTTTGAATTTTTTGCTGCTAACGCTCTCCGTTGTTGATGCCTAACTGAAATTTTTCAACGGAGAATTTTTGTGTATGTGAGAGGGAACTTCCTCTATTTTCTAGTTCTTCCCCTATATAGTTTGTAATTTTCCCATGCACAAACACTGTTGATTGAGAGACTAGATAAACGAGAGCAAATATTTTTTGCACTTCAAGTGAGAGAGACTGCTTCTCTCAAGGGCTTTTTTAAAATTGCGCAATAAAATTAACTCTCTATGCTCCAGTTTCATAAAATCATAACATGACGTGCATGATCTATGAACTCGTTTCACATCTTCTTTTCATTAAAATATTCTGTGAAGCCATGCGTGAATTGTGAAATTATTTTTTGAGGATATGACATCATATGTGATTTTTAAGCACGTTAATTCGCGAAAAATTTGAAACTAATTAAATCATGGTTCACTTGATTGATGAAATTTAAAAAAGTATTTTTTTTTTAAATTATGACAAGGATAATGATAATTTTCTATTCATTTTTAATATAATATGAGACAACTGGAAATTTCCCAAAAATAATCTCATAATCTTTATCTTAAAATTTTGTGGAGTTCTTTGACCGCAGAGTTTGATATCATTCAATCCTTAACAATAATTTTTTCATGATTCAATGGAAATTTGTCACTAAAGTCTAAAATCATGTGTTTCAATCTATATTAGTAATATAATATTACTGCTGAAAATAAATTCACTCGAGTCTTTCGGGAATCTTAAACTCACTTTGACTTTCCTTTTAGCAATAAAACGATGATAAAAAATATCGTAAAAGTAATTGTTACTTTTATCTTATCTTATCTTTAAATGTGTTTTAAAGCGCCTTAAAATTTTTTTTTGCTCCAAAATTTTGTAGAATTATTTTATTTTTTATAAATATAAATGATATTAAGCGTAAAACAAATTTATTTTATCATTAATTGGAGTCCTGCAAATTGGACAGTCATTTCCAATGCCAAAAACACATTGACCACAAACTGCAACATGCTGGCACGGAAGAAAAAGTATTGAAGCCTTCCTTTCCAAGCAAATTTTGCAAGCAGACTCAAAGTGCACTTCCTCTTCTTGTGACTCACTGCTTGGTGCGATCTCGTTTTTTGGAAGTTTTTTGAACTCTCCGTATTTTTCCTCGTTTAATTTTACGGTCTCGTGATTAAGTTTTAAAAAATCGCAATTGTTAGTCGCGTGTTTTTTATGTTCTATCCATGCATTGTCTTCAGGTTCCCATTGAGACAAATGAACGTCGCATGAAAAGCAAATAGTTTGATCTGAATGACCATTGTAAAAAAATCCAGCTTCCGCAAGCTCTCTCGGCTTTTGTTTAATTCCAACTGGCCATGTTTTAAATGACTTTAATCTCTGACTCATTAGTTTGAATTCAGGATGCCTGATTCTCTCTTCGACATGTGACTTCCGACTTATATGTGAAAATCCACAAACATCATAACTTGGAGGTGGTAAAATTTGGTCTAGTAAACTGTTATCGATTGGCACATTATCAGTGCTTCTTCTTCTTATCAAAGGACAATTTGGACTCCACTTTGTGTGTTCACTCAGGGCTGTATCGCCTGCTTCAAATTCTTTCATTGAGGCGTAGCAAAAAAAACATTTAACTCCATCGGGTTTTACGAAAAAATAAAAGCCTAATCTCGCTAAATCAACTGCATTAACAAATTGATTTGACCATCTATTATCAATAAATGACGCTAACCGGTCTTCTTCTTTTCTCAAATCGTACATTTGCAAATCAATAAAACCATCAAAATTTTGAGACGATAAACTTGAGTTTGGTAAATAACTAAAGTTATTATCGACCTCTGTTAAGCTCATTGTATATTCTTTTTTGTGTTTTATAATTTTTTTGATTCCATTACGTACTAACAAATTTATAAGCGAAATAATCACATTGCTGATTGAAACGAAACTGAATTTTTTTTGCAATGTGATGTGAGTATATGAATGAATGAGTTTTTTTTGATAAGACAATGAGAATGTATGAGTGAAAAATTGTATCAAATCAACAAAAAAAATCAATTTCGCTTAGTTGGCTTTTTTATCAGTGTGACGTTTGAAGTGAAAATTGAGAAAAACTTTATATAGATTTCCAAAAAAATATTTTTTTTAACAGAAAATTGCGACAATTTGTTAACGTTTGTTAAAAATTCAAATTGATTTCCCCCTCTGACAACCTCTCTTACTCGATCGTTCGACTTGCAAAGCTTTGAGCTATTCAGTTTTTGCTCTTGAAAAATGAAAATATTCAATTTGCTTTAAAATATCGTTTAGTAAGCACAAAACGGAGTAAAATTAATAAAATTCTATTCAATGGTACGTGTTGAGTTTAGTGTTGATGAGGAAGAATTAAAAAAATCACACAAAAAGCGATAAAAGAGTGTCGTAAAAATTATTTTGTGAGCAGCAAAAAAAAATAGAAGAAGAAAAAGAAGTTAATTGTGAAAGAAATGGCTTTAAATAACAAAACGGCCTTTTCAAAGCGGGCCGAACAACTGAAACGCTATGAGGATTCTGAAACAAATCGCGAGTCAAGTTTGCCAAAGAAACCGAGTGATAGAAAAGTGAGATTTTCAACTGGATGCATTTTTCTTGCGGCTTGTGCTGCTGGTGATAAGGATGAAGTTCTTAATATGCTCAATGACGGCGGAGCTGATATTGATACGGCAAATGTAGATGGATTAACTGCCTTGCATCAAGTGAGTCTCAATAATTTTAAATTGCGGGGATTTAAGAAAAAATTTCTATATGTCTCGATGGCTCTAAGAGTTGAGCTACTGTATGTATTCATGGGAATATATTATATATGAGAGAGCGAAAGGAAAGAAATGATTATTTTTAGAATTTCTCAAACAAGCGAAAATACACAAACATGATCTCGCGTAAAAAAAATTGTGCTGGCTATGTCGAAATTGTTCTCTCGCAATTTTTTCTTTCCTCCGAATACAAAAAAAAATCGTTTTCATTACCAAAAGATAAAATGCTGATATCAACACCAAATTCTCTATAAAATTGCCAACAATTCACACAAAAATTTCATATAATAAAACAATCTTCAGAGCCAATCCTTTATAATGTGTTGATTTTCTATAATTGCAATTGTATTGTACGTGCCAACTGCAAGAGAAATTTACTAAACAAAAAATTCGCAAATTTTGTTGTTGTCATCGTTAATTTTCATGTACACACTTCACACTAATGTGTGTGTGTGCGCGATATGTTCAAGTAAAATAGCACAGCTGAAATTTTTGTATACAGACTCGCGATGCATCGCGGAGAAAGGATGGTGTTGATGATGATGATCGTATCGCTCAGCAGACAGCGAAGATGTCGTTTTCGAGGACGCATCGTGGTGACACAAATTCCCTTAATGTATCTATAATAGTTTTAATTTTCATTCGCTCTCGCACAATTGCAATAATTGTCAATTCGCTGATGATTTATTTACTTTTTTCCTCATATACTGATCGATCGGCGGGAAGGGATCGTTTGTTGAGTGTGTCTACATTTTCAAAATAATTTCATTTTCCCCACTTGATTATTGTAAACTTAAGTTTAACGAATATAACATGACTGTTGAATGAATTCATAAGTTGTCGTCTGATAAGAGACCGATATGTATTTTAAAACAACTAAATAAAACAACTTTACAACACATGGGAGAGAGAGAAAAAAAATTAAGAATGGCAAAACATTAACGCTGCTATCTCAGATGAAATATGCGAGATATATTATGCTGTTATGTTGTCTCTTTATATGAGTTATGATAAATAATTCATTATGAAATAATTGACTTCGGAGTGTGACGAGTAATTTTATTGCCTCACGACGCGATCTATTCTACAGTCATACCATTTATTAATAAATATATTGCTTGACCTTATTAATTAGCTATTTGTTCGACCTCCCGTTGATGGGCGCGTTGCTGAAGAAATTCAATTATACTCTTTTATTGATTCTGATGACACAATCATGGTGGCTGTATGTGGAATTTCCTTTGCCAAGTTGCATTAGAGATCAGTGTTTACATCTTGCGCTGTTCCGTTGTCGAGATCACCATCGCACGATATGAGAAAGTCGTGTGCGTGTGTGAATGAAAATTTTCCAATTTTTGGACTTTACGCTCCGATTATTAACTAAATATTTAGATTAATGAAATTTTGCGGAATTTTTCTCTCAATTTCTCTTCTTGCTGCGTGTTCCAAGTGAGCTCATGCACATAATTATTAGTGGTTTTAGAGCGTACAATAAAAGTATAATTTTTATGTCTTATACACTCGAATTTTTTTGGTGGGCTTTTTTCGAAAGAAATACGACGATTTCGAAAGAAAAAAGTGTGTATGTAAATCGATATGATAACATCTTAATTTTTTTCTTCATTTAAATTCTCTTTTTCGCTAATTTAAATTGATTCCCACAATTAAGCGCAAAAAAAAATACTACGAGCCATGTGACGAATATTTGTCTCTCTGTTCGCAGTAAATTAAAGAAGCACAAAAAACTAATGGATTTAACTTTTCGATGCTAAATTTTTTGAATATCAATTAAAATGTTGAGATGGCAAAATTTCCATTTATTCGAGATTGAAAGCCATTTTTAAGTGCACTGTCTAAACATAAGGAAGTAAAAATATTGATTACAATTTCTTTCTTCACAAATAATAATTCTAACTCAATTATGAACAAACAAAAAAAGAGTGAATATTTATAAAATTTAGAATTTCGATTACGCTCCGAATTTTTATTATTATTCTAAATTCTCAACTGATAACAACTCACATATTTTTTTTATTGATTTATTTGTTTAATGTTTATGAGAAAATTAAACTAATCATACAAAGAGTTATAAAGATATATGAAAAAATGTGTCAATGCACAGTGCCCGCATGCAAGTGCAGCCTTTAACAATTGACGTCATTTCTAG
Source organism: Tanytarsus gracilentus (assembly GCA_038502055.1). Lineage (NCBI taxonomy): Eukaryota > Metazoa > Arthropoda > Insecta > Diptera > Chironomidae > Tanytarsus > Tanytarsus gracilentus. Next base: position 4,189,450 of record JAXRKN010000037.1, read on the forward strand.
AGCTCAATTTGCTGCAACAGAATCTGAGTTTCTCGATTATGAAACCTGTCTATCTGGTGCATTTCATGACATTTGATATCGTTTTCGATTGTCATCAATATTTGCACTTGTGTATAGTAGTCGCGTATTCTTATTTATGCATGAATTAATGAGACGAGTAAAAAAAGTAAAAATGAAAATTCTGTGAGAGAGGAAAAATATTTTAAAATTCTTGAATGGGCATTTTTTAGTGTGAGCCACTTAGAAAGTACTTGTTGCCTGAAAGCCTTGAATGAATGAAAATATAAACATGGCATGCCTTGAATTTATCGATAATTACCATCCCATCGAGCGAATAGAAACACAGAAATGCCACATAAAGCTGCTGGTGTAACATAACTATAACTATGTGACATTAAGGGCTAATAAATTTTAAACAATTGTCAATTGCGCATTTAGCATCGAGTTTTATGCAATTCTCTCGCTCTCAGACTTACAAAATCCCCATTTGTACATACATCATGACTTTTACTTCACTCACTCTCTCACATACACACACACACACGAAAAGAATGCTGGCATAATGAGATATTCATTATAAAAAAACTAAAATGAAAAGAAGAAGAAACTCACTTTGACGAAAGCGAGAAATTACGAGGCGTTTAACATTGAAAATTATTTTTCTCCGCTGTCTCTATGTGTCTTTTCTTTAGTTTCAAGTGTAACGATTGTCGAAAACAATAAATTTCTCAGTAATGCTCAACTATCGTCAGCAATTTTTAACTACTCTACTCTAAAAATTTCTAGATCACTCTTTTTTTTTATTCAACGATATGTATATGCACTGGCGAGAAATCAATCATGATAAACGAAGCAACTTTTTTGTCATATCTATTTAAATTAAAAACTGCAAAGGTCATTTTCGTATTATTCAGAGAAAAAAATTTAAAATTTTATCTGCTTTAACCTTTTACTAACCATTTAATAAATTTCTGAATGAGTTAATTAAGGCAAATGTTAAAATGCAAACTCAGCTTTTGTGAGCGAACAAAATGTGGATATGGAAAGAAGAGCATTTCAAGTAAAATTAATTGATGAAAATTATTTAGCGCTAATTATGCATCGTGTTGCGAGTTCACTCATAAATCATGCGAGAGAAAATTTCCTCGTAATGCTTTTCTTTTAATGCCTGTTTTGCGGCTTAATATTTGTGTAGTGCGGGTGCTTTTATAAATAACGAAACAAATTTCTATGATGGATTTATTTGTAAAAGGCGTGACTAGTGCAAATGTTCGTACAACGATTTTGAGATAATTTTCATATCACGCACTTTCTGAATGATCTCCAACTGTGCGTCTATATGAGAAAAGAGTCACAAAGAAGAAGAATTTTATACGCATTTTTTTCTCCTTTGCAAAATTCGAATTTCCCGAAAATGGAATAAAGATGATGGATGGAGCGCGCGCAAAAATACCAGATGTAAAATGCCATAAAAGTTCATCGACGATAGACTTTATTGTTTTGATTTCTATCTCTCACATCAACTATTTCTCTGTCGTCATTGTATCATCGCATTTGGAATTGTGATCACGTCGCTGGATGAACGATCACCAATCGATCGCGCGGCGTATTTTATTTCTTGCATTATTTTGTTATTTTTGACATCTTATTGATTCATTTAAGACTTTTTTTTTGTTTGACAAAAGCAAAGCTACTTAATGCGTGAGTTTGATGAAAGATAAGAGAAGACTGTGATTTTTTTTTGAGGAATATTAAACACATAATTTAAGTGGCCGTTTTCATTACCACCGTACACTTTCTATAAACTGTCCGTGAATGTTGAAACATGAGGCAAATGCGAATTAATTAATTATCTTCGATAGCACGCACAGGAATGTGTTCACTCGAGTATTGGTATATAGATTATTGTCAACGCGTCGCTTGACGTAGAAAATCTCTACGTGAAACTTCGACATGCATGTTTCATCTCGCATACTTTTTCGTCTTAATGTACGTGATAATGACACATTTCAACTACTTAGTGGACACTAGTTGAAGCCTCAAATCCACTAATCAAGATCGATAAATGTAATTAATCTTGATAAGATTGCAATTGACTCTATAGAGATGTGCATTTAGTTTTAGATCATGTTCTTGGAAGAAAATGTATAATTTTGTCAATGATAAACAGTCCATGACAATGTACATTTAAAAACGTTGTTGCTTATTTTCTATGACTGGAAAAAAAAAGATTAAAGCGTGAAAAATATGTGAACATATTTAGATAAAAATTAGTCAAGGTAAGAGCACTCAGAATTTTTCAAATAATTATTAGTAATATAATATCGTAATCATCGACGTTAAGATTTGATTCCCTCATGTTCTCCCCGCCTTGACATTATATTCGAATGACATCGAGCACGAGATCGTCGCCCACATGTGATCATTTTGTTTTCATTTGATAATTTTATGCACAAAAAAAATCAGTTTTTTGATGCGGAGTTAAGCTAATTAAATGACTCTTGCGACTCGATTAGTCGCCGCAATTTTTTTTGCATTAAAAATTGATAATAAAATCAACACGAATAGATGTCGATTACAACTCTTTTTTTTTTCGTCGTCACAATGAATCATTGGAGTTTAGAGTTTCATTCACAAAACGAAGTGGTGCCGCATTTGTTCAAACAGGCACGGGTGTGAGAGTCACATAATAATAATTGTATAAATAAACGAATAACAAAAAACACTTGTCCTCACTCAAAGTCAACGCTATATGCTAGGTGTTTTATCCAAAAAAAAACTAATTTTAATTTTATTGATAACCACGAAAGATTTATTTTCAGACGATGAGCCCAAAGTGAATATTAAAACAATTAAAATACAATAAATATTTCACTAAACTGGCAATTTTGTAGCATAAAATCATTTAATTTGATGACAAGCCATAAAATTCACGAATTAAAACGAAATCAAATTTTTATTCGCCTGTTCGATGAAGTCATGATACGGCATTTGCTTTACTCTTTATCACACATTATTGCTCATAGAGAAAATATTTACAGCTTTCTGTCGAATTTAAAAAAATATAGAGAAAATCCCACGAACTGTATTGCGGAAATTTTAATACTTTCAAGTCCGTTTTTTTTTGATAAAAAAAATATTCAATGTTTTTACTTAAAAAGAGCAAAAATAATGAGGGAATTATTCTAAAGAAGCGTTACATGTTCAATTAAAAATATTAACTCCTTTGAGATTATCACAAAAACTCGCCAAGTGCTTGCATGATCAAGTCGTGAGAGTTGTCGATCCTAAAATAGAAACTGCTCAATTTTTTTATATGCTCTGTATTTCCATTTAGTGCCTGTGACGATTTATTGTGTGTACTCATTCTATACTCTCAGCGTACTTCTTTTGGTTTTATTCAGATTTGATGGAAATAAGAAGGAACGCTCTGTTGTGTATGTGTCTATCGAGAGTAATGTCTATAATTTTTTTCCTTCGAGTTCATCGACCATTCGCTAGTTATACATTACTTTTTTTTGCGAAAAAGACCTCCATTATGGATTCATGCAATGACTACTGGCTGATCTTAATTACTTAATAACGTTAATTGTTTTCCAACTACAGCAATGAGAAATTGCTCGACTCCGTTTTTTCTTTCTTCAAATGAATCTCCGCAGCGCGATATACAATAGAATGTCTCTGTTGAAGCCTATATTCATGATGACAGTTCCAAACGACTGTGCATTTATAAACAAACTCACTCAGTGAAGATGCGATGATAAATTTAAAGAATTGTAATCATAAAGAAATGATTTATTGTTGGATGCAATTCCCTTTTTTGATTTCTTTAACACACAACAGCAGCAGCAACATATTTGTGTGTGAGAGAGAGAGTCTTTCAGTCACTCACTCGATGATGTCCATAAGACGATGATAATTTTTCATTCTTCTTCAATTTGCGTCGTTCTGCATGCCTTCATCTTGCTCTCCCTCTCCATCTCTGTATGTGCTTCCTTTATAACAGTAAACGACTGATTAAATTACTGATAACATTGTATTATGAGAGGCAAAATTTTGTTTAACGAAAGTGACGAAAAAAAATATTATTTTGTGATCCGATTTGTGAGCCGCCTTAGTTCCTGCAAATGGCAAACTTGAATCATTTGATAATTTGCCAGATTTCATCATAAGATGTGAAAACTGTCGATTCTAATGTGCTATAACAATTTAAATTTATGTGAAAAAAATGTGGCGAAAAAATATCTCGCATGCTAAAAGTTCTTGAAATAATTAAAGACATCAACCGATCAGACACACCTTGACGAAAAATTTTCTCATTCAGCCTGCTGGAAAATTTTTTAATGAATAATCCACCAAAAAATAGTTGTATAGTTTAGCCGACAGTCTAATAACCCTGAAACTTCAACACAGCCACTAGAAGAGAAAATTGATGAAAATTCTTTTACTTTATTTTGGGTTGAATTATTGGAATTAATTTTTCATAAAAGTTAAAAATAGAAAAATTTTATTTAACTTACTGCCGCCTCTTGAATATATATATGAGAAAGCATGTCGATAATTTTTCGCTAAGAAAAGCTTTTAATCATTTTTCTTTTTTACATGGCTCATTTTTCCTTCCTATACTCCCCACTTGTGATTTATTCAAAAATAGAACCAATATATGAAAATTAAAAGTTATTATTCATCAATATAAACATGATGAAGGTTTCCTTCCTCGATGAAAATTGGAAAAAATATTTTAATTGTAGCCGCAAAAAGATAAACTTTTTTTATATCGTTACCATGCGGAGAAAATTGTTACTGACCATTGTGAATCCTTTCGTATATTATGTATCGAAAAAAAATAATTCTATTATTAGCTGTGGTCGGTCTACAACAAATTTTCTTTTAAATATGTGTAAAAAAATTGCGTCATCAACTGGCTTGTCTATAATAGAAAATTTCCGCCAAGATTTGAAAATTATTTTTAGAAACTGATGCCAATGGACGCCAGAATGTCGTTGATTTGTGTGTATGACTACTGTGTGTGATATCAGCATGGATTTAAAATTAATATTATCCATTGATTGCATCTTAATCTGATTTCATTTTCTTCTTTCTTATCTTTTAAGGCCTGCATTGAAGACAATCTCGATATGGTCGAATTTCTAGTGACACATAGAGCTGATGTGAATAGAAAAGATAATGAAGGGTGGACTCCGTTGCATGCTACATCTTCGTGCGGGTGAGATCATTTTCATTAAAATTTTGATATAGTTAAAAATAATTAATTTTATTTCATTTTTAGAATTGTCAGTATAGCTAGATACTTAATAGAGAATGGAGCCGATTTAGCTGCCGTAAATAGTGATGGAGAACTTCCAATCGATATTGCCGGTTCAAATGCAATGGCAGACTTACTTCAAAACTATATTGATGAGCACGGAATTGATTGTGATGAAGCACGTCAACAGGAAGAGAGAACAATGTTGGCAGACGCTAAAAAATGGCTTCGCTCTGACGCCAATGAGGCAGATCGACCACATCCAAAAACAGGAGCTACAGCGCTACATGTGGCAGCTGCAAAGGGTTACACAAATGTGCTAGGCTTATTGCTGGCTGGAAAAGCGGATGTCGATCGACAAGATAACGATGGATGGACACCGCTTATGGCAGCCTGTTATTGGGGCAAAAAGGAAGCAGCCCAAATGCTCATAGCATCTATGGCCGACATGGATATTCAAAATTACTCTAATCAAACCTGCATTGATCTTGCGCCAAAGGATATGGTGGCGTGGCTGGAAGAACTTCGAAAGAACAATAAACGTACAAAACGAAGACCGATCAGTCAAATCAATAGAATAAGTGACAATCTAGACAACAGTAATGAATCACCTCCGAAAGTCATACGCGTCGAAGTGAAACCACCGACAAGTGAACAGACAAATGCAAAGGAAAATGGTAAGTTAGCGATTATAATTTAAGAACGATACTCATTTAATTTGACGAGGATTTTAAAAAATGTTTACTATTATTTATTTTTCGCGGTATTCCCATTTTTTTCTCTTTTGATATTGCAACACATAAATTTTATTGAAACACAAAAAAAAATTAAACATATATTAGAAAGTGGTTCTGAAGATTCAGAATCAGCGGAAGAAGAAGAATCTGAAGTGGAAGAAGAGGAAGAGGAATCTGAAGAGGGTCAAAGTGAAGGTAAAAGATCAAAGTATCAGACACCCCCATTTAAACGTTTGATGTTGTAATATCCGCAAAATTTTACTAAATATCACTTTCATCATATTTTTTTCGAAACAAGCGCAATCCTCCATAACTAATTTAACCTATAACTTTACCTAATAAACGGTTTAAATTAAAGTGATAAAAATATTGAGGTTTTTAAATTTTATAGAAACAAAGTTGGTAATTAAATTTATGAGGCGAAAGCCTTTGAAATTAAATTTGTTCCTTCAACCAAATATTGATAAAAACTTTTTACAGGTTCAGTAAAACTAAGTCGAAAGAAAAAAACGTTGATGGGAAGGAAAGAAAGATTTAAAAACAAAATGAGGACGAGACTTCTCAGAGGCCAGAAGAGGCATTAATTTGTGATGATAGCCAACGAAGAAAATTTATGAAATCAGTGAATAAAAAATTTGAATTATCAAAAGTTATTGCATCGATTAAAATTTATTTCAAATGAAAGTTTATTAAAGAGTCATGAAAAAGTTATCTCAAGATGGATGGATTGCGCTAATAACAACCATGAAAAACTTGATAATCCTATTTCGTCTTCTCATAACTTTAGATTTTGTAAATTCCTAATATATTATATCCATTAATGTTGAAAGATAAATTTAGTGCATGATTTTTAATTAAAATTATTTATTTAAATTAGATGAGCAATCAAATAAGTCAAACTCAACTCCATCTCGAGATCAAATGCAACTGGCTTTGACAAAAGAAAATTCCAATGAAGATATCGGACGAAATAATGCTCAACCAGAAAGTATGCGATCATTAAAAATTTTAAATAATAAACGCTAAAACTTTTAAATTTGTTGTAGAAGTTCCTGACAAAGAAAACCAAACAAATGACTCGGAAGTAATTCTAAGGCGAACGCAGAGCTTTGAAAATGATGAAAAGTGAGTTGAAATTTATTGTTTAAATATTACTTTTTTCTCGAAGCCTTCATGTTTAACTCGAAATTTTTAATGCAGTTAAATTTTTCAATCTAACAAATTTTGAGTCAATCAGATGATTTTTTTGTTGCTAATTTTTAACATATTATTTTTTGCGTTTTTTCATGTTTTTTTCTGTCATTTATTTATAAATTGCGCTTTACAAAAATTACTCTACTGCTGCTGCTTAACATCTAACACCAAACAAAATTACAAAATAATCATCTAAACACTCTAATAACTCATTGTGAAAAATCACTCTGAAGGTTCTATCAAAAATACATCGAGCTGAGAGCGAGAATAAAAGCCAACTCATGTCCAACACTCCCAGCCACTCAAATACCGAACACTAATAGTACCAATAGCGAGAAAGGAAGTGCTGCAAAACAAACATCGAATTTTATTATCCAGCGATCGGCGTCTCTTAAGGATCATAGAAGTCAACTAAGGTAGTAAAATTAATATTAATTAATGCTTTTTAATTTATTATCAAGATTTTTTTTAACATTTATATTTTGCATGAGTCATTTTAGTCTTAATGTATTTTTTAAAAAATCCTCCAAAATAATGCTGAAAAACTTCTCCTTTTTTATAGTAAAAAGAATAACGACAAGACACCACCAACAAGTCCGACACCCTCAACTCCGTCTACACCAGCCACGACACCATTAGGTCATTTACGAAGGTAAAATATTTTATTCTCTAATGAAAGTTCTTAATCTCAAAAAAATTCTTTCACAAACTTGAAATTACACGAAAAGTCCAAGTCTTGAAAAGCCAACGCCTAAACAAGAAGCAGCCGTAGGCGCTTTAGTGACAGCTAATCAAAATCTTATTGACTTAATTGCCCGGCGCTACAGTTCGCCATCTGGAACATTGGCGGAGGCAAAAGCTTTGGTTAATGCTAACAGTGCTCGTAAGAGCTCTGCTAGTGATGTCGCTCTTAAAATTCCCGAAAAATCCGAAGAGCAGCCAAATTCACAATCGCCTACAACTCCCTCTAATATGCTCAATAAGTTGTCGCCAGGAAATATTTTCAAAAACATTTTCAAGTAAAGTTTTTTCTTGATCCCCCTTTTTTGTCGATATTTTGGCTTTCCAGTTGGTTTTTTCTATCCCTCTTACTTCCGATGAAATCTGACTGATTCCTAACAAATTTTAACGAGTTTATTTTTCTTTGATGTTGAACAAGAAAAAAAGGAACGTGTGTTTTGTGTGTTTTATAATGAAAAACTAACAGAAATTTTTTGAGCGCCTTTCATCAACGCATGATTACATTAAACTCATCACATCCTTGAAATTTGAATCAAATCCATTTACAAGCCTTCAAATTCATAAATAAAATATTTTTTTCTGGTTTTTAATTAACACAATCGCAAAGAAATTAATTAAGACTCTTAAATTAATATCAATTAATTATTTCATCGCAGATCATTTGTGCCGCCAACGCGCGATGAAGAAAGTGAAACACAAAGGAAGGCACACGCTAAACGTGTTCGCGAGACTCGACGATCGACACAAGGTGTTACATTGGACGAAATCAAGAGTGCTGAACAATTAGTTAAGATGAAAAATGCAAATAACAACACAACTAACGGAAATGTAAGTATAACAATTATCTCCAGGAGCTTTTTTAGATTTGCGAGTGATGACTTTTGCCTGACAATTTAATTCAAAAGAGACTTTTTTTTATCAAAACTAAAAAATAAATATTTCCTCAAATAACAAACTATGAAACTCTCAAATTAGACGGAGATTAGCGATATTAACGAACGATTATCGGAATCTTCAATAACGACTACCGCGCCATCAGCGACAGAGGACTCATCTGAGGTTAACAATGATGACGTAAATGTAAACTATACAATAAGTTCGCCGTTAAGAAAAGCTTTTAGAGCAGCAAGTCTCGAAAAGGAAGAGAGTGATGAGCAAAAAATTTCTGCAACTTTTACCATTACACCACCGCCACGCTCAACAACAACAACAACCTCTTCCACGACAAATTCAATAAGTCAGCTGGCATCACGCCTTGAAAAGGGTCTGGAACTTGAGGAATCAAACTCAGTGACAGCAACCATAAATGTGCCTCTCATAACACCCTCAGCAAAAAGCAGTTTCGACAATAGTAGTGATAGAGTTAGTAGTAAAAAGACTGAGCAGTCAGGTCCTCCCATACCCCAACCGAGATCCCTTTTTGATATTGATAATGCAACATCTGTTAAGCTTGCGGATAAGCTACAGCAGGAAGCGAAGAAATGTGATTTAAACTCAATGGGCGAAGACTCAACGGCTGAATCATCGCCGAGTGGAAGTGAGCCTTTAATTCCATTCACTGAACAACTTCCTCCGTCGCCTATTCATCATACGATTTTCGGCGATCGAAGACCATCGTGGAGAATGAGAACGGAATTCAACAATAAGGTAAAGGTTAACCTTCATGGAGCTCTCTTTGTGGTTCTCTCTATCTATGTGTACATTGGCACCTCTGTTGTAATTTAATCTTGGACAAATTTATTATATTTGTGGACAACAAAAGTACTTCGAGTTCTTCCTTATTTATTTTTTAAACCAAAAATATTTTAGCACTACTAACCACATATACAATTATTTTAAGTTTTTGAGTGGCTAACAAGCATGATAAATATTGTTATTTAAATTAAGTTGAAAATAATTGCAAAGTTTTTAAATAATTTTTTAAACTTTTTTTACAGTTCAAATTGGAAGATTCTTCATCAGCCGCTTCATCGACAACTACTGCGCAGCCAACATCACCAACTAATGGTGTCACTCAAGATCCTCTTAAAACCGCCAACATAACTTCCGTCCATCGAAAACAAAACCCAACGGAAAATGTTCCTAATAATGACGTAAAAGAAGCATTAACAACACCAAACCGGTCAGATGACGATAAAGGTAAGACGTTTAGAGTTTTAATTAAATTAAAATCATAAAATAAATTTATTTAGAAAATGATAAAGAGAATGATAGCCGTAGTGCAACTCAAGGAGTTATTCAGAGGAGAAAAAGGCCAAAAAGAAGATCAACGGGCGTCGTGCACGTCGATATGGAGGTGACTAAATGTTTATATTAATAAAACAAAAGATTCCAATGAATCATTTTCATTTTCACACAGGATATTGATCCCGATAATCGTCACGAATTGCCAGTCGAAAATGAAGAGAACAGAGAGTTGGTAAGTGAGAGCATGTTTTTCTCTAAAAATAGTTTAAACTTCTAAAAATAGAGTGCACCTCAACTTTGTGAAAAAAAACTTCCTCAATGCATTTTTGTGTGCTACGGTATTTCGTCAGGGGCTTCGAGACATTCTAAACGCACGACTCTAATTTTGAAACCCCTGCAATCCACCCTGCGACGATTATTCGATTTGAGAGAAACGAGATCACGAATCAATCAGTTGTCTCTCAATTTTGTTTATCGAAAGAAGTCTCGAATTAAAATAATAATTTTCAATCCATTTGACAATGGTTCGAAGAAGAGTAAGTCATTAATTTAGTAATTAATCTATTGTTAATCGAGATATTGTGAATGTTTTGGTAAATCTGAAAAGGAACGTGTGTTGAAATAAATTGCAACTTAATGACTCATAAAAGATAATTTCTTCTTCGTGAAAGTGAATAAGCATGTGATGTAATTGAAGCACTTTGCAACGCAATCATTCGCATCCAAATAAAATTAATTGTACAACTTTACGGCTTTATATCAACACTTTGTTTTTATTTGTTACTAAAATGCTTTTTTTATTCATGGAAATTGTTTACGATGTGCAATTGAAAATTTTAAATCCGTTGAAAGATTGTGAAAATTAAAATTTGCAACAAATTTCTCAAAGAGAACATTTCATAAAATCACTTCTGGTGCATTAATTTATGGCTTCTATTACACTTTTCCATTAATTATATCTTTCGCTAAAATAAAAAGGAATTCGTGAATTAACGTCAATTTTAATAAGTCTGATGATTTATGATCGCCCACCTATACTTTTGCTCATGTGTAGACAAATTTGCTGTCTAACAACTAATTTTTTTTCTCGCGTATTTTCCAACCTTGATCTAATAATGAAAATAAATAGTGCAATTTAATTAAGTTTAGTGCCGGCGAGCCTTCCTAGAAAATTTAAAGCCAAAAAAATTTTAATTGCATGATCATCGTCATTGTTTAAAAGAGTTATTGTGTAAATTGGATTAAATTTATTTAAAATAAATGACAATTTAAACGAAATGTATCTTGCATTACTGGACAACTTAATAAAATGGTATTAATTTCACACTAATTTGGTGATCGAGAGTGTAAAATATGGGAAGTGAAGCTTATAAAGACAATATCAGCGTGAGAATCTGTTGTGGGATGATAAAATGTGCCCACAACTCACTCATATTGGTAGCTCAAGTAATATCCATTAAGCTTTTTTATTGACCTACCAATTACATGTCGACAGGTTTGGCTTTAAATATTGATATTTATTAGAAATAATGCAGATATCGCTAATTTTTTTTTGTGAAGTTGTCATAAATAAAGAAAATTATGAATGTTCGGCGCATGTGAGTCAATTTAAAATTCACCGCATGTGGAAGTGAGAAAACGTAAACATTCTCGCGGTGAGCATTTTCCAATGGAAAACTTTCATTTTCTCGCTCTCGCAATTTTCATGAGAAATTTTAAATTTTCTCAGAAGTGCGGTGAATTCTTAACTGAAAACACGTCAAAAAGAGTTTCTCTTGAAAATCAAATAAAAAGAAAATAATTTTTAATTTCTTTGGAGAAAAATATTGTAAGAAAATTTTCAATAAAAAGTTTCAATGTGTTTTGATCGCCGCAAGCTGGAGTTGTGAATTAATGAATAAATTTTTCTAAAACGCAATTTTCACTTGATCTTATTCATAGAATTTTACCTTTGTAAATTAAGCGATGAAAGAGATCATACAAGAGCGAGTGTGTCTGCAGAAACTATACAAAGAAAAGTGAAATTATTGACTATGAAAAAAATCTTTTTAACTTGATTTATTCATTCGACAAATTTACAAGCGCTGTTTTATATCAATGTCACATCACTAAATGTCCATCAAACGCTACCATTTGCTCACAATTTTTATAAAAAAAAATGTGGAGGACGTTTTTAGAGCAAATATTAGGTTAATGTTCACAACCAGAAACTTTTAATTTTTTTTTGTCAAAATTATAGCAAATTTTTGAGCGTGATGGACGCTACACCTCCAGCTTTTTCAGATCATATGATGTGTATATATACACACCCGGGAAGATTTCATTCAACCATCAATTGACAGCTAGGCAAACATTTTTCCTTACGTCAGAGAAAGAGAAACTAAAAATTGCGAGCGATCAATCTTCTTTTTATCGTCTCCTTTTCGCGAGAGTCAAATTAAAAATACTGTCGGAGAAAAATGATCAACAAATCGTTAGATTTTCTTTGAAAAATCGATCATGAGTTCACTCAGCTTTTATTATCTCATCATATGCTAGGAAAATAAAGGAAAAAACACAAGTTTTTCTTTAGATTAATGAGATCTCACGTAATTTGTACGTAAACGTTGGGAACAAAAGTGAAAAAAATTATTTTTAGAAGCGTTATTTTCTCACCGAAAGCATCACGGAGTTTTCCCAAGTAATTTTCTCGCTTGTTTTTATTTCACTTAAATGAGAGAAGTGAAATTTGTCGTCTAAAGAAGAGTCACAAACTTTGGAAATCTCCTCTCTCCGATTCATGTGGAAAATTGCGTCAAACATTTTCATTTTAAAAAATGCGTGGGCAAATTAATTGTGTTGAGAATTAGTCATTTAGTTAAAATAAATCAATGACGATTCAGTCGCGCATTAAAAAATATTTTTGAAATTTGATGCAATAAAAATTTAATTTTACGGTTTTACTCAAGTCGACGATCCAAACACACTTTTTAAAGATCAGACATGAAATTAACCTGAAAAAAAACTTCTTGCGGTTCTTGTTTCGTTTAGTGTAAACAATAATTCGAAGCTTCTTTGTGAAAAACAATAAAATTGTAAGCAATATGTCATTTCGATCATCTCGATCACACACGAAGCCAATCGCACCCCCACGACGTCGATCTTCTTCATTAACGAGACCATCAGGATCATCAAATGGATATCAAGCGACATCAAACGGTCGACCTTATAGCATTCACGGATCGGCACAACTTAATTATCCTTCACAAGGAAGCACTGGAAATTATCCTTATGGATCGAATCAAAATTTAAGAAGCGGCAGTGATTATTATGGCAACGATTATAGACGAAATGTGAGCAGTTATAGTGGAGCGACAAATGGAACTTTAAAATTTCCAATGACCACAATGAGCACTGGCGCTGGAGCGTCTGCTTATACTTCACCATACAAGGATCGTTACTCGCAAAATTATTACATGAATGGATCGAATCCATCTTCATCGAGCAGTTATACTTCAGCTTATAAAGATCGTGGATATTATAATCCGTATTCAAGCTCAAGTTACGATAACGGAGTGACAACTGCGAGTTTTAGTATTCCTGGTCCATCTTCAGCCAAACGTGACTATAATCCAAGAGGAAGTGGAAATCTCACAAGCTCAGGTCTAAGTGGATCAAGTTCAAATTTAATGAACAGCGGTCAAGCAATTGCAAATTTAGGACGATCACAATCGTTGCGAGAACATGAAAGAAAAAGTCGATCGAGAAAGTATAAGGAAGCAGCAAAAGCTGCAGTTCCCGACTCGGCAGTTCCTTACGATGCAACTGCAAGTTCACTTTCGTCAACACAAAAGTCATTGAGTTTGGCTTCATTGCATTCAGAGGGTTATGAAGTAAGGAAATTTGGGGGAGATAAATTTGCTTGAGGAAGTTTTTTTTTTTGATGTACTCTAAAATGTTTTAAATATATTTAAAATTAATTAACTTTTCTTGTTTTCTTAGTCTGGAAACGAGTCTCGCTCACGTGCTGAATCCCTCGCATCAAATTCTCTCGCCGATACCAATGATGATGGTGAATTTGTAGACTATAAAGCTCTCTATGAGGCTGCAAAGTAAGATTTAATTATTTCATTTTATGCTTCAGCAAACTAAAGTCTTCCTTTACAGGGCGGATAATGACCGGCTGCGAACGACATTGAAGAGTCGCGATCAGGATCTGGCAGCCGCAAAGGCGGCGTTGGAAAGACTTACAGCAGCTGTAAGTGCTTATTAATTCTTTTTAATTGACAATTATTTTTTCTTGCCTAAATTTATTATTCGATTCATTAATTTGCTGAGAGTTTTAAAAGAAAATTTTCGGTTTCAAAATTTAAATTTGCTCATGTTCAAATATACTCGCAGTAAAAATAAGACTTTTAATTCTCTGAATCCTTTCAGAATTTTATCAAAAATGTTTTGGTAATGAAATTTGTGTTTTAAATGGAATTTAGAATTTAGTATAATTTTTTGATGGTGTCCTAGCTCCACTAAAGCTTACCTAATTAGTTTTAAACCTGAAGCACAAAAAAATCACTTAAATCGGCTTCCGTTAAAAGTAATCTTAACTTTTCCATTTGAAATAAATCTAATTATTTTTTCCATGAGTTTATTTTTAAACTTTAATCGCACACCGACACACAAAAATCACATTTTCTAAAAGTGTTTACTTTATAGACAGCCAATAAAATTTTCGTTAAATCGAATTTAATCATTGAATTTTTTCTTCAGGCAACCAAAAGTTCACTATCGGAAAATGAGAAACGTGAGAAGCGTGCGATGGAGAGAAAAATTTCGGAAATGGAGGAAGAGCTAAAGGTAAAGCTGATTTTTCAATTATTTTTGCTTCAAATTTTGAGCTTAGTAAAATTAAAAAAGTTTCATCTCAATGAAAAACTAACACAAATACATTCTTTCGCATCCAAAAAATTACTTTACTCAGGACATGAAAAATCAACCCAAAAAATTCATTTTGCATTTTCTTTATCTTTAAACTTAAAAAAAATTATGACAAGCAAACCATATGGTCATAAAACTGAGGCATTTCAGTATGTCAAGTCTTGTCAATTACTTTTTGAATAGTGAAGCTCAATCACACTTTAAACGCTGGGTGGTGCACAAAATGCAGCTTTTACTCACATTACCATCTCATTTGTCTCACGATCATTGGCTTAATACGAATTTCTGTTCAACTATATCATGTTTCGTACACACAATGTATAATTGCATGAGATGCAATATCACTTTTGAGTCAATTATTTTTGAGCTTCATTCGTAAATCGTCAAAATCATAAATCACTTTAAGCTCTCAAGATCGATATATTTTTATTTAAAATCCTTTCACGACACATTTTCAAACATTTTTTGTTTTTTTTGCTGTAAAGATTACCTGCTTTTTAAAATACGCGTAGTCAATTATTATTTTAATTTATTTGCAAAAAAACCCAAAAAAATTAATCATTATTTCATTGTCATCCAAGTCATCCTTCTTAAGTATCGCAATTTGAGAATTGAGATTGAATGTTTTTAATTTTTTAAAATTCTTTTTTCTCTTTTCTTCTTCTTTTTTTATCTGAAATGATTTGCGACCAAATTTTTTTTGCACAAAATCACACACGAAAATCTTGTTAATAATTGTCTTTCGAAAATAAATTATTTATACGAACAGCTACTCAATAAGTACAAGCAAGAAAATGAGCGATTGCGTGCGGAAAATCGAGCACTGACTCGCGTTGTCTCGAAACTGACGACATCGGCTCAAAACCAGCTGCTCAACAAACAATAGAACAGTAAAAACGTGGCAACGACCGATGATGATTTCCCTCTTCGCCTTTCTTTTTGACAATTTTGTGATTTTTTAGAAATCAACAAGAAAAATTTAAACTTGAATCTTTTTATAATAGAACAGAAGAGTTTTAGCGAAAAAAAAAGTTATTAAAATCTCGTAGATGCCAAATGATGAGCAACAAGCGATGTTTGTGGTATGATGACATATTTTAATAACCAACAAAGAAATCTTTTTTAAATGTTAAAATAATTTTTTGATGTGTTTTTTGCTTCCTTTTTAAAAAAAGTTTAAACATCTTGTGTGAAATTTTCAGCTTTTTTTGTTCATCATGATCTTGTTTCTGTTAACAGCTATTCTCACATCCCACTGTCATCTTATCATCAATATTTTTTTTTATCATCGCCGCATAATTTCATAACAAAAATTTTTAATTTATGTACATAAAGTTATGCTGAGTGAAATTTTGTTGAGCTTCAGTGTAAATTTTTAATTCATTAATTTTTGGGTTGTAAATCATTTCTTGTTGATGTTTCTCTGTCTTTCTATCTCTTCCCTTTAATTTTAACTTTCCATTTTAAAATTTTATTTGCGAGGAATTTAAACATTTTTGAGAAAATAAATTTCTTTTGGTGTTAAAGTTTCTCGCTTTTTGGACATTTGTGGATCAAAAGCGGAATTATCACGCACTTAATTTTGTTGAGACATTTTTTATTCGTGACTTTTGTGTTCGTTTTTCTCTTTTAAGATTGTTTTAAAACATTTTTCATGGATCTAATAAAATTTTAATTTTCTCTTCTTCCCAACAGCAAATGGATGTCCTCAAAACCGAAAATCAACGTCTCAAAGATGAGAATGGCGCTCTAATAAGAGTCATTAGTAAACTAAGCAAATGATGAAAAGAAACGAAAAATTAACTTAAACTATAAAAAAATGATTAATTGCTTTTGTGAAAATCTCCCCAAAAAAAAGTGAAAAAAATTGCCTTGTTGAAAAATAATAATTTTTTAAATTTACGCATGTTTCCTTATAAAAATATCTCTTTAAAATTGTATTTGCATGATTAAATTGGCGATTTTCACAAAAATTTACAACAGTTTTTTAAATTAAACTCTTAGGTTTAGGCATGTTTTTTCAAATTGCATATTTAAGAATTTTTCCCTTACATTTTTAAAAAAGTTTGCTCTCGGCAAAATAAAAAGAATTTCTTTTAAGCTACTTTTGGAGAAAATTTTAAACCTTTTCTTCAATGTAATGATTTTTATATTATTATCATTGTAATTTATATACTTAGATAGTGCGAGAGTCTTTTTCAATATTCGGAGAGACGCCTCGAAAAGATAAAAAGTAAAAATCCAATTTTAGTTATTTTATTGCTTAGCCGCATTTCGAATAAAAAAAAAATTCAAAGGTTTCGATTATTTAAAAACATTATCTCGTTCGTCTCCTTATTTTTGTTTATTGTTACCTCTTTTGGCACTTATTAACATTTATTTCATTTTAAGCTACTTAAAGAAAATGCTTTTTTGATCCCGTTTTTATTTCGTTGTTGCAATTTATTAAGTTGCCTCTTAAATTTGACATGAAATTGAGCAGAAAATGAAAAATCTTGTGATAGTTAAAAAATATTCTAAAATTGCCAAAATATAGCTGTCTTTTTACCAATCCAACTCTTCTGCATTAAACTTTTTCACCGCCCAAATTGCAGCCATTTTCTCCTTTTAACTTTACGTGTGTTTTTTTGCATTTTTCTCTTAGTTATGTTCTGTCCAAAAAGAAAATATTTGTAATTTAATCTTATTGTAAAATTTGTTTTTGCTTTTCTTTCTAATGATGCAAAAAGCAATCGAACAAAAAAAAGAAACATCAAATAAAAATTGTTAACATAAATGTCACGAGACGAAAAGCTTTTCAATTCATTTTATTTCAGGATTTCTGAGAGTTTGTATTAAATTTTAAGAAATGAGGAAATTGCGATTCGTCATTGCAAATTTAATAATGAAGCTGATAAAGAAAATATTTTTAGAAATCTCGCAAATGTAATTTTTTTTATCAAACAAGATTAAAAGTTTATTTCGAGTTTTATGTCTTGGATTATGCTGTTTATAATATTTTACATGCAATTGTGCACTTTTACTTTTTATCTAAAAAA
Organism: Tanytarsus gracilentus; assembly: GCA_038502055.1. Classification (NCBI taxonomy): domain Eukaryota; kingdom Metazoa; phylum Arthropoda; class Insecta; order Diptera; family Chironomidae; genus Tanytarsus; species Tanytarsus gracilentus. The sequence continues at coordinate 4,207,527 of JAXRKN010000037.1, forward strand.
GTTCAACTAAATGAGTTGCACTGCGTCAGTAAATGTTGCTCTAAATAATCGCTCAATTCTGTGATATCGGGTATAAATCGTAACAACTGTTATCACAGTAAACATTAGCATGAGAAAAATAAAAAGACTTCTCACACTCAAAAATGAATTTTCTTCAAATTTTTTGTCGCGATCGGAGAGAAATTGAGGAAATTTAGTCATTGATTCTTGAATCAAAGGAACAGCTGTGGTCGTTGATGATGATGTTGTGTAAAATTTTTTGGAGGTCCTTAAACTCATGTCAATGTCATCTTCAAATTCGTCAATCGTTTCCAGACAACTTTCAACCTTTTCCTGGTGCTGCTGACAAACTTTCTCAGATTGACCCCAACCTTCAAGTCCATGACCATCTAAGATTTTCTTAGCACATATAACATCATCTGCAATGTCATCGTCACTAAGTTCGGAACATTTTACATTGCAACTACCACCCGGCACATCTTGGCCACACCACCTGAAATTTAAAAATTAAAATTTATTTAAATTCCAATAATTAATTTTTATTGTCACCATTGTTGACTAATTCGATAAATTCCAAGGTACTCTCCCAAAGTTTTATTTGTGTGAATTAATGTACCGATAATGCAAAGATGTTTGTAAATTTCTTCTCGTGGAATCGAATGAAGATCGTCAAGTTCTTGAGCTATTTCGCAAACAGTATAAATTTTAGCGTAAATCGAATTTAAATTAAGCACACAAAAGAGAAAAATAAATTTTGTAGAATTCTTAAACATTTTAGCTTAAAAAATGATCTGATGCACTGGAAGTTTAGTACACGACTGATAAGTTTAAGTCGAAAGCGAGGCGAATTTAAATGTGCTCTGAAAATAAAGTCATAAAAATTCTTAACCGAATGATTACATTAATGGTGATATGAAAAAGTCGCACTTGAATTATGCAACTAAATTTTTAAAATTAATTAATTAATTTTTAAAAATGATTTAATTTTTTTTTCATAACTGGATATTTTTAAATTAAATCTTAGAACTTTCTTAAGCTATCAAAATTAACTATTTAAGAGTTATTGTGAAATTTAAAACCTTATCAAGATATTTTTACTGAAGTAGCGGGAATATAAAGTGGCGTAATTACTTATAGGGAATTCCAATCAATAAGAAAAATTTTAATACAAAAATTTACATGCATTCAAATTCTAGTTTTTTTTTTCGGAAAATTGTGAATCCTTATTTTGCAAACTCAATTCTTTATAAATTTTCTCGTCGTTGAATTTAAGTTTTTAAAAGTTTAAAATCATTTAGTTAAATAAATTAAAAATGTTAACTTAAAAATTAAATAAATTTATTTAACAAAAAGTTAAAAAAAAATCTCCTGAAAATTTACAATTTTAAAAGCTCATTTAAATATTTTTTAAAGCTCACGTGTAACACAAAAGTTTGAGAAATTGTGGATTTGCAGATGTTCTCAAAGTTTTCTTTTTAAACTCTCATGTTCGACTCTATTCTATTCTCAAAGATGCACACGGCGATTCACGTGGAAAAAAATCGAGCAACTTATTCTTCAGTGAGAATTTTATTCCTAAAGTGTCGAGTCATAAAATTTAATTTTCAATTGAAATTTAGAAATTTCAGGTGAGTTAAACAAGAAAAACTTCTGTGGAGACAAAAACAAATTCTTAATACATCTCGTGCGATCAAAACTCAATGAGTTAAAAATTCACGTGACAAATTTGATAAGAAGTGGTTTTAAAAAAAAATTCATGTCTGCTCGATTAAATTTTTTTCGTGACTTCATCGTCGTCTATTTTGGAAATTTAATCACGGACAATTGACGTGAATATTTTTAAGAAAGCGTCATAACCTCTGAACTTCGAGAGTTATCAATTTTTTTTTGTTCCATCAAAATATTTTTAATCTCCTCTTTCTCAGTTGATGTAAAAAATTCAGACGATGCAGTCATTTTATGACTCATTAAATTTCTTTCAGCACCAGGAACAAGAATTGAGCAAAAAAATGGGTGGAAAGGGCAAGAATGAAGTCAAGTCACAGAGAAAAAACGGAAGTGCCGGTCAGATTTCATGCATCTCCAAAGATCTTTATGATGAGCCGGTGAGTTAATTAAAAATCACGATTAAAAGATTTTTAATTTAAATTTAATATTTTAGCCACAAAGTGATTTCATTGTTTTTCAAATTTTCTACAACATTTTGCATGCAAACCTCGTGACAATGTCCAAATTCCGCTTCGGCCAAGCAATGATCAGCATTTTGGATTATTACATGATTAAAGTTGAAAATACTCTCGATTTTTGTGTGCCCGACTCGCAGGAATTTGCCGCGCAAAAAGTAATCGAAAAGCACAAACGAACGCTTCCAATTAAAGATCGTCCAATGTCATGGCTGCTGTTCATTCCCGCTCTTATCTATCTCCGCATGCTTCGCTTCGTTTTTTCCGTTTGGAGCATTATCTTTGGAAAGGGAGAAGTCACGGCACAACAAATGCAGTCCAAGGTCATCCAATTTCGTCGCTATTATCGATCAATAAGACACTATGGCGTCACATCACGATGGAGCGAGGAAGACTTGGAGAATATCGAACGGAAGAAGCAAAAAATTATGTGGAGAATTTATTATAAATTTTATGAAATGATTTTTATGACGAAACCACTTGTTGAAAGTCACCAGCATAAAAATGGCAAAGAGGAAAAGGTAAAAAAATATTATTTTGCATTTTATGTAAAACTTTAATAATTCTCAGGTTACATCCAACGGCAATGGTTGTCATAAGGACACGCTCAACGTACGCGATAGCGATTTAGATTCAGATGAGGATTTAGATGCAAAGCAGATGCTCGATAAGTACGGCGATTTGAATGACTCGGCAACAGTTGATCCTGATTATATGCCGCGAGAGAGCGAGGATGATGGCGACTCCACAGACTCCGACATGCCGTCTGACTCGGATGAAGAAAAAACTGAATCGCAGAGAAAATTAAATGGTAAGAAATTAATCATCGTTTAGGATTTGATTTGAAAACTCATCGCAATTATTTTTCAGATGATTCCGCTGGCAGCTTTGGACAGTCTTCGGGATTGCATACATCGGATATCGATAAAAGTAATGATTCAAAGTCAAAATGGTTGAGCGATGAAAAAGTCCTTGAAAAAATTTCCCAAATCCTTGAAGAAGTTCAGACGTCTAGTTTGAGAAGTTTCCCCGATGAAATTTTTTATTCACCTATCGGTGAGCGAAGAAGACTTGAAGAAATTTTTCTCACGCATGCTGCATGCCAATTTTACACTCGGCCCTTTTCTTACATTTTCAAAATAGAAATTTTCTAATGGAATTTTCTTGCTGTTTAGATTCACCACCGGATGCAGCTGCTCGGGGATATAACTCGGATTCGGAAGTGCATAATGTAAGTTTTCATTTAACATTATTGAGGAAGTGAAAATTTCAATTTTAAAACTAAGTACATGAAAATTTAAAACTTTAATCTTGATTTTTAATTTTATTTTTAACAGAATCAGGAGAACATCACCAAAGAGCAAGAATAAATCAATCTCAAATCTCATCGCAAAATTCAAATCACTTTAAACTTAATTTTGTATCAGAATTTTTTGTCATTTGTAGAAAATAATTAAAAAATCTCACAGAAAAATTTAATAAAAAGTTTCACCGAGAAATTAAATTAATTTGGATAATTCAATTAAAACTTTTTCTAGCTTTCAATTTGAACATCCATCATGTTGTTGGTCACAGAGTTGAAGTTTTTTCACTCAACAATTATTTCATCTCGGCAAGTTGAAAGCTTTTAATTTTAATTAAATCTTAGATAAAAATTGATTTATGAATAATTCAATAGAAAATTGAGATTTTTATTTAGGAAATTTTTGAAACTTCTTAAGGTTGAATTAGGAATTTTAAATATTTGTATTTTGACCTCTTAAAACTTTCGTTGAGTTCAACCGCAAAAACTCGTGTCATTTTTATTTTTTTTAATAAACCGCAAAGTAAAATCTGCGGTACACTTTCAACAATTTTTATGTCAGTCATGTCAAAATAACAAATTACAACCAAACCTCTTGACTCTTATCAAAATCACCTTCAATACACGCCACTATGCAATCATGTCAATGTATGTTATTCAAAGGTGTGCTAACCATTCCGCTGTCATTCATAATTTAAAAACAATATTGAACTGTAACAAAAAAAGATCAAATTGATAGTCATTAATTATGTCCAAACAGATTGAGATCACAAGCGTGCCTCACATGTGAAGCTAAAACCAATTTCGCATTTTTTCCATAGCTTCTAGACGAATGCGTTTGTGTACATGAGCATACAAGCTCATGAGAAAAATAACTTTATTCATTGCAATAAAGTCACGGCGTGTGGCAGGTGAAAAAAAAAATATTGAAGGGGAATTTTTTTATTATTTATCAGTTGGTGCTTTTGTGTTTTAAAGCCATGAAATTTAGCATTTTAAAAGGTGAGTGAAATTTGATAAGAATTAAAGTGGAATTTAAATTGAAATTAAAAATTATTAATTATTTAAGAAATTTCAAAATTTCAATTATGAGTAATTTTTCTTCTTCTTCTTAATTCATAACAAACCCACAAAAAGTCGTCAAAAAAATATTTTTTTTCGTACGCAATCGAACAACAATAAAAACCTCTTCATACAATCGATTCAATAACTGAGAGAGGAATAAAAAAATATCAACAAAAGTTTTATATGAAATCAACAACATTATCACATGTTTATGTTTTTTTCACGTGGCGAGTCGAATTTCTCTCTCAAACTCTCGCGAGAGCAAAATCAGCTTTTGAGAGAGGAAAATTATAGTGAAAATCATGTGGCGAGTGAAAATTCGTCTTTGCGCCTGCACGAAAATTTCTCCAACTTGAATGTATGAATGAAATTTACTGCCATGGGTTGGAAAGCTTTTCGAAAAATTTATAATTCTACGGACAAGGTGCAATACTTTAAATCATTAGACCCCTATCAGAAATTCAAGGACAACAAGTTTTTTTTCGTTAACAACTTCACATTTAAAAACGCTTTGAATGTGTTAAAAAATCAAAAAAACGTTTCGTAAAAAGCCGGTTGAAGGTTTGGAAGTTCTGTTCCACTTCCACCGACGCTCTCACAAAATTCTTTGCGCATTGTGCCAGTTGGAGTTGAAACATCGATGACACAAGATGTGATTCCGTTGATCGCGTAATGTAATAAATATTCTTAGTGAAACAGAGAAGAAAAAAAATTAATTTTAACTTGATCAACTTTCGCGACTCCGTAGCTAATACTAAAAGATTGTGTTAATTGAATATGGATATCTTCGAATCGTAGTTCAGCGACAAATGAGTGTAAATTTTTTTACTTTATTTCGACCATAGCGAATTGTGCCAAAATATATTGGAGGAATTTTTTTTTTCGTAGCGAGGAAAAATCGATACACACACAAAAGCTCTCTCGCGCTGCTGCTTTTGTTGGTGGAGAGTTAAAAAAATATATTTGTGATAAGAAAATAAAAACTTATTTCTATTTGCGAACGGATTCGTGTCTAATGAAGAGTGAAATGATTTTCCCAAGTGGAAAATGAAAAAATTGACAAATTATTCATTGAGTGAAAAAAAGTCTTTTAGAAGTGAGCAATCCGTCCGTCAATTTATGGATTAAAATGTGATTAATTATTTTGAAACGCGATGATAAAAAATTTGATAAGAAATTAGATATGAAGTTTTGATTTGATTTGAAATAAATTTTATTTCAAATAATTTTAAAAATTCATCAAAAAAATTATTTTTCTTTAGAAAAATCGTAAGAAAGTTTTAAATAATGAATTTTCCTTATATCACTTGAAAATTGAATTCGAATTCAAATTCAATTTATATCGCTCGTGAGAAAAAGACTCCAATAAAAAATTTTATACCGTGATGTGTTAACATAATAAAAAGATATATGTGTTCACATATTGATGCACATAAAGAAAAGCTCCCGGTTGACTAAACTTTAAGGGGAAGTGCGAAAAATTTAAATTTATATGTATAAAAATGTTTTTATGTTTTTGAATTTTCACAACTTTTAAAGTGTGTTTTCAATTTTTTCAGTTAATTCCTCATAAAAATATTATCTCTTTTATGTCTCAATTACCTGCACTCACTTCAATATAATAAATTGTGAAAGTGATTTGATAAAAAATTATTTCGAGAGCGCCGTCAAATGTATTTTGATATGACTTTGAGATTTCGATCAAATAACTTTATGTGAATGGTGCTAAATTATATGCATTAGGTATAAAAATGATGAGATTTCCGCAAAGAGAAACTCATCATTTCCTTCATATCACAGAATAATTTCCTTGAATTGAAACATGAGAATATTTCTATCATTTTTTTGCTTTTTATTGAAATCGTCGACTAAATTTTTTTTCAAGAAGAAATTAAATAATTTACCTGTCAATATCATTTAATTTCCCACTGCACTGAAGCACTTTTTAGAAGTGAGGAAGATAGAAAAGATAAATCGCGAGTGACGCAAAAATAAATAGAAAAACTTTCGCACAATAAAAAGTTCTCGAGAAAATTTTATCAACTTCCCACGATGCTATTGAAAGATTTAATGAAAGGAATTTCAGTGTAGGATAAAAGATGTCATGAAGTTTTAGAAAGTGATGAACTTTAAAACGGTCTCGAAAATTAAAATATATAATCTTGTGATGTTAAGTTTCAAATGCCATTTTAATGAAAAAATAGTTAAATAAAATTGCCAATTTAAAGTTTTAGTTCCTTATAAAAATTTTCGTGAAAAATTTATCCTGCAAATTTTCGTATCTACAATCTTAAAATGAGCTTTTAAACGTGACAAAATTACACTGAACGCTTTTTTCATTTCCTTTGACACTAATCTAAAAAGACTGTGAAAATGTGCTCAGCATTTAGGAAAATTCAGGTGAAAGAAAAAATAAAAATTTTACTTGGAAACTTCTTGCCACAATTTAAAGCTTTTATAACTCGAAAAAAGATAAAAATTTAAAAACTTTTTTGAAGAAAATTTTCTAAAATTAAATCATAAATTTTCAAGAGTCTCATTTCCTTAATAATTGATTCGATATCATTGAAATTCAATGAAGAATTTTAGTCAATTTAAAAAATGTATAAAAATTTCAATTTCTTTGATGTTTATCATTTGCATCCTCTCAAGTCAAGAGTAATTTATGTCATTACATGCATCATGATTTGAATCTAACGAGGCGCAAACTCTCGACAGACTTGACAAGATTTTCAAAGTAAACTTTTATGACCATCAGAAGAACTTCAATGTCAAAAGACTTTGTTGCCTAAAGCGACAGAAGGCGACAAGTGAAAATAAGAACAAAAAATTGAGCTGAGAAGTTGGAAAATCAATAAAGAGACATTGAGGATTCTTTCTTAATTGTTTTTCTTCTTGATCAATCCAGCTTAATTTATGTTCGATGGATCTAATAAACTATTTATAGAGTTTTTTGGGATTCTAACTTACGATTGAATGAAATGAATAATTTAGGATGCAAATGCATGTGAAATTCAATAAAAACAACATTTTGATGTTAAAGTTTATTTTGCTGCTTTACCTCAGGCTCTGGTAATGAAATGGAAACGAAGTGAACAGAGATTTGTCTAATGTAGGTTGGAGCAATGTTTGGGTGGAAAAGTTTTCGTATAAAATTAGCCTAAAGAGCAAAGGAGAAAATTTTCTTAGAATTTTCAGAAGGTCAACATCAAAATTAATAATTAAAGGTTTCAAAAATTCAAAAGCAATTTCGGGATACGTGAAAAATTTTTCGACTAGATTTAAATTTAGATTTGGAAATTTTATAAGGAAAAAAATAAATTTTATTTCGACTGTCCTCTACTTGGAAAGGTTCATCTCAATTATTTGTTATAGACACAAATTCTTAAGGGATCCCTGACATTAAGCAATTAAGTCAATGAGCATAAACGACAGAAACAACATTTCTAACAAAATTGACATTATGTCGAGGATGTAAAAGAAAAATTGAAAATTTGTCTCAGATAAAAGTGGTCTGGTCGCTTCAAAGATGACTTTTTATTGTTTTTTTTTCTGCTTTTATCGATTAAAAATTTGAGTGGTGTCCAGAATTAAAACTGTCTACTGGTTTTCAATGGTGTGCTGGAAAATTGTTGATTTTTATTTTCAAAACGAAAAAAAAATGTCATGTTCGCTATTTCTCGCAGTTTAATTCAACCATAATGAAGCTTAATGTATAAGCATGTGCTCATAAACGTAATTGAAGTCATTGAGGAATAAAAAATGATATACAGAAAAAAATGTTTCAAAACCCACACGTGGGTGTTGCCGCGTAACCCACTTGTAACAGATCAGTGTTTGAAAATCAAGTGCATAAAAAATTAGTTTAAGTCAATCCGGACACTTTGGCTATCCGTGGCAGTCCTATTCGACCATTCCTCAAAAATCATCTATGTCAATAGATTCCTGGTCCAATCACGAGTTCAACGATATACATGAAGCCATAGTTCTGAAAAATGGACATTATGGCTGTCCGTGGCACTACTGGCCGTCCATGATGGACATTCCTCAAAAATCATCTATATCAATCGATTCCTGATGCAATCACGAGTTCAACGATACCCATGAAGCCATAGTTCTGAAAAATGGACATTATGGCTGTCCGTGGCACTACTGGCCGTCCATGATGGACATTCATCAAAAATCATCAATGCCATTCGATTCCTGGTCCAATTACGAGTTCAACGATACCCATGAAGCCATAGTTCTGAAAAATGGACATTTTGGCTGTCTGTGGCACGACCATAGGTCACGACTCGAAAAATCATGTATGTCAATCGATTCCTGGTCAAGTTACGAATCAATGCCAATCGATTTCTGGTCCAATCACGAGTTCAACGATACCCATGAAGCCATATAAGAGAAAATTTGTATGAAAAATGGACGTTATGGCCGTCCATGGCACGACCATAGGTCATGACTCAAAAAATAGTCAGTGCCTGCACATATAGACCCTAAGAGCTACCATCTGGCGAAAACTAGAAGTCTCTAGCTGGTCCAGGGACCGAGATCTCGCTTGTGCAGACGGACGGACGGACGGACAGACGGACGGACGGACGGAATCACGAGCATATAAGCGTTACACCACTTTGTGGGTTACGCTAAAAATAACACATGGTTCAGTGAAAATGCGATAAATGACAACATCACGCGACACTTTGATGTATGATTTGGGCTCTTCTAGCAATGACATTAAACATTATCATCAACACTGAAAGTAATATTAATTTTTTTAGATGGAGAAACATAAATTTTAATCAAATTACATTTTTCATGCTTTTTTGTAGTTTGAATCAAACTGTTTGATTAAATTGATGAAATTTTTCTATAGAATCTAAAATTAACCAGCTGGAAAATTCTTAAAAATTTATTTTTAATCCCTAATTAGTGTAACGGTAGCAAGTTAAACAAAAGCCACACAATTTCAAGAGGATCATTATCATCAATTAAAATCCAATCTCATTCAATGGCTTCTTAACAAGAGGTATTTTGCTTAATTGTAAATTTCACTTCTTATTAAATTTCTCATTTTTCCTTTCTGTTGCTAAAAATCGAGGGTGCGAGTGAAAATAAACATTTTCAAGCTCATGAAAAATATGTTGCGCTCAATAAATTTTCCTGAGGCGTCTTGTTGATTCTTTTTACAACGTCTAATCTGATATTAAAGGAAGTTTAAGTAATCGGAGCGTAGTGAAAATAATTTCTGAAGCTGTTGCAGTGTTAAAAAAAATTGAACAAATTTTGAGTAAAACAAAAAAATTTCAAGACCATGAAAATAATTTTTCCTATCATTCGCAGAGCTCAAAGTTGTCATGTCTGCGTAATTTATCAATGAGATTAGCGTTCGTGTCTTTTCCACTTCGTCATGACTTATGATCGACCGCCAACATAAAATTAAGTACAAAACCTCACCATAAACACGTTGTAGAACTTGAACATTAAAATGATAAACTTTTCGGGGTCGAATTGTGTCAGAGTCTATTTAGTCTGATGATAAGAAGGAGTTTAAGTACTTTAAAGAGGCTTTATTGGGAAAAGTTTTAAAGAGCTTTTAGGATATCGATTTTTCAACTTTTTTTATACTTCAACGATCAATCATAAACCAAGCGAAAATTATTCAATCGATGAAAGCTTCCGATTCTCTTTGACTCACTAAATACTTTTTACGAGCAGAATAATTATGAGCTGGCGACAAAGTGGTGCGTCTGGCAAATATGTCGTGACAAAAGTCCATTCAATTAATGTTTTTCTTTTCTCCCCTCAACTGACATACTCATTCAGACACTCACATGATGCACATGCTCAGTTTTTTTATATGATGTTACATTTTATTGCTTCATGAAGTCGGGGATGAAAATTGAAATGGCAATTTGCGGTTATTGTAATGCATTAAATTAATTTGAGTTAACCTGAGAGTTAATTGGAGGTTTTGTGATTGAAGTGCGCTGTGTTGAGTTTGTCGCCATTGAGTTAGTAATTAAAAAAATGTAATGACATGTTAAAAAAAATTAAATTTTATACAATTTAAAAAATCACTTTTAACATCAACAAAAAAAATATCAAAAAGTTTCCCTAAAACAAATTTTTATTGTGTTTAATTATCACATTAGAAGTGTCAATGACATCAGCAGCGGTTACTGTAAATGAACGCCTTTATGAATAAAAATTACCATAAATTTATGATAATCTCCATGAAAATGTATGACAGAAAATAATTTCTCGCAACGAGTCGCGTGGAAACGAGAGTTTTTTGTATGTGTTCATCAAAATCTGATAATGGCAAATGTCGCTTATAAAAAATCCAACAAACGAGAATGTTCACTACTCTCTTTTTTTTGTATAAAGGATGACACAAAAAGGCAACGGTTTGGATCATGATTGAGATGTCTGTGAAATGTCAATGAAATAAGTAGCTAGGAGTGAGTGTGTGTGTATGTGTACAAAGGAGCCAGTGATAAGAATAAAGTGAGATAGATAGAGAAAAGTTGAACCTGTTGGTATGACTGAGAACGGTGGAAACGGAAATGCTGGAAACTCCGGACTCCATCACTCATCCTCTGCGAGTAAGTTAATTTTGAAACAATTCACAAAGATTTAATGAGAACACTTTGCACCTCTTTTGAGTGATTTCCACCCACTTGAAATTTTCCCTCCACTGTTTCGCATTTTCGTGTTGTTCGGGTCATGACAACTTTTGGGGTTTAGTTTGATTTTCACTAAAAAGTAAAAAGGGTTTCTATTAAGATTCTTAATTAGATTTAAAAAAAATATTTAAAGAAACTTTTTCGTTTAAAAAAAATTATTCATCATTTTATCAAAAGCTCATGTAAAAATATTTTAGGGTATTTTTAATACCTTCGTTGAGCTTTAAAAATCGTTTAATGCCATACATTTCACACGCCACTCACTCAAGCTCAAAAAACAAATAGTTCAGCAGAAAAAAAATCCTTATATTGTTGGTTTTGGCATTTAAATGACGTGAATTTGAATTTATTCGACATTTGAGGATTTTTTTAGTGCTCGTTTGTAGTTGAATGTCGGAAGCACTTTGTTCGGGTTCAAAAACTGATTTCCGAGTTATTGAGGTGAAAAGCCACCCATAAAATTATTGATTTAAAAATAAATGAGCTTTTATGATGATTCGCTCCAATTTAATTTATGAGCACTTTTGGCCACAGAAAAAATTCTTAATTAACGTAAATTGAAATCCATATTTTTTAGGATAAACAAAAATTGTTCTTAACTCATTTAAAAATACTCGCAAGAATTTTTTTGAGTTCCAAGAATATTTTAAAATCTTTCTAGCTTTATTTGGCATCTTCAAAAGCTTTAATGCAGTCAAAAAGCTTAACCTCATTTCATGTGAATAAAAATTTTTATTTGTCAATAGAATCAATGCATAAAAAAATGCTTTCACTGCACTAATGAAAATAATAGAAACATTAATTTAGCGACTTAACCACCAGCTCATCAACTTCGTAATGGAATTCTATAAAATGAAATGAACCATGTGGTCAGCATGATGCTCTATGGAGTTGACACATAAAATTGTATTTTTCTAGGTTATGCATGATAGTGATGATACTATTTGCACTCATATGATATCGATATTGAGCATTAAAGTTATGATAAAAATTTATTCTATAAATTTTGAAACGAAAACAAAGCTTTTATAAATTCTCCAAATTGAAACATGATTTGATGTAAAAAACAGTTTCTGAGATAAAAATAAAATTTTGTTTATTTTCTGATGCGAACGAAGATTTTCGCTTCGAACCAAAAATGAGCTTTTTTTATCAATATTTGTTAATGTTAGAGCTTTAAGAAATTTTCTTTGCTGTCAGAAATAATTTAAAATTCAAATGACTTAACAAGCCAAAAATACTTTCGCAAAAACAGTCACAAAAAATAATAATAAATTGCTATTTTTATCACCACTAGAAAGTTCTTTGCTAAAAAATATTTTCTCATTTTTTTATTTGTCACACAGAGCGAGCGAAAATGAGTTTAGAATCACGCTGTTCCTCGCTGCGAAAACATCTAAGTAAATCAGCCTCAGAATTAAGTTGTAAGGAGTGCACGGGGAGTATTACGAGCGATACAATTACGCCATTCTCATCGCCACAGCGAGCAAAGAGTGCTGCAAACCCGAGTGTTGGCACGGTCTTGCAAAGAACATCTGGCTTTCTCCATACATTAAAGGTAGTTGAAGAATAATTTTTTTAGAAAATATTTTTGAAAATTCTTCATCAACAGAATCGTTGGTCACGAGGACGAAGTAAAGAGCGAGGGAAATCTCCCGGTTCGGGTCATAACATCGACGATGAGCGAGAACATAGCGACTATGCTGCCGACAATAGTAGCGATCACAGCAGCTCTGCGACGCCATTCGAATCACCACGACATCGAGCCTCAACAATAACAGATTCACCCTTAGCTAGACGACCTAGAAATAACAACGAAACAAATAGTAACAAAAACTCCACAATTGCTAAAATTGAATGTGAGCCATCAACCAGTGGCTACATTCCCAATAATCAACAACAATCAACGTATGATGTGATAAATGTAAGCGATACTTTCTCACTAAAAAATTGAGAACTTACATTATTAAATTATCTCAATTGCAGAGTGATGAAACACAGCGGAAACGTGAAGCATGCCTACGTCAACATACATTTTTCCAATTAAAAGTGCATTTAGTTAGTGGCCACAATTTAACGGCGATGGACAAAAGTGGTACGAGTGATCCTTATGTTAAGTTTAAGTCAGGAAGTCGACTGCTCTATAAATCGAAGACAGTCCGCAAGGAACTTAATCCTATTTTCGACGAAGTGTTCACAGTTCCAGTGGAAGATCCGTTTGAGATGATAAACATCAAGGTACTTTTATATATTGCATAATTTTACATTTGACATTATGGAAATTTTAAAGGTATTCGATTACGATTTTGGTCTACAAGATGATTTTATGGGTGCAACAAAGCTCAACCTTACACAGTTGGAGTTAAATCGACCTGAAGAAATCACCTTGAAACTGATAGATCCCGCTAGGCCTCTTAAGGACTTGGGTGAAATCAAGATTGTTGTCACACTCATGCCAAAGTCACAAGAAGACAAGGAACAGGTATGTCAAATGTGCATTTTACATAATGAAAACACATGTTCCGGAAAGAGATAAAAAGCATGTTGGCATGTGAGAAAAGTTTCTTATTTTTCTGTAGATTTTCACACGAGCAAAATATTTTCCTTTCTATCCTTCAATATTTTTAAACGTATGTAAAAGATATGGCAAAAGTTGGCGGCAAAAAGAACAAACAAAATCAACCACAACAAAATGAAGTTTTTTTCTTGTAATTTTTCTTCATATAATTTTTTGGGATCAAAATTCACCTCATGCATAATTAAATAACAAACTATGCGTAGTCACTCTTCTCTCAGTCACTAGAAAAATACGTGCGTATGCTTGCAAGAATTAAAATTCTGAAACCTTCCACATTCATCCACGCTATGAAAGCAGAAGTTTTGTTGATGGCCGGCAGTTAAGAAGAAGAAAACATTTTCTGTATCATGAGACGGTAATTTCACACATGAGCTATAATTTTTTGGGCTAAAAGATTGCCGTATTATATGACCACAATTCACAATTTTTGGGTTGACAAAATCTAAACATAAAAAGATCTAAAAAATAATTAAATTAAATTTTAAAGAATATCAAAAAGCTTCTTGACCTCAATTTTCCCATGAGATATAAAAATTCAAAGCTATTAAAGCTTTTTGTTGAGCTTTTATGTGAACAATTTTATAGACGGCTTTAAATTGTTTTACTCCACGTGCAATTTTTATGTGGTGTATTGATTCCAGTGCTGTCGTCGAGACAGTTTCGTGTAAACATGAAAACTAGCTATGTAGTAACGAATTGCATAATTTATACGGCGAAAGGAAGCAACAAATGGGAAAAATCACTTGCAGAAGTCACGAACAATCCGTGAGCTTGACTGTTGACCTCATTTTTAGGTTTGACAACGTAAAATCATCGATATGAAAGTTTTTATTGATTTCTTCGAAATTCCATTAAAAATGTGTGCGTGATTTTTGTTTCTCTCCTCTTTTTTAACAAGTCAACAAATAAATGCGATCCAATCGATAAATCCTTACTAAATAAACTGACACGAATGATGTTTTTACACCAAACACATAAAAATGAATATCACATAAATTTTTCGACTATTGACAGCAGGCAGAAATTTGAAATTCATAAATGCATGAGCAAATAAATAAGGATTTATGATTTTGGAGGATTATGCTTGAAAATATTGAGGATTAATATCAATACAAAATTAAAAATATTTTTTAAAATAAAAATTTAATTTATTTTTTACCTCCGTAAATGACTTAAAGTAAATTTCAATTTGTCTACTTTTCTCATTAAAAATGCTCATTTTTTGCTCCAATGTTGATGAAACAAATGTTTCAAGGTCGAAAACATTGAGCACAATTCATATTCAAGAATGTTTCAAGTATCAACGAAATAATTTTTTGGCAATGAAATCAAGAAAAAAAATTACGCATGTGGAACAAAATAATACACTGAAAAAAAATAATACATTAGAATTAAAAAAATAATCATTCAAAGTTCGATTCCGGAAATAAATTTTTTCAGTGTTAACTTCGAGTGTATGAGAAGAGAGAATTTGTATCCCTCCGTTAAATTGTTATTTTTCGCTTTAAACAGACAATTTTTTTATAGTTGTTCCATTCATTTATTCTCTTAATGTTCTTCTCTCTCTCAATTTTCATTTTAGTTATTTATTTTTCTTGACCATACATTACAAAACATCACAAACAGCAGTTCGAGTGAAGCACTCATAGCGATACGCGATTTCTCTCTCTCGCTTTTATCTTCATTTAGTTTTTTTGCGTTGAGTTACTTTAGTATTTTTTCCCTTATTAAAAAGTTTGTTAGTCATCAATGAAAAATTCACAAATGAGTTGTTTGGATAAAATAGAAGATACATTTGATGATACGATTGGAACGCTCGAGAAGTGTAACAAAAAGTTTAATAAAATTTCGGTTCGAAAATCTACAGAATTAAAGAGAGATTCACTGCCTCATATTATGCTTTTTCCTCTTCTCTCTCTTTTTTCCCGAACTTTCTTTTAGCAACAATCTTTGTCATATTTACAGTATTTTCAACGCAATCCAAAATTAGCGGATGCATCGAGGAGATTAAAGTCCCAAATATGGAGTTCGGTTGTGACAATTTTACTAGTAGAAGCGAAAGGCTTGCCCGCAATTGATAGCATTGATGAGCCATTCGTTAAGTTCAGGTGAGTTAAGAGTCATGTACCGTGAAACCTAAATATGGCTGACATTTAAATTGAAAAAATTTCCTGGATTTATTTTTTGAAACTTAAATTTTACCATTAAATTTTTTTTATGTCATCGATGTTCAAGTTGCACTCAAACATGTTCACACACTCTCGACTAACTAATTTACTCATTGATTTTCTCTCTAATTTTCGCTCTCGCTAGACTCGGAAATGAGAAATACAAAAGCAAAAATTCGCCACGCGCGAAGTGGTTGGAGCAGTTTGATCTTCATTTGTTCGAAGAGGATCAACTTTTGGAGGTTGTTGTATGCACAAAAAACGTGAACATTGGCAAATGCGTCATTGATTTAAAAAGTCTTCCACGTGAAACCACGCATCGTTTATGGAATAAGTTTGAGGATTGCATCGGAGAAATTTATTTGCTTCTCACGATAAGTGGAACGACTGCTTCGGAAACAATTAGCGATTTGACAACCCATCGGGAGGATGAAAACGAAAGGAGAACCTTGGCGAAAAAATATGTAAAAAAAACTTTCGTGGCATTGATCCAGAAAATTTCATTGAACTCAAATATTTTTTTTCGAACACGCTTTAGGTTCTTCATCGATTTTATCAAAATTTACGTGACGTCGGCCATTTGACTGTACGTGTTTACGGTGCAATAGGGCTCGCGTCAGCAGACATTGGCGGGAAATCTGATCCGTTTTGTGTCCTAGAATTGGTCAATAGTCGATTGCAAACACAGACTGAGTACAAGACATTATCGCCCAATTGGAATAAAATCTTTACATTGTAAGCACTAAAGAGACATATTGGGCTATAAAATATGGGAAAGAAGTCGTAAAATATTTATCTATAAAGTAAAAGCCTCATAAATTGCGTAAATCCTGGGAGAATTCAGAATGGTGTATCGATTTCTCATATCAACGCATCTTTATGAGTTAGAATATTTAAATTTAATTTTCATTTTCTCTTTAAAAATTTCCAGCAATGTCAAGGACATGGCATCTGTGCTAGACATAACAGTTTTTGATGAGGATCGAGATCATAAGGTTCGTTTACAATTCAATTCACTCACATGACTCCATCAATCTAACACGTCACTCTCAATGTAGGTCGAGTTCCTTGGACGTGTTGTGATACCACTGCTGCGAATTCACAATGGCGAAAAGCGTTGGTACGCATTGAAAGACAAAAATCTGACAACGAGAGCCAAAGGCATTTCACCTCAAATTCAATTAGAAATGACTGTGATTTGGAATCCGATCAAGGCTGCAATTCGAGTGCTCGAGCCGAAAGAGGAGAAACTCGTCCAACAGGAGGCAAAATTCAAGCGACAACTTTTTCTGCGCAACGTAACTCGTCTCAAGGAGATAATCATGTTTTTTATCGATGCGGGACAATTTATACAGTGAGTTGAGTGGGACACTTGGAATTGTTTTTGAAAAATCATTGAATAATTTTAAAAATTCAAATCTAAGTGTTTCGCCCCTTGAACTTAGCACAAAATTAAAATAATTTTAAATAACTTTAGGAGCTGTTTTGAATGGGAATCGCCAATTCGGTCCTTTTTTGCCTTTATTTTGTGGATTTGTGCCTGTATTTGGGCTGACATTTCAACCATTCCTGCCATTGGTCTCCTCTATCTCCTCAAGTGAGTTAAAAATTTATCATAAATTATTTCAAATTATTAACTAAATATTCCACTCAGAAATTGGTTTGTGCGATGGATAACGGGAACTTCAGTGCAAACAGTGAACGACGAGTTAGAGTTTGGAAGTGATGATGAGGAAGATGACGATAAGAAGGATGAAGAGAAAAAGACAATTAAGGAAAGACTGCAAGCAATTCAAGAAGTTTCACAAACGGTTCAGAACACAATTGGCTTTCTTGCGTCCTTAGGCGAAAGCGTAAAAAAGTAATGCTTACAATTGATAAATTATTCATTTCTCATTCATTTATAAATTTTTTTTCGCAGTACCTTTAACTTTTCCGTCCCTGAACTCAGTTGCCTAGCCGCTTTGCTTCTGTTTGTCGTGATGCTTGTGCTACACTTCATACCAATTCGGGTGCTTTTGCTCGCTTGGGGTATCATCAAATTTTCTAAACGAATAATTCGACCTCACACCGTCACCAACAATGAAGTCCTTGATTTCCTTTCGCACGTGCCCGACGATGAAGAATTGGTAAGTGGCAAGACGTGCCTAATTAATTTGCCTCTTGAGAACTTTTTCATTATCATCAATTTTCGCTGTTTAGATTCAATTTAGGGAGCTTTCACTGCAACAACCCACCGATGCGACAAGACGCGATGCACGAAATAGAAAGAAGCAATCATAAAGTTGTTAATTAGTCGTGACATTTCCTTCAATTCTCCTTCCATTTACAAAAAAAATCAGCAATTTTTGACTTTTATCTCGCACTCCTACTTTTCTCGTGCTCTTTTAATCTTAAACAATCAAAAGTTAAAAAATAATTCCTTTTTAAATGTAATTTTGCCTTTTATTCGATTTTAAAAAATATGCTCGTGTGTAAGTGGAATTTAAATTAGGAATTCTTAAAAAAATCATTTGAAATGAAATTTTCATTTATTAATCGTTGAATTTTTAAATTTTAAGTGAATAAAAATATTTAAATTGTCGTGACAAGATCTGAAATTAAGCTAGATTTAATTTAAAAAATTTAAGACCGCTTGTCACGTCATGTAAATTTAAGTTGTGACTGAAACTTAAATTTGATGATCTCGAAAAATAAAAATTTAATCTTTTTCTTACGTCTGCAATTCACTATTAAATCATTCTCGCCGACAGCTTTAGCACCGACTGTAAAAATAGTGAAAATTTCATTTCAAGTGAATTTATGACTTTAACATTCCTTGCTTTGTATACCAGCGTTGAAACGATGATAAAAAAAGAGAGTTTACAATGCAAAAATTAAAACATAATTCAGTGCTTTTCTTAGCCGTTAAGTAAGATTTATAAAAAAAGATGATTAATTTGACGGAAGAGAGAATTATTTATAAAATATTTAAAAAATACGAAGGCACACACCAAAAAAGAAAGAATTGATTTCAAATGATTTTATTTTTATAACAAAAAAAAAACAATCGTGATGCATCTTGATAAGCAAAAAAATGATGAAAGAAAAGAAAAATGAATTTCATGCTAAACTTTCATTTTTCGATTTAGCTTTGTCTCGATCTAAGTGAAGTGATTTGAGTGAAAAAGTAAACTCAGAAGGAAAATTTTTGGTGGTTAAAATCTAGATAGATAAAAAACGAGAGAGATTGAAACGAAGCAAGTGCAACTTATGACATGATCGAATTCAATTAATTTTTGCTTTAAAACTTTTTCAATTAAATCAGCTTTTTTTGTGCACAGCATTAAAAGTCAATGAATCATAAATTTAACATATCTTCAACTAAAGTGTCCAAAAAACCTCATAGAATCTCCCATTTGTACATAAAATCACACACACAATAATTTTGTAGCTGAGATGAAAATCCCCACAACATCAAAAAAGTCCATCAGCATAGAAATTATTTCAAGGAGATGCAATCTTAATCCTCTGAACAATAAAATCCCAAAATAACAATGCAATCTAACAGTATCTAAATGAAAAAGACAAGAATGAAAATGTAGCTGGAAAACTCTTCCCTTTTAAACGACTTAAAAAGTGATTAGGAAGCACAAAAAACTCTCTCTTTAAGTTTGACTAATTAAGTTAAGTCTCTTAAGTACTTTTTTTTCGATGGCATAATTAATGGTAAGAACCATGCACAATGAGTAATTGGCAAGAGATTTTTAATTATTTTTCAATACCCGGAGGAAGCCGACCGAATGGAACGAGGCTTGATAAAATTAATTCTCGAAAGCTAAAAAATCCTCCAATTAAAAATTATTTTCGACAAATCATTTTTCTACCCAGTCCCTCAGCTGTAAGTGCAGCACTGTGGAAAATCGAAAAAAAATACCATGAAGCCGCACATTTTAAAATCATAAGTAAATTATGATCTTATGAGAGAGTGAAAATTAAGCGATAATGGATAGCCGAACGTGCGCCAACATTAAAAAATACCTGACCGCTACTGTTATTGACTTAATCATCAAATTAAAAGCCATGTGTAAAAAAGCACTTGTTATACTGCTCCATAACTAAATAAATTTACATTTATTCATAAAACAACAGATATGAATCCATTTTTTTGACATGATCTTAGGGGTTAAAATTTTAATCCTAGCTTGGAGAGCTTTAGCGTGGTTCGATGAACAAATTGAGTTAGTTGAAGTGTAACAACTGGATTAATTTAACGGCGATTTGATCAAATGTGCATGAACTTTATGACTATGAAAGTTTTATTAATTTCATAAAAATTATTTTATGTACGATAAATTTTTTATAATGGTTTAATTCAAAGTTACCAAATTTATGTTATAATAAAAATTAATGAAATTTTAATTGGTTCTAAAAAATGAAATGAAAAAAGCTCTCCAAAGTTAATAAGACGAAAAAAAGTGAATTCGTCAGTCAATCAAAATACTTAAGCATTATTTTATGATATCAACGCTTTTAGCTTAATCTCAAATATATTTACTTCTTTCCCTCTCATAAATCCCAATTTTAAAATATTTTTCTCTTATTCCATTTTTAACGGCTTAAAGCTTAAAAGTTGAACATTTTAATTAATTCTCTCTGTATTAAAAAATAGAAATCATTGTAGCTAGGAAATTTTTTAAAATCGTTAAATTTTTTCACCAAAAGAAAATATGAAATTGTTGAACAATGAAAGAATAAATTGATTTCAATCGAATGAAATTAGCTCTCGCGAAAAAAATGAAATCACTTAGTTTTATCACACTTTTGAGTTCCGCACTCGCATCTCGTGTGAAAAAAATGTGGAAAGAAAATTGGAAATTATCATTTCGCCGAAAGAGTTTATATCGCTCTGTTTGCTGATTTGTAAAAATTCAATAGAAGTGAAATATATGAAAGAAGAAAAAAAATCATCACGACGAGTTGGCATTAACAGAGCATGAATAGACTGATGCAGAAGCACAAAAGAAAAATCATCCATTGAGCTTTTTTTTTCATTAAATTCCATTAAGAAATTAGCGAAAAATCTTTCAAACTTACGCCGCCGCAAACACACACACACACACATTTCACTCCAATTAAAAATCTATTTTCCTCTCATTATTGCCGTTTCTCTTTAAAAGAAGACAAAAATTGTAAAAATTCATTCCTCAAACAGATAATGAAAAATTTATAATAAAATGAATTTTTTTGATTGAAAATTTCTCGGTTTTTATTAAATGATTGCATTAGTGGTAACCGGAATTGCAACGCGATGACCTCATTTCGATGAAAAAGGAGAATGAGTGAAAATGAATTGCATCATTATTCTTTCGTTACTTACATTACAGCATCGCTTTTAAGTCATGTAACATCGAATTCATCGCAGTCAAGTGAGAGAGAAGAGAATGTGGCTCAATTTTGACACCGAAGATGTTTCTTTGTGGCTAATCTGCATGCAGCGATTTGTAAAGTTTCTCGCTGCTTTCTGACTCATGCGTTTGGTATTTGAATAATTTCTCCCGAGCTGAGCTTTTAACCATGTCGAATTTTTGACTTAAAATAGGGTGACCAGACTTTTTTAGTTTTTATTGCATTTATGGAGGAATTTCTTTTGATCTGACCTTGCGTGTTGGCATATGGAGGTAATTATGAAAAATATGTCGAGGGAAATTACTTTTGCTTCGAAGTTTTCCATACGAGCTCGTAATCGCATTTGCATATATGAATTTTCGTATACATTTTCGTGCAAAGCGACAATATGAAGTGGATGACAAAAAAAGTCGACGTCGAGTGAGAGAAATATGCGTGTGAGGTACGAATTAGAAAATCAATATCAAGGTAAGAGAGATATGTGTATAATAAAATATTATTTAAGCCTTTTAAATAAAATTTCAGAGAAATATTTCCGACATTTTCGTGAAGTCTATAAATATTTCAACGTAATATGCAGAGGAGAGTGAAAGTTATTTCTTGAAAGAAAAAAATATGCGAACGACGATCGAGAGCTATCGAGAGTGAGAAGAGGAAAAAATTTAAATGAATTTTTAATGAATCAAATTGGACATCCCGAATTTAATACAATCGAGGCGCGCATTTTTCGCTAGATTGACTGTCTCATGCACACCTGAAAAAAGTGCTCGCATTCGAGTTAATTTACGTCAATGGTCTCTCTCTCAGATGTCAACGGGATTTAACAATTTCCCATTCAATAA
Source organism: Tanytarsus gracilentus (assembly GCA_038502055.1). NCBI lineage: Eukaryota > Metazoa > Arthropoda > Insecta > Diptera > Chironomidae > Tanytarsus > Tanytarsus gracilentus. The sequence continues at coordinate 4,229,737 of JAXRKN010000037.1, forward strand.
ATATCTGAGCTGTGGCTAAGAGAAGTTTTATGGCGGGAAATTTCTTAAGCGATTGAGTAATGGCGGCTTAAGATAAGAAATTGTCGGGTCGTGATGAGATTTTCACTGCGCATTTATTACATCGAGAGATGAACGCTCTGAATAAGTCAGTTATATTATTTAACATTCATCATCCCGTAATAAATAATGAAAAGGCAAAAAAAACGAAAGTGTCAAATTCAATTTCTTCCTCCTCGCGATCGATTTAATGACCTCACAGCCCAGCTGTTGTGGAGCTATTGTGTAAATATCAGAATTTATGCTTCCTCAATCTTACGAGTGTTGATTTTTCTTTCGTCTGCAAGCTCTTACTCTCGTAAGCTTGAGTGTCTCATATATGCATATACATCGCCGCATGGAATTAGTTCCTGTTTACTTGATACATTTCACCTTTCGATTTCATTAAGCGTTTGAAACTGAAGCACTTTCATGTCGAGCAATTTTTTTTCAATGAACAATTGAGAATTTTCTAAAAGCAGTCACCGAAAAAAAAATTCATTGACCATTATGCATTAGGCTTCTTGATTGATTGATTGATTATTGATGACTGAGAGGTAGCGCGTTGAGTTCCAAGGGCGCAAATGCGACTCTTAAGATTTCTCTTAAGAATAGAGTATAAATACCCCTTTTTTCCCCCTCAACAGCAAGCGTCCCCGCGGGAATCGCCTACCTCGGGAGCTGCAACACACGTCTTGAAAAAGACGCACTAGCGATCGAATAACCCCTCTCAGAGTTTAAATGTTAGTCGCCATGGAACGTCAAGCGGAATTTCCCAATCAAGACGCCGTAATCCATGACGTAGTAAATGTTCATTGTGAATTCACAATTGTGGGTTAGTTTAATAATTCAAAGGTGGTTTCAACGGCATTGTATAAAAGTTACCGTCTCTGCAACCTTCCTCAGTCCTGACAAGCTGTTAGGCACTGGCCCACCCACATTACAAAACAAACAAACATGAAACATAAATTTATAAAATACAAATTCAAATTCAAACCAATTGTAAAAAAGTTTGGTTTATCATCTACCTTCCTCTATCTAATCTAGTTGATTGTGGGATGTACAAGAAATTGAAACTATGCCGAACTGTCAAACGACAAGAATTTTCAGTCCCAGGTTATGAGCTATTTTTATTTTTTTTTTCGTATTTCATTATAAATGAAAAAAAAATAATAATTTTTGGTTTAAGACACTGATAGGTCTATGTACTTTTTGCGTTTGAACGAAAGATTTTTCCTTTACATTCACATTTTATCTTCATTATTATTAACGGTTTATAGGTATTTAAAATAAAAAAAATTAATTCATTCTTTATAATAACAATGATAATAATTATTTTTTTTTTTATTTTCCAACTTCTCAATATTATATTTTAACCAGAAAAAAAAGAAAAGAAAAAATACCTACTCAAATATTTAATAAATTTATGTATTATAATCTTCACTCTTTTGTTTATTGACATTTATTCGCAATTAATTACTTCAATATTCTAGAAAAATTTAGATTTACATCCAAATAGTGTTCAGGATCTTTTCTCATTCCCATTATCTTCAGGTCTAAGTTAACTTTAGAACATATTTTCTCAATTATCTACTAAAAAGTAAATTAGACTTGCCCTCCTATGCTTGATTCCTTGCTTAATGTTCCATTTAACTTTGCATATTCGGAAAACTATATTAAAAAAAAAATTTTTTTTTTGAGAGCAACACGTTCTGAAAGAAGGGGTGGGTTGATATATAATTATTTGTGGGGTGATTATTATGGTATGGTGTTGTTTAAATATATGATTATAATTAATAATTATAATTTTATTAAATTTGTTTTGTTTTTTCTTTTGTTTTTATGGAGAGAGAGATTGTGGTTTTTGTCATTTAATTTTTATTTTTACCATTTTTTTTTTTTAAGTGTGTAACGGATTTAAATTTTTGAAATCCATGCGAATCGCATGGATTCTCTCTTTTTCTCTTTATAATTTTAGAATTTAATTTTCAAATTTCCGACTCTATTTAATGTTTTTCTTACCAACCTTCAACACTTACATGTACTATATCATCCCGGTGACAATATTTCCCAACTACACTTTATTTTAACACACTTTGACTACGATTTTAATAAAGATTACTCGAGTGGGCCGGTCCCTACTCTCTCATCTTTTTCCCGTTCCTCATAAATTAAACTCAAATTATAAATATTTATAAAATCATAAACATAAATTTTAATATCCCATAAAATTTGATATATTTTTATAAACTCCACCGAGTCTGTGATCATTTTTCATCAACTCATGAACACCCATAAAATTTTTATCTTATCTTATCTCAAACTAGTTCAGTTTACACAAACAGAAGTTCTAATTTTCTCTAGTTTTGAGAAATTTGACCATTTTAAGCTTCTTATGTATTTTTTCAAATGCATCGAATGAAAATTTCATGGGAGAAATCTTTTGATTTATGTCATGACAATAAAAATGTTTACACACATTGGAATTAAAAAGTTGCAACCAAAAAAATTTTACGGTACTTAAAGTCCACCATAATTTCTAAGATTCATTAGTGAAATGTTTCTTCACGGCTTTTAATTCGCACCATAAAAAGACCCCACATAGAGTTAATGACCAAATGGAGGAAATTGATAATAAAAAAGATGGTCTCGAATTTATTCAATCATATTTTGGCGAATCGTGATTGAAAAATTGGTGTTTTTTATTTATCCTAATCGTGATTGCAATCTTTGGTTAAAAATTAATTTATTTTCTAAAATTAAATAAAATTTTTTGAAACAAACATGAGGAAAGGATTAAAACTATTTATATGTCTAACTACACATCCTGAACTGACTCACTAAAGTGGATTAAATTAACCCTCTGGTCGATTCACTAATAAGTTACGTAATGAATTACTCACGACAGATTAATTAATCTCCATATGTGGAAGGAAATACAGCAAAAAAAGTGAAAACATATCGATTTGCATACCGCCAGCCATTGAACTGTTAACGAATAGTGAATATGCTCATGCGAAGGTCATTGTCAATAGCGAAATATTTGAAGGAAAAAAATAGCGAGTGGTAAAAATGAGTAAATGTTTGCATGTCGACTGGATTCAGCCCAAAGCCACGATTTTTTATGTCTCCCAATATGAAATTTTTTCACTAAACCCGTTTCACATATCTGCGGTGCTCCAACATTATTTTTACACTGGGTGGCGCAAAAACAAAAACAGAGCATTCCGTTAAAAAACCGCCAAAAACCTGTTGGACAGTGTTTGTGTGCACAGAGAAAGTTTTTTACAAACTTCAAAACAGAAAAAATATTTTTAACTTTTTTCGAGGTGGACATTAAAAACACGCTCACAATAATTATGCATGAGAAATAAGCGCGCTGCATCTAATGATTCACTCACTTATAATTTCATTATTTCTGTTGTGACTTTTTATGTCATTCATTTCCATTAAAAATTACGCAATAAACACGCGATTCTATCGAGGCGAGAATCTAAAAATATTTGATGAATGGAATTGTGATGGCACGCTTGTAAATGCTTTCAATTTAAATCCCACTGCAACCAGTCGTCTTTTGTTATGATTTAGCTGATTACCATTCGAAAATGAAATGCTTTTAATTATTAATTTTCTATTCATTCGATATTTTTAATCTTTTTATGAGAGTGATGAAAATACGAGACTCGTACACTTCAGATCATGTGGAATGAAAGTATAATATGAAGTTTTTTTTGAAACTTATACGATGAGAGAGTTGTGAGCGATTAAATAGAGGCATCAAATTAACACCGAGATAATGGGAAAGCTATAAAGGTTTTTTTTTTCTCCAAACTCTCGGTGAAACTTTAGTGGCATTGACACCTGTGATATCACGGCAAGGGTCAAGTGTATATGGAAGTGGAAGTGTACGTAAATATCCGGAGTGAAATTCATTTTTCAAAATTAAATCTTTTGTGTTGAGATATCATTTGAGAGATAAATCCTATTTAAAATTTCTCACACGCTCGTGCTGCATTGCTCCCTCATATTTATGTGGAGCATAAAATAATAATAATATCATTGCTTTAGTTTTATATTCGTGCACCAAGTTTGTTTTTGTGAATAACGCTTTAATAAGAATTTTCATAAAAAATTCTAACGGTCACAAGAACAAATTATCAGCCGTTAAATTTAGATTTTAAAATCAATTTTTTCATAAGTTTCAAAAATTTAGAAAATATTTTCCTTCAACTTGTCCTATCAAAAGACACGCTACATATTTTCAACAATTGTTGTCCAGATTCCAGATTCCAACTGCATGATATGAGAAATAAATGTTTTTTATTGTGTTTCAATAACATGGCTTTAAATATTCATGCACAGACATAAAAGAGATTAATTCATGCTTCTCATGTGCATGATCCAAAGAAAGACACATGTGATGATGTCAAGAAATGGAAAGCGAAGAAGTGATAAATGAGTGACATGGCACAATGTGATTGTTTACTCAATAATAGTAATAGCAACGATCATCGTAATGACAATTTAACCGTAATAATATCAACCTCAAGTTTTACTCAATGAATAATTGTTCGAATCGCAAATGTTTGATGATGATTGAAGGACTACACTCGAGTTTTGAAAGTTTTTATTTTTAATTGTTGAAATTTAAGATGGAGAAATTTTTATTTATTTAAGTTTAATGGTTCTTATAAAAAATGAGGTGTCTCTCATAAAAATTGCATAAAAATAACAAAACATCAAACTCCACGTTTTGAATTTAATTGACATCAAAAAGTGTCAATTGAAAGGATTAAATTAAAAGGACTTCACTCACTCTAACTCAGTAAATTTCATTTCATCGTTTTTATTGCTTCTCACGTACCTTTCAACCTTGCCTTTCTTTCACATATGATCTCAATGTAGCACTCGCACATATGGCTATTATTACATCGTGCAATGATCGAAAGTGAAAATAATAAAGTCAAGAATTGAGAGAAGAAATGCGAAAGTCCAATTTTGGTCTCTCTCAAATCGAGTCTGTGTTTTGTAATTTAAACTGAAGCCAATATAAGTAACGGAATTCATTTATCCTTGAAATGAAAGTTTTTAATTTCTCTCTTTTTGTCTCAGGTTGCAAAAAAAGTGGTTGGAATTTTATCAAGGTGCGCCTTAAATTTTTTCTCATGTGTGAGGAAGGAAACGCACGCAGTTCAGTCACTCGGTGGACAGTACTATATGCGATGTAATTCATTTATTTAAATTCCATTAAATTAAGTTTCGTAACGGCGATGGATACGCAATAAGAAAGTGGGTAGGCACAGGTTGAGAAGCATGCAATGATATTTAGAAGAAAAACTTGTTTATTATTTTCATATCTTTCTCTCATTTATTCAACGATTTATTAAATTATCGTTTATTCATTTTGAAATGAGATAAAGTTACGCAAGGCTTGAGGATGGGTGGCGAGAACGCAAGGGGTCTTTTTAGAGGCAGTCAAGAGTTACATTGTAATTGGAAAAAATTGCAATTTAGACTCAAATTACGCCATTTGTGAGCTATAAAACTTTCTTTCTTAATTCATCAAAATTTGTCGGTTTTGCTCTCGCCTCGAGCTCGCTCTTTTCAATTAAGCTCTCAATAATAATTTACTAATTAATCAACAAAAATTACACTCGAAGTTTCTCTTTGACTGTTAATTTCGATCGATTTACTTCAATATTTTTTTGATGTGTCGCTCATGCTGTGAAGTAAATAAATTAAGGGTAAGATAAATGCTTTAGGATGTTTTTATCTTGATTGGTGCTTTAGGCAAAGTTTTTCAATTTGGCTTGATGTCTTTCAATGATGAAATTGAAATTGAGAGTAAATCTATTTACGAAATATTTGCGGCATTTTAAATGGCGATCGCTAATGATAGACATGTGTGAGGACGATTACTTTTTGCTCTAAAAACGTGGTATTTTTATCAAGCAGCCAATATGGAGTCACCTGGTGTTGATTGCGTTAAAAAATTATTTCATCATTGACTCGAGTAAGAGTCATGAATTTTCCATCGCAAAATTTATTACACACAGGTGATGTCGCGATTGGAAATTACAAAAATATAGAGATGAATATGCAAGCGTAACATTTTGCTGGTGTGCACTTGCAGCTTGGAAGAAGCTACAGAGAACTTCGTTACGCAAGAAAATGCCAAGACAAATTTGTACACATCTGTGGAAAATGCATTTTATATGCAAATTTCTAAAAATAAATTACTAAGAAAACGCAATGACAATAAACTTTAAAAAGTGTCTTTAGATGCAATAAAAACGTTTATGGATTGCATTCGAAAATGAAAAATTTGAAAAAAATGCGTAACCACATATTTAAAGTTATGATGTTGCTTCTGAAAAAGTAACAATTTGCTTATTAATTACGTCAGAAAAATTGTTTATTTAAAATGTTTTGCTAAAAATTATGTAAATATAATTATTATAACAAGTTCATCAAAAAATTGGGGTTTAGCGTTTAATTAACAAAATTAAGTTGATTAAAATCTCAAAAATCCAGAACCAAATTTTCTCAAATATTTTTTTGTCAATCACAAAATTTAAAAAACTTTTTTTGTGACATGACAAAACCGCCAGCGAACATTGCAAAGATGCCCAAAAATAAAAATACATCTCATTACTTCGTAATGTATTTTTTTTCACTTATTCAATATTTTTAACCTGAGACAGCACATGGCAATTTACAACAAGTCAGGCAGTAACAATTTGTGCTCATAAAGCGCACGAAAAAAAGTATCTTAAAGATCATTAAATCTACAAATCACATGCTCTCTCTCTCACAGCGAGTCTCTCGATCATGTTTGTGTTTTGTTATGTGAATTGACTTACATTAAATTATGTGCGTCACACGCAATTCTTTTCTCCCATAAAAATAGTCTAAAAATTGACAAATAAAAAAATATGTCCACAACTACCAAATTGGACTTTAATTATGGACGCGTGAGAGGTGAAAAAAAGTGTAACGCAATGTTGCGAAAAAGTTGCCTTTAATCTCGGACTGCATTCACTCATCAAAATTCATTTGGTGACGAATGGAATTTTAAGTAAGAGAAATAAAAAAAGATCTCGTAATTCTGTTAAGTCATGTCTACAAGAAAATCGCGGCAAATGAACGGGAGTGAGCGAGATGCGATGAAAACAAGATCACTTTTCCTTTCGATAAGCGACCAGCAACCTCTGAGAACTGAAGCTTTTGACTTGTGTTGAGCCACTCGCGTGCATGTTGATTTTCTTTCTTTTTCTCTTCTCTTCGCTTCTCCGCTGGTATAGGTATTTTTATTTTTTTTTCTGTTTCCATGCCTTTACTATGCCTTTTCATAATTCAATTCAGTCTCAACTCAGACGCGAAACGATCGTCATCGACTAAATGAGTGCACCGTGATTTTTTTAAGCCGTGCGACTTACAAGAAAAATTCAAAATCATCGAAGAAAATTTGCACTAAAGTGAAGCCAAGTGGGACGCAGTAAATTTCTAATTTGAACATTGTTAAAAAATTAAAAAAAGTCATTCGAAGAAATTAGTGGAAAAAAAGAAATTTTTATCGCCTCAAATGCAAATTTTTACAAAGTAAATCCGGCAATATCAATTTTTGTATTTTCTTTCTTTTATAACGTTGATGACCAGAGATTTAAAAAAGAGAAAAGCGAGTCAATAGTGTTGTGTAACCACAAGGATATATCAAAATTCAACCCACTGAGGAATTCACATTAAAAGGTATTTGAGTGAGAAATTTTTTTTATAGAAACCTGATCAACATTTTTTATAAACAAAATCAATTTATGTGTTTGATGAAATTTTACAACTTGAAAATTTCATGAATATTTTCTTCTTGTCGCTAAAAGTTCAAAAAATTGAAATTATTTTACCAAGAAAATCGAAAATAATTTATCAATCATAAAAAACCCCGCAAGAACTCGTTAGGGAAAAATTTAAAATTTAAATTCTTTCATCCATAATTCAATTTGTAATTTACACTCTCAGCGTGGAAAAGTTCGACTCACGTAAAATTTGATTATCATCAGATTTCATTCATCCTCAGCTTAACTTAATTCTTTTTTTTCTCCCACATGCAAAACGTAATTGTAAAAAAATACTTAAACGAAGGTTCCTATGCAAATGTCAAAAATTCTTAAATAAAGATTATAAAAATTCTTTTCGTGAACTTTTAAAAAGACTTTTTGCCAAATTAATCTTGACGCTTCCTCAATTGTTAAGCAACGTGGGTAGTTGCGCCTTTAAATTTTATGGACTCTACGTGATTTCGTCAAAAAATAAATAAATAAAATTGTTATAAAATGTAACATCATGCCCGAAAAAAGAGAGTCAATTTCGCTTTTGAAATAATAAAATAAAAATGAAGCAAAAAAAAGCTTTTCTTGCTATTTGTAATACCATATGACAATAGAGGTTGTTGAGTTTAGTTTGAGAATTGACGCACATTTTGCAAACCGTGAGAATAATTCAGAAAATTTTACAAGTCAACGATTGCCATCTCTTTTATTTCACTTTGTCGTCAGCTCTAGATTTTTTGACTGCAAAAAAATTGCAAAATGTTGAATGAGTCGTAATGGAAGCAATTATAAACAATTGCAGTATGTGAGCACAATAATATTGATTTTATAGTGTCTGAATTTTAAAAATAAATCAAGAGTAAATTGAAATTTAAAAGTGAGTCATTAAAAAAAATCAATTTTAATTTTTATAAACATTTTTGTCTTATCATAAAAAATAATTTTTAATTTTCATATTGCGACAGATTTTTCATCAAAAATTTAGTATATTTGCTTGAGAGCGTTAATTATGCTTAGGATGTTTGTTATACTCAACACTCGGTACTTAAAAGCCGGAGAGTGTTGAAATATTCATAATTTTCATTGTTTTGCATTAAAGTATTTTTAATGTTGCTATTGCCACTGCTCCATATGATGATGATGACTGTTATTGTGCAAAAAAATGGAAAATTATTAACAAGAGCAAAAAGGTCTTATGAAATTCACTCGTGAAGTGTGTGAGAGTGATGAGAGCATAAATATTTCGAGATTAACCTGCCAAACACTCAGGAAATAATCAGCATTATTGGTTCTGGTTCACTAATAACAAAGGTCTCGAGATGAATAATGAACCTGCCATGCTGCAGGGCTTGCCATGTCATTCACCCTTTGTGGCATCGCTTACGACTTCAAATCCCTGACATACTTCTGCAATTGGAGATTTTTTGAGGCAATTTAAGCAGATTTTTTTCTACTGATTTAACAAACAATTCAGTAGCATAAAAAATCGCTTTTCAATCAACAGCTCTAGTTTTTTATTTACTTTGTTTGTTAAATTTACTTCTTGCATGCAGCGTGCAGAAAAAAATTCATTTTTGTATTTAAAAAAACTTTTGAGATGAAGTTTGTTATTTTAAGGTTTTTCTGCTAATTTAAAGCGTTTCAAATTATAAATTAATTAAAGATTTTAAATTTTAAATTCATGAAATAATTCAAAAAAATTATAATTTCAAGATCATCGCATCGATTCACTGCACAAAGAAAGTTCTTTATATTTTCTTTAAGTATCTACTAATTCGGATATTAATTGCATTTTCACGATACTTTCATTTCTTTCTCTCAATTGCTAACATTAGCAACGCTCGATACAGCAAACAATCTCACACTTTTTAAGAGTCTCGTTGATACTGTCGTTACAATTGGATTTGTTGCAAATTAAACGCGCACCATGAGACGAAAATTAATGTTAGGTGTTTGGAAAAGTGATTGATATTATTATCCGTGAGAAATTTTTGCGGTTCCTAAAACTGATAGTTGAATATTTTTTTTTATGGAAATGAGAAATGATCGAAGAGAGCCAAAAGAAGAGAAATGAATTATTTTAAATAATTTATCTCAACTTGACCTCGAGTAAAATAAAATTTCGCAACTCTCACGTGCGCATTGTAAAATTTCTCCTAATTGAGTTGTTCTCCCTTCATTCATCTCTTACACCAGCTAAAAATTCCCTCCACAATTCCTCTCGAAACACGTTTTCAAGCTAAAAATATTCAATCATAATATTTGTCCGCAAAGCAGCAACAAAAGAAATATTTTCACTCTCTTACTGTATGTTAATCGATCGGACCTCGAAAAGAGTTGAATAAACGAAAAAATATCTCGACGATGATGAAGCACTAAATTCACTTTCATTTTTCTTTTTCGAATCGATGATGTTGACGTGGAGACACATGAAATTAACAAAGCAATCCGCTTCTATATTTTTTAATACTGATCGCAATCAATCGGTGGTCAATAAAAAAAGAGTAAACATTTATTTTTTGCGAGTAAATTTTTGTCGCACGCTGAACATTTTTTGCCAAACATTATTTCATCACGCGGCATAGAAAAATCAGTTGCTGGCCATTAATTTAATGTAGCATGATTGATGCCTAAGACTTACCAATAATTATAAGCTCTCTTACACGCGAACACGATAAATTTCCACCCGGTTTTAATTGTGCGGTTTTCAACATCACTCAATATGGATCTTATAGAGAGATCATTACAAGCTAATTTGAAAATTATTAGACTTGCACAAATTGAAAAATCGAGAGTGAGAAAAGTATTGGAGGCTATCATTTCTCTCTATTTTCCTGATAAAAATAACTTTCCTAATATCGTCTCGCGCTATTTCATGGATGGTAAATTTCTTTAAAATAAATTATCGACCGAATCTCGATGGAATGCTGAAAATGTTAAATATTTTTTTTTCATCTTTTTATATTCAAAAAATTTTAAAATCGCATATGTTCGCTACAGAACTTTTGTTCATGTAACACGATTCCATTCAAGAAGCATGAAAGAAAACTTTTTTCCCTCCCTTTATATCAAAGTGAGACATAGTGACATTGAGTGCCAGCATTACATTCAGCCATCGATCATAACTTTCTCTGTTCGGGCTCTCTCATAGGCGGCATTTTTTCATCCGATATTATACTGTCGATAGCAATCGACTTTCAGTTTCTTTTGTGTCTCTTCTTTCTTTTCTCTCATCGATGATAAACTTCACTCGCTCGACTGGCTCTTGTCGCTTGAGCTTGACCCACTGAAGAAGAGACGAAGTCAAGAGCGGCTTCGCTTTTATTCGCCGGTAATTGTTTTTAAGGCAAGGTCTTGCAAGGGACGGAAATTATACTAATTATTTAATTTTTTTTGCATTTATGAAGAATTTTTTTATTGATTTGAATTTTCGAGAAAAAAAATTTGAGAAAATTAATTTTTTCTTCCCTTGCAAATTTTTATATTTTTTACAAATTGTTTTTAGCTAATTGTAGATAATTAACATGCATCTTTTTTGGCTCTGCATACCGAGAGCAAGATGCAATTTAATGATGCACTGCTATAGAAAGTGAGCGATGGTATTTTTTTGCAATAAAATATATAAAGTAATTTTCAAGTCAGAAGCAATTCAACCTAGAAAATTAACATTGCATTAAGGCAAGTTGTAGCGAGAGGAAAAAATAGCAAACATGCACTCGCATAAAATTGTGATCGCAACATAAAACAGTAAGGGAATAAAAAGTTGCAAGTTGAATCATAAAAAAATCCACAATGATAAATCGATGTCATAAAGTAGATTGAGAGGGAGAGAAAGGAATGTTGAATTTATGTCTGTACTAATAACCATTGACACCGTTCGATTTAAAAAGCATGCAAACTTAAAATTTATTGCAAATTTAACTAACTTCAAATTGAAAATGTTAAAAAAATTCACTGTCCAAGGCTCAATGATACGATCAATCAAATTGTAGGTTTCCATTTAAGAGAAGACAAATTAGATATCATCACACACTTTGCAGACACACAAAAAAAGTAAATGTTATTATTGCAAAGGCATTAATCATGTCACGAATAAGGCTAAAACCACGTTGCAACGCAATTGACTCACACTGAGACGTGAAACAATAATTTCTCGAAGTTGAAATTAATCGTTATGAATTTATTCAAAATTCTTTTCGAAAAAACAAAAATTAATTCGTAGAAACAGATACTTTTGCAAGCGCTAAGACATGCCGCACCCTTGTAGGCATTTTTTCACTCTATTGTCATGCAAATCGCGAGAATGAAACTTTTTTAAAAGCAACGTAAAGTTAGAACATAATTACTCGAATGATGTTGTTTGCGATCTGAATTCTTGATTAGTAATTTGAGAAGAATCGGGGGGCGTAGCACGGCGATATAAATTTTATATCAGATATCAAAGATATAAATTTATATCTTTTATATCTTTTATCTCTTTTATATCATTTATATCTTCCATACAAAATTGATATAAAATTTATATCTTTTATTTTTAAAAATTAAATAAATTTAATTAAATTTAAGTATTTAATTTATGTTTATATAAAAAATCTTTAAAATTTTTTGAATAAAATTTTCTGTTTTTTTAACGCGATTAATAAAATGTTTAAAATAAACTGCGGGTGTTGCCGCGTAACCCATCGAATAGATATTATTTGAAAATCGAATGATAAAAAAATCAGTAGTCAATCCGGACGACGCGTGTAAAAAAAGCAAGACAAAAAAAAAGAATTTTGGCAATGGTATGGCACTTTGGCCAATAGATGGAATTTTGGCAATAATGAATTTTGGAAAATTAATAATGGATGCATTGGGAATAAAAAAATTAAATATTCTTAAATTTTGTTTGTTAAAAAAAATGGAATAACGGAATCGAAAAAGTTTGATTTTGAATCAGGAAAATTTGAATGTGTTCTTTTTTCGTCCAGTCTTTAAGGATAAAAAATATGATTTTTTTTATTTCATTTGGGTAATGATTTTATAATTTTTGTCTGTTTTAAAATGGAAAAAATTAGATTTTTTTGAATTATTTTTGTGAATGTAAAAAATGTCTTCCGTTGGAAAATTTCAAACATTGGAAAATTTCCATGTCATTGGTTTTTTGTTTTCATTTTGGTTAATAAAAAGTTTGGTTTAAAAATAAGTTTAGTGAAAAAATTCGAAAATTTGTTTGCTTATATTTGATAAGCTTTAAGAACCTAAGTCCTAAGTACCTCGGCTTTCCTTCCGCATAAAAGCCGATTTTAAGTTGGTAGTTTGAAAAATGGATTTTGGTGTTGTGGATTCTGGGTATGTGGCATCACTAAAATACTATGTATCGTTTGTATGGAGTTCAGATAATGAAGCCATATAAGAGAAAATTAGTATGAAAAATGGATGTTATGGTTCTGGCGCTATGGCGTGAAAAATTTAATGGGCTAATAAAGATAAGGTCTCTGGGAAAATTGAAGTCTTAGTGGTAGGGGCGGTCTCGATGGAACAGAGGAGGAGGAAGAGGATGGAGGAGGAAAGATGAGTATATAAGCGTTACCACAACTTTGTAGGGTTACGCTAAAAATGAGGTGGAGTGACACCAAAATTATGAAAATTATCAATAATAAATTTTTAAAAATATTTTTATTAAATTTAAAGATATTTTTTCTTTTTGTAAAGTCACTCAATTAACGTTAATTAAAACTTTTATTTAATTTAAAAGAATTGATTCGCCAATGTTAAAAAGATATAAATGATATAAAAGATATAAAAGATATAAATTTTGGGATATAAAAGATATAAAAGATATAAATTTTGGGATATAAAAGATATAAAAGATAGAAAAGATATCAAAGATATCAAAGATATAAAATTTATATCTTCGTGATTCGCCCCCATAGAAGAATTCGTGATTGAATGCTAATGTGAAAACTTGATTCGCGGCTATTAAATTTCGGTGAAGGGGATGAGGACATCATGATCTACAGGTTTACTCCAATTATAGATCCGCGTATGATGTCATAAGGAATGTTCACGTGAAGTAATAAGTAAAACAAAGCGCATAGCTTCGATTGACATGGATGGGAATCGGTTCGCACTACATTACATAATTGCGAGTGTCATGAGCGCTCTAAACGAGTCTTAATGGCAAACTGGAAATTTCCTCGCATTGCTTAATCAGCCCGGTGTCATAGAAAGTGGCTAATTTTTAATTTATTCACAATTATTTCGCTCACCTTCTTGTTTTGTCACCTCAGACAGGTTTCACGGTATCTGATATGCATAAATGTCGGCCAAATATAAAATGTTGTATTAAATAATTTTTACTTCATTTCCATTTTGAAAGTAAAGAGATTTTTTATGCGAAATTAATAATCCGTTGCGAAATCGCTGAAAATGACATGGTTTTTTTTCTGCGTGCACATGCATACGCTTTTTAATTGAGGCAAGTGGAACTAAAGTAAGCGGTCAGTGGTGTGTTGAGCATAAAAAGCTCCTCATAAAATTCTTTATGCACGCATCGGTTATGTAATTACTCGAGTTGCAATGGCATTTATGAAGACTTTATGAGGTCAACAAATTGGCGGCATAATGATGATCGCATCTTCTCTGAAAATTATGTTGAGAAAAAAACAAAATAAATTTTACACTCACGAGAGAGTGAGAAAAAATAATTAATCATTGCCATCTCGTAAAACAATTACTTTTTACCTCAACTTTATATTCAAGCAAACATTAAAATAAAACCATGAGAAATTTCTCAAAAAAAATAGTGAGTAAAATGCACCTTAACGCCGCTTAAAGCGAACACATCGATTAGATTGAGATGCATGAACTTGAATCATGGCTCGGCATTAACAGCTTCAAATCTCTCGTTTAAACTCACTTTCGATTGTTGGCGGCGAAAATAAAACCGCAAAAAACGTGAAAACTATTTTTCTCATATCCACATGAGTTCGTCTCTCGTAATATTTTAATTGAGACGCAAAACAATATAAATCATAGCATGAAAATTATCTTTTCAAAGAGCATGAACAAAAAAAATTAAAAATTCGTGCATGAGGAAGATTAATTGATATCTATGCAGTAATTACGCAAAATGTGGCTTTCATGAATTTCTGAGTACACTTAAGAGAACAAGTGTGATTGTGTGAAGATAATTTCATGCCATATACGAGCTAAGTCATATTTTTGTATTGTTTATACATTTGGAGGTTTTCTTTTGGAAAATCGTTGGAGTTTCGAGTGGTATGTAACGAATTCATTGGCTCACATAATCATCATCACTTGAAAATATTAAAATTTATCATTATGTGGGCATCGTGAAAGATATTTGCAATAATATGCAATGAGAGTGTCTCAAGGTCTCAGCGAGTCTGACTTAAATGAGTCACCTCCCAGCTGTAGACGCCCTGCACTGACTTGAATGTTAATCAGACAATATTTTATTTTTTTTGTAAGCGTTGTCAAATTAATTAATTTAAAATATCATGCTTTAAAACCCTGATCACGTTTATCTACTTAAGAATCTAAACCACACTATGGGCAAAAATTTTTTTGAATATTTAATAAAATGAATTTGTATTTTTTTTTATAACCCTCTGAAAATTTAATTTTTTAAATGATCTTATTTTTTTTCATTTTGAACTTTTAAATTTTTTTTTTTTATTTTCATCAACAGAATTTTTATTGAGCTTAGCATTGATTTATTGAAATTTTTTTTTATCTTTTTTTTTCTTTTTTTTTTTTTTTTGTTATAAAATTCTTTGATAATCGATAGAAAACCCAGAAAGGATTGAATATTTTGGGTTTGAAAATGGTACACTTTTCAAAAAATTGTTTCTTGGCATTTTTAGGAGGTTTAAGGACCAAACATTTGATTGACCATGAAACATAAGAATAATAAGGCATTTTATTTTCTTGAGTTTCGAGCGGAAAATTAAATCTTTTTCCAATAGTGAACCATTAAAATTCGATTATAAAAAATTTCTCTTTTATTTATAAATATTAAAATTTTAAATCAACATTTTTCTATTTTTTATTATTCGGAGCAATACACAATAATTTCTAGAGTACAAAAATTAAATATTTGCTCCATTACATTATCGCACATCCATCTCATATATGCTCATTGCCTCTAACAAAAAAGAAATTTTTCCTTTGTTCAGCAATAAGATGAATATTGCCATAAAACAGTGGACGACTTCGAACGTACGCCGATTTGAGAATATGCTGCAGGTGGAAAAATCGATTCGCTTTAAATTATTTTCAACTACAAGATTAACTCTCTAAGCATAACCGCTCGTGCAACACGGAATAGTGAAATTTTCTACTTATTTAGCTGCCCGGCAAATTGTGGAATAAATTGCGGATATAAAATTTATTAATCGTTAACATATTAAAAACACTTTAACCCTTTTGCCACTTTTTTTTCATCGTACAAAAAAATTAATGATTTTTTTCTCATGTAAAATTATCCAATTACTCACCACAAGTCATCACAGGTTCTGTGAAAATTTCTTCGATGCAATTCACGCAAATTTAAATGCAGAGAAAGCTCGCAACAATTTAATTAAAAATCCATTCATACTATGGGTGTGTTTTTGACTCTTTAAATTTTCTTCTTTCAACATCGAAATACTTTGCATTGGTCATTCCATAAATTAGAGAAAGAGATCGAAAGTAAAAATTGAGGCTTATAAAAAAGAAATTCAAAAAGTGAGAAATTCTCAATGCAATAAAATTTATACTAATCGACCATCAAATAGCAGCAGTTAATAAAGTTGGAAGCCGCACGTTTTTTTATTCACTTTAGTTCAAGTTGGTTAAGCACATCAAGATGAAAATTAGAAATACTTTTTTTACGTTCATATTCAAATGAATTCAAGATTAAGTAACTCGAACGAAATCAGTCAAATCTGACAGATTTCCATCATCATTACAAAGCAGTTTACTAACTAACTTGAGACAAATATGTGGGAGCAATGTCACGTACATGAAAATCATTTTTTGACTCCAAAATTTTAGTTTTTTTAAATTGTCAAAATTTCAAATGACTGTAAGCACGTATGGTAGTATTATGAAAACATTAAAAGAGTTCGTTAACAAGATGCATGTCAGCAAGTCGTTATCGAATGAGAAAGATTTTAAAGCTTAAAATGAAAGCACAATCATTAGCACTCACATGTGTGTGTATTACAAGTCGAACACTAATTTATTGTACTTCAGAAAAAAGTTCACCCAATAGCACAGTAAAAGGTATAAGTATGACCATAAAGAAAGAAAGAGAAAGACCAATTTATTGATGAACACACATAATCGTCGTCACTGGGTGAAAGTTGATCAGGTTTATATATGGCACTACATTCGGAAGTTGTTTATTTTATAACTCCTTATTACATCAGAAGAAAAAATTATTATTTTCTCTCTTCTCAACAGAATATGAGAGTCCTCGAGCTATCGATACTTGCTTTATGCGTTTGTCATATCGCAACAGCATCGGAGCGATGGTCACGACAACTTGAGCCGGGCCAAGTATTTAATGACTGGGTTCCAATCTCACAGGATGCAAAGAGTGGAAAGTCAATCAGTTTCGGAGATGATTTAGTGCCCGCTGCACAAACGCCATTCCAATTTTTTGCTGAACCTCTCAATAATCGATTTAATTTGCAACAACAACATCCTGCTCATCCATCACATGGCGGTGCACCGGCTGAAGTTAATAGCTTCATTTCGAACAATGTTCCACAATTTCAATTTTTAAATAATCCATCGCAAGCTCAAAAGCAAAGAACCGTTCAGAATTTCGGTGGATCGATTAGCAATAAACCCGTAGCGGAACCGCTCATTCAAAATTCCCAGCAAAATTCACCCTTTACCTTCATGCAGGAAGTTCAACGTCAACCTCACGTTGTTCACTATCAATCACAGCCAATTCCCAAAAATGTACAAAACTCTTTCGTTCAACAACCTCCGGTTCCAACTTTCCAATTTAATCAGCAATCACCTCGTATACCACATTACCAAAAATTCCCATCACCTCCACAATTTCAGTCTTTTCCACCACAGCAGCAACAGTTATCACAAATTCAACATCAGCAAGAACAACCTGCTAATGGCGATTCTCAATTGCTCTATGTTCCATTTGATTCTCTTTATAATCAAAATCAACAGCAACCACCAAATTTTGAAAAACAAAATCGTTACAATATCCTCAGTCAACCTCCAAGCGCATCTTTGATTAATGACTTCTATTCAACCATCGAAGACATTCCAAGTAACCAAATCTCGACAAAGCGACCCATCACAACAAAGCGTCCAACAATTACACCGCCAACTGCAAGCTACAAGTTCACAACGCCTTTCGAAACGACATCAAAATTAAAGCCTCATCAACCTCCATTATCGATGTTCGTTGCCAATGACAATGGAAAGGCCTCGTCAGAAGCAGATGTATTGAGTACATTAAAAAATTCAAATACAATTGATGTAATGGATTCAGTCGCTGAAAGATCACCAAAAGTCTTTATTGGGCCATCGGGAATGTTAGCTCCAAATGGATATACGAAATTTGAGCTTCCTTATCTCTCTAGCATTGATGGAGCACGCAACGATAGAAAAATCGATCAATTGCCCTTCTTTGTTGCTCCATTGAGCTATAAGACACCGCCAGGATTTTCTAAAATTCCACTTCCAGCCCCACATGTTGGATCTGTTGTTGTAAATCAACCGGCAAACAGCATTGAATCAAACGAAAGCAGCGGATTCACTCCTGACAATTATTACACGAAACAACCATCATTCACCGCATCTCCAGGTCCGATAAATAATTTCCACGAGAATAATAAAAATGTTAAAAACTCTCAAACTGTAAAACTAACCTCAGGCTTCCACTTTACCTCTGACGGCAATGTGCAATTAATAAGAAACGAATTTACATTCCCAACTCTATCGCCATCGACAACATTACCGCCACCGCGTACTATCGATAACAATAGACAAAAGTCTATTTACACTACACCCAAACCGACGTTCATTCAGAGCAGTGTTACGCCCAGTAATACACCATTGACTAAGGTTAAAGCTAATATTATACAAGAACTGAGAACCAATGAATACTCAACACACACTCCAACAACACCTCGAGTACCTGCTACGCGAACACGCTATGAAGAATTTGGATCATCTCCATCGGCAGTAGTGAGAACTTCAGCTCGAACACCTACAACATACTCTTCAATTGAACTTGACGAACATAGGACAGTAAATCAAGATTATTACAAGTACAGGAGTAAGCCGACTGTTTCAGCATTTGAGTATCAAGATAAGAAATCGAAAAAGACGGACTTTAATTTCAAGCCAATTCCTGAATTTAATTTTGAGAGTGTAACTAGTAAGAAACCTAAGATTAAGACCACGACAAGCACAACAACAACAACAACAACCGTCCCACCTCCTCCTCCACCACCTCCAACAACAACTAAGGAACCAGTTGAAGTGTCTTTCCCTTCGTCAACTCCACTTCCTAGCCCCACTTTTGATTATTCACCCACAGTATCCATAATTGAAAACACAGACATATTTAAACAAGTCCGCGGAGATTCCTATACTGACTTCTCCCGTCATCACTCAACACCAAGACCCAGTTCACAATCGAATTATTTCGATATTGATGGACACGTTCATCATCCAATTGACACTGTCCCCCCGCATTCACAACCCATCAGCCAGTTTGACCAATTCTTTAACACCAATAACAATGATGATAATAATCCGGTAACGGAAAACTCAAACTATAACCTTCCCTCTGAATTGCCTCCGATAAGTGCACATTTGCCAGGTTTGGTAAATTCACTTATGGAAGAGAAATGGAATCATAATAATATTACAGAAGAAGAACTCACCACAACAACCACGACGACAACGAAGCGGCCACGTGGAAGACGGCCAACTGCTGCTGCTGCACAATCAACATATCGTACCGCATCGACTGACGAGAGGAAACAAGTAACTCGTGCTCGCCGCCCATCAACTTACACCTCGAGAAATACTTTGTCATCGACTGAATCAACCATTCCATCGAGAATATCGCCATCGAGATCAACAAAGATTAGATATAACGCCACATCGAATGAAGAACAATCGAGATTCAGAACACGTCAAAATAAGCGACCACTTAAGAAGGAAGAGCAAAATATCGAATATCAACGTGATGTTCTTAATCAAAATTATCCATCATCAATTCGTCCACCAACAACCGTCAGTACTGATCAAATTGTCGAATCAATCCATATTCACAATGAAGTGCCAGCAGCTGGGCATGTCAATGACTATAATGCTCCAATCGAGAGTGTCGAAGTCATTCCATTAGGCGGTAATATTCCAACATATAATAATAATGATCATAATGAGAACACATACACACCTGATAATCCACTCTATTATGAGAACACAATTGACACGACCGTTTCGACGACACAATCTCCAACATCAACAATTTCACAAAAATCATCATTGCCAAAAAATCACCGATATTCGAATGATGAATATCAAATTCCACAACATAAAACTGTCTCACATCGATTAAAGGGAAATTTTAATTTTAATCGAAACATTGATTCATTCTACAACAACAAAGACACAACGACGATACCGCGTGAAGATGAAATTTTAATTACAGCACCGATTATTACCACAGAAGCTCCTAAAATTCAAACCACCACGACTGAAGCGCCTGAAACTGAAGCACCCGTCACAAGACGCACAAGCTTTCCACGTCGACGACTCTTTACCACAACACAGCAACCAGAGCAAGCCGAAACCGATCCTACGGAATCTTATGGAGTAAGTTTAGAAATTTTTAACCTAAATTAAAGTCTTAAATAATTTCTTTTAAAAATAATCAGAATCGTAGTCGAGGTAGAAAAGAAAATGTCGTTGTGGTGAAGAAAATCAGAACGCGTGGACGTACTACATCAACAACCGAGAGCCCCGAGCCAACGAGACGCAGCGTTGCTGTGAGAAATCGTGCATCATACAATTCAAATAGAAACTCTTATAGAGAACGCAATCAAGCAGCAAATGACAATAGCAATGAAGAAACAAGAGTAATAAATCTTTTTTTCGCATGTTAAAAGTTTAGAGAGAAATTAAAGAAAATTTTCTTCTCTTTTATTTAGCCACGTTTCCGCATTCGTGAAAATACACAGCGTTTCCGTCTCGATACACAGGAGAGTCAGTGGTCGACGAGACATAATCAAAACTCATTCCAACCGCTTGACGAGACAGAACCAAAATCTTCCATTAGTAAAGAGGTCGATGATTCACAAGACATTGTGACCGCCGCTCCAATCGATGACAATGTAATTAAAAACTGATATTTTATTGATTTTTTTTGTATATATCAATTTCTCTTACCTTAGGACTCATATCTTATTAATGTGACTGCAAGTGTAAACAAACCTGTTGAAAGCGATGACGATTCATTTAATTTGGTGTCTACGACGGAAAGGGAAGATGATTTGGCAAAACGTACAAAAGAAGAGTAAGTTATAAAATATTTTTAGAACTTTGAATTTATTGATAATTTTCTCAGTGAATTTGACGCCAGCCCCGAACATCTTGCACAGGAGATTTTAGATGAGATGGACAAAGATGCAGCGAGAAGTGAAAAGAAGGCAACTAAAATTGATAAGAAGACTGGCCAAGGGCGAAGAGGAATATGGAGAAAGGTAAAAAAGCCAATTGACGGCTTCGAAACCGCCGAGACCATAAATATTGGTAAACACTTATATAATACGGTCAGCGATAATGATAAAAAGGAAGGTGAAAAGATCAATTTGAGAAAGGGACAGCAGAATCAAGAAGAAAAAGAGGAAGATGTAGCAACTGCGAAGAGCTTCATTGAAAGTGAAACTTCAACCGTCAGCCCTTCGAGCACTGAAATACTGACAACGACAATTCCCGAAACAACCAGTAGCGAGCCACTCACGAGGATGTTTGATGAGGCACGAAAAGCTTTCACCGAATATCTCAGCCTTGAGGATGACTCTGATGATGCCGTGAACATGGAAGAGGCTGACGATAAACTCCTTGAATCGTTAATTTCGACAACAACGCAAATTCCAACAACCGAAGAGCCAATCACAACAACATCGCTTCCACCCACAACGACTGGCTTCCCATTCGAATACGAAACTACAAAACCACAAATCATTTCAAAAGAGAAAATGCAAGTCAAAACAAGCACGAAACAGAAAGTGACGGGAGAGATTTGCTTTAGAGGACGATGTGTGAAAACTGAAGAATAGTTTTCTCTAAATCTTTAAGGGCTTTATTTATTGTAGTTTTAGTCTAAGCTCCTCTCCATGCTGTATCGAACCTTTCACCACCTAATTATTGCCCATAACTTTCTACGAAAGAACCGAAAATATTATATAAAGAAAAATTCGTAAAATACTAAAAAAATATGTCTAAAGTGTCATTTTATAAGATTCATAGGATTTAAGGTCTAACTTGTCAAGAGAAATATTTTTTGTACATATAAAAAAGAAAAATTTAAAATAAAATAATGTTGAAAAATTAACGAAAATGTTTTTAAATTTTATTACAGAAAAGAAGAAAAATTTGAAAGCTGAAAATAAATTATTCAAAAAAGCGGATACAAAAGAAATGAATTAAAATTTGTCATAAAAATTTAGAGAAATACTTTAAACAGAAAATTATTTAAGATCATGCATTTAAATTATAAATTTTGTTTTTATCCGAGACACATTGATGCGAAAAAAGTTACAAACCCCTTTAATTGCAGACAAGAATTAAGGGTAAATTGTGAAAATAATGAAATAATATTAGCTAACAATAAATTCGATGAATTTTAAATTAAACAACTTAAATTTCCTCAAATTTTGACAATAAAAAATTTCTTATTCCACATAACCAACAAATTTAACCTCAACTCCGGCCCTGCACAAATGTTTACGTGATTTTCTTTCGATGCAATTGTAAAGAAGTTTTTTTTTATCCAAGAAGAAGAGAAAAATTTTTTAAATTATATTTTACACCCTTTAATGTGATCCTTCTTAAAATTAAAATAATCATGGACGTTCCACGAATTATGGTCTTTCGACCAACATATGAAGAGTTTAAAAGTTTTGCCAAATACATTGACTATATGGAAAAATGTGGAGCTCATAAGGCTGGACTTGCAAAGGTAGACATAATTTAACTTTTTACGCAAATGCGGTGAAATTTTTGATAACTTGCATTTTTACTTTGTTACTTGATAGATAATCCCGCCTGCGGAGTGGGTGCCGCGTAAAAATGGCTACAATTTAGACGACATTAGCGTCTCAATCAAAGCGCCCATACTTCAGTTTGTGACTGGAAAACAAGGGTTCTATCAACAGTTTAATGTACAAAAAAAGGAAATGAGCATTAAAGAATTCTTCCGAAAGGCGAGTTCGGACAGATATGCAACGCCAAAATATTTCGACTATGAGGATCTGGAGAGGAAGTTCTGGAAAAATGTTACATACATTCAGCCTATTTACGGTAACCTTCCCTCTCATATGATTTATTTTATATTTTTATTGATAAGTTCAATTTTAGGTGCCGACGTCAGTGGATCCATAACCGATGAGGAGGTGACTTGCTGCAATATTAATCGATTGGGCACCATTTTAGATTTTGTTGAAAAAGACTATCATAAGGCTATATCAGGTGTCAATACGAGCTATTTATATTTTGGCATGTGGAAGACAACTTTCGCATGGCATACAGAGGATATGGACTTGTACTCTATCAATTATCTCCATTTTGGTAAATTAACCAATAATTCGAATGGCTGAGTAATGCATTTGAAATATAATTTTAGGAGCGCCGAAGACTTGGTACGCAATACCCCCTGCATGGGGCAGAAAATTTGAGGTGCTGGCAAACTCCACTTTCCGTGAACACTTTAATGAATGCAATGCATTCTTGCGACATAAAATGACCCTAATAAGTCCTCAAGTATTGAAGCAACACAACATCCCCTTCAATAAAATTACACAAGAGCCCGGCGAGATTATGATCACATTTCCGTTTGGATATCATGCTGGCTTTAATCATGGCTTCAATTGCGCTGAAAGTACTAACTTCGCATCCGAACGATGGATTGAATATGGAAAGAGAGCATCACATTGCTACTGCCGAAAGGGTAAAATTTGTGTGAACCTCAAAAAAAAAGTTTCGAGTAATAATTTTGCAATTTTTTTTAGACATGGTTAAGATTTCAATGGAAACTTTTGTGAGGAGATTTCAACCAGAGAGATATGAAAATTGGCTGGAAGGTAATGACTGGGGTGAGCATCCAGAAGAGCCCGGTAAAGTTACGCTGGCACCCAAACCGATATTGAACAAAAAACTGATGATGTAAGCTTTCAATATTGTGCATGAAAAATTTGCTAATTACACGTCATTTTTTAGGGAGATCCAAAAACGTGGATGTGCACCGATAAAATTGAAAAAGAGGTTAGTCAATTTCATTTCCTCTCCAACTTAATCTTATATTACGTCTTATTTTTTTTTAGGAAATCTAAAATCAAATCTGAAGGTGGACTTGAGGAGGAGCCAGAGTATAAAGTGAAAAAAGAAAGTCCATCAACGTCGACCACATCAATATGTTTAGACCATGAATATCTATCACCAAAATCATCAGCAGAAGATTTAGCACCGAATGAAGAAAATTTTCGTCAATCTCCAACGAATAGTATAAAGAAGGAAGAAGATATTTGGTTCACATTAGAGGATGCTGGTGAAATTAAAGATCTTCTACCCGCTGGCATAATTAAAAATTCTTCGAAACTACGCTTTGATGTTAAAGAAATTTCACTCGCGGAAGAAGTATAGATTGAATTCATTCACCTGTATACATACACACACCCTCACACACAGTTTGATGAAGCATAATTGCAAAATTGCAATTTTTGAGATTTTGAGAGGAAGTCACCAAAAATAGCAAAAGAGAAAAAATTCGTGTACGGACATAAGAATGACAATTGCCGCTGAATTGTAAAGCACTATAAAGTGTTTGGAGATAAGAAGAGTTTGAGGTCAAATAGTTGAAAAGGCGGAGAGAACAAATTCCTGAAGAAAATACTCGATGACGACGAGTGTGTAGTTGATTGTGGAGAGTATTTTAAGAAAATCTTCATCCAAATGCTTTTTTGATCTCTAAGACGATAATTAACCTATAAGATGTGAACTTTTAAACGAACTTTTTCTTGTCAAATGACTTTTTATTTTATTTTTTTCCACCCTGGAGGTTTTAATTGCATGATTTCTGTCGTATTTAACTAATTTTTTATTTTTTTAACCTCGACTTTGATGTTTTTAATAATTTTTTTTTCAAGCATCAAAAATAGTCTAAAATTTTTTATTTATTAGAAAAAAAAAATCATTTTTGATCTCAACGAATGAGCAAATAAAAGCTGATAAAATTCAGATCATTTGCCATGGTCAAGTTCACTTCATAACGGCTAATTATAGAGTTCAAAGAGAAACGTGAACATTTCATTTTTTCATAAACTTTTTAATAGAGTCATGAAATTGTTTAAACGTTTACAACATTTATCTTTTCTTTCACTGTTTTCTCAATTTTTTCGGTTTCATAGAAATATCACATTTCATAATCAGTAAGCAAATCGATTGAACTTTTTTTTCGTACTTTTAGAATTTTTAAAAATAAGATTTTCTCTTGCGAACAAGAAAAATTAGTCTTTAAATGTAATTTTATCAAAGAAAATAATTAATAAATTGTATATGACATTTACTTGAATCAATAGGCGATTTTAAAAATTGAACTTAAGCATATAAAGGATATTAAAAAGTTGTGAGAGAAACATTTGATAAAGGTTTCAATTCTTTTTGAATTACGTGGAATTTGCTTCTTTTCAGAATATACGTAAAGTGTTTATCAAAGGCAAGAGAATGATTGATCGCTAATTAGGTATTTTTTGGTCAGTTCAATAAGATGAGCTTTCATAGAGCTTTTAGTCTTAACGATTAAGTGTCATTTATATCACCCTCAGACATCGCTTGGCGGATTCAATCGAGTGTTTTTAAGAAAATTTATATCGAAAATTTCATCTTCGTTTTCCGATGAGTCAACGTCATCCCATTTACTCTTACCAAGCGGTTCAATTTCATCGGAATCTTTGGGTTTTCCATATTTGATTTCTGCGCGAGTTTTTCGCAACCTAAAACGGATTTTTGCACATAATTAATTAATTAATGCTCACATTTATTCACCGATAAAGTACCTGAAACTTTTGAAGACAATAATACCGATAATGGAGAGACTTGAGAAGACAAGAAGAACCCAATAGTATTTAAAATTTTCTGTATCATCAACATCTTCTATTGATGTCTCTTCATTTGATTGAGAATCAATTAATTTCACTTCGCCTTTGCCAACATTATTTTCCACCCCATTTTTATTGCTTTTGTGATCATCATTTTCGCTTATCACCGCGTTCGAGCTTATCTCTGCTTGTTTTTTTGTTTCTGGTTGCGTAGAATTGGTTGAGTTCGGAGTATTTGACTTTTGAGTCAATAAACTTGAATTGTTTGGAACATCCTCAGACACAATACTCACTAATATTACGGAAAGTACTAGTAATTTCCACATTTCACAACTTTATAAAAAAAATTATGATGAAACAAAAATTTTAATATGAAAAACGTTTTGTTATTGTTTTTTTTGTGTTCTCACAAACATAAAGTTTAAATGTTAGGTTACACGGTAATTTTAAAGCTTCTACACTGCGAAAAGTTTCATGCTTTTCAATTGTTTTCATCATCAACTCCAGATAAATTCGAAATTTTCCGAATTTAATAATTTTTAGGGACTTTTTGCGGCAAGATTTGCTTGGTAAGTGATCTTATTAATGAAACTGCAAATTAAAGCTCTCGAAAATGTTAAACTTAAATTAAATTGTTTCTTGCAAGCTTTCAAAAATGGAAGAAATTCAAAATAAAAAGGTTAAAATGCGTATTTCAATATTTTCTTCGTGAATTACAACACTCTAATTGTAAAACAAAGTTAATTAATGATTTTTAATTTTTAGGCAGCGAAACGTAAACGACATAAGGCAAAAAATAAGGAAAAATCAATTATTGATCAATCAGAAATGGAGAAAAGAGTTGAAAAATCGAAGGAACAAATTGTGGCAGAACGTCAAGCGAAAAAGTCAGCCAAGAAGCAAAATAAGAGTGGATCTGATGAAAAAGCAACAGCATGTCCATCGCCTCAATCTAAACCAATTCAATCCACATCGTCCATTGAAAAATCTACAATATTGCTGAAACCTGCGAGTCCCGTGAAGAAAACAACACCGCAGAGTCAAAAGACCACTCCTCTCGAGCAAGTGTCAACTGAAACTCCAGAAAAATCCAGAGAGCAAGTCATTGCCGAACGTGAAGCGAAAAAGCTAGCGAAACAATCTGCGAAGAAGAAAGGAAGTGATGAAAGTGAAAAGACTGAAAGTGCTCAGCAACAAAAGCCCAAGCAAACTGAACAAAAGCGAGAAGTTATTAAATCCAACTCGGATGTGGATTTAGCTCAAAAGTTGGAAAAGCTTCATATTTCAGCCGATCCCGTAGTTGAAGGTAAACAAACTCCGACGGTACAGGAAAAAGGAAAACCCATTTCAAAGGCTGAGAGGCGAGCCATTCAAGAAGCGCAAAGAGCTGCAAAAGTGAAGGCACAACAGGAGAAGGTGGCTGTAAAATCGGCGCCGAAGGCTCCAGCTAAATCAG
The DNA here is from genome assembly GCA_038502055.1 of Tanytarsus gracilentus. NCBI lineage: Eukaryota > Metazoa > Arthropoda > Insecta > Diptera > Chironomidae > Tanytarsus > Tanytarsus gracilentus. Next base: position 4,257,414 of record JAXRKN010000037.1, read on the forward strand.
AAACAAAGGCAAAGGAAGTTAAGCACGCAATACAAACTCATCATCATTCAAAAATCCTTTCGAGTGGTGCCCACAAAGTTAAGCAGTTCAAACATCTCTACACGGAAAAATGCAATCTTAATATCAATGTTAACGGGCGTCTTCATCCAGCTATTGTCAAGTTGGGTGTACAATATGCGAATGATACAATCGTTGGAAGCAATTCTCGATGCTACGCATTCCTTAACGCTCTCAAAACTGTAAGTTCTTTAAAATTTTAATTTGTTAATTATTTAAGAATTCTTTAATAGCTCGTAAATGACTATGAAACACCAGAGGAAAAAATATTTTCAAGAGGACTCGAATCGGAGATTCAGATGGCAGTTGAATTTCTGCAAAAATGTCGTCCACTCGCTGTGTCAATGACAAACGCATTGAAGCACATCAAACTTATAATTTCACAAGAAACATCTGGAGATAGTGATTTAGTTAAAAAGCAGCGTATAATGTCCAAGATTGAAACTTATGCTCACGAGCAAATTGAGACGGCCGCAATTGCGATTAGCTTGAAAGTGCGCGAGAAAATTTCCAATGATGATGTAATATTGACTTTTGGATGTTCATCGCTCATTAAACGATCGCTCGTTGAAGCTTGGAAGGACGGCGAGAAAAAATTTAGTGTTATTGTAGTGGACTCACGTCCGGATCACGAGGGTCAAGAAATGTTGAACTCGTTGACAATGAAAGGAATTAGCTGCACTTATGTCCTCATAAATGCAATTAGTTTTATAATGCCAAAAGTAACTAAAGTGTTACTTGGAGCGCATGCACTTCTCGCTAACGGCTATGTGATGTCGCGCGTTGGAACCGCACAAATATCAATGGTAGCTAGCTATTTTAATGTTCCTGTGCTAATTTGTTGCGAGACACACAAGTTTAGTGAACGAGTGCAAACGGATTCCTTTGTCTACAATGAACTTGGCGATCCCAATGCGCTGGCGAGGAACAAAAACTCAAAGACAACATTTGAATATCTCAAAGATTGGGAATCAATACCTCATCTTACACCTTTGAACTTACGATATGATATTACGCCACCTGAACTTATAACAGCTGTCGTTACCGAAGTGGCTCTTCTTCCGTGTACCAGCGTTCAAGTCATTCTACGCGTTAAGCCAGCCGAATAATTCAATTAATTTATCTACACGTGCTTCGTATAATCTTGATATATCTTGTATCTGTTATTTTGACGACGGTCTTTTTGTTTGTTTAATAAAAGAAAATCTTTTCTTTGCTGATAAGATATAACCACAAAAATGCTATTTATTGATTGATATTTTTATTTCCTTTCAGTTGAATAACGAGCGTGACAGTGCAAAGATATCTACAAAAAATAAGAAGTTAGAAAAAAATTAAAAACCGATATTTTCATTTTATCAAGTATTTAGTACTTTTTTCCTAGAAATTGAAAACTGATAAAAGTGTTGAGCGAAATTATGAAGCTAAACCTAAAAAATGTTCCCCGAAAAACACTAAATTCTAAGGAGAGCAAAATAACATAATTAAAATTTTCTACCGTTGAACATAAAAGTTAAAAAAAATGGTGATTAATTCTCATTCGGATGAGGCTATAAAAAAAGTCGTCATTGTTGGTGGACTAGTTCTTATGATTCTTTGTTTTATTCTTGTTCTAATATTCAACGTTGATGATATAGAGGATGAAGAACAAGTGATAGCTTTTACGACCGCAATAATCGGAATAGTTTTTTTTGGAGTTGTTCTCTTATTTTATATTCGATGTCAATTGAAAAAAACCACAATTCCGACTAGTGAAAGTGATTTGGAGCGATCTGAAGAAGTAAGTGATTTGAATTTTAATTTTTTTCCCGAAAAAATATTTTCAATTGACGCAAGCAATTTTTTTGACGCACCGTGAAAGCTTAAAATACTTTAAAAAGCTACCAGGATTAATAAGTTCTTTCACAAAATCTCAAATTTTATCTTGAAAATATTTTTTTAAAAACATTATTTTTTATTTGCTGCTGTTTCTAAAATTTACAAATCATAAAGGGCAAAATTGAAAAAATATATTTCTAAAATTATCTCTCATCAAGTTTGATCCATATCCATGACATGCACAATTTTTTACAAATTAAAAACGTCAATTGACGTCAATCGATGATTTTTATATTTTTTATAATTTAATTTGCAGATAAGTCAGCGAGATAACGAACAACCGCCGAGCTATGAAAATTGTATGGGGAAACCTCCAAGTTATGACAGCTATAGTAAAAGGTGCTTGAAAAATATCGAAATCGCCGATAGCGTTTGTCACGTGTGAGCTGAATTTTAGGATTAAAAAATAATTACTTGCTACCTGTAAATTAAAGTGATAATGAAGTGTTTATTTTTGTTAATTAATATGACATAATTTAGGTTTTGTTTTGCAAAAATAAAATACTCTGTTTAACATTAAATTATTTGTGATGTCTTTATTTTTTCATTATATCATATAGAACATTAAAATAATGAGAGTTGTTTTTTTGCGAATAAATTCTTTTCAATACATTAACAATTACTTTTCATAGTCCTTTTCATAATATTTTATCACATGTGATAATTTTTAGAAGCTTTTTGTTTTGTAATTAAAAAATGCAATTTTACAAATTGAAAATTAATCAACAGAAATTCATAACTAAAAATAATTGAAAGAATTAATTTAAAATTTTTGACGAAAGCGAGATCAAATAAAAATTTCTATTAAAATAAAATACAAGGCGAGCCCATTTCTTCAGTCATTTAAAAAGATTTGGATATTTTTGCAGTTCTCTTCTTAGATAGCAACAATGAAAATTTAAGGACTAAAAGTTGTAACAAGCTTAAAGCAACTACGGCAAACCGGTACTGGTTTCTGCGAATAATGTCCTGGCAAGGGAATAGACTTATCGATACATCTCGTACAAAAAATTTCTCCGCATCGCCAGCAATGTGTCTGTAGAGAAATCAAATATATATTTTTTAAATCACCTCGTTATGGAAATAGTTTGCAACTTTTATGCTTTACCTTTTTCATTTCCTGTGAGAATGGCGTTGAGCATGAACAAACGGTAGCAGTCCTCAGACTTTTCCAATCCAATGCAACGGAGTTAATTTCAGTAGCAACTTGATCAACGTCTGTTGTATTATTACACTCGGATACGGAAAGATTGGAGAAGGAATAGTTGTCAGTGAGCTTTAATGGATGATCATCATTCGCTGATTGAAGTTCACTCAGCTTTTTGTTGTCATAATTAAATTTATTGTCTTTCTGTCCCGTAGCATTTTGAAGCAGCGATGTACTGTTCGCTTGAAGTTTCTTGGCGGATTTTGAAATTAAATTTTTCAAGTTTCCGATTCGCTGTTGAAAGAGAGAAAATTTTAAAAACTTTTATCCAAGTTTTCCACCCATTTTTTAAACAGCAAAATCAATTACCTTTGTGAGATGTTGTACGTGATCATCAAGTGAGCTTGAATGTTCCTTACTCGAGAGCAATAAATCACCTAAATCTTCACGTGGATGCACACCACTCTCAAATCGACTATACATGCCTCTCCAATATTTGATACATTGCGGCGCGAGATTCGGCACGACTATATCATCAACTTCACCCGGCTTATACAGAGCATTTTGATACTCGTTCATATGATTCGCCATGTAACCCCACAGAGAGAATGTCTTCTCGGCAAGCTTCAAGTCTATTCTATCTTTTTCGCAATTGCCAATAAATGTGCCAAACTGTGAGCTCATCACATGATCATGCAGAATAAGAAGGAATCTCTCATTAAATTCAAAAGCATCCGAGCGTTGCTGTATAATTTGCCAGACACTGTCGAGGAATTGAGTGAATACTGGTGATATCTAATTTATAAAGCAAAATGCGAGTTAATTAATTATAAATTCGAGAATAAAAATTATTTAGTACATACTTCTTTTGGATCAGTCTGTAAGTGCCCACAGCGATCATTAAATTTATGACCAAACGACAGCCAATCTTTTTCGATTAACGCTTGAAATCCTTTGATTGTTCGATAGTAAGGATCAAGCATTAATGCTGCGAGTGAGCAAACAACACTCGTCCTATCCCAACCGTCACTACAATGAACGACAACGGAAGTGCCTTTATAAATTGCATTTGCAATGAAGCAGGATGTGTCTAACATAGCTCGTATGTGCTTTAACCAGCCGGATGACTCGAGGCCACTTAAATATCCGCTCATCGATTTTTGCTCGGCAGCTTCTATCAACTTTTGTAAGCTCGCCCGCATTATGTGAATATTCTCGATGCCGACAAAGTGAAATTTGGTATTTTCGTAAAACAATTCATTTTCATAGCCTTTACCTGCGGCTCGATTGGCTATCGCATTTATCTATTTAGAAAAACAAAAAATATTTTATAAATTTATACAAATCCCTCTCGTACTTTAAAGATAACAAACTCACCCTTGGTCGTGTGTCCACCACATACAAAATATTGGAATTAGGATTTGTTTTACGAATCTCCTGCAACATCTGTTCATCCTCAACACATCGTGCTGAAAATCCCGATAAAGGTTGTGAGCATCGACATATTGAGGCTTTATTCGGATGAAGATATGTTAAAGCGGGCAATCTTCCTTTACTGCGAAATCTTGAACTTCCCAGCAAAACCGTTTTGTCCACACTGCTCGGAACATATATTTGATTTGGATAGGTGTCACAGAGCGAGTAATCTTTATTCATTGTCGTCAACTGCCACTCATCATTTGGCACTTTCATTCTTCGAAATTCATTTTCGAGCTTGAAGAAGTCCCAACCCGCTGATTTTACTAACTCTTCGCTGCTTGCTGATACTTGGTATTGAAAACAGTACAGACTTTGTATATTAACTGTAAAAAATGAATATGTGATATTGACTTATTGTATAATGCTTGCCAAAAAAAAAAGTTTATCGTGGACCTTCATGTTAATTCGTTTCAATTGTGTCTTTTTTCGCAAAAAAATGCTGATCGAATTCAAAAGGTTATTTTTGTTTTGATTGCAGAGAGTTTTGTTGTTAATTTTTCATAATCCTTCATAAAGTTCATAAAAATTCATCAATTTGTTAATAAAAAAAGTTAAGTCAATTTTTACAAAAAACTTTCGACCTTCTTCCGCAGTGCTTTCACACCCATTTATCTCAGTATTGTTTAGTTAAGCTCGGTGGTGCATTTATCTGACGTTACACATGTATGTTCATGTTATGTATGATTGTACAAATAATCAATACTTAAGCAAGCAAAGTAAATCTTGATTTAATTTAGATTTTGGTATAATAAATTTCTTATCATTTAACACTAGTTTCATAAAAAATATTGTTAGAATAAGTAATTTTGACATTTCAATTTGTTTGCAAAAGAGAGTAAATTTTTATAACCATATGACTTTCAAGTAATATTCAGGTGTTTAAATTGATCGATTTATCGTTCCTCTGTTAAAACTAAATTAATGAGAGACATTTGTGGAAATTACGTGAGCCATAAATTGATATAAAGAATTGAAATTTGAAAATGTACATTTAATAGGTCGAACGACTTAACATCAGCTGATTGGTGTGCAAATGTCAATGAATTTTTAAATAATTCTCAAGACAAAACAGGAAGTTCTTGTAAAGTAATAAGAACGATTAATGTGAAGATTCACAATTAAAATATAACTGACGATTTAATTATTATTTTTTCAATTTATTGGTAATGTTATAGCTCCACTTTAAAGTCTAATTTTCAAAAAGTTAAGTAAAAAAATCTGAGTCTTAACACAGAAATAATTCATCGGGATACTAATCTAACACAGTGAAACTATTCGAAATGGCAACGACGCTTAATAATCCACCTTGTTTACTAAATGTGAAGAATAAAATTTAACGGAGGGGAAAAATATGCTCAGTCTTGAGTTGTAATTTTAAGTGACAACACGTGTACACTTTTTGCGATCCGTGAAAAAAAAGTTTAACAGTTTTGTGAATTAAAAAAATAAATAAAAAGAGAAAAACTATATTTTAAAATACCTAAAAATTATGTTATAAAAAATCCATATTGAATTTAGAAAATTCAAAATGCATCATTCAAATTTAAGTTTGCTCAATTCACTTCAAGACGATTCAATTAGTGTCAATAGTCCGCCGACAATAATGTAAATATGCTACGCGCTTATAAGTAAATAAAAATTACCAATTACCATGAAAATTCACCTTACAGCTATATCATTGCATCTTTGATGGTGCTTGTAATTTCAAGCACAATTTATGACGTTTTTACATGGATCAAAAAACAAGAAAATTCCAATCAGACCCTAAAAGCCTTTTCCTTTTTTACAAATGGCAAAACTTTATTCAATTTGGAAGTAAAGACGGAAAGTTCGATTGGCTCAATCCACGGCATACGAAGCCTATCAATCTTAAGCATCATTCTTGTGCACACATATTTCTTTCGAGTATCTTCGCCATTTATCGATGGAAATGCTTTTGATGAATTTCAAAAAACAAAATTCTCATCTGTTGTTTCTGCCTTAGCAATTGCGGTTGACTCATTTTTTGTCATAAGTGGAGCATTGATCACTCGATCACTTCTAAGGGATTTTGATAGGTAAGAATGACTTTTTTATGTGTGATGATTTTAAAATCCAACACGTGCGCTTCCAAAGCTTTAATTTTAATCAACTTCCTTCAGTTTAATTAATGCACAAAATTATGCGATTTTTTATAACAACGAGTAAGTTGTAAACTTCGTGAATGAAATATGTTTAAATGTTTTTCTTTGTAAAGAAAAATAATAAATAAAAAGTGTTTACAATCAAAAGGTTCACAAAAATTTCAAGGCAATGGTGACACGGCCGTGTTAATGTATGCGAATCAATATAGATTTAAGTGAATCGTCTTAGGAATTTGTTTTTAAAAAATAATTTCACGAGAAATTTTATTATTTTCAAAAGAATTATTCTTTAAGAAATTAAGATAATATTTACAAAATGTTGTTTTGAGGGTTCAGGCAAAGTCAAATATAATTAACTTTAGAACATCAACCATATAAATTTTTTGCTCAGAGTAAGAGGTGATGCTCACGAAAGTTTTTAATATTTGCTTTGTTATTTCTCTTTACTTTATAGCTCAAACATTCTTTTTGGAAGATCATCGCAGGTCTAAAGTTTTTGAACCAGAACAAATTAAAGCTTATACGCATTTCATTAAGATTAATTTTAAGTTTTAATTATTTTTTTCGGAATTCGCAAATAACTATTTTGACGTCACAAATTGTGACTCACAAAAAAAATGAAATTGTTTGGCCTTTTCAAAGAAGTTTTAAGAACTGCCAAACAATCATTAATCAGAGTCATCGCTCTTCTTTATTGACATATCAAATCAATATTGAATTTCCTTTCTCGCCCCAAAAAAAAAATTATAGAAAGAACCTCAACCTTATCAAAATCTACACTCAACGGTTTATGCGACTTACACCGTGCCTTGCTGTGATGATTTTAATTAACGACTATCTAGTCACTTTACAAGTTGTTGATGGTGGAAGCAGTGAGTCAGCTTTTTTAAATTATTCGGTAATACCGTGCCGAAATTATTGGTGGTCAGCAGTTCTGCACTTGCAAAATTATGTGAATCCACATGAAATGGTAAGAAGTACATGGAGAGTGCCAAGGTGCTCTTGATTAGTATGTTGATTTTATATAGCTAAACTCTAATTACATTTTTCCTTTAGTGCATGCACACAACATGGTACCTCAGTGTCGATTTTCAGATGTTCTTGGTCGCGCCGTTTTTCGTTTATCTACTTTGGAAATATAATGGTCGATTTTTGTACATCATCTACGCTCTCATACTCGTTACATGTCTCCATGTATTCAAGGTGGCATTTGAAGAGAAATTCATCGTTCGTGATTTTGATTTGTAATGACACTTTAATGCACACTCGCCTGTAATGATTTGCCTCATTTACTTTATTTCTTATTTTTAAGGACGCCCGAGATATATAGTGCTATGTTTAAGCGCTTGTATTATCCTACGCATGTACGTGGAGCTCCCTTTCTTATTGGCATAATTCTCGGATATCACATGTACAATCGTAACACAAAAATTCAAGCGGCAGAAAGAAATCATGTAAGAAGAAATTTGTCCTTCGAATGTTTCTAACAAGTGTGAAATGACAACGATGATGATGAGACATCTTGTCATGCTGGCATTATTGGAAATTTTATGATATTTTGCCAGAAATCACACTCTCAATTGTTTATTTTTGCATTTTTTTAAGGTTCTCGAAAGAGCTTATACAGTCATCGCATGTCTAGTTCTTAGCAATCCACTAACAATTTTCAGTCTCTATGATATTATTGGCCGCAATGTGTATCTCAATGCCGGTTTCTTGACCATCGTACGAGAAGTGTGGGCGGTTGCGATCGCATGGATAATATTCTCTTGTTTTTGTGGACACAACAAATACTTGAACAAATTTCTTTCGTGGAAATATTGGATGATTATCGGTCGAATGGGGTTAAGCATTTATTTAGTTCATCCAGTGCTTCAATTTAATTTAGTAATATTGCAAAGAGATGAAATTTCATTGGAAATTACCGAAATGGTGAGTATAAATGGGAAAATGAAATTGAGAAAAAGTTGCTAAAAAATTATTACTCTCCCACATAGCTCACAAACTACGCATTCGAGGTTCTAATCACGCTTTTTTTTGCTGTCATAATGTTTCTAACTGTCGAAGAGCCTTTCTCATTAATTGGAAAATTCATTACACGCAAAAGTCAAAAACCTGCTTAATTAATATACTTGTAAGTCATGAACTGATAAAGTGGAAATTTTTACCTCATACTTAATACAATATTTTTACTTTATAAATTCTTTTTGTGGTTGTGAAATAAATATTTAACATATTAAATTGAAAATTTTAGGTTTTTTAACTTTATTAAATTTTTTTTTAAGCAAGTTACTGAAAGTTTAATTATCGTATGATTTTGTCGTTTCATTTCACATCGAATAAAATTAATCAATAACTTTAATTGAGAGCTTTTATCAAGCGAGCAAAAAGTGAATTCAGTAGAGTATAAAAATCGCACGAAAATCAACTTCTATTGTAAGTATTCATCACACTATGAGGATTTGTTCTTGAATTGTATTCTATCGACTGTTGAGTGATTGTGTGAATGTCGAAGCTTTATTTTTCCGTCTAACGCTCAACATTTATTATTTTTACCGATAAAATTTTCTTCTTTTCTTGTAATTAATTTATCGGAAAGATTTCATCAATTTACGTCAATAAAATGGAGATAATTGAGAACCACAATGAAATGAGCTTTTATAGAAAGCTCGATAAAAAAAAATTATCCTAAGCAAGTCCACGTGGGGTGTTTCATGTAGAAAAATTGTTCACTCACCTGGTTGACAAAGTTTTATGAGCGTCGTGTACACATCGTGACATTCTCTCTCCTTAGCAATTACAAAAGTTACTGACAGGAATGTTTTACAGCGTATTAAAAGGGGCGAACCCGTTGTACTAAGCGGCTGCTTTTCAACGTTCGCTATGTGCATGTGAAGAATCTGAGGATGAAAAAAGAAAAAATGCTTTCAACGTTGTAGGTTGGAAAGGGAAAATTTCTAATTGATAAAATCTGCTCAAAAAACAATTAATCTCCATTAAAAATAGCGAGAAAATTAACAGATGATGAAATTTAATTTAAGAAGCTTTTTTATAAATTACTTTTCTTTTGTTATTGCTTCAATGTGCCAAAAATAAATTCAAAAAGGTACAAAATAAAATCGAATTACGGTTTGAGAAAAGCTCGTAAATTATTGAGTAAACACTCACCCATGTCTCTCTGTTCGCCTCGGGATCCACAAATATCAAATGTGTTGCGGTCAGGTATAAAGTTCCCACAATTGAATGTTTACTGTTGTATCTATCAATCATTCGAACATTTTCCACCTAATAAAAAAATAAAACAAAGAAAATTAGATTGAACTTTTGTCCCTTTGCTCATATTTTTGAAATGTAGCAAGTTAATCTACGGTTTTCACAAAATAATCCGGTCATTCCATCATTCTAAGGACAGTTTGGCATTTATTTTGCCATAAGTCCTTAAGTTCCATCATTGGGTTAGAGAATTGACCTTTTTGTTACGAGATGTCATTTGAAGCAAGAAAATAATTTTTCTATCAGTTTTTCTATCACTTTTAAAGAGTGCGAGAAAAAGTTTAAAGCCGATTTTTACTGTTTTTTTATCTTCAGCATTCGCTTGATAAAAGAGAAAAGTTAGAAAAAAAATTTCCCGTTGAAAAAGTTTTATTAAAAATTTACAACTTCAAACCTTTTTTTTTGGTAAAATTTTCTCATATTTTGCTTTTGGGAAGCATTTTTTTCTCACATAATCCTTCTCATAAATTTTGAATGTAAAATTCAGCACATTTTTTCACTGTCAAAATAGAAATACATGAAAGCTTCATCAAAAAGTTTTATGAAATTTTTTTATTCACCTCCAAAATTTTATTAAAAGTGAAAAAGTACGTGATTGTGGTAAATGAAAATTTTGTGGTAAATATCATGGCGCATCGAGAGCAAGAAATGAGAGAATTTTTTATTTCAGTTTACAGAGAAAAATTGCAGACACTAGAAATGTAGTTGCAAGGTCGTTTTTATCGATTTGCATTGTGCTCAATGGCCAACATAAATTTGCTTTTCACTCGCAACGCTTTTTCATGAATTTCATTATCATTCGCGTTATAATCAAAAAGGGGAAAATTTTTATGCGTAAAGAATTTATATCAATGCTTTTCTTGTGAACCAAGCATTTTTATATTTTCACTTCTTCTCGGAAAGATACATGAAAAAGTTACCGCCTGCATTTGGAATTATCCATGAATTTTTAACTTTATTGTGCAGAAGTTTTTCGGAAGTTGGATTTTTTTTTGCTTTGAATTTTTAACGTAAGCTTTTACAAAGAGGTGAACTTTAAGGCACTTAACAGACACTTGGCAAACCCAAATCATTTAAAACAGTAATTTACTTGACATTCACCTTTCTTATCACGAGGATATTATGATAGAATTGAGCTTCGTGCTCTTGAAGCTGGAGTTGTGGATGAAGGTGTTCTTCCATCCACTCTTTTAAGTCAACAATTTTCTGAGGAAAGGGAAAACCAAATATGCAGGATCGTCTATTTAACTCCTCAAACTCCTGACACAGTAGTTCACTATGATACTGAATTTCCTCGGGCGAAACTAAGTCAAAATTCTGTTTAAAATAACTTGTGCAACCATCATCAGTATAATCCGACACTTTGCTCATGATTTCGAGTTACTGAACTATTGAAAAGGTTTAAACTATTTTGCAAAGGATAGAATCTGTGCAGGTCAGCACCAAAAAATAAATATCAAAGTCAAACGAAAAGTTTTTATGTTTTCACTTTTTAAAAGCTGACTAAGGAATGAGAAGAAAATTCTTGCATATATCCTTTTGTGCTCTAAATTTTCCACAATTTTTTCTCTCACTCTCTCAGAGCGAAAACATAAGATAATTTAAGAGATTGAGAGAGGAAATTTGTTTTTGGTTTGCTTGAGAGCATGAAAATGTGAGCATTGAAAATTCTTGATGTTTGGGTTTATGCAACAGTGAGATTGAGTCTCAAAATGCATATTTTATCACGCGCAAATTTATTGCATACATTACGACTAATTACTAATTACAGAAAATGTTTAATCAAGGCTGCTACATTTTACAGTAAGTTAATATGATCAAAAGATTATTTTACACTTCATTCAGTATCACACACTCGTTACGATGAATTTGACCACATTATTTTGATACAAATAAAAAAGTATTATTAAGTTTTTTGATAATCGATATTTAGCAAAAAATAACTTTTAAAACTGATAAGAAAAAATTATTTCTTTGTGCCAAAATATTTTTATATTTTTATCGACTTTTTACCTTGGGAATTTTTATGTGTTCCATGTTTTCGGTGCAAGTGCAAGGATCTCAATTGAAATTAGTTGTTTTTTAAACACTTTTACGCACATATAACGCGTAATTTAAGAAATTATGTGAAACTTTTAGATTATTTATTTGACCGGATCAAATCGATTGTATGACAATGATTTTATTTTTTTTAACCGACTTTTCAAACTTTTGTAACTTTAAATTTAACAACTTTTCTCAATTTAAATTAATTTAAAAATTATAAAGCTCTGGACGCATAAACCTCAATAATTTAACAAACATTTTTTAATTAAAATTATTTACTGAAATTTAAAACCAAATCGCCTCTTCGAATAGCCGTTCAGCCCCCAATTTTTGTGAATCATCCAAAAAAATAAAGTTTACTTATATTTTTCTTGAATTTTAAGTGGTTTAAAAAAGAATTAAATATGTTTTCTAGTGGTCCAAACTATAACAAGCTGAAGACGAATCTTCGGTTAGCTGTCAATCGCTTAAAATTGCTCGAGAAAAAGAAAACCGAGACAAATCAGAAGGCAAGAAAGGAAATTGCAGGTAATTAGAGAATTTTATACAATTTAATTTCATTAGTCATTGATTGGATTTATTTTTTTAGATTTCCTCGCAATTAACAAACCCGATCGGGCTCGCATTAGAGTTGAACACATAATTAGAGAGGATGTGAGTTTTAATCTTATCTGATGATTCACTTCTTTGATTATCGTCTTTAAATTCTAGTATTTGGTCGAGGCAATGGAAATTGTGGAAATGTTCTGTGACCTTCTGTTAGCTCGTTTTGGTCTTGTTACGCAGCTCAAAGAACTTGATGATGGAATCAGTGAGGCGGTTTCCAGTATTATTTGGGTAGCTCCACGACTTCAAGCCGACTGTGCTGAGCTTAAGATTATTTCTGACATGTTGACCGCGAAGTATGGCAAACCATATGCTGATGCATGTAGAGCATCGGTTCCACCAGCCAATGTTAGTGAAAAATTGCAACATAAAATGAGCATTCAAGCTCCACCGAAGCTTCTTGTTGAAAAATATCTTATTGAGATTGCTAAAATTTTCAACATCGATTATGAGCCTGATCAATCGATAATGAAGGACGACTCGCGTGGACCCGATGGAATTCTAATTGACTTTGGAGGCGACAAGAATAATTTAGATGGAAATATTCCAGCACCACCTGGACCAGGATTCGCTCAATATCCTCAGCCACCGCAGTTGCCAATTATGCCTCATCCTCCAGGAAATATCCCATTCAATTATCCTCCCGGCCCTTCTTATCCGGGTCCTTCGAATCATGGTGCAGGCGGAGGCAGTGCTTCCTTTTCAAATATGCCGCCAACCGCACCATATAATTATAATATACCGCCGAATCCAATGGGAATGGGTTCAATGCCGCCGTTGCCTCCTCAAAATCCATCGCAACATCAATATCCTCAACATCATCCTGAGAAAAAGGATTTAAATGTCAACTTTTTAAGCGTAAGTTCTAACATAATTTATTTCCTCCATTGCACGAGTGCACTGAATCTTCTTCTCATTCTCTTCACTAATTGCATGTCAATTTTCTTCAGGAGGAAAAGAAACACGAGTCTTTACCTCCACCTTATTCATCACTTGATTCATCGACAACAATAAGTCCAGATGACAATGCACAGGTATGTGGTTATCAGTACACTTACACACACACACACACACACACACAAAATGAACTTGTCTTTTCCTTCTAATTTCACTCATTTTTCCTTTTTAAACGTACTTAATGGATGATATTGGGTCTTTTTTTGTAAGTTCAATTTTGCATTCTCTTTTAAGCTTCTTCATCTCTGCTACTCCTCTATGCAAGTCATTTTCATTCATAAATATTGCAATTATAGATCTTTATCATATTTTATTACTTTCTCATTTCTCCCGCAGTTTGTACCAAATCTTTATGCTCAACCAAAACCTGCTCCGCGGTCAAAGGTAAGCATTTTAAATTGATTCGTAATTTAACGAAGAGTGCAATTTTTGTTAAAATTTTACAGGTGTTGCCTGATGTTCCATTGAATTTACCGGATATTCCCGCTGATACAAATGATAATGCACATAATGACTCGGAAATCGACTTCGACGATCTTTCTAAACGCTTTGAGGAGTTAAAAAAACGCCACTAATGAGACATAAGGTTGATTGATTGGGTCATGAATGGACAATTTCTTATTCATTTTTATATGCGTTAATTAAAGTTTATCTATATTTTTTATGTATTTTCTAATAACTTAATTTTTATGATTTTATTCATGTATGAACTAAAGCAAAAATAAAAGTGAACAAAGCTAAAAGAAACCAATTTTCTTTAATGTGTGACAAAACATAACGAACGAGAAATTCATCAACAGCAAAGGAAGTTGGGAAGCAATTAGTGAAAGTTTTTCCTCCCTCATAATTTAATCAATTTTCATCATTGCCGTCGGAAAGCGTATGAATGTGACTATTCGGCTCATGAAGTGTTGGAGCCATGCCTGTGCTCGAGATTCAATTATAGTGAGATATCTACGAATTAATTTGGGGTCGCTGCAAGCCAAAAAAAGAGCTCTCATTAAAAGCTGAGTAACAAAAAAAAGAAGCCATTAAGATTCATCGTTTTGTCTTTTATATTCAAATTGCACATGAAAAAACTGCACGTTAAACTTTTGTGCATTTTATTCAGGAGATGGAAACATTTTTAAAATTATTTTTTTATCAAATTATTTCCAACTCCGCGCAGTGCTTAAGGATGCATAAAAGCGTATTTATCATAAATCATTTTTCTTTTCAACAACAGCAAAAAGTTTCCATGCCTTACTGTTGCTCATTTTCAGCATTTTCGTTTAGTCATTGAAACTTTTGTTGAGCTTTTTTCAAGATCACTTTATGAACAGAAAAGAAAACTTTTCAACATCCGAATATCCTTATCGCTCCCCATTTTTTCTTCTAAATTGAACAGAAATTTTAAGCACTAAAGAGGAGAGAAAATTGTATTATTTTTTCATTTGGATGAGCAGCGATAAAAAGTTACGGTAACATTTTTTGAAATGTAAAATTTCCATCTGAGAGAATAAAATGAGGGTTTTAGTTAAAAGTTCGGGAGCGCGAAAATAAATGTTAATTATTTAAATTACTGACAAAAGTCGTCCACTAACATTAAAATTAGAAATGATTTTCTTAATTACCACACGTATCTCTCTAGTGAATTCACCCAACCATGATATTTTTCAATTTACAAGTAATTTTTACAACTCAATTTAATTCAATTTTCTACACGAAGTGCTAAACTGTATCAACAAGTCATAACGAGAGAGGAAAGGAAGAAGCAGTGAGAAAAGCGAATCGTGATGTGGACTTTATGGTTTCATTTTTTTTTCTCTTTTCCATGATATGAGAAGCCTCAGACATACCGACACAGGAAATATATTTATATGTAGCGGAAACAAATCCTCAAAGCATGATAAATATTTGCAATAAAAATCTTCCGAATGAGTTCTGTATGATACAAATGCAATCTCGATGATTGATTTCAAATAACATTAATCGCCTCAAGGACATTTATGTTTACGATGATGATGACAAAGTCTTCTTTGAATGGGGCTCGATTATGACTTATGAAAAAGAATTCGTTAAAATTAAAAGAATTTTTTTCTTGGAATTCCTGGAATAACATGACAAAATACACACAAGTCGTAATTTATGATCTACCCCAAAAAAATATGCCATAAATATTTTCTCGTAACAAATAGCAATTACGAGAAATAATCGTCTTCGTTTTAACTTCCGATTATTTGGAAATGATTTTATCATCAGTGCCCTATAAATACTATATCTGAGACAGGACACTATCCACTGTGCTTTAATGTGTGACATTTTCTCACTGAAGGTTTAATGACACAATGTATAGATGTTGCGTTATAAATGGATGACATAAATCACTTTCGGTAAATCCAATAAAATTGAGCAAAAAAACATTGCTCCCATCGTGATGTTATTGCCCTAAATGTCAATAAAACGCTTTAACGTGATTTTTTCAATTGATAGAAGATTTTATCTCATTTTCAGTCGACAAGCTTTAAATGATTTACGAGAAATTAGTTTGACTGTCGCATAATCTCTGTAAAAACGCCAAAAGCTTATAATTTTCCCTAATTTGAAATATCACCATAAAACTTTTTTACCACTCGATAAGAATTAAATATATTAGCGTTTTGCTAAATTGCCTCACTTTATCGTTTCTGTTCATGCCTTCAATTTGAGTGTAAATAAAGTTAAACAATTTAAGCCGGTGAGAAATTGAAAAAGTTTTGTTCCATGCGACGTTCAGCATTTTCTCAATTTAAATAGCTTTTAAAGCATTTTTGTTTTGTGTCTGTATGAAATGTTTTAAAGTGCTTTATGTTCATGGTGACAAAAAAATAAAGTGAATTCAATGGTCGATGAAAAAAGCAATGTGCAAACCATTTCATACACGATTGCAATAGCTGTTGTCATGTTTGATAATTTCATTGAACATCCTTTACAGCAAGAGAAAAAAAATCGTTGACAATGCTTGTTTTTTGAACTCGATCGAGCATGGAATCGATGACATTCCGGAATTCATGGTTTGAACCATTTTTTTAGAGTGAAAAAGAGAGAAATTTTCGACTCTCGACGGAATTTAACGAAGCATTAAATTTGACTTATCGCCTTTTACGAGGCGGTAGAAAAGTTTTTAATTTACAATGTATTTCACCCTCGCATTTGGGAAATGTTTGGCGTGCGGTGTTTGGCAGCAACAATTTGTGAACAAAACTTCAGCGAGTTCATAATCGTTATCGACAGGTTTGCAAATTTATGACCTTTCTGTTGCATGCCACATTCACTATTTTGGCATCATTTTGGCGCTTACAAATGTACATACAGCAGTTGGTGAGTGCATTGCAAGCAGTGAGCATAACGTTGAATATTTTATTTGAGTGCAGCGATGTGGAATTGGAGCGCTTTAGATAACTGCAGGAAAATTATACTCTCAAAGCGGGCATTATGTGTATACAGCGTATTTAATATTTGCATAACTCTCAAAATCATCGTTCGTCTGGTTGTACCTCACTGTTGGTTTTTAGTAATGTCCTACTGCTAATTTTCCAGCTCTCGTACTATTTTTTGTACCAATGTTCGTCAACAATCTTATAAGCTTTTCATGTTGAAATTGAATTTTCGGTTTGAAGCATGTCAATTTCGAGTTGAGTCCCTTTCGGAACTCTCAAAATCATGTCACGTTTTCATCGATGGCATTCATACAAAAAATATTCAGATTTTCTATACTTTTTTATTTTTGGCGCAGTAAATCAAAGTCATTGAGCTTAATAATCGCGGTTTTAATAAATTGGTAAAAAAAAAACTTGTCAGCTCTATAAAAAATTTTCGATTTATAAATTGAAAGTTTTCTAAATTTTTTACTTAATGTTATTAATTAAATAAAGTAATTCAAGTAATAAAAATTCACAAAAATTTCAAATTGTTCATTGGGAAAAATAACTTTTTAGATAATAATTAACAAGCGTCCCATATAAGCTTACCAACAAAAAACAACATAAAAAGTTAAGCCCTTAAATCCGCTTAAAATTATTAGCTTCATTTGAGGTAACAATGCGAAACACGAGGCAATTTTGAAAATATAAAGTACACAATTGAGAATCATTTTATCTTTGGCCCATCTGCTACTGTAGCAAGCGACATCCGCAAAATAAAATGGAACATAATTTCGCAATTTTTTGTTCTTTTATTGTTTCCTCTTGACAATATTTTTTCTTCTAATCAACATTGCTAACGCAACAGTTTATCAGGCTTGCAATCGTCAACGGTTAAGTGAAGAAATGTGTGAGATAATGAAAACGTCAAAAACATTCCGAAATGAGTGAGATCTGACAAGGACAAGTTTCAAGAGCCTCCTGCGCATCAACGAGTAAAAGCGAGATTTTTTCAATGGTGCTATAATTGAATTTTTTCTGCTGAATTTGCTGTTGCTTTAAAAGCACTTTTTCACGCGGAGATAAAATAATTTCTTTCATTCGCGCGGTTTTTTTGAAGTATGTTAATTAATTATTCATGTTAATAACAGAAACCGTGAGATGAAAAGCAGAAAACTTTTACGGCTTTTATGTTGTCGGTTTTGTTGCCTATTTAGTATAAGTACAACAAGGGATGAACATCATCAGTCACTGATTTTTATGATTTTATTTCAACAAACTTTTCATAAAAATGTTCACATCTCTCTTCATTCCGAAACAAAAGCGCAACCTCAACAGCAGAAGCTCGTCTGAAGTCAATTTATATGCAGTCACTTCATGTCCTCCGTCAAGAGTCTATAAAAGAGTCCTTTTGATTAAAGTGTTGTGCATGTTGCAGTTGCTTAAATTGTAAAAGATGAAAAGGAAGTATTTTGACATACAAAGAGCCATAAAATTGCACGCTCATAACATGTTTACCTCACTCCTTACATTCACATGACTGCAAGTGAAGCTCTCGTTAAATATACATTGAAATAGTTTTGCATGTTGATATTGCACTTTCAAATGGATGCTACGATGAAAATTTAATGGAAATGAAAATATTTTCAGTCTTAATTTTTCATCGCATTAGAATTCAAGTCTATCTAAATTTCAACCTGTTGATCAAGTACTTTGAATTTATTTTCTTCACTTTCCAGTGGAATTTCCATGAAAACTCTGTTGAAAATGAAACTGAACATGTTATATTCAATGAATTGATGGACATTCAATCGGTTTAAATGTACTGGGTGGTAGTAATGCGACAAATGAATAATGATGTGATGAGGGTAAATTGAAGAAATAAATTTTCTGAGACATAATCATTGCATGCGTAGCAAAAATAGAGTCCTTGCTTCAATTGCTTTTGTCGATGAACTAAATTAAACGATTGAATGAATTAAAATAATGTTTATTATAATTTTTTTCGAGTCCCTTTGGTTAAAGTTGAATTAAATTAGAATTAATTTGATCTTTTTAAGTATAATTTGCTGCGTGACATTGAGTAAAAAAAATTAATTTAATTCAAAGGACTTTTAAAAAAAATTTCAATTTAACGGTCATTAAATTTTTATGTGACTTTTATGCAAATCATTTTCTTTTTCGAACTAATTAACATAACTTGGAGGCTAAAAATTTTGGCCTAATAAATTTTATCATTTCGCACTCTCGTACATCCCATTTAATTAGCTCCTGAATTTGAATTACGGAGTAAGTCGTAAAATGTTTCTTGAGAGATTAATTAACAGAAGCTTTCACTAATAAATTAATTCAAATAAAAAATACTGAGAAAAGCAGAAGAATATACAAGGAAATTCAATTAGTTTCTAAACGAGAATACAAATTAAAATTTGATTTATTTGATTTGACTTAGCGCTTCAATTAAAATTAAATTTAAAACACTGCGAGTTTCTGAAGAAATCATTATCCACTATTTTCACACACTTCACTTCATTGCCCTCGATATAGATTGCAGAAAAAATGAGAAAGAAGAACAATTAACTATGAGTGGATACTTGTGAGATTGCAGTAACTGCTAAACAATTAACTTTTATACTCAGCGTTTTCTCTTCTGGTTGAACATTGCTTTGTAAATTGCGAAAAGTTCCTTGAACATTGTTGGGCAAACAACTCGAGAGTAAAACTTTTTTTTATTCTCATTGAAAGTATCTCAATTATTTTGCAAAAGAAAAACGAAATAAATTTAACTAATGAAACTTTAAACTTCCAACACAAAGCTTTTGAATTATTTTTTAATTCGCTCCTTTATTATCGCATATTTTTCTTTTCCTTTATCCTAGGTAAGTCCAAGCAACAACGTATCGTTATTGACAGTCAACTTAAGCTTTTTATGTGCCAGTCAATTAGTTGTCAGGTCATAAAAATTTCGGGCATTGTTACGTTCTTTGCTGTTAATCCTTAGGAAAAGCCGGAATCTTTTTTTTATTTCGATGTAACAGATGAGAAAAAGTCATCCCAACCACACTACAAAACAAATGATAAAAGTCTCATGAATAATAAAAATGTCAACTAGATTTGCAAGACGATCTATTTTCATTCACGATGTGTTTCATACATGGGCCATGTAACAAAAGTCGTTTGTATTTTTTTTGTGCGAACAAGATGAAACGTGATGTTTATTTTAACAACAGAATTATTTTTTTTGAGGGCATGCAAAAACAATCATTACGTTGTAAGTTGGAATGTCTGGCCTGAATTGTTGATTTATAGACTTTTGAACATCTTCAAATTCATACATAAAGGGATAAGGTTTGGATTTTATGAATGAAATAGAGAAACATGCTGGTGAAATATTAAATCTTTTATTGAAAGTATTAAATAAATATAAAAAGTTCAATTTTATTTGATTAAAGTATGAAAGTAAAAAATTTACAGATGCTTTCAACTCGTCAGAAAATCTTTTTATCAAAAAGGGTGTTTTGGACAGTTGGCGGTCCAAGAGATGCATTGAAAGGTTCACCAATGCTATATAAAGAAATCCTTTTTCATTACAGAAATATCGTATAAAGTGCTGCTTCTCTTTATCGTCATAAAAGCCATAAAAACTCCGAGCATTTAACACTTTTAGTCCTTCATCCTTATCTCGAAAACACCCGTATTCGAAACATGTCTGACCATCCGAGGTTTCGTAACTACTAACTACGATTCAATTGAAAAAATGTATTTTGGAAAACCATGTAGGTAGTTGCGAGGGATATGTGAGAGTTTTAAAATAGAATTTGTTGAAACTTTCATCGTTGTTTATCCATTTTATCTAGTAGATGTTTAAAATGACAGTGAACTGATGTACAGGGTTGAAAATTGTGTTTGTCAACGCTTATCAGTGCTCTAAAATTTCCTAGTTTACATTCCTGTACTGCTGCTTTAAGTTACATTGAATAAATTGTCCTAGATGTTTATGTTTGTATTGCACAATTCACTTGAATGAACCAATTTTGCATTTCGAGTGTAATGATGACATAAGAATTTAAAAGCTCATTTCATGTTTTGCTGTTGCTTCCGTTTTGTTGAATTATTTGAGAAAATTAAATTAATTTAGTTTATTTCTTTCATAAAGCGAACACGTGTTTTAACATCAAAAAGAAGCACTGCAACATCTTTTGAATAAAACTTATTTACATATCTGATATACTATGCATATGTGATAGAAACTGTGCGACATATGAAACTTAAAAGATTTCCTAAGGAAAACATCTTTAACTATTTTGCATTTTTGATTGCTGAACGAATGGAGTGAAAGAAGAACAAGCTTAAAAGTATCAATATTGATTTTCATTCCTCAGCTCATGTTGCAAAAATTCAATTTAAAATTCTCTTGGTGTATTTGAAGATTGAGTTATTTGAAATCAAATTTCATTGCTAAAAAATTGATCTTAAATGTTTTTAACACTTCGATAAATTCTATAAATATTTTTGAAATTCAGATGCTCAAAAAAGTGATGAAAGTGACTGTGAATGAATTGCTCTAAATATAAATTCAAAGAAAAAAATTACGTCAGAATAATTTTTTGTCGATTTGTTAATTTGTTTCATTGTTTTTTGCTTTGAACGTAAAATTTTTTAGTTCGAAAATTTCATTACTAGCACAGAATTATATTGAAAATTAATGTCATAACAACGCAAAAAAATAATAATGACATCAACAATATTTTTCCTGTCACATCATTAAAAATTTCTTTTTCTTTTTTAAAAAAGTAAAAAAATCCTGTCACAACATCACAATCAAGTATCAAATTTCCAAGGCATGCACGTGGAAACGTATGATATAAAAACGAAACAAAATGGTTCAATTTTTGAGAAGAATTTTTGAAATAATTTAATAAGTTTCTAACATAAATAGTTCAATTTAAAAAATCCACAGACTTAAATTTTGCCATAAACAAATTTTAAAAAACTATTAAAGTGAACATTTTTCGAATATTTCTGAATATTTTAGTAATTGTGAACGAGATATGTGAAGAGAATAAATTTCATGATTGTACATTCAGGGGCTGTTTATTAAACGAGATGGGAAATAACTAAAATTGCAATGAGATGTCAAGAAAGAAGAAAATTTTGAACTCTCCAGCAAAATAAAAGCACAACGAACGGAGCAAGATGACATTGCCAACAATCCGAGATGAGTGACAAACAAATTTGCATAGAAATGATTAAATTTCAAACACGAATTTTCACAACACTGAGACATGCAATTGTTTTGAGAATTATTAATTGCAAAAGGATTTTTTTAAAAATTTAATTACAAAAGTACGTGATGATGAAACTGCTTCGTCCTTTTGAAATTTAAAAAATTCTTTCCAGCTCGAATTTTTAGCACTTCACTTTCATTCGCTCCTAAATAAATTTTCAGCTTTAATACTTTGTTGTCCCATCAACATTTATTTTTGATTATGTACAAATTGAGTTTATTTACCTTTGTTTACCTAGTTAACGCTGTCAATGAAAAGCTTCTTTGCACAGAATATCGGAAGAAAAGGAAATAGGGAAAGATACAATGAGAGTTTTTGAGGACGGTTTTAAAAAATAATTGGTGTTTTTTTATAATTTTATAAAAAAAAATAAAACCTTGAAACAAAAATTATTATTTAAATTTTATTCGATTTTTTTCAGATTTTCAATCCTCGCTTAATAATTTTCACATAAAATATGAAAAAAGGGTTTATAAATTTACGCTTTCAGCTAACGAAGCTACTTAATTAACATATTTCTAGAATTTCACTTCCTTGAGCGAAAATTGTTTGTTTTAAAAAGTTACACTTTAAAATTCATGAGCATGTCATATTTCAAAGGAGTGAGAAAAAAGCAACATAATATTTTAAAGATTATCACTGTAAATTAATCCTTCTGTTGGGTGTTCTCCTTGAAATAATCCAAAGTTAATATCATTTTTCCGCTTGTTAAGTTCTCAATTGACACTTAATGGTTTTTGAGGAATTACATTGGATAAGGTAGTAAACTAATTACAAAATCAAAACCAAATATTTAATCAAAACTTTTCCTGAAACAACAAAAAAAGCAATGATCCCTTTTAAATCATAGGAAACAAAATGTTTCCAAAAAACTTTACTAGAATAATTCTTTCTTAAAACATCAGATTAAAGTATCTTTTCTCTGTAATGCCATGTCAACATTGAAAGCTTCTTTCTTAGTAAGATTTTCTCTCTTTTTTTTGCGGAAAACATTTTCTTTGATTTTGTTTTGTATATTCCAATGCCAGGATATTATTATCTTTATTTTTTTCTCCGTAGAGAGTAGATGGTGCTTTATGTGCTGGTGATTGTTTTTTATAAACTTCAAAAAGAAAAAAGTTTGCCGTTTTAATAAAAAAAGATAATCGTTTTTGTATTTCAATGAGTCTTTAAGAATGTATAGGATAGAAAAAAGTTTAATATCTTGTAGAGTTTCGAGGAAAACTTTTTTTATCGCTTGCTTGTTAGTTTTATTGCCATAAATCACAATAGAATTTTTCATACGATAATTCAGGGGACTGGACAAGCAGGTTTAAATTTAAATCAGAGTTAATTCATTTAAAAAACTTAATTATAAAATAATACATGCAAATATCTCAGTTCCGCCCCTGTGGAGATTCTCTATAGAGTCCCAAACAGATTTATTGTCGTCAGTTTAGAAGTGAAATTAATTGCATGCAATTTATGAATAATTTTGATAAAATTGATTTTTGTGGCTACACCTGAACGATTTTCTTCTTTCGTGCAACACCAAAAATCTTATTACCGCCATCACTCTTGAACATGTGTTGATGCTAATGAAGTGCCTGGTTGGTAATTAAATTTTATCGTTCAAACCACTTTAGGAATGATTATGAGAATGTGCTAAGAATGTATAATCGTAAGTCATTTATTTCTTGTTTTTAGTTGTCAGCAAAATTCTCGTATGCAATCGTATTGTCATTAGGAATAATGAGTGGCCATCTATGGGTATTTTGATAAAAGTTAAGAGCATCAATTTAGGTGGTTTTCTCTTTCATTAAATAAAATGTTTGGCCATTATTGTGGTGTTAATTTGAGGTTTGCAATAAAAGCTTTTCGGCACATGCGGTTCTTAATTTACTACGAAAATATTTTTAACTTTGAACTTTATCCCTCAAAAACTAAAATAATTTTCGAGCAGTCAATTAATGTCATTTCCATAAATTTGAAATGCAATTTACCGCCATAATGGAAATCATATCACAACTGGAGAGGTTCAGAGTTCTGTTTTACTCAAGTTTAATGAATGAACCCTTTTATGCAAATAAATAATGGATCTATCGTTGACAAACGACGAATAAGGACGATATCACAATGCAAATTGGATGACAGTGGTTGAATGACAATTTATATTCATTTGCTTCTTCTTCAATAAATGAAAATAATGCCATTCATGTAAAAATTTGAAGTACCTACTTAAGTTTCATCTTTCCATTATAAAAAAGCTTTGATTCTTGATCTTTCGGATCTTTTGAAAGTCTTGATACAAAAAAGCTCGATATCAAAAATATATATTTCTCTTCGTAAATAAGCAATCGATTTAAAAATTGAGGTTAATGGAATTCGTTGAATTTTTTAAACAAGAACACATAAGTTGTCATGTTACATAGCGAGTCGAGTGCAGCGATTTTCCTCCCAAGTGCTTACTCGCACAACACATTACCTTGCGGGGTTGATGCTGTAATAACCGTGCATACGTGCATAAAAGTTTTACATTAGATAAGCAATTTAAGCTTGATATTTGCTTTTTAAACATAACACGTTATCTGCAAAATTCCAGCTTGATTTATTCATTGAATTTTTCACACTTAACTATTTTGGTATTCTACACGAAACTGTCTGACCACAATTGCTTTTTATAGCTTTAAAATTTTAACTTTCATACGCTCTCTGCTTCTTAATTTTTAGCTTCTACATTAATGAGAAAATTATTCAAAAAATTAATTTAAATAAATTGAAAAGCTTTGTAATATCACACTTAAAACATTTTTGAGGTTCAGATGATTGACATCGCTTTCATTTTTACGACTATACGGATAAGCCATAAAATTATCCTCTCAAATTCTTTCAATTTTCTTCATTGAATATCCTCCCAAACTTTTATGGTGACACACCAGAAGCCATAAAATATACTTCCTTGCCGATGATGACTCTCGCATGAAAATGCTCAAATGTGTCACAAAATATTTTCTTTAAGAAATTTATTTGTTCATGTTTTTTCATTTTTTACAAGCATATATGAAAAAAGTCGTGTTACAAGATGAAATCAACTTAAGATATTTTATGACGCTTCAATAATCAATTGGATTAAATTGTGCGAGTCCTTTCAATAGGAATTGTTCAATATGTAATGGTCTAAAAAACATTTTGATAGCTTTTTATCCTCTGAAAAAAAACATTAAAGATTGTCGGGCAAATTTCAATTCATTCAACTTAGAAATAACATTTTGTCTTTATTTTCACTGCTAAATGACTTTAAACATTTAAGGGAACAGAAAAATTTGCATATAGCCAGTTGAAGGTTGACTCGAGTTTTTCTAAAAAATTAAAATAATTTTTTAAATTCACATTTTTCAAGAATTTGTTTCAACTTACTCGAAATAAAATATTACATGAGCCTCCGTGTATAATTTCTGTTGGCAATGACATAAAGCGGTTGGTGAAGACATAATTCTATCAAGATGCGGCAGCGGGAATGAACTTAAAACTCTCTTCGACCGCATACAGAGCTCTTGCAATGATGGAATTTCTCCAATAAGTTCACCATGAAAAAGCTTTCTAAACTCATAGGCAACATTTGCTATTTCCCCGTTAGAGAGTCTGACATAATTTATGTCTGAATTTTTAACAAACTCAGTTCTGAATAAAAATTTTGTATCAATTTTTTTTATGCCACATTTAAAATATCATTTCTAACCTCGCATTTTGTAAAGATTTCAATTGATCATCTTCAACCATATAAAAATCGGAAGCACTTTGTGATGGTGGTAGAAACTTAAGAACCTCTTGGGGTATGCAGTTGAGTAAATGATTACCATCAATTGTAAGACTACAAAGGTGTGATGGAATTAATGATGGCAACACGACAAGCGCGCACTTGCAAAAAGAAGCATAAACAAGTCGCGGAAGGGTAAAGATATTTTTCGGAATAAAAAATAGTCTGACACATTCGTCAAGAGAGATTTGAAAGAGCTCCACACACTCGGTTATTTCTGGTGGCAATTCAATGATGAAATTCCTATCAAGTTTTAGCACCTCAAGCTTTGTAAAATTTTTAATATCTAAAATTAAAAAAGTGACTTAAAAAAATATTTTCTTATGAAATTTTGCCATACTTTTCGGGATGGTTTCGATAAAGTTTCCGGAAGCATCTAAATATTTCATTTCAACAAGACTGAAAAGTGATGACGGTAACTCCATTATTTGATTATCGCTCACATCCAAATAGCTTAAATTTCTTAAGCTCTCAATTTGTTCGGGAATTTCCTGAAGCATATTTGAGGATATTACCAGATGTCTCAAGTTTTTAAGCCCTTGTAGCCAGTCTGGAAGCTTTATGAGATCGCAAGCTTTGAGATAAACTTGCTCCACGGACTGCTCTGAAATGCTGTCATCATCGCACAATTTTTCATAGTCAATTTTTCTAAAACTATAATGGAGCGCGATTGACATTGAAAAAATTTTAAACAAAAGTAAAGCTTTCTGCGTGAAAATTCAAACTACGACTAAAATTAGATGAGAAGAAAATTTTTTGGCGCGCTCGGAGAAAAATTTCATTCTCACGATCGTGTTTCTGTTAAGAGAAATGATGATCATACAACGTGAGAGAACTGACCTCCTTTTTACGAGCTTGACGTCATGAAAATCTTTTTATACACCGCCGAAAATATTTTTCAAAAAATTTAAAATTTATAAATTGTTTCTAGGAATTTTAAAGTATTAGCAATAAATTTTTAAAATTTGAATTCTTTTAAATTAAAAAAAATAATTTTCCAAAATTACTTTTTTGTAACGCTACGTAGTTTAAAGAGCAAAAATTGTTCAGAAAACTTTGGGGATTTAAAAAACTTTGAACATAAGATAAGTGCTAAAAATACAAGTAAAGCTTTTATGTACGATGACTTTCAAAAGATTAAATAAATCTAGATGCATTTGCATATTAAACATGGAACTGAGAGAGAGAAGTAAATATTAAAATTTTCTTAGATTGTGGATTGACTAAATGTCATTACTCAGGTTTAAAAAAAGATCAGCCCTAGAAAAATAAAAAACTCATTCAAAAAATTTAAATTGAGCTAAAAAAACTTTTTTCATCTGTAAAGCATCGGATCATATTAATTTATCATGTTGCTTTTCTTTTAAATTGTTTTTGCAAAATGTTTAAGATTGAAATCGATTTTAGTCATTGTCTTAGGATTCAATTCAATTACGTGGGATCTTATTGACAAGTTCTAATTGAAATTTCATTCAATATTTATTCAGGACTGTTGAATGAAATTGATGATTTTTGTCAAATACCGTTGTGTAATATTAAAAATGTTTTTTGTGTTAAAAAAATTTGTTAAATTTTTAATTTACGCAAGAAATTTTGGTTTATATTTTGATTTTCAAAGTTAATTTATTATGATTACACAATTAAAAAAAATAAATTACTTTAAAAATGACATTGATTTTTCACGTACGGAAAATAACATTTTTCAAACAAACGTGCCACAATAAAAACTATGCACATCTTGCTTAGTTGAGATTGCGATAAAAGTGAAAAACAAACTTTCTTTCTTATACTTTCGTGACAGATGTGCGCATAAATTGCAGCGAGTTTTCTTTCTTGACATTTCACAAATATATGCAGTGTCATCATATTGCCAACTGATACGAATTCGAGAGTGTTGATTCATAAATAATTTCTTCCTTTTTTTCATAGCATCGCGCCATAAAATTTTTTCTTTTTTTCATATTTTTCCCGCAAGCTATTTCAATTTAATTTAAAACAGGATTTTCCTTGATCTCCAATTTTCTCGTGTTTGTGCATCTCTTTGATCTGCAAGAGTTTTGAATTTTGAATTGAAATCGAAGAAGTTTGAGATTTCTTTTTCATAAATCAAAAGCAAATGATTGAAATGGAATTGGTTTAAAAGATTACAAATGTTTTTGGCATGCAACTGAAAAAGTTTAAAAAATAATTTTATTTGTTTTGACTTAAAAGTTTCGCAATTTGAAACCAAGAAATTTTATTTATGTTTTTGATTAGATTAGATAACAGTCAGGTAGCCACTACCGAAGTAGGAAGACGTCCGACGCAACCTCACATGATTGACCCGCGATTCCTCAGAAAAGCGAAGCCTAGTGGGCTACTTAGGCAAGTATCTACAGTCGATACGAACCACAGGTACGAACACACCCCTGACTGGAGTAAATACAATTAGATAATCATTAGTGAGAACCGATGCCGGGCTAACACCCTCTATCATCGGCTTTGGTTAATAGGGAATTTTAAAATACCTTTACGGCAATGTTAGTGTGTTAGTGTTTTTTTGTAAGTTTTTGTTTTCGAATGATTTTTTGTTTGTAGTTTCTAGTGAAACTACGGTTAAGAACAGTCTTGTTTACTGAGCAGATATTACAGTTTCCAACTAATCAAAACCAAATTTTTTTTTGTTTGTCTCAATTCACTTAGATAAAAGCCGTATTCCACCACTACCTTCCTCAACTGAGACTAGTGTACACAGTTGGTGTGTCGAGTCAAAATATATGTCCGTTGTCCATTTTAGAACAATCACAAACACAAACCCTCCCTCGAGATCGAAGTGTGCAAATCCCTTAACTCCTATCTATAAATATCCTTTCAAACAAAATTACAAGTCCCAGGCTGACATTTTTATTTTGAAAATGAAATTTACCCAATTCACTCATCAACAAAAAAAACTTCCCCTGTTTAACCTAAACTTGTTTCAAAATAACTCCACTTCCGTTCCTCAACTGATCCTTACCGGATTTCAGTTGGACCCTGTCACACTTTTACCAAAATAAATTTCATTACATTACATAGTTACCCATGAAAGTTTTCTTGAAAAATCCTCAATGGACAATTTTTCCAAAACAGACTTCCTTCCTTCCAAATTGAGTGTACTCGAACATTTTCTATCACTACCTGTCCTAATCTAACTAACTAGCCACTTTTACCTACTCTAGCACTGCCAAAACCCAATTAATCACCGGAGCAAATAATTTTTGCAACTCACTTTTTCAACGCACACTTCGATCTCCCAAGAAATTTTATTTATGTTTTTGATTGAAAATTGCTTTTAAAAATATCTTTAGGTGGGAGTGTAATATTACATTTGAAGGATTCAAATAAAATTAAATTATATAAAATTTTCCACGGTACGTTTGTCTGTGTGTAATGCACTAAGCTCAACTCAAAAACAAATTAGTTAACTTTTTAATTCATTTTATTTTTATGAAGCCTAAAGTATTTTTGAACAGCTTGAGCCACAGAACTGTAGCAAGGGCAGGTACACCTAAGAATACACACTTGTAAAATAGATATACGTAAATAAAATGCTTCTCAAGCACACAGCAATTGTCAAAGAACCTTTTTGCTATTTTGGGGTTTTTAGCATAGCATGAATTGTCACACTTCAAGCGTGAAAACGCTCATCGTCTTGGAAACGAGTTTTCACTCAATTCAAATGCTTTTCTTTCATTTACAACATTTATATTTGCCTTTTAAAATTTCATTTTCTTTCATGCATGCCTTATCTAAAAAACCCACAGTCAGATTCATTAAACCAAACATACTTAAATGAGTATTAAGTCTTTAATATTTCTTCCTACCGCCAAAAGTTGAAACATATTCATATGATGCGGTGTCATAAAAATTATCAGATTTGTTTTTATGAATATTTTATTTTATTTCACATTAATCTCTTTTTTTAATGACTGCAAATCTCTCCGAGAAAAATCTGCCGAAAAAAGTTGAAATTAATAAATCTCTTGGAACTCTCGCTGTCATTCATCGTGTACCCAAAATAACCACGCGTTCAATCCTTTAAAAAAAGAGCGTTCATGTATCAAAAGGGAAAATGTTATAGAATGAAATCAGGCACCGAAAAATGCTATGCATGTGTAAATAATCCCACATAAGCTTCATCGGTTTACGATTTTCATTTACTTCCTTTTTATATCCACTTTTTTTCTCTCTTGACAGATGGTGAAATGACGAGAGAAGCAAAAAAAGGCGACCACATAATCCGCTCTTTAGCATATTTTCGTTTAATTTAACTTTTCATGTATGTGGCGCAATATTTACCAAAGCGCTTTTAGTACTCTTTAAACGTCGTATGTGGGTTGTGTGTGTAGAATGAATAGCTTATCAAAAAAATATGTTATAAATTTTTTATATAAAATTTATGTCGCTCGAGAATCGGCAAGCTTTACAGTGAAAATTGTGTTGCTCTTAGCCATACATAAATGGCCGTGTGGTTTTCTCTATCTAGTCTGGTTTATGGTGCTTTTGCAATTTAAATATTTCCCCAAGATTAAAAGGGGACGCTGGCCTTTCTCATTATATGCCACAAGAAAATCCCTCATGACTCCACTCGACGGTCGTAAAAATGTCAATGACCATATGTGAATGAAATCTCAAACTTAAATAAAAAAACATTGTCGAAGTTATTTTCTTATTGAAAAAAATCTGAATCTGCATTTCTGTTCGAAAAAAAAGGTGGACACTCTTGCGAAAACTTTTTTCTCACTAAACACAAATCGAAAATCTTTCGCCACTGTGTGGATGATAAAATGGACAAGTAAAAAGGACCAAAAATCTTGTTAACTATAAAGCCACTCGGGTAAAAGAGAAGAAATCAAATTCCAATGGAGAAATAATCTTTTTCAGAGATTTTGAAGCATGCTTTTATGTTATTCAAATCTCTTAGTAACAGCTTTTGAGAGGGATTTTGCAAAAATAAATTTAGAAAATTGTTAGAACGTGATAGATTTTTTTGTGCTCCTTCAAAAATCATTTCGAGTGGATTTTGAAATGAAAAATTGCGTTGGACTATAATTGGATAAAAATCTATAGATAGCTAATGTTGAATATTTTAAATTTTTTTCCAAAAAATATCCAACAACGGATCCCATGTTTGCAATATATCTTATGTAAAAAGGATAATATCACACTTATCTTGCACATCCATCAGCAGAACAACTTCACATATATTAAAAAAAAGGATCGAGCGAGGAAAAACATACACGTCCATTTTTTTAAATGTAAGTGAGTATAAGAAATGAAATCTGTCTCAGTCAGAGAAAAAAGGATCGCAAACTTTTTTTCCCGCTTTAAAAATACTTTTAGGATTTTATAAAATAAATCCAACATTAATTCGCTGGCTGAACTTCCGGTTTTTATCATAGAGACAATAGAAAAGTCTTCATAAAACGAAAGCAAAAGTTTTTGCGATCGACGAAGTAAATCAAAGAGTGATTACGACGCGCTTTTGTGCTCACGCTTCACTTTGAAAAAACTTTTGCCTTGTTTATTGTAAAAAAGCACGAAAAGTAAGTTAGCGAAACAATAATTGAATTCAAAAAGCGTAAAAATAACCGACTAGAGCTATTTTTACTGCAAACAGTTCACTAATTGACTCTTGTGCGAATGAATAATTAATTTTGTTTTGCGCTATGTGACGAAGCGATGGGACAAATTTCTTCTTGAACGCCAACAGAAGGTAAACAGAAAAATTTAATTTCGGTATCAGAAAAACCATTAGCAATAAATCTCTGCGACTTCAATGAAGACGCAAATAAAAATAAATAATAAATAAAAATATATATTTTTTAAATTGATTTGTTTTAAAGTTTTAAAAAAATTTAAATTGATGAAACAAGATTGATTAGCATAAACACTTACAAATTTCTTAAAATTCAGGAAGCGCATTTATTTTTAAGAAAAATATTTACTTTACTCCCTAAACTCAGAATTTCCAGGAAATTCAGCAATTAAAAATATTTTCCTTCTTCGAAAGCGAGAAGTCAAATTTTAATTGAATTTTCAAGTTGCTTGGCACACAAACCGAGAAACACCCATTCAACATTTCAAATATTGTCATAAAATTAAAACATCATTGAATTGAACAATTTTTAAATTAATTCCTTGAGTCGTGGTAGAGATAGAGTAAAAAAATTAAAATTTCGCATGAAAACAAATTTTATTCTGATTTTTACAGTTTGTTGGAAAGCTTTTGGATTTCAAGTGTGAATTCTGTAGTTTTGTCAGCGTTTTTTGATGCTGTTGCGAGAATTTTACCATTAAATTTGAATGGAGGAATTGTTTACTTTGATATTTATTTCAAAATTTAAACAAGGTTGTTGAAACCAAAAATAAGCTGAACAATAACACTTTGAGCTATTTTCCTTCATACTGGGGCAATTTAAACTTTTCCTCGCAAAAGAGAGTTTTTCCCCTCAAATAAAATTTTCTACTGCTTATGTAACCTTAATTGCTTTGTTAATTCTGCTATTTAAACACCTACATACACTCACTTTTTGTAATCACACATAAATGATGTTTGGAAGCAGTCGTGTATATTGATGTTGGCTGGATGAATTTTTTATTTAATTTCTTTTCATCACTATTAAAAACAATAAAAGAATTGCGAAAGTATAATTTTCCACACAAAAAAGTTTTTTCATGGCTTGCTTTTTGGTGGCAATTAAAAATGAATTAATAAAGCTTTATTAAACATGCCTTAACCAAGCGTAAAATTAAAGAAAATTCTTTCAAAAAGTCCCAAGAGCAGCATGAAAAATAATTAACTGGATTCTCTGAAGCAATTTTGTTATGAAATTTTTTTCTTTGAACGTTAGCTAAAACTATTTTTATTATGGATGAGTGACTTTATAAATGTAATTTAGCGCGTGGATTTGTCGACTTTTAGTGTTTCTCTACCGAGTTTAATTTCCGAAAAAAAGTTCTGAGTTAATGATGACTAAAATTTTGAAAACTTTTGTTAATTTGCAAACTATATCAGAATATTGCGGTTAATTCAATTAGCACATTTTCGTGCTTATGCAATGTAAATTATATCTTACTTCTATTCTTCATTATTAATTAAATTTGCTCATGTTGGTTTTGGTAAAACTAATTTAAATTAATTAGTTTCTTAGTTTATAGACACAAATATCTGAAACGTTGCAGTTTAATTGCGAGTTTGTGCATTACATTGATAATTAAAACGAAAAAATTTAATTCTTGGCAAAAATAACTGAACTGATGTGGAGAGAATTGTTTTATTTGATTTAATTAACGGATATCAACAAATGCAGTGTTAATTGAGAAACATTGCAATATTGACAGAGTTATGTCACAAAGTTGGATATTTATAGAATTTAAAATTCGTTTCTGCTTAATTAACTTCTGAAAACTTAAAATATTTACGTTAGGACAGCCCGAAAACTTTCAAGGTATCCGTGCTGAATTTTTTATAAAGCAAATTTCATATGAAATAAAAATAAATTTCGATTCAGGAAACAAGCAGAAATAAATGTGTACATACTAGCCACAAGTTACACGTGCTCTCGACGTTGAATCCAAATTATTGCTAGAATAAATTTTTATTATCGAAAGATTTTACGAGCTATCAATTTAATACGGATGGACTTTTTTTTTGGGAAGGTCCTGTTTGATAGTAAAAAGTAGTAATAAAATAAAAATCATCACAATTTATTTCTCAAACAAACAAGGTGGGTCTGCAAACG
Source organism: Tanytarsus gracilentus (assembly GCA_038502055.1). Taxonomy (NCBI): domain Eukaryota; kingdom Metazoa; phylum Arthropoda; class Insecta; order Diptera; family Chironomidae; genus Tanytarsus; species Tanytarsus gracilentus. Next base: position 4,291,207 of record JAXRKN010000037.1, read on the forward strand.
GCGTTGCCATTTCCAATAGCTCCGCATAGATAAGTACCCTACTCCGTTGCAATGGGCATTAGTGGCACTCCTGACCGACCATGATAGACATTCCTCAAAAATCGTCAGTGTCAATCGATTCCTGATGCAATGACGAGTTCAACGACATACATGAAGCCATAGTTCTGAAAAATGGACATTAGTAGCACTCCTGGCCGACCATGATGGACATTCCTCAAAAATCGTCAGTGTCAATCGATTCCTGATGCAATGACGAGTTCAACGACATACATGAAGCCATAGTTCTGAAAAATAGACATTAGTGGCACTCCTGGCCGGCCATGATGGACATTCCTCAAAAATCGTCAGTGTCAATCGATTCCTGATGCAATGACGAGTTCAACGACATACATGAAGCCATAGTTCTGAAAAATGGACATTTGTGGCACTCCTGGCCGGCCATGATGGACATTCCTCAAAAATCGTCAGTGTCAATCGATTCCTGATGCAATGACGAGTTCAACGACATACATGAAGCCATAGTTCTGAAAAATGGACATTAGTGGCACTCCTGGCCGGCCATGATGGACATTCCTCAAAAATCGTCAGTGTCAATCGATTCCTGATGCAATGACGAGTTCAACGACATACATGAAGCCATAGTTCTGAAAAATGGACATTAGTGGCACTCCTGGCCGGCCATGATGGACATTCCTCAAAAATCGTCAGTGTCAATCGATTCCTGATGCAATGACGAGTTCAAGGACATACATGAAGCCATAGTTCTGAAAAATGGTCATTAGTGGCACTCCTGGCCGGCCATGATGGACATTCCTCAAAAATCGTCAGTGTCAATTGATTCCTGGTCCAATGACGAGTTCAACGACATACATGAAGCCATAGTTCTGAAAAATGGACATTAGTGGCACTCCTGGCCGGCCATGATGGACATTCCTCAAAAATCATCAATGTCAATCGATTCCTGATCCAATCACGAGTTCAACGAGGTACATGAAGTTATAGTTCTGAAAAATGGACATTAGCGTCACTCCTGGACGGCCATGACGGACATTCCTCAAAAATCATCAATGTCAATCGATTAAATCTGATGCAAAAACGAGTTCAACGATACCCATGAAGCCATATAAGAGAAAATTTGTATGAAAAAGGACATTTTTGCACTCAGGGACGGTCCTTGGAGGGTCGTACCTCAAAACAAAATACTTCTTGCACAACTAGAGCCAAAACCCGATATTTAGCCACAAACCCGAATCAAATCCGACCAGCCGTTCTTGAGATATGCCGCCCACTAAGATCGTGAGAAAGTGAGAAAGTAAGAAAGTGAGAAAGTAAGAAAGTGAGAAAGTAAGATGACTTAAATGGCTCTAACTCCTCGTAGGATCAACCGATTTCAAATCTGTTTTCGCCAGTTTGTAGGGTTTGACTAGGCCTATAATTTGAGTATATGTTTTCATATTGCAAAATGTAATGTCTTGGCACTAGGGGTCGAAAACTGGTTTTGGAAAAATCCAAAATTAATATATAGCGGAGCTATAATATTTTATAGTATTTGTATAAATTTTTCATCTGTGGATTTTGAAGCTTAAATTGATTTCAACAGATTTTCCTCATTGTAAAATATTCAGCATAAAATTATTTTTTAGAAATAAATTTTGCAATAAAATTTTAGGTTGGAATTTTTTAAATTTATAAATTAATTCTTTACACATTAATTCGAATTCATTCCAATTACAACTGCGTTAATTAATTTTGTATGTAGACAAAGTCTTAAAAGATAATATTTTCAAAAGTTCCAATTAACGCAAAAATTAATCAATTCGTCCTGAATTTTTTAATAAATATTTGGTGATAAATCTCATTAAGCAATAAATTTTAAATCTTCATTAAATACAATAAAAAATTTTTTAATTAAATTCTGCAAAAGCGTGCAATTTTTATTAATTCATAACTTCATGAAGAAAATGCAGGAACTTTTAACACGAAAATATGTGCGCTTTGTTCTCTGTTTGTGAGGCACAAATGAAAACAGTTTTCAAAACTTTTCGTCGTGTCAAGTTGTAACTTTATCACGATAAACGTACTTTCAGAAATGCAAGACAAATAAAAACCAGCTTTAACCCCGAGCGCTTGATTTCCAAGAAATCATTTCGTTTAACAGTGCAAAACTTTTAAATATGCTGCTGGTAAAACTTATTGTAATGCGCGTTATGAAACTTCATTTTTCTGATAAATTTAAAAAATTTTAATAATTAATTTTAATTTTATAAATTGCGCTCCAGTCACTATTGTTCATCCACATCATCCGAAGATGCAAGAATCAATAATTTAAATTGACAACAGACTTCCTCAACTTTGCACTCTTGCAACGGCAACTTGCTTCACAATAATGTGATAATGAAAATTTATGGCACTTTTGCACATTTTCTATGCTAACATCAACAAGCTGGAACCAGAAAATATTTTATAGCACAAAATTATCACATTTTTAAGTATAATGATGTGAACGAATATGCGGAGAAAAGTTTTCACATGGAAAATCTAAGGTGATTAATTCTCACTCTAAGCTGATGCAATCTCCTGTTGAGAGAGTAAATTTTTATCCTGCATTTTTGTCTAAAGCCTTCACTCATGTGATGACATCCAATTTCGAAAATAAAAACTAGGAACGCCATCAAATTGCCAAGAATGAGAAGGTAAAAAGCTCCTTGCAACATCTGCAGACTGAGTGCTGTCAGTTCCTTTTCACTCGACTCTTTTTTAGCTTTTGAATTTGCAATTCCATCACTTGACTCCTGCTGTTGCAATTCATTTGATGGCAGTCGATTGTCATCGACTTCTCTCTCCTCCTCATCATCATCTTCATTGAAATCACTCACCTGCATGACATTCATTTGTTGAAACATTTTTTCATACTCGTCATTTGTGATTTTGTCGAGAATTCCGCCTTCGAAGAGTTTCATTAAACTTTCGAGAGAGTTTTTATGTGAAAATTAAATTAAAAATTTGTATTCAACTCACTTCATGTTAAGACTATCGAGGAACAAACATCCTTTCTGAAGGGAAATTGCCGAATAGCGAGTAAAAAGTTTCTCGGACAGTTGGAAACTCCTCATGCCCGCAAATCGTTTCATGTTGAAGAAAAGCGTCTGACGACCTGCAAATACGACAGTGTTATCATTCGCCAGCAGTGACTTGACTCCCTCCTCAACAGAATTAAGCAGATATGTCGAGTTGTCGGCACTTTGTTGAGTCATTTTGCGATACAGTCGGTGCATGATACCGCTGCCATTGGCAAGGACGTGAAAGGATGCAGAATTTCGTTCAACCAGCAACTGATAGTCGGTGCGGTTTAAAGCATACTCGAGTCGATGAAGATTCTCGATAGGCAATTCTTTGGATGGCTTAGCCAATTGAGATGTTAGCTGTGCTGAATATAAATCACTCAGTACATACGTGGCTGATAGCCATAAAATAATTGAAAAGAATCGAACTGAATGACTGTGGTGCGGAAAATTTGTTGCTACAATTAATCGATAAAAGAAGCGTAAAAGAATTGAATTGAATTCAAACTCGGAGAACTTACATTGACGAAGAAAGATGCGGCAAGTGAACCAAACACAATTCGCAAATAAATTCAAGTCCTTTTTGTGTTCAACATTTTTTCTTTTCCTTTTATTTGCTCTTCCCCTCAAAGTGGCCTCACGAGTTATTTCTCGTATGTAAATCATGCTGAAAAATGTCTCAGGTTGCTGAAGTTTCTTCACATTTTTACGGTCAATAATCCACTGCGGTATGGCAATCATCAAATACAAAATTGGTCCCGTGGCAATAATTGTAAAGATGACGGCGGGCCAAACTTCCATTTGAAATGGATATACTAAAGCGAATGCTTCACTTAAACGTCTCGGTGCATGAGTTATAAATGCACCCGAATCGGGAAGAGTGAAGAAAGAAAAGTCAACTTCTTGCATTCGCTCATAGCTCACAACAATATCGCCGAAAACAAAATCTGCTTCCTTAAAAATTTATTTTACTTCATGTTCTAATAAAAAATTTCCTTACTCTTCTTTTGAGCATTTCCAATCCAATTGTGCGAGCTTCAGAGATATTTTCATAAATTTCAGTTTCAACCAGTGACATCACATCAACGTACTCAAAATTAAAATTCATTCGTTGAGCTAAAATTTTTAGAAGCGTATCATCCCTTCCCGAAACTTCAACTGCATCAATAGCGGTTGATGACCCATTGTTGTTGACATTATTTATAAATATCCAAGGTGGATTCTGAAAATATATAATAAAAAAAATTAGAAGCTCAGCATGAGAATGAACTTCGTACATGAGTAACGGGCACAATAAAATGACGTTCATTGAAGCTTTGATAGACATTTTTGACGTCGGGCAGTAATGGTTCTTTATTGAGGCCGAGATTATTGCCATCAAACCAATTGACCAATTTGAGTTTTCCATCATTAGAGGAGCTTGCTTGATTGTAGTAAACTCTATAGACGAAATGCCTTGGATTCGTTATGAAAACAGCACGTAATGGATCCCGAAGATTCCAATCCTTGTAATGGGCTGGCAAATGCTTTGCATTCCAGAAGAAAATGTAAAGACTCAAGCGATGTGCCAGATTTCGGTTGTGAATCTGTTGAAAGAATTTTTTAATTATAATCTAAATTTTTAATCTCAATTTCACCTCATCAATGAGCTCGTCAGGACTCTGAAAAATCAACAGCGTGACTTCAACTGAACCTTTAAGATTCTCTTCAACGAAATTGAAAAATTTCTCCGTCTCATTGAAGATGCAAGTCTCGAGTTGAAGTCCATGAATTTCCATAATGAACTCTTGAATGCACTTGACTTGCGATTATCAGCATTTAGTAACGTTATTGTCTTTGCCATTGCAATGCCACGAGAAATCTCCGACAGAGCAGAAGCCATTTCTGACATATTTTTCTTTTGAGGCAACGCTAAAGTTGGAATTTCTGGCTCTCCATCATCGTCATCATCCACCGTCGATGATTGTATTAAATTGATTATTAAAGAAATTATGATAATGAGGAGAAAATGCTTTGAAATCATTTTTTTTGTGTGTTTGTGTGCACGATAGTTTCAACTATGCAAGTTCAACTGTTTGAGGAGAGAGGCTTAATCCTTTCTTTTATAGCAAAGTGTTGAAGCGATGAATGCTTTCACTATTATGAAGTAATGATGATGAACGAGTGAAAGGCTGAGTAATACAATAAAGTTCTCATATGTTATGCACAAACGATCCGAAACGCAAAGAGATTTGTGCTCATAAAATTTTAATCAGCAGTTCTCGTACAAACTTCTTCTTTCATCAATTTTAATTTTTTATGAGAATTTTTTTCAAGTTCTTCAGCTTTAAACCGGGTTAGATGAAATTATCGTAAGCTTAGCGAAGAAAATGATAAATTTTCCTAATTCCATCATCACTTGTATGTAACTCAATTTTTTCCTTCACACGTCTCTTTAATTTCCTCATTTTTCAAGTGTGACTTTGTACAATTTACATTTCATTTTACGGTTCAACTCGTATCTCTCAAGTATGAAGAAATAATTGCATTGCAAAAATTCTTTAAAATTGTTCGTTGAATTTTTCATTTAAAAATTTACAACTGATAATTAAATTTTTGCATAGTTTTTCTTTAAAGCTCACAGAAAATGCATCAATTCTGTCAGTTCGAAGGAGAAGAAACCTTAAAGGCAACATTCTTTTATGTACTTTTCTTTTTCCAATAAAAAGTTTTTCTTGTGGGACATCGTGGTTTTTAGAAAAAAAGGTAAAAAATCTTTGAAAGCTTTTCAATAGATTATTTTTCAAAATCTTTTTTAATCCCATTTCGGACCTCATCAATTATTCGAAGTTCATCAAATATTCATTGTGCATTTTCTCGTTTTTTTAGAGTTCAAGTTTGAAGCTGGAAAGGAAAATTGTTGCTAGAAAAGTTTTCATTGGAAAATGTTTCACTTCGCAAGTGTTCCAAAAATGTAAAAAATTTTATGAACATTTGACTGTGATCAGTTTGATTTTTGTTCTCGAGCAGTGAAGATCAATGTCAAAAAAGCATGTAAACTTTTTTTCTCGTGTTTATTCGATACAAAAAAAACTGTCTAAATTTTTTGAGTAATAAAATTTTAAAAACAAATTTCTGGTTTTTCTTTCTGTCTTCATTTTGAACCAAAAGTAAATATTGAGTTATTTTTATCGAGCAGATGTTGTAAATATTTTTATTTCTAGGCATGAAACAATTAATAAACTTTTTGTTCAAATCCACAAAAATTAACACATTTGAAAATTTAACTTTTCAACTTTGCGCCGAAAATTTTCTAAGCCTATCAAAGCTTAAAAATTCCATAAATATTATTTAATTTCATGCAAATTAATTCCTCCCAAAATAACCTGAACCTGATGATTTTTATTCAAGTGGAAACATCAGACCCAAAAAGTCTGCTTTTAGATTCTACCCTCATCCTTACGCACAACGTATCGTGCTGCTAACATATGTGAACAAGACTAAATGTTAAAATGGGAGTTTAAGTTTAAATGTTTATTTCCATTTGATTTCAACTATCACCTTTGTAATTTATTAAAAAGGCTTAAAAATTTAGTTCTCTGCAACCCCTAAAATGTCAACACTTGCCATTAGTGAAAACTTTATTTTTCTCTTCTGCAAATAAACCTTTTTAAAAAAAGATTTTTTAAGATGAAAACTAAAATCTGACCAGTAAAAAAATTATTTTGCTGCAAGATATTTTCGAAAATCATCTTAATCATCCATCATTAAGCCATGCTTCAGTCATACGTACAGAGGCAATGAATTTTTAATATGGGTCGTGTACGCATGATAAAAAGTTTTCACTTTAGACCTTTTTTTAAAATGTTGAATGTATTCACTTCAGTGATTTTATTTATGGAAATTCTGCGTTCGTCAGTAAATATTTTTATCTGGTAGTCATTACGACCTTTGCTTTGCCAGAGTTTAATTGATGTTGCGGTAAAGAAAATTAGTTGAGATTTTTTAGGATGACTTTGATAAACGGAAAATTTTCCCCTAGAGTGACAAATAAAATAAATGAGCGTCAATTTACACCACAACTTGCGTTTGATCATAATCTGGGTGACTTGGAGAAATTAATTAAAATTATTCTTTTTAAAAATACATCTTGCCAAAGGAAATACGAGATAAAATTGTAATTACCCTTCAGCACACTAAAATTTCTCTTTTCGTGGCAATCTTCAGCACTGTAGAGCGAAAAAAACGTCTTCATGAATCACTGAAATGTATCACAATATTTCTACCTCAAAGCACGACGCTTCTTTTTTCATTTACTTTATCAGACTTTTTGCTTTCGCCGCTAAAAAGGGACGACTTAATAAAAAGAAGAAGATTTCGGCAAATGAAGCAAGAAATGAATTAAATCACTCTCCCGTTTAATTACCTGTGGGGGTATTTTCAATAATAAAGCGCTTTTTCAACAAGACAACGCCGCTCCCACATCACTTTTGAAAGGGTTATGCCAAAAACATTTCATGTACATGTATTTGTAGTTTCATGTCGAGGAAGGTTTAAAAAGTACCTCGTTTGATAATTGGATAGGTTCATATCGAAACGTTAAAATCTTGGAAAGGATCACGTGAATTTTAGTTCGAGAAGCCAGCTGAAAAATTAATGAAACCAGCATTCGGTTGCCTTTAGCAACGTTCGAAATATTTATGAATTTTGTTTAACATTTTTGTTAAATAAAACAATTAAATTTTCCTTTCAAGTTCGTTTCTTGGCTTTAAGCCTTGTGCCCTTGTAGCACAAAAATGGAAAAATTAGGGAACTTGCATGGAATCTATCGGAACTTGAAGCGACTGCTTAACCTAAAATAGCTTAAGTAGAGAATTTACAATTTATTTTTTCTTAATTGCCAAAATCGAAGAAATGAAAAGGGTGAACAATGCTGAAAATAAGTTGGTCGACTGTAAATGTCTCCACGGCACTACTAATGCCCATTTTAATGACACTCCTGTTGCTGAAGCGTATAAAATATTTCCCAGCCTTTTTTTCACAATTGTGTATTTAATAATGTCTCAAGTCTATATATATATACATCTAGGTCTTCATCTTAAACCCTCTTTCTCTCTCTTTATAATTTGCGACCTTTATTACTTCGATTAAATCGTGCCATAGAGTGCTTCATGAGTCTGAAATAAAAGAAACATAAATTTGAGAGGGAAGCAGAGTGAAATTATTGGCAAATGGTGGCAATAACAGAAAGAGAGAGTGAAAAGCTTTTCGTGCTTCATGTCTTTTCTTTTTCTTTTCTTCATATATTTTTTTCATGAGAGAAATGTTTTTAGCGAAAAGACATTAATCTTTTGGTCGAAATCTCAATAAATCTGAGAAGTTCATGTACATTGAGTGGGAACGAAATACATTTTGCTCAATTTGAATTCAATATAATGCAAATGTGACATGTAGAGGTCATTTCTAGCATTCAAAGTTATGCAGAGGTTTTAGTCATATTTTTCTTCCTGACATATTGCATTAGAATGAGAAATAGCAAAAATTTGCCATTGAACATGAGGCATGTTCACTTGAGGAAAAGAAATGGAGAAAGTTTTGGCACATCTCGGTTGTAATTTTTCATATAAATACGAGAAATTCTTCAAGTGCCAGCATTTTGTTTTTGTTTCTCGTAGGTGGACGACTGCCTCTTTGCCATGCACACAGATTTCGTTGAATTATTTTACTTACTCTATATATAGAGGTAGATTTGAGGGTGAAATTAAGCATTTAAAAAAAGATTGTGAGGGTAATTTCTCATGGGAATGTCAGATGATAAAAATTTGGGTCCTTTAGCGCTTTTTTAACACAGCACCTTTTTAATCTTTCCATCATTCTCATTTGTGAAACCATTTGTAAATGATTGAATTACGTGCCGTTATTGTTAAAACGTTAATTATGCAAACTTGCAAGTTGTACAAAAATCATTTAAATTGATAAAAAATGTAATTAAAATGAACATTCTTCAAATTCATAAGCTGCTAATAAAAAAAATTAATTATTTATGAATTTCATCGAAATATTTTATGTACAAAATTAACGGTTCTCTTGAGATTTAAATACGTAGAATGTACAATTTTATTCTTGTGCTTCCCGGCGAGCATGAAGAGTCGTAAAAAATACTGGAAAGTTTCATTTAAAGACAATTTATTGCGATTCATGTATTAAAAGTCATAAAAGAACTCTCCTCTGCTTTTCTGATTAAAATGTTTTGTGTGCAGAATGGGTTGGGAGAGGGGAGCATTTGAGAAGTGTGTTTGAGAGTCACAATCCCATAAAATTGCACTTCAACGTAGAATGCTCCTCTCACTCCTTTCGTTTTATATAAATGAAAAGAGTTCAAGCTTGTCGAGCATATCATGCAGCAGCGTACACATATCATGCTCTTTCCTGTTTGTGCCATATGAACTTGATACTACGCTATGTGAAGCAATTTTTCTGTCGCACTTCGTTTTTATGTGAGCATTGAAATGAAATGAAGCTGAAATGACATATGACACTAACATTTTATCACAGCTTGAATCATGAATATCTAATGAAGTTGTAAGCCTTTTTCACGCCCTAACTCACACTTTACCTGGTTAGGAAATTTACAATGCATTTATAGGAATAAAAATCACCCTTAATTCCATGCTCATACACATGTACGAATGAAGGTCGAATGAATTTTATTTTTGCTTAAACAAAAAGTTTTTGATTGTGGGTCAATTACAGCACAGAATTTCTGGAAAAATTGACAGAAATTCTCAAGAAATATAATTCTTAAGAAAAATAAATAAAAAATTTCTAAAAATTATGTTCTCCTTCACATAATAATTTGTTTTAATTTTTTAAAAATTACCCGGTTATGTATGCATGAAGTAAGTGTCTCGACTCCATTCTGTCAAATGCAAATGAAAGCATGCATAAGCTAAATTATTAACGAAAATTAAAAATGAACCATGAAATTTAAATGAAAAAAGATTAATCTCTTTTCTAAACGTTCTGAAAAAATTATTATCTCTTTGATAGAATGATAAAAATCCATAAAAAATTCATTTGTTTCTTTCAAGTAAAGCCACGAGTACAAGAGCCAAATCATTTGTAATGGAGTTCAAAATGAAATTTTTCTCACATTCTTTTGTCATGAACGAAACAAAGCTTTATCTTCTTCTTTCTGGGTCCATAATGCACAGTGTCAAGCAAATTAAATTAAATGTGATGACATCAACTTGGGATTGTGAAGGTTGAGATAAAAGAGGAGCATGTATGATAGTATAATTTACGTTTTCTTTTACGTTTGTGTGCGGTGCACCTTAAAAGCATTTTTAAGTTTACGTTTCGTAAAGTAACGTAAGGGGAATTGTTTATGACAGTTATGGGATTAAAACATTCAATTTTTAAAAGTAAATTCTCATTAGTTTTCTTTTAAAATTAAATTAAATATGGATCAGAAATCAATTTACCGCACACAAAATTGAATCGAGTTCAACAGACAGGAGGAAAACTATTTTTTTTCGAATCCCCATAATTCACCAACAATGAATAGAAATCACACAAAATTCCAGGCTTAAGCACACAAAGAAAAATTTCCGATATTGTTGAATAGAAATTGACATAACAAAAGAACTGTGACTTTTACCATCCACCTACAAAATATGATTTATTATTGAGTGGCGTTAGAACAAAATGAGTTTACCCTGCGGAAGGGATCAAAAATAAATTTGTTATAGAAATTTTCTACCATTGAGCTTTTAAGACTTGTTTTCTTTAATTTTTAGCTTCACTTGTGCAGGGCATTGCAATAAGCAGCAAAATGAACATCAAAACTTTCCCAAACCTGTTTAAAAATTGTTGGAAAATTGTTTTTATAGAAAATAATACCACACTAATTTTGTCGTTACAGTCAAGACATATCAAGTGTCTCAATTTTCAAACAAGAGAAAGTAAAAACTTCTGTAGAAATGTTTCTACCACAATGTTTATGGAAAACATACACAATATAGTGTTGGAAATTATTCACTGTATTCATCTATATGTTTTTATAAACCCACCATGAAATCACATACACGTAAATAATCCAATACGTGCCTGCAATGATTAATTGAAAGTTCACTTCAAAAAGATATTTTTCTTGCTTAATTTTTTTTAAAAAAATTTTTTTTTTTAAAAAAATGAGTGGTGATTGATTGTCTTATTGTGAATTTAATCCTATTATCATTTAAATTGTTTTGGTAATTTTTTAAAAAAAAATAAAAAAAAATGGTTAAATCAAGCTTTAGATAATTTGATTTTATTTTTAAATTCAATTTGTCCAGAAATTTGATACAGATGGTCATGAGTGAAATTTAAAAGTTTTTTCAACTTGGATTTTTGAAGTTTAAAGTTAAAAGAGTCGAGTCTTGATTGTGATGATTGTAAAACTTCTTCAAATCACATCGACTTCCATTCTCTGTTACAAGAGCTATGATTCAGTCTTTCGAAATAAACATGGAGTGTGAGTAAGGTACTCGAGTATTCTCGTGATAAAAAGTGACGACAAAAAAACTTTTTTGTTGAATCTAAGAAGACGAAGGAGGCGACCAACTAAGTGGAAAACTTTATCAATCGATAATCTGCTATGAAGGAAGAATTGGGTATCAAGAAGTCAAAAGTGTGAGAATTTGTGGTCGACGTTCGATAAGAATAAAATGAAGATTTAATAAATGAATTGAATGACGGAGGAAAAATTATAAGAATAGAGACAAAATTTATAGAAAAATCATCTTTTAAAATCTTGATTTGACATTTTTTTGCACGAATGATGATTTTCTTTTAAACTTGAAGTAGTTTTGAAGATTTTAGAGTTTTAGAAAAAAAAATATAAAATTTCAAACGTCAAGATTTGAAAATTAATAATCACTTTATATTGTCGAAAAAGCAATTAATCAGACAAAAACCGAAAATCTTTAAATTTTCCTCCCACTCGACATCCTTTATATAAAAAAAGCGGAGAATCTTTTGAGTGAATAATTTCTCGAGTGCAAAAATAAATAGAGCTTTATTTAATTTTAATCTTATATCAGTTTCCGCAATCTTGTCATGAATCAGTGATTTTCAAGATTATGAAAAAAGTAAATCATCGTGTTGAGTTTCCATTGAGCTCAGCAATATCAGTCAGGGCTTTAGATAATTTTAAAAAATAAAAAAATTATCAAACAGGCTCGAAATAATTTTTGCTACCTGAAATTGCATTTTTAGTGTAACCCACGAAGTGGTGTAACACTTATATGCGCCTATTTCCGTCCGTCTGTCTGTCTGTCCGTCTGTTCCTTCGAGATCTCGGCTCCTGAGATAGCTAGAGACTTCTAGTTTTCGCCAAATGGTAGGTCTATGAATTTAGATTCGGCCATTTTAGGAATTATGAGGGTCATGACCACAGGTCGTGCCATGGACAGCCCTAAATGCCATTTTTCATACAAATTTCCTGTTATATGGCTTCATGTATGTCGTTGAACTCGTATTTGTATCAGGAATCGAAAGGCATTGATGATATTTGAGGAATGTCTATCATGGCCATCCAAGAGTGCCACCAATGTCCATCACGGCCTGCCAGTAGTGCCCCTAATGTCCATTTTTTAAAAGTATGGCTTCATGTACCTCGTTGAACTCGTAATTGCATCAGGAATTGATTGGCATTGATGATTTTGAAGAATGACCGTCACGGCCGGCCAGGAGTGTCCAAGGAATGCCACTAATGTCCATTTTTTAGAAGTATGGCTTCATGTACCTCATTGAACTCGTAATTGGACCAGGAATCGATTGGCATGGATCTGAAAATGGAACACTGTGGAAAATGAAACACAGTGGAAAATGGAACATGGTTGAAAACGGAACGCAATGGAAAATGGAACACAATGGAAAATGAAACACAATGGAAAATGGAACACAATGGAAAATGGAACACAATGGAAAATGGAACAATGGATAATGGAACATAGTGGAAAATGAAACACAATGGAAAATGAAACACAATGGAAAATGGAACACAGTGGAAAATGAAACACAATAGAAAATGAAACACAGTCGAAACACAGTGGCAAGCCAATTTGGGAAGCAATTTTGGGAAGCCATTTTGCGAAGCCATTTTTGGGAAGCCATTTTGGGAAGCCATTTTGGGAAGCCATTTTTGGGAAGCCAAAAGGGGAGGCCAGAAGGGGAAGCCATAAGGGGAAGCCAATACTGATCTGTTACAAGTGGGTTACACGGCAACACCCACGTGTGGGTTTTGAAACATTTTTTAAATAACGTTGAGAAGTTTTTTAACGGTTTTAATTCAAAGATAGCAGAAAAAGGTGTAAAATACAAAGTTTGATAGCACAAAAAAACGAGAGAGCATCAGAGGAAGAAGTGTAACATACTGGTCCAGGATTGAATAGATATACAAAATTAAATAACAAATAATATATATTTTCACCTATCTAACTTCCGATATATCATGAGCGGAAAATGATTGTCAGATATAGAGAGAGTAACGAAGCATAGGACTTCACCAAAAATGATTGAACACTAAGACGTGTTTGGACTTGAACATCAAATAATTTTGTATTAAAGTCAAACTCATCATATAAAGGTGTATCGGAAGTACATGCTTAGTTTAGAGGAAATTGATTCAAAATTATTTTCTTTAATCCATGGATGAGTTTCCAAGAAAAAATAAATATTATTTCATAAAATTTATCAATACAAATTCATGACGCATGTTTAAAAATAACATAAATGTTGTGTGTGTATAAAGAAAATATTATTTTGTTTTCTTTAAGATCTCTGAATTTTTTTTCCCGCTCTGTAAGAATAAAATTTTTCTAGAGAATATTTATAGAGCGAACATGTTTTCATAAAAAAATAAACATTTCAACAAAAAATAAATTTTTTTAGATACTTTCCCTTTCATTTAAAAAGTTTTGCAAAAGAAAGGAAAAAATAATTTTTAATATCATAACATGAACACGCTTGTAGGCATGTTTGAGGCTTTTGCTGTCATGCTTGTTGATTTCTTTTTATTTATGTGTCGCTTATTATGCAAAATGTTTGTAAATTATATTTTTCATTAGTTGTTTTAGCGATTATTAATGCACTATTTTTAAAGTTACACTTATTTCATAAAATAAAAAATAATTTTATTAAAAATATTTTGCACTTTAACATTCGAAAAATGGCACAAAGGAATTCCTTTTATTCTTGCACTTTTAATTAAAATTAATTTCTACAAGGATGCCACAATTTGAAATGAATAAAATTGCTTTTTGTAAAAAATAGTTGCTGAAGGTGAAAATTCTTTCAACTCTAAATCATGAAAAAGCTAGCGGCTACTTCATTCGTGGGAATAATTTTAAATTTAAAGCATAAAAATCAACTCCAGTGTTGGTTTTTATTCACCTCCATTATCCTTGAAATTTTGCATGATATGAATAATTTACGGCATAATTTTATTTTATCTTTTCACGCCATTTTTTGGGAGGGAATTGATGTTTATTAACAATTTATAATAAATAATACTCTCGATGTATGTTAGCTTGTGTAACACCTCATTCAACTTCATCCTGAATCTCTTCCTTCTTCTTCGTACACCTGTTATCACGGGTAAAAATAATATTTGCTGAGCATGAAATTAACATTTAAATGAGAAATGAGAAAATTTTCCCCCGAGCGAAACAGAACGAGATCTCGTGCATAGTTAGAGTGATTTGAGCATCATCATAAATCATTATTTATTTACGATTACCATCATCGGAGGCTTCATTTGAACCAATAATTTTATGCTTAATTTCATTTTCTAAGAATATGAGAGAGAAAATATTCATTTGAAAATAATTAGTATGTGCATAAAAATGGAAACAGCAGCAGCTGAGGAGTGGAATGATTAAGTGAAATGTATCAGATGATTATCACATTACTTTGCACCTAAAATGGTTTATTACACTCGTTGCATGCCATGCTGTGCTATATAAAATTATTTATGAACATGATGATGCGAAATTTTAGTGGGATGTGCTTTTAGCCACATTTTGGTGGGAGTAAATGCCCAGTAAATGCATGACATTTCACAATTGAATTAAGGCTACTTTATACAATTTCACCATGACGATGAATTTAAAAATAGATTTTGACTATTCCTCGTAGCCTCAAGAAATAAATTTTAAATGTCAATCCTACGCATACACCAGTTCCTGTTCAAAACAGCTTTTTGTTTTCTTGAGAATCCTTCCAATGAAAGAAACAAAAATTTGGCGAAAGCGTTTGAAAGAAAATGTCTAGACGTAGACGTTCAAGATTTGAAAAATTTATATTTGTTAAAATTTACCCTTCTTATGGTTATTAATTGTTTTCACGTCACTTAGAATGGATGGATGATGGTAATTATGGTGACGGTCGTGAAGATTAAAGGAGTTGTTATGATAAACAACTTTTTGTGGTAATAATTTATGAGATGGGGTCAAAATTATAAGTTTTTGGTTTACAATTACAATTTAATTAAAAATAAAGAGTCAGCAAGATTTTAATGAGCGCTTAACTTTAATTAGTACACATGAGTTGAAATATGATGATTATACTGAATTGATCGAATTGATGACAAGTGATATTAAGGACATGCTTCCGTTCACAATTAAAATTAATATGCTCATTTGTGATGCTTAAAATTTACAATCCGGAAACTCAAAACAAATTTACTCTGTTAAGTTTCAAATAATCAATTGTTATCCAAGTCAAGCATCATTGACTGTTTAGATAAATTGTATGAAAAAAAATTTAATTTCTATTTTTTGTTCGAACGTATTTAAACCCAATTTAGATGACAGAAACAAAAATTTCCGGTTGCAACCCACGCAATTAAATATTTTCTGTGACTGCGTTGTGATATTTTTAAGACGCGAAAAAATTTACGCTCGAGTAAACATTCATTAGAGATCACTTCAGATTATCATTCACTATTTCGCGTAGCTAAGTGTTGATGAACTCTAAGGCTGAAACGCATTTAAATTTCAAATTTTTATTTCAAAACTTTTGACAGGAAACAAAATCCAGAATTACATTTTCACTGCAATTAATTATGCGATGTGTTAGTAAAAAAGATAACTAAACCAGTAGGACGTGGCTAAACTGAAATGAAAATAAACAATCATTCATTTTTCCCTTTCCCATGATAAACAAAATTATCGGCTTAATTAATTTAAACTGAATCGTGATTAAATGAAAATTTAATTATTTTTTCATTTTTATTACGCAATTTAATCAATACAAAACGATTGCATGTGAATTGTGGAAATGGAAATAAATCATCATGGAGATCAACCCTCGTCTTTTCTCGATTGACACATAATTTGCCGTTGAGTAAATTTTCTTAATACGTTATCAACACATTTTAAATAAATGTCGAAGAATCAATCGATTTCCTCATTTAACTGCGACATTTATGTTTGACAATTCATCTATTTGATTTTGTTCTTCTCAAATACGGAAACTCTGTTGAGAAAATCAATTACAAAAGAAACGAGAGGAAGGAAACCACATCCGTTATAATGAATTATTAAAAGACATTTTTTCTCTTTTGATTTCAACATTTCTTTATTTTTTTCTTCTCATTTTGAGAGCAATTTTTTTTTCATTTTAACATTTTCATTTGACAGAAATTTTTCTTTCATTAATTTTTAAAAAGTGGAAAATTCAACGGTTAAACTCGTTAAATTTTCTACTTTTCAAACGAATCTCATAAATAATTTTTATTTTATTTCAGTGACATTTGTACATTTTATATTTTGAATCTATTGATGCGAGTGCAATTTTTTCTCTGTACTGATTCAATGATATATTTTGGGGGCTCATCACAAAAATATATCAATGAATGGACGCAATTAAAAAAAATAATTTTTTAATCAAATTAAGTCAGTCTTTAAGAATGAGTAAAAACTCAAATATCGTTTAAAAGTAAGAGAAAAAAAGTTAATCCATCATTTTTTGCAACATCTTCATCGTCAATGTCACTTTGGACGTGTTTATCGAATGTAAACATTTCGCTATAATAATAAATCATTGCTAATATAAAATCTCTGTATTTCTCCTTTTCGATCGTAATAAAAACTTTTTATATTTCATCACGAACTTTTTTTAAGTACATCCTGCAACATACTCTCAGATAATATCCAGTGCATGAGGAATGTTTCTGCTTTTCCCTTTAATCCCTTTTATTACAAAACTTATTTCCTAAGCCATTAACAAAGAACATTAAACTAATTTCCATTATTGCAACGTCGATGTCGACGTCTTAATATCATTATGCCTTAATACCGAGAAGTTTTTTGAATGCACGTCGAAATTCTAGATTGAAGATCGTATAGATTAATGGGTTGAGAGCTGAATTGATGTATCCAAGCCAAGTGATGAAATTTACAAGTTTTTCAGAGGGACAACAACTCGAACAGAAGGGAACGATTACGTACCTAAAGGGGATGTTTGTAGAGACAAAAGAAAAAGAAAAAGTTGAGGTAAATCATGACAATATAAAGCTTGTTTATGTCTATAATGTTTGTGTTCATAGATGGCATACTTACATGAGAAAAAATGGCATCCAGCACAAGATGAAAACTGGAAAGAGAGATGCAATAAAAGCCAATTGTGAGAAAGCTTTTATGTAATGAGATTAAAATCGAGGGATGGAAAGTTTAAAATTGTTTGAAGATAAAGAAAACAAAAGTTTTCATCCCTTGTGCTAGAACGAACGAGCATTAATTCATAAATACCTCCCATGATAATGCCAAGCGTCCTTGCTGCTCGTCGCTCTTTACTCAAACTAATTCTTTGCTTCTCTTCTATAAACTGGTAGACAGCACCGCTGGTCTTTTTATTATTATGGCACGTTGGATTTACATTATTATTATTATTATTATTGTTTAAGCTATTATTCTTCACTGTACTTGTTGTCGTCGACGACATTTCACTCAATTTGCCATTATTTCTATCGATTTCAATCACAGATGTCTTCAAATCACCTTCATTATTGACTTGAGTTTGTGGCTGCGTCGGATCATTTTCAATCTCATTTTCGCAAACATCCGTGACTGAGTTCTCATTCGAAATGGTCAACTGAGTCTTCTTTCGCTTTTGCTGCTGAAGCATTTTGTCCTTTTTATGATCCTTAATCGAATCTTTAGCCATCTTCTTTTTATCCTTTTTCTTTTTTCGCTTCATTTCCTTCGCATTTAGGTTACCATTATTCTCTTTCGCACCATCGTTGTTTGGATTATTGAGTTCACTACTGATAGACTCGCGTTCACGATCTCCACCCGAGCCTGAATTAAATGTTGTTGGATCAATTTTGGTTGTGGGCACAGTTGCGATGACACCCTGATTCTTCATTGCCATTGCATTTATTTTCGTTGCTTGCGCTCGCTCTCTTAATCGTCTACGTGTTGCAACAAAAATTTCGATGTAAACGATTGTCATGATGATGAGTGGAATGAAAAAAGATCCCAAACTCGAATAAATTACATAACTCTTTTTTGTTGTCAACATGCATGGCGTGTCGACGTCAAAATGATCTGGCCAATCATTCCATCCGAGGAGGGGAGGTGAACTTATGAGGAGCGATAAAATCCACACACCAATGATTAATTTCAGCACTCGTCCAACATTTCGCTTTTGTGCGTAATTAATCGGATCCGTAATGGCCCAAAATCTATCCATCGCAATAGCGCAGAGATTTAATATTGATGCAGTGCAGCACAATACGTCACTCGTAAGCCACATTTTACATATATGTATGCCAAAATCCCATCGGCCACGAATACTATATGCGACATTTAGTGGCAAAACGAGAATTGCAACTGTCAGATCGGCAACGGCGAGACTGACAATGAAAAAATTTTGAACTATTCGAAGTGGTTTGTATGTGAAAACTGATAGAATCACCAAAATATTGCCCACGATGGTGAGCATGATTATGAGAGTGAGAATTACGGCGGTGCCTATGGCCTCCCATTGCGGCATGGCAACCGATATTCCAAATATACTATCGTACATCACAGGATCCGGAATTTCACATCCGCTAACACCATTTTCGTCCACAATCTGCTCCACAACTGATCCATTAGCTCCCCTCGTCACATTCCACGTTCCATTCACGAGCATTGATGACAGATTTAAGTAGCTGTGGTATGTCATAATTGTCATGATGATTTTTTACTTTTTAATAAAGTCGCTTCTCTTTGAATCTGTTATGTTTAATATGTGCGGTAATTAACTACGCCGAAATGAGTGTCATTACTTTTAGATCTGTAAATATATGAAATAAAATAAAATATTTAAAAACTTTTAGTGTTCAAATAGCAAACAAGAGATTTTATTTTTATAAAAAGATAGCTGCTGATAATTAAGTCAATTTTATATTTATCTGTTCTTTTACCCATCCTTCGCCCTCGTATAAAGGAATTTCCCATTAAAAATAAATACAGAAAGAGAGAAAACTTTGAAAACTCTATGCGACATAGTAAAGTTGTCACTCGTTTGCTTGCAACTTATTGCTCTGCTGCAAAAGTGAAAGAAACTAATTCCCTTAATTAACATTGAGTTCATTCAATATTTTTTTCTCATTCCATCAGATGAAGAACTTGACATTAACAAATTGAGATTGGATCAGAGGAAAATTTAGAAAGAGTGAGAAAACTTTTAATGATGTCAAGTGTGTCAAGTATAAAAAGAACTTTCTTAGAAATCAAAAGTTCAAGAGATGGAAAAGTTTTTAAGCAAATTAAATTTAATTGCTTGAAAAGTTAATTTATAGTGTAATTTTTTAAAACTCAATCTTTATAGTTAAACTTTAAAGAACAAGTTTACACCACAAAAAATTCAGTTCACTCCATAAAAATAAAAAGCTCGTAAATTTTTTTGAATAAAATCTTTTATAAAGTAACAAAAAGGGCAAACTGTTTAAAACGAAAGCCAAAGTGACAGGTGTTACAAAAGGATTTAAACATGTGATGAAATTGAACAAAATGGATTTGTTAAGTCTGCAAATAATAAATAATATTTAAAGCATTTTAGATACAATAAAATAAATTTTTAAAATTTTCAAACCCTCCATAAATTCTTAGTTTAAGATTTATTTTCCCAACCCTCTTTTTTGAATTTTCTAACTCTTGATTTTCTCTTTAAATCGATAATTGAAATGTCATGTGAAACCATAAAACGATGTTTTCATTTCTGAACAGAAATTGAATTATTTTTATAATTATATTTTCTGTTTATGAAAAATATCAAACTCCATCTACATTGAATGTCTTCTATGAATACAAATCATTTCTCAATGATTGAACTTTCTTTATAAAACTAATCACTTATGCAAAGCATAGATTGTATTGAACACCACAGTTATGTTTTGATCATAGATACATACATTCAATACAAATTAAAGAAAATGTCGATATAATTATGCTTGAGTTAACTCTTAGTCTTAGGATGACTAAACTTTTAGTCACGAATCAGTTCTAATAATGTGTCACCTAATAAGCCAGATCGGATTTGTTCATGAATGTCGTTATAAATCCAGTAATACTTCTTTTATGTGAAGCATATAAGAAATCAATCAATAACGTTGCCATATATTCATGCGTGTACTTATTGATAACCTATGAAATATTTTATGATCTGATTTTTATATATTTGCTAGTTATCTCCGTTTTATAGAATAAAAATTACATTAATAACATTGACAATTTTTTCACGACATAAAAAATCGATACGAGAAATTTTTGAAGAAAAGAAAAAAAATTTAATCTTAAATTATTTGACACATATAAAGTCTAAGCATCAACGTTGGATAGGAGAGTAATAAAATGTTGAGATATAAAATTTGTGAGATAAAAAATCTTCTTTATTGCGACTCGTCTACCTGCCTAGCTTATGTTTCGTGTCAAGTCATAACCTCAAAATTTGCTTCATATATCAATGTGCGATGATGAAGTGCTTATGCATAAAATACGAGATATAAATTGAAATTTTAGGAAGTCATGACGTGTAGAAGCGGTTGGGTTGAGCCCATAAGTCAATACTAGCTTCGTTTTATCGACAGGCTGATTTTATTGTATATTAGCATAAAGATAAACTCCCTCAACGAGGGATCACAACATTGCTTTGAGGAAGCTATTGGAATTTTGCCATGTGCTGAGTTTTCCAATATAAATTTTTAAAGTATTTTACGATCAAAATTTAAAAAACATACATAAGGAATTAATCTGTTCTTCAATGCTTAAAAAGTTTTTATTATTGAAATCGTGGGAATTGCGGAATTTTTAGCGTAACCCACACAAAGTGGTGTAACGCTTATATGCTCGTATTTCCGTCGTCCGTCCATCCGTCCGTTCCATCGAGATCTCGGCCCCTGGACCAGCTAGAGACTTCTAGTTTTCGCCAGATGGTAGCTCTTAGGGTCTATATGAGCCCATTTTTGAATTTTTTGGGTCATGACCACAGGTCGTGCCACGGACCGCCATAATGTCCATTTTTCATACAAATTTTCTTATTGACTTCATGGGTATCGTTGAACTCGTGATTGGACCAGGAATCGATTGACATGGATCTGAAAATGGAACACTGTGGAAAATGGAACATGGTGGAAAATGGAACACAGTGGAAAATGGAACACAGTGGAAAATGGAACATAGTGGAAAATGAAACATGGTGGAAAATGGAACACTGTGGAAAGTGGAACACTGTGGAAAATGGAACACTGTTGAAAATGGAAAACTAAATGAAAATGGAAAAAAGGGAAAATGAAAAAAAGGGAAAAATGGAACGTGTGGAAAAGGGAACATGGTGGAAAATGGAAAATGAGGGAAATACAATTGAGCCAAATAGAAATAATGATACACAATGGAAAATAAAACATAGTGGAAAATGGAACATAGTGGCAAATGACTTTCCTAAAAAATATTTTCTTATGCTTCCCTTTTGGCTTCCCCAAACGTAATTTCCCTTATGCTTCCCTTTCAGCTTCCCAAAAAAAATCTTCCCCATAATTACATTTCCAATACTGATCTGTTACAAGTGGGTTACGCGGCAACACTCCTCGCGAGTGAGTTTTGAAACATTTTTTTAAACAATGCGCAAATATTTAAATTGGTTTTTGATTCCCACACTAAAATAGTCTTGGGATGCGTACTAAAAATTGAAAGAATAAATTTTATGGTTTGCAAGCACATTCATCAAATTTTGCGTCACAAAAATTACTCGCTGCTACTTTAACATGCTGAAGTTGTGTTTAATGAGAAATGTCAGACAATTTTTCCTTTTTGTTTCAGTTTTGAAGCCAAAAGAACGAGTTTAACGATTAACTTAATAAATTCACACTGCGAATAGCGTGAATGGTTAAAATATTTACATATTCAAGCGCTTTCAGTAATTGAGTTGAAGGCAATTGAGTTTGTGGAGAAATATTGGGGTGGTGGTTTTGTAATTGAGGAATAATTTGATTACATAAGACGTCTCATTTTGAAGGTCTCTTCAAGTTTATTGTCTTTCTCTTCGAATTAATTTAAATTTAAAATTTAACATTTTAATCATAAAATTAATTTTAAATATTCTAGTTTGTATAAATTGTTGTTATTGTAAAAAAATTTGTAGTCATTGGCAGTCAAAATTTAATGGGATTAATTGTTAGACTTGAGCACACTCATAATTACCCGACTAAACACATTTCCTTTATTGATCTCATAAATATTTCATGATTTCAACGATACATTTTCATTAGGTTCTATCGTCCTTAATGATCTTTTAATAACTTTCTCGATGAACTGCGAGTTGTTAGTACTTATAGCTCAAAGCTAAACATTCGCAAACAGGCGGAAACTCATAAAAAATTGATTATTTTCTCATAATAAGCTTATTGTAAAAATAACAGACTGCGCTTAGAGGCTAATTCTAGTTCATCTAATCAACTCAAGTTGTTACCAGAAAATTTTGAGAAACACGAGCATCTTGCTGAACTTTTGTCCTGAAAAAAAAAAGAAATTTCAAGAAAAATTCCTAAAAATGATTTTTCATTCTATTAAATTTCGTCGAATGGTCAAAATTAATTTTTTTAAAGAAATGAAGAATTTTCTTTTGAATTATTAAATTTGTGCACATCAAGGAAAAAACCTTATTAAATTCCTTTAAAATTATTTCCACCATTTTCAGCATTATACGCAATATCTCATACTTTGGTATTAATTTTTTGCTCCCTTTATTCTCTATCGATCCGTTTCTTATTCATTTTTATTTATTTATCTTCATGTTCGTCTGCCATACTTATTTAATAGCACGAAAAAAATATTCTCTTGACATTACTTAAGATTACACCAGAAAAAGAGAATTCTTTTATTACTTCATGACCAGATGCTATATTTCATTCGCTTTTATCATCTTCATGTTGATTATTGCCATGCCATTTATGAAAGCGCTTGATACCATCGCCACCAGAAGAAAAAAATTTATATTAAAATTTCATTCGCGAGTTAAATTGTCATTATTGAGTTTCAAATTTTAGCATTCATTCCAATTCATTTCCTTTATCGTTCACCGAGGAGCTCTTTCTTTTTGACACTGTCACTGAAGTCTTCGTCATTCATCATCATTCATCACTGTTCTTTTTAATGTATTCAATGTGAACTTTAAGGAGCAAAAAGTGTCGAGAAATGTTCCGCTTTAAGCAAAATAATTGATAAAATATTTTTTTTGCTCTTGTTCATATTTTGTTAGCTGTCAAAAAGGAGGCGGAGAGAAAACAGTTCGAAAGCTTTTCGGATTTATCTTGATGAAATTCACTTTAGACTTCTCGCATGCTCTTTACAATGAGAGATGAGAGAAGCATTTTAAGAAAATATGTGAGCGAGATTGCAATATATTATCGCACGGCGCGTGATCTCAAATGGTGTGAGATGTGGTGAGGTTACGAAAAAAGCTTTGAGCAGTTTGTGGAAAAATCGCGAGAACAAAATTGAATGGAAAAGAATCAATTTCCGTGTTTGAATTTAATATCAGAAAGGAAAAGAGGGTTGGAGTTAAGGGCGGAACGTTTTTTTTAAATTCAATGCTTTGTTCGAGGCAATTTTTTCAGGGAATGATTATAAAATAGTAAAATACAAATTATTTAGTTTTAGGTGACGCGGAAAACTATCCCAAAGTAATTTTTTTTGTTAAAAAGAGTAAAATATATCATAACTTCTGATGATTTACATAACAAAGCATTCAAAAAACATGCTTGAGATCATTAGGAAGGTCACCCTTATAAAATTTGATTTATTCTACATAATTTTACTCTTCTTCATCTAGTCGGAAGTGATGACACACATGGCGTAAAATACGATAGTTACTTGTGTATCCCTTCCAATAACTTTATCCATCAAAGTCATCTTCTGATGCTTTACAATGTGATATACACGAAAGGGCGGATGAAACGATGAAATTACGCAGATAAACGGAACATCAAAGTGGAGAAAGGAAAATTCAAAAGCACTCTTTACTCATCGTTATGATGAGCAGGAGAATGCTTTTGTACTGGAGTTAACGAAGAGTTGGAAAAGTTTTGATTCAAAAACATTTTAGGTTTTTGCGAAACTATATAAACTTTCACGGTGCGTGTGGCAGGGCTTTATGCTAAAAAATTCCAATCTCTTTTTTTCTTATCCCAAACAATACTTTTGGCAATAAGAGAAAAAGGGTACTAGTAAAAAAAGTTTTTCAAATTCTCGAAATGGTTAAACGGCACTGTTGAGGGTTAAAAAAATTAATTACTTTTAGGTGAAATACATTTCTGGCACAAAATGGAAATTTTTTGTAAAAGTTTCTGAATTTATATTTTTTAATGAATTTCCCCTTAAAAATTTTACAACCTTAACAGATTTATTGTTAATGCCAAAAGTATGTTCTCTCATTATTGTTAAAATCTTCTAATTCTGCTTTCAATTTTATTTTCAAGAGCTGAGTAAAAAACTCAAGTTTGAAAGTAAAGAAGTTAGGAGATGAGATTTTTTTATAATTATCGTGAATTCTGATGTAAAATTTTCTCTTTGAAATGAAGTTCTTTAGAAAAAAATAATTAACAAAAAGTACTTTTTAGAGTGAAACTGCAGCAAAATTTAAATTTTTCATGGTTTCTTTTTTGGCAACCTTTATTTACATGAAAACCCTCTTGAACTAAAAATTTGATGTGAAGGAAAGGCTTTTCCATGAATCTCTGCAGTCAGCAGAATAAAATTTATTTTAAAAAAGAAAATCACATTTCAAGATTACCTCATGTGTAGAGGTTTCGGCGGGATCCCGGACAGTTTTTCAATCCCGGGATCCCGCGTTTTTTCTTCGGGATCCCGGGATTTAAAAATATCTAAATTTTTCACTAATTTGTCGATATTTTTTGAAATACAAAGGGAAATAAATTTTTTTAATTATAAGCAACAAGTATAGATTTGGATAT
The DNA here is from genome assembly GCA_038502055.1 of Tanytarsus gracilentus. Lineage (NCBI taxonomy): Eukaryota > Metazoa > Arthropoda > Insecta > Diptera > Chironomidae > Tanytarsus > Tanytarsus gracilentus. The sequence goes on from JAXRKN010000037.1 coordinate 4,316,749, forward strand.
TAAAATAAAGGTTTAAAAGTGAACGATTATTTTAACAAGAAATAATTTTTTTGCATGACGGAAGTGCTGTAAATTGAGGGAAGATTTTTCCTTTTTAAAAAAACCGTTTGGGGGGGGGGGAAAGGGGTTGGAAAAAAAAAAAAAAAAAAAAATAGAGAGAGAGAGAGAATTTTCCATTGAGAATTATTACCGTGGTAAAAGCATAAAAATGCTTGAAAATTTATTTTTACAGCAAAAGGAGAATTCAATTAATCACACATACTCTTTTTGACGTCAATCGACAGTTTGATTTTATTGTTCATCGAAAGCGTGAAACTTTTCAATCATGAGTGTCTCAATCGTTTTTTCAATTTTTCTCTTCATGTTCATTACTCAATGATTCAATATTTCACTCTCATATCATGTACACACACACACACACTTTATCATTGCACGTGAAAGCATCGATGTTCCAATGATGCGTGACATTAATTGTTATTCTCTCAATGTTTATTTATAGCACTTGTATGCTGCACATCGAGTTTATGTTCATTTTAACCTTAATATCACGTTTTAACCTTTCACTGAACTTTGAATTATTTTAGATCCATCACATATCATCAGGCCTGCAAAACGAGAGTGACGCGTGTGTGAATATTTTCGCGATAAGTGAAATGTACAAGCATCAAATGCTCATTAATTCATAATATGATAATGGCGTGGAAATGCGAAAACGTGCGGAAGGAAGAAGTATCTGATCGGGGAGATTAATTTGGAAATAAGTGCCAGATGGTGCAGCCAGCATCAAAATGCTTTCAACTCAAACACCCTCAGAATTTATTTATTTTCTCTCAGTGTACGCGAGGAATCTCTACAACATCACATAAACCCATTTCACATGAAAGATTCAAAGGGAATTAAAATGAATTTAAGATGTTTCAGAATAATCACGGAAACAGAAAAAAAATTTCAGACATTTTAAGACTGAATTTTATTTCTAACATATTAATCTCATTTTTTGGCTGCTTTAAAAATAGTGTCAAAAATTATCTGTGCAATTTAAGAAAAAATCTAAAATTTCTAATGTTTCTGCAACAAAAATCAAAGGACTAAAATTTATGAGAAATAGAAATTGTTGATTCAAGCTTAAAACACCTAATAAAAATCATTTGAAACTATGAGGAGAAGTTTTATCGAGTGTGATGATGAAAAATTGTTCAACGTGAGCTAAAAAACTTTTTCCTGCTGGTTTACACCAAAAAAGAGTTTTGAGGCTTTTTACATCTATTTTAATACTTTATGAGTGAAATAAAATTTTCACTGCACGATAAACTTTTTTTTATCTTCTTCTCTCTCTTGCATGCACGAGCATGGTGGCAAATTTTTTATTTCGATTCTCAAATACTTCTCGTGGGAAAATTTTCAGAGCAAAAACATAACTCTAATGTGTCATAATCACATACAATGAAAATGCCGTCTAATTTCCTTAATAGGGCTGTGCATGTAAACCCAATAATTTGGAGTGGCATTAACTGCAAGTTTGCAACTAAATTACTGTTGCTGCATCAATAAATCAAGAGAGTATAATCGATCACATTTCGCACAACTGTCTATCAAAAACTTTTTTTTCTCTTTATTGACACTGGCTCATTACGAAATTATGATAAATCGATCAAATGCCGAATAAGAATGAAGGAGAAAAAACTTTCTCATTGTTTATAATATTTTCTCTTCTTTTTTTTTATCTTTTCTTTCTTTTTGATTTATTTCTTCTTTTATGACACCGACCTCGAATTCATTGCAACTGTGTTCAGTGGCTCGCGAATGAAGACTGAAGTAGGGACGATTGCTGATAATTTTTTTCTTTTCATCACTTGATATTTCCGCACCGCGAAAAACTGTGGAAAATGAAACATTTTCCAGTGGAAATTTTCCCACAACTCACTAAATCATCGTTCCCTCGAGGAGCATGATGATGAGGAAGAAAAGTGAGACTTGTGTAAATATTTCAACTTGAACTAAATATTTTTCTCTTCTTTTAAAATGCAAATCAACTTAAAGAATGGGCAAAATAAAATCATGCTCTGTTGTTTTTTTGTAAATAAAAATTATTATGATGTTTCTGTGCTGAGCATGATGTTCCTAGAGACTGACGTAAAATTATGATAATAATAATCATCACAGAAGCGACAGTGAAAATTTATTATGATGAGATTAAATTTTATAAAAAGTTCTTTTCACTGTATGGTGCACTTTAATGGAGTATGCTTTAATTAAAATAGAAAATGTATCAACCATAAAATAATAAAACTCAATGGATGTTTTACAGAATCTTTTTTTTCTCATAACAAAAATTAAATTGAGATGCTCCATCCAGTTTAACGTTGTTACAAAAGGATTGATCCTGCTGCCCTTCTTGTTTCATCGCTTGAACGCGTTTTACAAAATATTTTCGCATCAATTTCCTTTCTTAGAAGACTTCTCGAGGAAATTAAAATTTGCTAATGGGATAATAAAAAGTTAATGAAAGAAAAATTTATAACCTCTCAATACCATAAAACGGGTGAGGAAAGACTTTAACATAAGCTTAGTTATGATGAAGGGCGGTGTCAATCACATGTCATCCTAAACCGTTTCCATTATGGATGAAAATGAAGGTTTTAATCATTTTGCTATAAAAGAAAGGATTAAGCCTCTCTCCTCAAACAGTTGAACTTGCATAGTTGAAACTATCGTGCACACAAACACACAAAAAAAATGATTTCGAAGCATTTTCTCTTCATTATCATAACTTCTTTAATAATCAATTTAATACAATCATCGACGGTGGATGATGAAGATGATGGAGAGCCAGAAATTCCAACTTTAGCGTTGCCTCAAAAGAAAAATATGTCAGAAATGGCTTCTGCTCTGTCGGAGATTTCTCGTGGCATTGCAATGGCAAAGACAATAACGTTACTAAATGCTGATAATCGCAAGTCAAGTGCATTCAATGAGTTCATTATGGAAATTCATCGACTTCAACTCGAGACTTGCATCTTCAATGAGACGGAGAAATTTTTCAATTTCGTTCAAGAGAATCTTAAAGGTTCAGTTGAAGTCACGCTGTTGATTTTTCAGAGTCCTGACGAGCTCATTGATGAGGTGAAATTGAGAGGAAAAATTTAGATTATAATTAAAAAAATTCTTTCGACAGATTCACAACCGAAATCTGGCACATCGCTTGAGTCTTTACATTTTCTTCTGGAATGCAAAGCATTTGCCAGCCCATTACAAGGATTGGAATCTTCGGGATCCATTACGTGCTGTTTTCATAACGAATCCAAGGCATTTCGTCTATAGAGTTTACTACAATCAAGCAAGCTCCTCTAATGATGGAAAACTCAAATTGGTCAATTGGTTTGATGGCAATAATCTCGGCCTCAATAAAGAACCATTACTGCCCGACGTCAAAAATGTCTATCAAAGCTTCAATGAACGTCATTTCATTGTGCCCGTTACTCATGTACGAAGTTCATTCTCATGCTGAGCCTCTAATTTTTTTATTTATATATTTTCAGAATCCACCGTGGATATTTATAAATAATGTCAACAACAATGGGTCATCAACCGCTATTGATGCAGTTGAAGTTTCGGGAAGGGATGATACGCTTCTAAAAATTTTAGCTCAACGAATGAATTTTAATTTTGAGTACGTTGATGTGATGTCACTGGTTGAAACTGAAATTTATGAAAATATCTCTGAAGCTCGCACAATTGGATTGGAAATGCTCAAAAGAAGAGTAAGGAAATTTTTTATTAGAACATGAAGTAAAATAAATTTTTAAGGAAGCAGATTTTGTTTTCGGCGATATTGTTGTGAGCTATGAGCGAATGCAAGAAGTTGACTTTTCTTTCTTCACTCTTCCCGATTCGGGTGCATTTATAACTCATGCACCGAGACGTTTAAGTGAAGCATTCGCTTTAGTATATCCATTTCAAATGGAAGTTTGGCCCGCCGTCATCTTTACAATTATTGCCACGGGACCAATTTTGTATTTGATGATTGCCATACCGCAGTGGATTATTGACCGTAAAAATGTGAAGAAACTTCAGCAACCTGAGACATTTTTCAGCATGATTTACATACGAGAAATAACTCGTGAGGCCACTTTGAGGGGAAGAGCAAATAAAAGGAAAAGAAAAAATGTTGAACACAAAAAGGACTTGAATTTATTTGCGAATTGTGTTTGGTTCACTTGCCGCATCTTTCTTCGTCAATGTAAGTTCTCCGAGTTTGAATTCAATTCAATTCTTTTACGCTTCTTTTATCGATTAATTGTAGCAACAAATTTTCCGCACCACAGTCATTCAGTTCGATTCTTTTCAATTATTTTATGGCTATCAGCCACGTATGTACTGAGTGATTTATATTCAGCACAGCTAACATCTCAATTGGCTAAGCCATCCAAAGAATTGCCTATCGAGAATCTTCATCGACTCGAGTATGCTTTAAACCGCACCGACTATCAGTTGCTGGTTGAACGAAATTCCGCATCCTTTCACGTCCTTGCCAATGGCAGCGGTATCATGCACCGACTGTATCGCAAAATGACTCAACAAAGTGCCGACAACTCGACATATCTGCTTAATTCTGTTGAGGAGGGAGTCAAGTCACTGCTGGCGAATGATAACACTGTCGTATTTGCAGGTCGTCAGACGCTTTTCTTCAACATGAAACGATTTGCGGGCATGAGGAGTTTCCAACTGTCCGAGAAACTTTTTACTCGCTATTCGGCAATTTCCCTTCAGAAAGGATGTTTGTTCCTCGATAGTGTAAACATGAAGTGAGTTGAATACAAATTTTTAATTTAATTTTCACATAAAAACTCTCTCGAAAGTTTAATGAAACTCTTCGAAGGCGGAATTCTCGACAAAATCACAAATGACGAGTATGAAAAAATGTTTCAACAAATGAATGTCATGCAGGTGAGTGATTTCAATGAAGATGATGATGAGGAGGAGAGAGAAGTCGATGACAATCGATTGCCATCAAATGAATTGAAACAGCAGGAGTCAAGTGATGGAATTGCAAATTCAAAAGCTAAAAAAGAGTCGAGTGAAAAGGAACTGACAGCACTCAGTCTGCAGATGTTGCAAGGAGCTTTTTACCTTCTCATTCTTGGCAATTTGATGGCGTTCCTAGTTTTTATTTTCGAAATTGGATGTCATCACATGAGTGAAGGCTTTAGACAAAAATGCAGGATAAAAATTTACTCTCTCAACAGGAGATTGCATCAGATTAGAGTGAGAATTAATCACCTTAGATTTTCCATGTGAAAACTTTACTCTGCATATTCGTGAACATCATTATTCTTAAAAATATGATAATTTTGTGCTATAAAATATTTTCTGGTTCCAGCTTGTTGATGTTAGCATAGAAAATGTGCAAAAGTGCCATAAATTTTCATTATCACGTTATTGTGAAGCCTGCATAAAGTACGCGAGAGACTTTTCTCCAATCTGGCTGAAATTTGGATATTATTGTGACCTAATTGTGACTATTTGTGACGCACTCTTTATTTTTTTTGACACCCTTTATTTTTTGAGTTTTGGGAAGATTCAAACACTTTTCATAAAGTACACGAGAGAAAGCTCAAAATTTTGAAATGTCCAAAACTCAAAAAATAAAGGGTGTCAAAAAAAATGGAGAGTGCGTCACAAATAGTCACAATTAGGTCACAATAATATCCAAATTTCAGCCAGATTGGAGAAAACTCTCTCGCGTACTTTATGCAGGCATTGTGAAGCAAGTTGCCGTTGCAAGAGTGCAAAGTTGAGGAAGTCTGTTGTCAATTTAAATTATTGATTCTTGCATCCTTAGAGTGTGTCCATGAACTATAATAATTGTTTTAATTTTCCGAACTGAAAGACAGAGAAAATTTTAACAGTGTTTTAAATTAGATTCACTTTGAGCATAAAGCAAAAAATCCATTTCATATTCAATGTGCATCGCAACTGTGTTTAAAGCAATTTAAAAATTCAGTGATCGTAGATTTTATCCCTTAGAGATTTTGCCATAAATCAAAATTGTCGTTTCGTATTAAAAGCTAAAAAAATCATTGAAATTCATTCGAATTCTGTTTCATATTAAGTATTGTCGTCGATATTTCCACTTTTGACATATTTCTCAATTGAGAAGCGAAATGTCCCGAAAGAAATGTTGGATGTGAATTGCATTTCCAAGGAAAAGGGAAATGAAAGTTTTAGTGAAACTGTTCGTGTAACGCTTAAAATGAACAGATTCGATTTCACTCTAAAATTTATGGAGCAATAAAAAATTTAAATTCATTAAAATATAAAAAATTCATTTATTTCCCTGGATTCGATTCGAATCGCAAATTATTTTATATATTCAACACCCAGTGCTCATTGTCATCAACATTTTGACAAGTTAAACGATAATGATGAGTAAACAAACCAAAATCTATTCCAAAATATTCATTCTCCCTAAAATAAACTTTGATGATTTATCCGAACAGAATTTTCAATTGTTTTAAGTTTTGTCTCCAAAATTTGATTTGTGCTTGTATAGGCTTCCAGTTGTGTTTATATAAAGCTTCATTTATAATTTTTGTGGTGTATAAATTATTTAATACAAAAATGACAAAATCAGTTAATTTATTTTTTGATTTTTTTAGGCCACAAATACAAAAGTATGTTTTTTCATTAACACTCCACATACAGCAACATGATCATGCTGTCAAGTTTAATTCGAAATTGTGGAAGAAATAAACATAATGTGACATTTAAATATTGTGTGTGGTTAAATGCTCTTAATTCTGTTTATGAATGTTCTGAAAACATGACCATAAAACAAGTTTAATTTTAAACAACATAATTTGCGGCTTCAAAATTTAACGGATTAGAAATTTTGTGAAAAGTTATTTGCTCTCAATGTAAATGTAATTAAAATCAACAGTTAAAGTCATTCATCCGCTTTTTAATAACTCGACAGACGAAGACTAATAAAAGTTTTCTCAACAGTGAAAAATAATCATAATTAAAATTTTAAATCCAGCTCCATATATGAGATATTTTCTTGAGAAAGTTAAATTGAATAGTGCTATACGCAAATTAAGAACAAAAATTTCTCAACATTATGATTTCATCCGTTTAAAACTTTTAGTTATTCATAAGAGAGCTTTTTCAAGTGCAATTTAAAAATTTTATAGCAGCTCTCACGTACTAAAACAAGATAAGAGTGCAAACTTTAATGCTTTTTGAATGATAACTTTTATGTTGTACTAAAAGTTTGTTTTTTGATACTTTTAACACACATCCGACAAGTCTTATTTGCACACAAGTTAGATCCATTCAGTTTATCTTCATAATTCAATTACATGTACATCCAGGACTGCATTGAGAATATTGATTGAATTTTTAATTGCTTCCATTAGTGAACGTAATCAACAACAACTTAATCTTGTTATAACTTTGTTTTTACTTTAAATGATTTCATATGAAAATTATCGAAAAAAAAGTTCGGTTTATTTTAAGATGTCTACTAAAAAAGAACGAAGGAATAAGTTTAATTGAGAATTTGCTGTTAGCTTTTGCAAAATTCTCATGTCGCAAACAATTAAAAGATTCCCAAAGTTTTCGTGTGGCAAATTTTGATGCAAGGGAGAAACTACTTGAAAAACAGGCGCACAATTTTGGATAAAAAAAATCATACTTCCATAATTTTATCCTTGATTTGATGAATAAATTGAAAACCTTTTCGGTAACAACAACAACCAAAACAATTTGATCATGGAGGTTGTATATAAAAAAGGATACTTGTTAACAAGAAAAGTTTTAACACAATTTGCAATGACGTATGAGAAGAATAACTTTTAAGGGTCTTTTAGAAACAGACGTAGAAGATCAAAAATATATCGTTCATGCATCAAAAGGGTTATGAATGAATTATTTTTTAATTGTACGTCAAACTTTAACAAAAAAAACCTTATGAGTTTAGATAGTAAAAATAATAATTAAAAATCAAAAAACTTTAAACTAATCAAGGAAAAGGAGACGTCAGCATATTTTTAAAACAGACCTGTTGAATACAGCATGAAAACTCAGAAATTCAATCATCTGTGGTCGACGCTTTTCTGCTTCGATAGTGTTTGCTTTTGGCATTTGATGAAAACCTCAATATACAGATTATTTTGCTGAATATGTTTTCTAAACACAAATAATTTAAGGGAAGATTTTAAATCCGCAAAGTGAAACGTCATCATCATGAAATTCTAACACGATCTAAAAAAATTTAATTTTTTGTCACCTAATAATTTCGATAATTTTATTTCATTTTCTCTTGATTAAAGTAAATTTTTGTCCCTCTTTAAAAGCCTTATTTCAAATGCCTTTCCACTTGTAAAAAATATACGAGAACAACCTACGAGAAAGTCTCATTTGTCGCAATATTAATCCTCATCAGGGTATTCGGCTGAATAGGTGGAGTTGAGTTTTAAAAAATGCGATTTAAAAATGATAGTTTTTAATTTTCCTGGATACATCTTGTATTAATTTCGTTATAGATTATTAATTAAAGTTCCAAAACTGATTTTAAAATTTAACTTTTAGGTTCCTAAAAGTTTGCAGCCGTTCCAAAATGAAAATTAAAAGATTTTGTTGATAACTAACGTGACAATTCAATTTTAATTAATTAAAATTTAATTAAGCTTTGTGGAATTTTTTTATGATTTTTCTTACATAGTACAACTTGTACACTAACTAAAATTAAGGGTTTGGAATTTTATACTTAATTGATTTGATCCGTTTAGTCGATCGGCCAGATGAAAAAATTTTCCGTGTCACATTAGTTAATTTTTAAAAAAAATTTCCTGCTTCATATAGAAAGTTTATGGCTGGTCTAAAAGTGTTTATAGAAAGAAGAGACCACAAAGAATTTAATAAAAAATAGTCTTTAACTGCTTTGCAGCAAAATCTAAGGAAAAACTCGATTTTTGTAATTACAACAACAACAATTTATTCAGCCGAATACCCATCATAAAAAGTCGCTCCATATATTTTCCAAACAGCAAAAAGAAGAAAATTCGTGAGTAAATAAAACTTTTGCCTTTTCATCCAGTCTGAGCTGTCTCACTCACTTTTCATGTTTTTTTTATTGCACAGCACCATCACTGCCTGCCTGACTAATACACCAGTCGGACCAAAATTGTAATGAAAACGAATTGCCGGCAATTTTCGCAATGAATAATGGAAAAGTTTAATGTTTTTTATTTCGGCGCTTTTTAACATGTCGCATTTGCCGTTTTTTCTGATGAAAGAGCAGAGTGATGAAAAATTTCGAAGATGTGCGGAAGTTGATGGGGCATTGATTAAACGATGAATTTCTAGAGACAAATTTGTGCCCACAAATTTTTCAAAAATCAAACAAAATGTCTAAAAATGGCCTGTGCCTGGCTTTTTTGTCTTTACACCATATCAAATTCTATTCAGCCCAATATCTTTTCAGGGTCGATTTTTTCCACGAAACTTTTAAATGCGACTTCCATTAAATTATTTCACTCTATATTTTTTCTTAAAAGTCGAGGAAGAGTTTCAGGCAAATTCGATGGTTCAGTGCTCATATGAAGTACTTCACATCCATTATAGTCAGAAACTTTATATGCAAATGCAATTAAAAGGTGAGAAATGTGAGATGGGTAAGCCATGTATAGAAAAGAGAGGTTTTTGTGAGGTAGTCTTTAATTAAGTCGAAACATGATTGCCTTTACCCACAAAACCTCTCTCCATCTCTCTCTCTACACACAATAACAGCGGGAAACACCAAACAAAAGCTTTAACTTAACTCGCATGCTGTTCAACGATGCAATTTTATCCTAGGAACACGTGATAGTGGCTCAAAGAAAAACTTAAACACATTATTTTTTATATTCTAAGCAAAAAAATTTCAATTTCAGATAAGTGTTCCATCTTCCACTACAACATCAAGTTTCATCGATTTATTGCGTAAGGAAGTGAAAATGAGTGATATTTATTCATTGTGAAATTAAATTCTTAGAATTTCACTTCATATTTTTTTTTTCTCTCTCGCTCATTCTCACTTCGGAGAGTAACTCTCTCCAAATATTTTCTTCATGGGTATCAATGAAGGAATTTATTTATTTATTTATTTATTTTAATTGAATTTTTTAAATCATTCAGTTAAAGAGTTGATAGAAAAAATTTAATTAACTTAACCAGGGGAAAATAAGCGCATTCGGGTGGTTTTTTTTGTATAAAAATTATATTTTTGAATTGTTTTGAATAGAGACAGGGATTCAGTCAGATAGTTGATAGAGAAAACTTAATTAACTTAAACAGGGGGAAATAAGCGCATTTGGATGGTTTTTCGCAAAAATGAATTTTTAGTTGTTTTGAATAAAGGAACGTAGATTCAGTCAAATAGTTGATAGAAAAATTTAATTAACTTAGGGGGAGAAATATGGGGTATTACATTAATGATATTTTTATCAAGTTAATGACATTTTGATCTCATATTCGTTGGTATCCAACAAAACCAACTGTTAATCTTAGTGACCAGTTGAGGAAGAAAGTAGTGAGTACTTACGGACGAAACTTGAATGACCTGTACATCCCATGCTAATCAACTAGATTAGATGGAGGAAGGTAGATGATAAACCAAACTTTTATACAATTGGTTTGAATTTGGACTTTATAAATTTATGTTTTATGTTTGTTTGTTTTGTAATGTGGGTGGGCCAGTTCCTAACAGCTTGTCAGGGCTGAGGACGGTTGTAGTGGCGGTAACTTTTATACAATGCCGCCTTAACCACCTTTGATTTATTTAACTAACCCACAATTGTGAATTCACAATGACAATTTATTACGTCATGGATTACGGCGTCTTGATTGGGAAATTCCGCTTGACGTTCCATGTCGACTAACATTTAAACTCTGAGAGGGGTAATTCGATCGCTAGTACGTCTTTCTCAAGATGTGTGTTGCAGCTCCCGAGGTGGGCGATTCGCGCGGGACGCCTGCTGTTGAGGGGAAAAAAGGGTATTTATACTCTATTCTTAAGAGAAATTTTAAGAGTTCTGCAAGGTTTGCGTCTCCTTGGTAACTCCAATGCGCTACCTCTCAGTCATCAATCAATCAATCAATCAATCAATCTAAGCAAAAAAATTTCAATTTCACAGTTCACACTGAGAGATTTGAGTTCAATAAAAAAATGTTTTAAAGATTAGAAAAAAAATATTCTGACCTGTTTTGTAAAAAAAGCCAAAACCACAAATAAATGGAAACTTTTTGAAGCAGAATTTACAAACACTCCAAAAGCTCATTACATTCAAAAATAATTCAATCCTCTCATTTACTTAAAGTACTTAAAGTGGTAAATGCAAACATGTTTTTATACCGACATCAACTCGAGCTTAAAAGCACATATGATAAGACCGTACAGCGTTTTTTTGTGCATAATATTTTCAACACGAAAATATTCAATTTTACTTCTCATAAAGTGTTCACATCAAACGATGCTGTCATCATCGCGTTTAATTTCAATTTTTCATACCCATTATCATCACGGTTACTCGCTATAAAGGTTAATGTTTCTGGTTATTATACATTGTGACCCTCTGAAAGAAATTGATTTTAATTGGAAAAAATTTGAAAGGTAATGAATTTCCTTGTGACGGACGTCACACCACGTTTTACGGCTTCACTCACAATTATTAAATTTTCCAATTTTTTTACATCAACTTTTTGTTTAATATTCAGAGTGCAAAGCTTTGGCAATTACAATAAATTTTCATTAAACATATATGGTACAAGAGACGAAAGCAGGAAACATCGTCAACGAAAGCAGCATGTTGGAGAAACTTTTTATCGATTTTTATTAATAGATAAAGTTGCTCATTTACATCTTCATCTACCACGAGTAAACAAATGAATTTTTTTATCGATGCTGGAACATGAGAGGGAAATTGAAAATTATTCGGCTATTTTTGTCTCAATTTTCAGTTATTTTAAATTAAATTTTTCAGTGCCAAGTTTAAAAGCTTAAATTGTTGCACAGAGTAATTAAAAAATTTTCACTGCAAAATTAAATTTTTCAACCTTAAACTCAACTCAATTTAATTACTCAATTCCTCACTCTTACATTGTTTCGTATTCTCTTGTCAATGTTAGCATGATATAGCTTATCTACTCAGTTGCAATAATTAACGAGAGTTATTAGGGAGAGCGAGAAGTTCTTTTATTAGTTTAATTCCATTGACTGCGCAAAGATGTCGTTCAATCTCGGGAGTACGAAACGTTTTACTGCATTTCTCTTAACTTTTATCATTGGACTTGGTGAATTTTTATGGCTCGCATATCGTTTTGGTTTACAACCAAATGACGATGATAGTAATGACATTACGACCACATCAGAACTCAGTACTTCGTCAACGTTAAATTCCCTTTTATCGACCGCAGCTGTTGCCACAACATCGAATGAATGTACTAATGTGTCCGTTGGTATTCTCCAAAGAGGTGGAAGTGCAGTCGATGCTGCGATTTGTGCCACTTTATGTCACGGTGTGACAGATTTTCTTGCGCCAATTTTCATTAAAGAAACGAACACTGTGGAGACCTTAAATGCACGTAAGGTAGCATCGTTATAAGCTCATCATGACCTGTACACATCGACAAGTTCATCAGAAGGTGGTTTATAAATAGCCGTTCCAACTGAGGTCAAAAGCCTCTAAGAAGACTCAAGGGGTTTCGGTGAGTATCAAAATAATTTAAAACATGCAATAACTTTTTTTTCGTAAAATTACACAAATTCACATTTTAGCGACTTATACATCAATCTCGATAATGATGAGGTTTATAAAGAAGGTGATTTAATCACAAATCAAAAATTATCGCAAACATTGCGGAAGAGGGTGCAGACGCAATTTATAACGTTGAAGATGGTTCGTTAGCGCAAAAATTGTAGAAGAAATTCAAGCTGCAGGAGGAATCGTCACGTTGGATGATCTCCAAATTTATAGCCCACGTTGGGGTGAATCAGTAAGAGCAAGCATTATTCAATGGTGATTCCATTCATAGCTTGCCTTTCCCCTCTTACGAAAGCATTCTCATATTTTGAAGGCTATAAATTCCATAAAAATTCTTACGAGTCTCATCAGCAAGATAAATTGATTTATCATCGAATTGTTGAGGCATTCAAGTTTGCTTTTGGCGAACTAAATTGGATGATGAAATAAATTCACAGGTTATTGAAACCTTAAGAGAAATTTGAGATTTCAAATTCGTTCGATGATTAAAGATGACACTACCTCAAATGAAACTTTATGTTATCGTGCAAATGAAGACAATGGAACGGGTGAGAACGAGATTTTTTTTGAATGACTTTTAATGAGGGTGTTTTTTGAGAAACTTTTTCGCAAGAATATCTCAGATAATGAAAGTGCTTAAAGACCGTGAAATATTAAATTGTCTCTTTTTTGGGTCCCAAATGGCTATGCCGTTTTAATTAATTCAACAATAAATTTAATTCGTTAAAGAAATTTTTCTAAATCATACCTTTATGAGCAGTTTTGGATCATGGATGAAGTTAGTCCCCTGGCATCATTTAAAACGATGATAAGAATAATTTCACCAAGTCACTCTCGAGAGGGGCTCATGTCACTTCTATCAAATTGTATTCCACCAGCAAAGTGTCCGATGTCGTCTATGACACCTATGTTATTGCTCCACGAGAACAATGATGTGTGACTTGGAGTCGGTGCTGCCGGTAAGTTGTTCAATTCGCCAATACATTGCAATGCAAGGAATTATTACGTGATTTTTATACATCATGTGCAGGTGGCATTCTTATTATGACTTCTCTCATACTGTTTCTCGTTAATGTTTTGTATCTCAACCAAACAATGGAGACAAGTATGAGTATGAAACGTTTTCACCATCAACTTGATCCAATGAGAATAAGGTTTGAGAACGGCTACGATCAACCCGACATTCGAGTTTATTTGATACTGAAAAGACATGCATCTGTGACAGCGTCACCAATTATTTTTGGTTTCGCCAATGTCAAGCTGGTGTATGAGGTAGGGAAGGTAAACCCCAATTGATCTCAGGAGAGGAGGAAGAGAAACTGTTTTTGATATTGTTGATAAAACTTTTAATTAAAAATGTGCATCAAGCAGTTCTATGATGATAAAACTTCCAACTTGTAACTTTTTTGGAAACTTTAAATTTCTTCGTCATTTTAAAAATTTATCAATAAACTTTCCTGAAACTAACGATTAAAGTTTAACCACAAAAATTATCGTGTTTTGCATTTTTATGCGCATTGAAGGATAAAAAATTTATTTAAATATGTTCATGAAATGTTTAGTTTTGAGCATGTGCATAGAAAATAAATTACATAATTTATATGAAAGTTTTTTTGCAGAATTGTGTTTTGCAGTGTAAAAATCATGTAAATTCACGCACATGTTCATACATCGTTTTTTTTTTGTTCCGATATAATAATTATTCATATAGAGAGAGATTACACATCGTAAAAATGTCAGCGACGAACAATTTTGATAAATTTTATGTAATGAAAATATCAAATGTTTCATAAATTGTCAATATGCGTAGCAAAAATCATCTGATGATATGAGAAAGTTTGATTAGTTGGACTTCAATGTAAAAGTTTTGTTATTTATCTAATTCCAAGAGTTGATTCGCACGATTGAGTACAAAATTAATATCCATAGATGGGAAATTTTGAAGCAATTTCACATTGTGCTCGAAGTCATTTGAAAGTATTTGATCACGAACTAAAACTATCATGGCACAGCAAACATAAATGAGATATTCAAAGCGATTTTCATCACTTAATATGGAGTCCCACAAACGAAGTAAATCAGGCAGATCAAACTCTTGAGAGAGAATAAGTGATATCCATCGGAAACTGTAGTACTGTGGGAAAATTCCTTGCTCTTTAAGACGGTCATGTACACTCGCATCTTTCCTTTCAAGTAGCAAACTAAGTTTATTCATCATTCCCCGGATACCAGTTTCGCTTTCATCTAGTGATTTAATGAAAAAATCTCTTATTTCACTCATCAGAGCGGTAAAGCACCAGAAACAATCCGCCTCCGCAAATTCAGCGTGTTCTTCGTTGGATGCGAAAACATAATAAATTGGTCCGATAATTTCGTTCATTCCTAATTTGAATATTAAGAGTTGAGATGTTTTTTATTGTTGGTGATTTTATTCAACCTTTACCTTGAACATATCCTTGACCAGAATTGAGTTTAGCATAAATAAAGAGCATTCTTTCAACCACCTCCCAGTTCGCTTCGTGTCCAGCCTGCATTGCCGCGTAATTTTCAGGAGCTCGTTTTACAATCATGTTTATCTGAAAAATTAATTATTTATATTATGGTCATGTGTTTTCGGATTAAATTAAAACTTACTTGCTATTTTTATATCAAGTTAGTTTGATTAAATTATTTATGAAAAAAGAAGTTAGTAAATTTGTTAATAATTCTTTTAAAAAAATGAGCTACCTTCTTAACTCCAAGTCCTTTCCGCTCAACATTCGCTGAACTAAATAAAAAATTAAAAGTTAAATATAAAAATAAGTATTTAAGTTTAAAAACCTCAATGTTGATGGAGCAACTCGATGATGTAGTCTAATTTCACAATTAACGATTAACTCGTTAGGATATTTACATCGTTCTTGAAAAAAGGAAATATCCGGAAGAAGTCTCCGAACGTCTCTATCAATTTGCAATAGGAATGTTTCATTGTCCTTAAAAAATGTGCTCCATGATGAGTCAACGTTGTCGCTGAGTGGATGATCCACAGCAAGATCTAAGTTTTTTCCTCCAGGTGGGATGCAAAAATCCTGAACGAGATTCCTATAATTGTTTCTTTGTCTTTCGTAGTGATATTTCCAATTTTTGCGATTTGAATCGAGATAATTAAAAAGTATTTTCCAGCAAAGCGCTCGATATTTTGCACATTCTGGAATGCCAGCATGAATCAGTTTTCGCAGAGCCTTGATGTCAATAACATCCTCGTTGATAATATTTTCAAATTCTTTTAATCTAAAAAAATATTTATTTCTCATATAAATTCACTGAAATTTCTGTGTTCTTCATATTATTTTCTTACCTTGACTTGTAAAGAGACATTACGTTTGTAAAATATGATCGAATATTATCAAAATTTAACTTAATTTTATAAAAATGATGAATTTTTGTTCTGGCGATAAATTTTTGTAAACAATTGGAATTCTCTCAAAAATTCTCTTAAAAATGAGAGCAAAAAAATTTCTCTCTCTTTTTATTTAAATATTCGCATATATGCGGAAGCGGCATGCGATCTTACATGCGTGAAAAACTTTCAAGCTTTTCTTAAAAAAATCACATGAAAATCTCAAAATGTAAAAATATTAAAGTTTACATCTTTATTTAAAAAAACTTTATTACCCTTAAATTAAACTCATAAAATTGTATTTATAATTTTAGCAACGAGAAAACAATCGTAGAAAAAGTTCATTTAAAAGTGAAAATGAATCATTGATCCGCGAGCGAATTTACAATTTTTCATTCAAGCAACGTCGAGAAAACAGAGTGAGCGAAGAAATTTAAGAAAAAATTCGACAACATTTTCATTTTCTTCACAAATTAAACTCATCTGTCGTAGATGACGATCGTTTGGAACTTTTTTTTTCACTTTTCACTCAGAGCTCAGTTCTTTTTCAGCCGCTGCTCGCGAAGTAATTAAAAATATTTTGTTGCTCTCAAGAATTAAAAAAAAAGAAAGAAATGTGTGTGTGAGAAAGAATTAAATTAGAAGAGAAAATTTTCGCTCGTCCACTGTCACACAATTCCTCCTCAGTTCTTCCTGACACTTCACGCGAACGAACGAACAATTCGAGTTGAATAAAATTAAGAAAAAAAATCGAGCTCTTCGTTTCTTTATTGTGCGGTGAATTTGTCAAGAACAATCAGTTCAATTTGAGCGTTTGCCGCATATAGACAGTGTGTGTTGTCATTTCGTGAAAATGCAATGAAAACTTTTTAGTTACAAAAAATGTTTCTCGAATTTTTATTGCCTCGTAAAGTTAAAGTGTAATCAATATAGACAAAATTGTTTTAATTACACAAACAACGAGAAATTACGTGCACACTCAATGGAGACATTAGACTGACATGCAATGATAATCACTCTAGTGTAACTGCCTTAATAAGCAATAGATTGATTATAGAAAGAAAAAGTTGTTGACTTGACTATCGATAAATTATGGATACTAAAAAGAAGAAGAAGAAGGGCGAAAGTTCTTCGGAAGGTAAGAAAATAATTCTATTAGAATAAAATTAATTCATGCAATGCGAGAAGTTCATAAAGTATAAATAAATTAACTTAAATTAATATTGCTAGAATTTGATCGTTTTAAAAAATTAAAGCTTTTTTGAACACCTTATTAACACACTTAAAAATAAAAAAAACCCACTGGAATTTTTTTTTATTAATTTCCCTGAGAAAAATCAGTGTACAAGCAGATTCGCATGGGAGAAAAGTTGTCATGACATCTCTGTTTTTATTTTTTCTCTGCGTTCATTTAATTGAACGCATCTATAAATACATTTAAAGCCGCTTTCCTTCTGTTCTCCCCAAAATTTTCGTCTATGCAAAATAAAAAAATATTCACGAAATTTAAAGTTCTAAAATAGCTCAATTTAGAAGTTTATTCAACTGGCTGATAACGTTGAAATGAGGTGCTATAAAAGAAATAAAAGGTTTTAATTTCCAAACGTGCGCTTGTGTACGGTCGTCATCAGTTGTGTCTATTAATAAAAGCATTTTCTAATGGACATGATTGTGGGGGTAAAATGTGATGCATCATACACGATAAAAATAAGCAGCAAGATTTTGCGAATAAAATTTAAAAGCTTTTTAAAATGACTTACACAGTGGCGTCGAGCAACAATTTAGCATTCATACTTTCTTACTATGATCATAATTTGTTTGCCTTTTTTATCTTGAGATAAAATACTCCACATCCTCTGTCACAGATATGTACATAAGTGTGCACGATAGTGATCACGCAGAATTTACAACAGAATGGAAAATGTTTGTTCGTTTGCCAAATTTTTTTCTCGCTGTTATTTTTAACATTACGTTGTTGCCATCTTTTTTTTTTATTTATTTACGTGATTCTCAAATTAGCGTAAATTATTTATGTTACAACGAATTCTTTTGGACAAAATCGACCTTCATTCTTAACACAAAAATTTTGAATCTCTTTATTTTTAAAAAAAAAATTAAATTCTTTTTTGTTTTTTAAGTTTTAGGTAATTCTGATATCAGTAAAAAATTTAAATCTTTTTTAAGTGTTTCTGCAATTTTATAAATTTATTTTGAAAGCTTTTTAAATCAATTGATTTTAAGACAAAATAACACTTAAACAATTCTGTGTCTATCATATTAATGCCCTCGAAATTGAGAAAACTCATCACTATAAAATTGTGTAATTTATCTAGAGAAATAAACAGATTTCCTCTATCTCATGTTCAAATTCAAAATCAACCAGACTTTAATTGTCGGGAAAATCTAAACATTGAATGAACCAAACGCAGACTTTACACATTAAATGACCTCGAAGAAAAAGAAAATTAAATGAACTGGAAAATTCGCAAATAAAAATTTATCGGGCAAAAATAATGACGGATTCAATAAATAATTCCAACCTTGACGATAAAAATATTCTCTCACGTTGGCGATCCCGAAAATAAATTTTGAGAGACACATCTTCTCAATACTGACTAATTTTATGTGTATAACTAGAGCACTTCCACCTAGACTCTGTACTTTCTGCTATATTTTGTTTTTCTGTCGTGTGTACAAATAAATTTTTGTTTTCTCTCTCATCGATCTTTTTTTACAATTTTCAAGGGAATTCTACTTTCAAAATTTAAATTGTTAATTTTTAAAAAATTTAGTTTTGAAAAAATTCTGAATATTTTATTCGATAAAAAAATTTAAATAATTTTTATCTAAATTATCCTTCCCTTACTTTTATGCTTCAAATATTTTTCAAGGTGGCATATCGATCATGAGAACACACAATTTAGTTCCATATTTAAAGCAGATGTCGATCTACTATATTGACTTTAGAGTAATCACTCGAGTTGGTGGTGAATTAGCAATATTAAATTTTTCAATGTGAAGTTCGTCATATGGTGATAAATTTACCGGACACGTGATTTATCACCTGTTGAATAGCGATAATAAAGTATAAGGCTGTACCTTGCAAGGCCAAGGCAATTATTCTACGTGCCTCTTATCATATAGTCCCATATACTATGAAGGCAATTCCGTTCGGCAATATTCGGCTGTTGATAAAGAATTAAAGAATAAAAATTGGAAATAAAAAATGAGAAGTCTTTAGTAATGAAAAAACTGCTCTTCCTATCGCACAAATGGAGCTCTAGTTGTTAAGAAATAAACGAAAAGTATTAGGAAATTCACCGGCAGCTGCAGCAAACTATTTTTTCACATGTGATAATAGAAATTATTTTATCATGATTTATTTATATCTGTCGGTTGTAAATTGTTATGGTAATGCTTTAAAACTAAATTTCATATATGCTAATATGTGACCTTTATGCCCTATATTTTTTCTGTGTGTGAATTTTCTATTTCTCTCACACTCGTCGCTCAAAAAAATATATATATTTTTTTCTCAACTAGCCTCAAATATATTAGCTTAAGATGAGATGAAGAAAATATTAATGATGAAAAAATCATTCACATCTTTTATTTTTAGTTCCACTACCGAGCGCCTCTGAGACAGTTCAGACAACACTAGAAAAACAGAATTTAGGGAAGATTTTTCAGGTGGTCTCTTTAGGAAAAGAAGACACGCATAGTTTACACAGTGAGAGTGATAATGAGGGAGTTGAGCCGGAAGATTTAAACAATCTCGATGATGAGTTTGAGAAAATTGTTCCCTCGAAAATTGACGAAATCGATGGCATAGATTTCTCTGAAGAAGATCAGGAAATTGTCGAAATTCTAGGAAAGAGTGAAAATTCAGAAAATCCTGAAAAATTAACTGGTGTCGATGATGCAACAAAAAGTAATATAAATATCACGACTGCGAGTGCTACAGTGGAGAGCGAAAAACTAGAAGAGAAAATTGAAAGCGACACGCTTGAAACTGAAAAAATTGACATAAAAGAAGAAGTGAATTTTGCGGATGAAAATACTAAAAATTCAGATTGCAGTGCGGTTGTTTTGTCTGAAGATCAAAAAGATAAAATTTCAACGTCATCCGAGATAAAGCCACAAGAAATTTCAGATACTAAAATAAACGAGAAAAATTCTAAAGAAACAATTATCGATGAAGAGCTACTGCCAAGGGAGGCTATTTTAAAATTTATTGCCGAAGCGGCCGCTGAAAAACCAACTATTCCACTTCAAACGTACTTGTGGGAAGACGTGAAGAGAGCAAAGGAACGAGTAAGTAATGATCAAGTATGTGTATTCCATATGTGCACCGTGCCAATAAGTAAAAGTCACCTAATTTAAAACTAGCGATGGGAACTTTTGTTTAAATTTTAAGGTTCATTTTTCACATTCATACTAACACGGTCTTAAGCATCCCACACGTAATTAACAAAGCACAATCCATCAAAAAAATTGTAAAGTAATTCCTGGTATTTAAGTTTCCAACCCTAGCCATGATGATTAATTATTTCTAAAATAATAAAATTAATTATGAATTATTAGGGCGGTTATCCTTGGACCCATCTCTATAAGCAGCCTCTAGGAGCCGACGAAGAGCCAGAAGTGATTTTAAATTACGATCGGTCACCAAAATCTGGTCGAAGAGTCGAATCCTCTGAAGCGTCACCAAAGGCACAAAAAAAAGTCAGAATACAGGAAGAGATTGAGTTTCAGCAAGCGACAAATTTTAATTCTGAACCATCTCAACAAATTGATGAATCAACTGAAGAAAATTTAGAAAATCTACAAGTGGGAGAGGAAATTTCTAAAGCTGAGGAAGTAAAAAAATCACCCAAGAGCATTCTAAAGCACTCGAAGAAACTTCTCGACACAATAAAACCAACAACATCCAAATTCGACTCAGACTCATTGAAACGAAAAATAAAGACGCCACTCAATCGAATTAAAAACATGGCAGACCAGCAACTTAAAAAAGTTAAATCAAGTGGAACTAAAAAGATTAAAAAAATCTCTGTCAGCAAAGAAAAAATTTTATTGAATGAAGAACTGAAAATTCTCAAGCTTAAAGAGAGCCCTAAATCGCAGCATCGCGAATTCGCTCATTACGTTGTCAAACAAGATAGTGACGAAACACTTGATATAATAGAACTAGATCAATCTCCATCTGAGTTACGTAAAGCGAGGCGTGAAGTTGAAAGTGGAATTGTTACACCCGACGAGATTATTGACTTACCAATTGACACTGAAGCGAGTGAATTTAACAAAGAAGAAACGCCTTCATCTTTCAATAAAAAGGAACATCATTATGAAGATATTGAGGATTACGTCTCAAAAATTGCATTTGACTCTGAACACGTCGACAGAGTGCATGTTCAACCAGAAAAGGATGAAAGCAATCTACAATCATCTGATCCCATTTTTGACGAATTTTCGAGGGAATTTAATAAGCAGTTAAGAAAATCTTTAAGTAATCAGGATGATCCTGCCTTGAGAGAGTTGAGAAAAATTCCAAAAGTTAGTGAACTTGCTAAACAAATTTCGGATGAAGAAACTTTTGAAAAAATCGAGGTTAAAGATCCAGCTGTAGAACCAAAAGCATTGCCTCATAAAATCGCACATGGAGCTCACATGTCAGAAGATGACATTGAAGCTCTCGTGGCGAATTTGTCTTCTGATTCTGAGCATGTTGATCGAGTTCATTTAGAGCCGCAAAAGGATGAAAGTAATTTACAACTATCCGATCCCATTTTTGACGAATTTTCGAGAGAATTTAACAAGCAAATTAGAAAGTCATTAAGCAATCAAGATGATCCCGTTTTGAGAGAGTTGAGAAAAGCTCATAAAATTGATGAGCTTTCAAAGCAAATTTTGGATGTAGAAGCGTTGGAAAAACTCGAAGTAAAAAGTGAAACTAAAGAAACAAAAGCGTTGCCTCAAAAAATTGCACATGGAGCTCACATGTCAGAAGATGACATTGAAGCTCTCGTGGCGAATTTGTCTTCTGATTCTGAGCATGTTGATCGAGTTCATTTAGAGCCGCAAAAGGATGAAAGTAATTTACAACTATCCGATCCCATTTTTGACGAATTTTCGAGAGAATTTAACAAGCAAATTAGAAAGTCATTAATCAATCAAGATGATCCCGTTTTAAGAGAGTTGAGAAAAATACCCAAAATTGATGAGCTTTCAAAGCAAATTTCAGACGAGGACGCATTTGAAAGAAACGAATCTCCAAAACTCGCAGATACACCTAAAGAACCAGAGAAGAAAATAACTAAAGAAGCTCAAAGCATCAGACGAAGACCTTTCGAAGGCGATATTGAAGACTTTGTCGCTCAAATTTCTTCCGATGCTGAGCACGTGGATCGAGTCCATGAACAGCCCGAAAAAAATGAGCTAAAATTATCGCGTCAAGCCAACATAACTGATCCGATTTTTGATGAATTTTCTCGTGAAATGAATAAACAAATTCGATTGTCGTTAAGTGCTCAAGATGACTCTTTAAGACAGGAACTAAAGAAAAAAATTCCCAAAATTGAAGAACTTGAAAAACAAATATCTGACGAGGATCGCGAGACATCAATTGAAATTGTCAAAAGTCCGCACCTTCTTGCACCAATCTCTTCAATTGACTCCACTTCATCCGACGAAGATCGCGCACGATTATCGATGGTGGCTGAAGAAAGCGAAACCAGTGACAGTTTAAAAAGAAAATCGTTCGAGCATGAACCGTCACTCGACATCCTCGAGATTGAGAGTCTAAAAATTGATGACTCGGATGTTGAGACAATAATAGAGGACATGAAAGATGAAGTCAAGGAGGAAATTAAAACAGATGAAACGGAAAAAGAAATTTCTAAATCAAGCGATGTGGAGAAAAAATCAGAGGAAATTGCTCCCAAACAAGAATCAGATACGAAACCGCAGGAAATTACAATCGAAGAAAAAGAATCTCAAATTACAATCAAAGAGTCCACAGATGAGCAGCATGTCAAAGAAGACGTCTCGATTTCATCCAACTTAGAGTCATCAGAAGCATTTAAAATCAATCCCAAGTGGTCCAAAATGAGGTGAGCGCTGAAGTATTTAATAAAGTGTGAAAATATACTTGTGTGAATAACCTTTTTGCTAAATATTTACACTTAGAAAACAGTTTAAGCACCAATTAACAATCTCTTACAGAAAACCAAAGTCCATACACACTCTCGATGACCCTAAAATGGGAAAAGGAAAAAAGAAATTCAAAAAGCTTATTAATCGATGCTTTCCCATGTTTTGAATGCACCATCAATAATAATTGGATAATTTATTAAAATATTTTCTATCAAATTTTGGCACATTCCGCTCTCAAAACACTTTTATTTAAATAAATTTTTCACTCTACAAATGAAAATTGTGTGTGAATGTTTTTTTTCTTCTCGTAATTTGCTCATATTTTCTCTCAATGCGCATCAGGAAAGATCATGATTTCTGCGGTCGAAAGACACATTTGAGGAAAATCTTTTTTTTCTCTCATAGGAGAGAGGAAAAAATTAAAAAGTCATAAATGCTCCGTCTCGACTCTCAATTTCAAGGGGAAAAATTATAAATTTAGCTTTTTGCAGTTTTCTTTAGTATCTCTCGAAAAATGTCGGCGTAAAGATCGATCGTGAAACGAACTTTAAAAGAAATTTTTTTAGTAATAATTTTATCATCACCCGCTTCTGCTTATTATTACTCCCAATTTTTTTTTCTTGTTTCATTCATATTTTCATTTAAAAGAGAAAAAAAATAACTTTTTCTTCGACAAGCGTGATAAATGTGAACTCATCAAGAGAAATTGAAAAGTGAAGCTTTTATAAGTGTTGAAAAATCTATTTTTAGAAAATCTTGCATAAAATTGAATATTTTATAAAATATCGAAAACACATCATTTAGTGCTTACGTAATCAGAGAAATCAGGAAGTTTAGTTTATTCGTTCGAATTTTAATACATCAATAAAAGTTGAAGACATTTTGTGAGGAAAAAATAATTGCAAGAACACAAAAAAATTTCCTTTGCTGTGGACTAAAAATATATCAACTCAAAAAAGAAAGAGAAATCTTTCGATGACATCACGTTTTCGATCATCATCCTTAGGTGCAGTTCCCCGTCAAAAATCCCTTGCCCGTTCCCGAGCCGTCAGCTCAGCAGCAAGTCCTCTAGAAGTTCGTTGTGCATGTCAATTTTTCCAAAGTGATTCACTCATACCCGAACGAATAAATCCAATTGGATCGTCGCGTCCACCTTCACGTGTCGGCGGTACGACAGAAAAACCCCTCTTTTGCTCAAAGCATAACATTTTCGAGTCCGATGTTTTGCTCGAGGAGGGAGAATTATCGGGAAGTATTTTAAGTTTCGGTAAAACATCCGTTCCCGACTATTACGCGGAAACAAATGCCGTAGTAACTTCGAGTCACATAGAAAATAAAGAAAATCATCCGCCTTATCACCAGTTCGATCAGTTATCTTCGAATTCCGAAATTCCTAATATAAACTATTTTGACGATCGTCCGCCCATTGAAATCGAAACCTTCAAGGCTGAACTTCCACAGATTGTTACGAATGTAAATAGTAACAATCTAAACAAACCATTTGCTACACATGTTAAGCAAGCAAATGAAACCAATCATAATGCTGAAAATAATGCGCATCCTATGAATGTTATGAGAGGTCATAAATTTAGCAGCCAGAAAAGTTTAGATAGATACTCAAGTTCCACATTGCTCGCAAAATATCGCCCTAAATCCCAATCGCACGCGCCCTCACTGCAAGGCTCTCAATCTGATATTCAGATTATGTTTCGTATGACAAAAACCGTTAGCTTTGATTACGGTAAACCTTCTTCGAGTTCGCATCCTAACGAAAATCCAAATTACGATCAATATCACCGCATGTCTCCGATGGTCTTTCCTGTGCGCGAACGTTTACAGAAAATTGAGAGAATGAGTGTTCAGCGGTAAGCGAGAGATTTTTTTATGTTCTGTATGTTTTTTTGTGCGAGATTTAAAAATAATTTCATGTTGTCAAAATTTATTTAAAATCATTCTTCTTTGTTTTAGTGACCATGAGTATGAGCCAATCGGCGAACCACAAACAGATATGAATGAAGAAAATATTCAAGAAACATCGCAAAAAAAGCGTCCCATTGACACACTTGCATCGAGTGGTAAAGAGAAGCTTCTGAGAACGCCAACGGAAGATAGCGAGGATAACATAAGTGCACAAGATTTTCAAGATCAAATTGAAAATCGATTTTTCAGACAAGAATTTGAGCCAATGACAGACAACGATGAACTTCCACACCCCGAAATAACACTCGAGGAAGCCGTCATTATCGATGAAGAACCCGTTCATCGAGAATTGCCCAAAAAGAAGATAGGTTTCATGGAGAGTGCACAAAAGTCTGGTTTAAATTTCCAACAAAAAATTAAAGCACAAGCTTCGTCACTCAAGACATCTTTAAATAATAAAATTAAGAAGAAGCCAAAAGAAAAACCCGTAGCCGTTGAGGTTGAGGAAATTGGCGATGATTTGCAAGAAGAGGAAAAGGAGAATAATGAATCGCACGCTCAAAATATCGAGGCAATTAAAATTAACGTTCAAGATTACGATGAGGAATCAGCAAAGGCTTCAAAGCAATCTAAAATGTCAAAACTCAAGATGAACATTAAAAAGCCGACGTTGCCAAAATTCAAGAAGCCTCAATTTAAGGCCGACTTTTCGAGCTTGAAAAAACTTGGTCGAAGTAAATCAATGAGAGAAGAATCATCGACAGCTACAGGTGGCGAATCGAGCTCAGTTCAAAGTCCCGAAGTTGCCACCGCTGAGCCGACACCACGAAAAAAGTTCGACTTTGGAACGTATCCAAGAATGATTCGAGATAAATTTAAGCGATCAAAGCTTCCCGAGCGAAGTGATCGAAGCATGATTTCAGACTCGCCTGCTGCTGATGAAGATTTTAATCGAATTTCATCAACATTTGTACAACGCGGACCGGTCGCGTCAAGATGGCCAGAGTATGTGAATGAGGAAGAGAGTGGAAAGTATCAGCATTTCGACAGTGAAACTGATTTAGAGCGCGAAAGAATGGAATTTGAAGAAACTACACATTCAATGACCGAAGAGCAGCGACAACTTGTTGATATGGATCGAGAAAATTTGCAAATTCACTTGATGGCTAAGCAAGATAAATTTAGAAAGCCATTCATTGAACGCCAAGAATCTGATGTTGGATCCGAGGACGATAAGCTCATGTGGAGTGGAATGCTCAATAAAAATGCGGAACCAATTGAAGATGAGGAATTTGGAGAGAATGCCTTGCGATATAAATATCAAATTGATGAAGATGCCATGCGTTCGTCAACGCCAAAATCAAATCAAGAAACTCAAAGCTCAGGAAGTTCTGGCACGAGACGTCGTAGAGGCTACATTGACGACGATGAAGATGAAGACTATTTCATGCGAGAGCAAAAAATTACAAGCAATCTCAGCAGAGAAGGCTACATTGACTCTGCATTAAAAGAGGGTCTCGGTATGCCCGAAGGAAATGCATTGGCTCAAATGGGCGATCATGAATTCTCTCCCGAAAGACCAATTCGATCTTTGAAAAGAAAAAATAAGCATGAAATTGAGCAACCTCATGAAGAAGTGGAGAATTTTAATGACTACTTTAAAACTTATCCACCACATAGACCAACACGCAAGCAAAAGTCTCTTAGTGTTGAGCCAAATGAGGAAGATGTTATGCTTCGAGAGATCCACGACGATGGCTCGGATATAATCGATGAAAACGATATGGGAACTTTCAAGGGAATCGAACATCCTGATTTGGATTATATGAGAGAAGATTACGACAATGATATGGACTATAACATTTCAAATATGCCCGTTCCTCCCACTCCGCCTCGTCGTAGAAAGAAGAAAATTCGTAGCATGCTGCAACACGAGCACATTTTATCAAATTCAAATAAAATTAAAGTTGACGAGGTAAATTATTCATTCCTAAATCTAAAACTATTAATACCAATTTATTCAAAGGTAATCGTTTATCGACAAGAACACGAGTTTGTGACTCTCGCACAGGAAGAACATTTCACGACACCCACCCCAACACCACGCCGTACACGTTCACGATCGCAAATTTCGGGTTATACATTAGATGATGCTGACTCTTTCAAAAAAGATTCATTTGATGGATTTGGAGCGATGCACATCATTGAGAATAATAAAGAAAATAACAAGGAGTAAGTTTATCGCGTTTAAAATAAATTACTTTACATAAAATTGTCTTTTTAGTTATGCAACAGTTCGAAAAGAGCAACCGCCATGTCCAGTTAGACGTAAACGCTCTACAAAGTCACTCGGTGATCGTCAATTTGCCACACTTCCTCTCTTGCCTAAACGAAGTGATCACGATGTAAGGCCACCAAGACCCCCACGTAATTACAGCACTATTAATACAAGCACACCAAGCAAACCGCCGCGTAGAAAGTCAGCAGGCAGTTTAGTTGAAATTTCAAAGTGAGTTCAATAAAGTGAATTTTTTTACTAAATTTAATATTTAAATTATTTATTTCAGAACTATTAAGGATGATGATTATGAAGAAATATTGGATGTTAATACTTTAGATAATCGACTTACGTATCGGCTGCAATCGGGTGCTGTTGTAAATAAAATGAAAGATCGTGAGTGATTTTAAAATTATTTTGAAAATTAAATTAAATTAATTTTTTTTGTTAAAGGTCCATTGCCACCGCCTCCGCGTCCGAAAAGAGAGCATAGAAAACCAAAAAAAGATTTACCTGACAATGACGATGAAAAATTTGACAAAGATGATGGTGCAGAAAGAATTGCTTCTGAGGTGTTATCAGAGGACGTGGTTGATAACTCACAACCCGTCCAAGAAAGTCTTGAAAAATCTGAGAATATTAATGAAAATCGCTTAGAGAGTGATGTTAAAATTGAAAATCTAGAAGTTTCAAATAATGTCACGTTACCGCGTCAAGATTCTGATTTTTCCGAACCCGAAAGACCTATCGAAGTGGAAGTGTCAACTCAAACAGATCCCATACCTTATGAAGAATTTACAATGGAGGATGATGAAGACATTGACCTCGAAGAATATTTGTCATCTGACGGAAAAATCAAGACACTTGAGGACATTTTAAAGGAAGAACAAGAAGCGGAATTAGAAAGAGCAAGACAATTGGCAGAGGCTGAAAATTTATCGAAAGGAATCCAGAGATTCCGAGAATCAAACCAAAGATCATTTTCTGAAAAGTCAGGAAAATCAAAATCTCTTAGTCGTCCGATTACTCCTTCAGGTAGATAATAAATTATTCAATCGTTGTAATTAGTAAATTTTAATTTATTTTTCTTAAAGCTGTGGTTGTAGAAAGAAAAAAATCATCACCAATAATATTTGAAAGGCAACAGCAAGTTATGACCGAAGCAGGTCTCTTTATTCATCCAATCACTTATGATGATTATGGTATTCCGCCAAATAACGATGAAGAGGAGGAACAGTTGCCAATTGAGCCATCAAATATTGCTGATGAAACTATCGATGTTAATAATAATTTACATGAAAATGAACCATCCGAGCCGTTATCCACAAGTCCCGACATCGCTGAAATACTAAAACGTGCTCAGGAGTATGTAGGTGCGGATGACGACGATGAAGATGAAGAATTAGACGCTGAAATGCAAAGAAAAATTGAGGAAATGATTGAATCTGTTATGAGCAGTGCCAGAGAGGAAGCAGACTGGATAAAAAGCTCAAATGAAAATGTCGTTGAAGATTTAGAAATTGCTAAAGAGGAAGTAGAAGAAAAAATAGAACCATTGGAACAAACTGAACTTGAGACATCAAATCAAATTTTAAAGGTCGACGAGGAACCAATCACTTCACCGCCAATATCAAAATCAGTTTCTGAAGATATTGAGGAATTGCAGCCAATTGAAGATGACGAACCATCAATCAAAATTGACACACGCGATGAATTGCAACTTGAAGAATCTCAAAATCTGTCAGAGGAGCGACCATCAAGTCCCTTTCCAAGTCGTCTTCATCTCTCAAGTCTCGAAATAGATAATTTAAGTGTTAATCAACTTCAAGCCGGTCGAATTACCGCAAGTGAAATTGATAGTCATTCAGTAACTACAAATGAATTTGAGTGCAAACTAAGCAGTAGCATGCCCATTTCAACGAGATCCATCGAGATCCCGCCTGGACTAATTGAAGAGATCGTTGAGAGAGTCAGAAGCGCAGAAAGAGCTGAACAGCAGCAGCATCAGCAAAATCAAAATATTCAAATTGAGTCCGAAGAGGCACCAACTCGTCCTCCTTTGCCTTCTCAATATCAACCCACCACCCAGATCCCTCCATCATTCTTTCAATTACGAGATTTTTCAGAGGAAGAACAACCTCATCACCCAGCACCACATCGTCGCAGAAAGCATCAACAAAAGCAGAAAAAAGAATCGACGTCTGAGGAAGATTATCAGAAAGATCAAAGGACCAGAAGTAGGACTGGTGCTGCGGCCAGTGGAAGCGACCAATCGATTCTCGGCTTGGGCGGTCAATTTCTCAGAGCATGTGGAAATTCCTTAATGGACACTGGAAGTCACTTAATGGAAGTTCTAAGGGCTTCAAGTAAGGATGAACAATCGCGTGACTTGCATATCGCAATCATTATCTTAATAATTATTGTCGCCGGTTTATTTCTCATGGGTATGGGTGAGAAATCAATTCATCATCATCATTGGGATTTTTTCAACCCCGGCGAAAATCGTTAATTTTCTTTAAATTGTAAAAAATGCTTTTCTTATTTGTTTTACTTTTTGAGTGTTGCATTTCACTGTTGTTATATTTTAATCGTCATTGTTATGATTACTATTCATTGACACTTAATTTGGCAATTATAATCAAGCGATGTTTTAACCATTTTGTATCTCTCTTGTGATCAATATCAAGAAAAAGGATTACAAATAAAATTTGTTCAAAAAAGTTTTAAAAGTTTTTTTATTGCTGTCTTCACAGGTGCAGAAATGATTTAAAATAACTCAAAATTTTCTTTTTTAAAAATAAAAGAATTTCATTCATTTTAATAATTTCTTAAGGCACATCACGTTACAATATTTAATTAAATGTTATAGATTTGTATTCCACTTAATCTCTTTATAAAAAAAACATTAAGTTTTATAAAGTGCCAAGATAAAATTTAAAATTTTAAAATTCAACGAATTTACCAGTATTTCTTGTTAAATTTTGGTTCGTAGTTTATGATTGAAATACTATCGTCATCGTCCTCCACTTCATCAGGCATTTCCCACAAATTATCGTTTTGATCTACTGGCATTGGCTGATCGTAACAAGGACTTAATGGCGGTGATTCATACAAGTTTTCTCGTTGCAGCCAATCTTTTACGCGCTGAATACCAACTGGCAACGAATTGTCTATGAAGAAAAAAAATTAGAAACATTTTATAATTATAATTAAAGTTTTTAAAAAACCTTTCAAGTTGTTTTTTGGTTTATCTCCTCCAAACTCGGCGAGAAAATCTATATCGTTTTCAATTTCTTGTATTAACAAATCAATATTGTCTTTTTCTTCTTCATCATCACTAGTATCACTGCCAGGATCGCTGTCGCCTTTAAGGAGCTTTTCATCAATTTCTTCATCTTCTGGTTCAGTTGATAAATCATCAGCATCATCTTCCACTTTAGGTTCAATTTTAATCTCTGGTTTTTTATCTTCGACAACTTCTTCATTTTGTTCATTGTTAACTAATGAGTTGACGTTGTTGGGTGGATCAATTGGTTCTTCTTTGATGTTCAGTGGGATGAAATCCTCACATGGAGCATTTTCGGGTAGATTAATGTTATTTGAGCTGCTGCTACTACATACTGATGCACCATCATTTATACCTTCTTCTTCAGTATCACTTTCGCATTCCTCTTTAATTTTCCATGCTAAGTCAGCTAAATTTGGTGCAGCAATGTCTTGTGCATTTTGCTGATGTTCTACTAGTATGGATGACTGCACAACTGATTTCGGTAGATTATTTTTGTTACTAAAACCTCTGGAAACTGTTTCTGTCGATGATGGTCTTTCCGACGAAATAGATTGATTGTTTGAAAGATTTTCTGTGGAGCTAGTTGAACCATTTGATATAGGTTGAACATTCTTATGCACTGAAGATTGCGATGAGCTTGAAATATCGACTGTAGGTTTTGGCGAAAGAATTACCTCAACTGATTCTTTTCTCGGTTGGTTAGGCCGTTTACCAGCATCATTGCATAATGGCACTTCAAGCAAAACTCGTTCTCTGTTGTCCCATCGTGAAAATTTGCGTCTCTTTGCTTCTCTTTCCTCGTGCTTCTTTTGTTTGTGCTCCTTATAAGTGAGTGGAGTCTGAGAGAAATTGCCAGGATTTGATGGTTTATTACGTTGGAATTGCTGAAAAGATGGCCTTTGAACATTTTGGTTAGGGATTTTGTTTGCTTGATGTGCGATATTAAATCGTGGAGGTGATGGGATTTTGTTTGCTTGATGAGCGATATTAAATCGTGGAGGTGATGGGATTTTGTTTGCTTGATGAGCGATATTAAATCGTGGAGGTGATGGGATTTTGTTCGCCATATTCAATCGTGGAGGTTGATGTGACATGTTAAATTGGGGCGGTGGTGTTGAAATGAAATTTTGAGGCAACACATTTGCGCGAGAGGTTGATGGAAGCACATTATATTTTAAATTGTTCGGTGGATTTAAATTCGAAATATTTTGTTGTGTTGATTGATATGAACTCCTTGATGTTGCTCCATAATACTTCTGATTTAATGGGATTGCATTCATTCGAGGATCTCTTTGATTGAAAAACTTTTCAGCATGCGGCTTTTGAATCGGTTGTCGATCAACTGCATAGTTATTTAGTCTTGTTTGAGACGTTGGACTTTGGTGATGTCGACTTTTTCCACCGGCATTAAATTTTTGGATGTCAAATCTTTTTTTTAAGTTATTGGAATTTATGTCGAAAGGTCTTGGCGGATGGTACCTAATTTCTTTTGCAGCAATCTCATTTGTCAAGTCTATCGAGTCTGTTGGTTCCTGCAAATTAAAAATAATTCAGGGGGAAAATTTAAAAAAAATTTTAAAAAAAAAAAAAAAAATTATTTTTATATTTTTTTTTTTAAAATTATTTACTGATCAGCTTAAAATTATTAAAAAATAACTTACCATTGTCTTCGCAGCCTGCATGCGTTCCTCAATTAATTGATATTGATTGAATCTCTCCTTAAGTTTATTGATGGCTTTCGGTGTATCTGCAAAATCATAGTAAAATAATTTTTGGGGTCCACGAAGTTTAGAGTAGAGATGATCGAGGCCTTCATATTCATCCTTGTTATATTTTTTCAAAGTGTTCCTAAAACAATTAACAAAATTAGATTTTTATGATGCGGATAATTGTATTTGTCTTGTTTAAATTTCTTTTGATGAGTTTATTTTCTGTTTCATGTTTTAATTTTTGATCATTTTTAAAAAAATAATGCGATGCTTTGCAATTTTATCTATCACGTATCAGGTAACAAATTGAAATATTGCCGACACTTAATGAAATATTTAAATCTTTTTCTTGTTGTCTCAACAAAAAACCAAACTTTAAATGTTAAATGGGTTAAATGAAGCAAATTGAGCATATATCTAAAAAAATAATATTAAATTTCTCACCAAACCCTGTCGTCCTCGAAGAATTCTTTGTAGCTTTCCAGCATTTGTTTCTTAAATCGAACTCCTTCATCTTCCAGATCCATTCTACAAAAAAATTATTAAAGATTAACCGGACTAAAATGTATAAATTATGAATAATTTCACAAAATTTCAAAAATACTCAAATCTTTGTTGAAATATTTCTTCCACTTTTAACATATTCAAAACTAACTTACCAGTCTTATTTCCAAATTTATTGACACTAAAAATTAAATAATCTACGTTAATCTACTAAATTAAAAAAAAATGCTAAGTTTGTTTTTATCTCAAATTCCCTCACACTACTACTGTCGTCCCCCTAAAACAACCAAACAGCCTTAAAACTCGCTTAACTTTCAAAACAAAGAGAAAAATTCATTTTTAAATTCTTTACTTTATTAAACTTCAATAATAAAATATTTCTCATTCAATTTTAATTTTTTTACTCTCGCCAATTTCCTCGATGACTTCTGCTGGTCTTTTTAAATCACAAGTTTCCACCTTTAAGGCTTTCTGCATTTTGATTTGAGTCTCAACCGATGTGTCATTTTTTAAAATTTCTCTTAACAACATCGTCGCATAAGTTGATTGAGGTAGGACGAAATCTAAAACAAGCGCTGTAAGCTCTCCATCTGGTTTACTTTCAATTTCAGGATCGTTGACCATCTTCGAATAATCGCTGTTAATTAATTCATCATGTTCATTTGAATATTTTAGAAACTTCCAGGTGAGATCGATTGGCTTTTGAAAAACTTTACGATACGCTCCGCCAAGTGAAAATATTCTGAAATAGAAAATCAAAATTATATTTTTTTGCTTTAAAATTAAATAATTAAAATTACTACCTATGTTTTCCTTTCAACTTTTCTGATGACAATCCATCCTTAGCCAATAGTTCTTCATAGAGTTTTCCTAACTCATTCGATGGATACATGATGTCAAATCCAGGAAGCGACAATACAATATCAAATATTGTATAATTTCCACTATCAATGTCCTCTTTTGTCAATGGTCGTACAATGTCTTTAAAGTTAGATTCCTTCTTCTCTGTTTCTTCAATCTCAACCTCATCACCAATTGTCTCAACGATTTCCTTTTCAACCAACAGTTTCGGATCCTCTTTAAAAACTAAATCTCCTTCCAATACTTTGAGACCAAGTTGACGACGTTTACTGGCGATTATGTTGAAAATCAAACTCTGATACGAATGAGTGTAGAGCATTAGCATGTTGCGAGGAAGTTGAAGTAGAGCTTGCAAATAATCATTTTTTCCCTTAGCCAAAGCTTTCAACAATTTAGTTTCCATGGAAATTGAGTTTTGTTCGACGTACTTAAGAGCCTCGTTCGCATCTCGTTTTTCTCTCCAGCAAGTGCGCATCTTCTTGATGTCGTCAGGTTCACCTTCTCTTTCCTTCAATATCAAATCGACAGCTTCTTGAAAATCTGATTTGAGAAGTGCTTTACCCACTATGAAAAAAAAATTATTTAAGTTTTTTTACTTTAATTAAAGCTTTTCACTCACCATCGAATGTGGTCACCTCCGGTGAATTTCCGAAACGCTGCAGTCCGTAATAATTTATAAATCCATTCTCCTTTAAACTTACGAGGGCTTTCTCAATCTCCACTTCATCTCCTTTCACTGATCTCAGTGCAATGCGGAATCGATTTCCAGACAGATCGCCAAGGTTTAATGTCTTCGGAAGAAATTTAAAATTTCCCACTTTGACTCCCGGTGTTCTCTTTGCTCCCTGTGAAATTCTATGCGGCTCGTATTTTTTAATGCATATCCATTGCGATGTTTTTGCTCTTTTGTCTTTTGTTCCAGCATATGAAAAAAGCGCTGGTTTTATTTTCATATTTTTCGCTAACAAAGAAACTGCTTGAATCGTGTCGATATTTTCCTTAAACATAACAAAATAGGTATACTCATGAGGCCACTGCCATCCACGAACCTCCTTGTATTGATCGCCTTTGTTTAACTTCTTCACTTGAATATATTTTTTATCCATTTCCGTTGTGATTGTGTTATTTGTTGTACTCTTTCCGAATTCTTTTCGCAAGACATGATGAAAAACAGATCTTTTATCTTTATCGAAATCAGTCACGTCAATAAGGACTGATTTGTGAGAGTCAGCCTGAGCGATTAATTCTTTGATTTCCTTAACTTTCTCATCATCAATAAAGTCCGTAATTGAAGCTGCTTGAGCCTCAGGAAGAATCGGTTCTTCTGCTTTGACTGGATTTTCGAATGTCGTTAGTGTTGCTTGATTTTGCTCTAGATCGATTTCGTTCACTTGAAAGTCGGAATACCTAAAAATTTTATATTTTTAAACTTTAATAACACTATTATTTTGCATTTAAAATTTACCTGCACTTGATTATTCCATGAAAACCTTGAGTGTCTGAAATAAATTCACTAATTCCCACCTCTGTCTCTTGTAATCTTTTATCTGTTTGCCAAGTTTTTTTATTTTGAAAATTTCCCTTTGGGAAATTTTTGCGGCCACGATTTCGGTTGTCTCTGCCCATAATGAAAACTGTCGAGTGTCAAACTTAGATTATTCAACTGTTGGAAGTATTTTAAATAAGGTTTAATTAAGAAAAACTACTTACTTTATTTAATTTTTCCGATAAAATGTGCTCCCAAAAATTCAATGTTGTAAACAAGAAAATAATGAAGGTAATTTTTTTTGAAAAGAGTGCACGAAAAATGCGGGAAATTCAAATTTTTTGAACAAAAACTTGACACGTGAGTCTAGGCGTGTCATCTTTATTTCATTAAAATTGAAAGTTACAATTAATTAATTTAACTCATTTAAATTTAGTCAATTATTCTATAACTAATGAAAAATGATTAAAATAATTTCTTAGATTATTTCCTACTTTCTTCAAATTAATTTTCTTTGCTAAATTAAATTTTAATGACATATATGACACTAAATTTTTTGCGCTAAACATTACTAATTTAATGTTTCATTGCATTAAATATTGACTCACACAGGAGATAAAACTATTTACTGAGATAAATCCTTTGTAAAAATTCCAGAAAATGACGAACGATAGAAAATGACAAATACACATTCATTAAGCTTTACTAGTATTTAATTTTTGAAGATCCACAAAGTCGCATAAAATAAAATCTAAAATTTCAACAAAATCGATTATCCTTATTTAAAAATCATGAACGAAGAAATTCCAAAATAACCGCGCACTTATCCACTCCTCTTACCACCACCAGACATGCATTGCAATTTTACAACAATAACAAAAAATCTCACTACATTGTCTCAAGAGAAATGCGTTTGTCTCTGCTTTCGAGCATAAACCGTGAGCGGTGGTGGTGAAAGGAGAAAAGAAAAAAAAATCAATATTACTGATGTAGCATGCTTTCAATGTGAGAGAGAAAATGAAAATATAAAGAGAGCGACCAGGAATCTCTCGTATAAAATTTTCACATTTCGATTTTCACATTTTCAGTATTGCGCGAGAATCCGATGATAAAAGTCGTTCTGAAGTGTTGGTGACTTTTTAAGAATCTCCCAAAAAAAAGGCATATTAATTTGAGTGAGAGTGAGAGTCAGTCGAAGTTAATGATAACTTCATCATCAACCATTAATAATGATAACTTTTCGAGCATCATAAGAGCTCCAAATTTTTTGTCACAACACCATTAATCGTGTAAGTATATCGACTTCTCCAAATATGCACACATAGGTGGTACGAAAAAGAAGAAGAAAAAAATTAGGCGGGAGATGAAAAAGTAACTCAAACTCCTTTCGCTTATGCGAACGAACGTTAATGGGGGGTCACACAAAAAAAGGAGAGAAGAAGCGAGAAGGAGGAAAATCAATAATTTTCGTTTTTCCCGTTATTGATTTTTCGCTGTCTGAGCGTGTTTGTTTGACTCGCTGTTAGCTCGGAAGGAAAATAATTCTCTTGTGGGTGGGAAAATTATTGTGTTCACTCTCTGAAGGTATTTATTGACATAAAGATTTATTAAGTGCACTTTTTCGGTGTATTTAAATATCAATCTGTTGAATGTGTTTTTTTTTTCAGGGATTTGTCTAAAAAAGGTGAAAAAGTTTAGGGGCATTTTTAGAATTAATTTTTTGAAGACAAGTGCTTAATTTTTTTGTGCAAATTTTTTTAATCTACAAATTAAATTATATGCAAATCTTCCACTTTAATCTACAAGTGAGATTAAGTTCAAAAGAGGAGATGAAACAGAGGGTTGACATGCCGTGAATACTTTTTATTAATTTATGCTTTCTATTTTTGTGGGAATGAAAAACACAATTCAATGAAAGAAAGGAACAAGCTTGTAAATATACAAAAATATTTCAAAAATCAATAGCTACAAGCATGGATTATTGAGGAGGGAGTGGATCTATAGAGGGTATAGCGTGAAGCCTGCATTTCACAGTTGAATGTATACAGACAGAAAACCAATTTCGCATAAAGCATTGAGGCATTTGTGTGACTGAAAAGGCGCGCAAAAGGAAAATGGGATGGAAATAATTTAAGTCTGGCGTTTCCTATTAAAAAGTCAAACTTTTTGAAAGTAATTTTAGGCGATTTACCTAAAACTATTTTTATTTTTGCCGCATGAAGCGAGGATTATTAAATTACACCCAAATATATCGATTTTATTGGCTGCGTCATACTGATGAACTGTGAGACTGAAAAAAAATGGGAAACTTTTTTTTTGACAACGCAACGCTCGGAACTTTTCGATGTAAATTTTTTTAAGGAACATAATTCGGGTTTAATAAAGTTATGACCGCAGAGTTTGAACTCTTGTCATCTATTCTTTCATCAAACTCGTTCACATTGATGCTGAGTTAAGTGATCTAATTATTTCCATATAGTTTGTTGCACATGGGAGTCAAGGCCATTGACATTGATGAAGAAAAAAGATCGAGCCAAAAATTTATTATAGTTTTCTTTTTTAACAGAACATTTTCAACCTTCTCGTATTGTGTGCGCGTCTCTCGTCGTACATAAACCAAAAAAAAGAGAGAAAGCATCATGTCTCAAACAGGAATCTCTCCATCCAATAACAATAATACCAACCAATCCATGCAAATTTCGGCGGCAGAAAACTACCAGCTCAAATGGAATTCCCACATTACAAATCTAAATTCGAGCATTTCGAATTTATTTAAGAACGATAAATATGCCGATGTTATGCTCTTCACATACAATTCTGATGAGGGATTTTATGGCATTCCAGCTCACAGACTTGTTCTTGGAACATGCTCCCATTACTTCTCGTCCATTTTCGATAACAATCCTTTGCCAATTAATACAATGATTTATATTTTCCTCCCATCGGAACTAAGTCGACGAGCGATGTCGACATTAATTCAATACATGTACACTGGCGAAGCAACTGTTGCAAATGATATTTTAAATGAGGTACTTAAAGGTGGTGAATTGCTGAAAATTCGCGGTCTATGTAAAGTTCATGCCAGCACCAATGAACCAATGAACTCGAAATTCACGATTGATTTAGCGGCTCAACAGCAAACAGGATCGGTAAAATAATTTATTTTTAAAAATCCAGGAATTTTTTTAACTGTCTAAAATGTTTTTTGATTCATTCTAAATTAAAGACCCAACCACCTCCACCACAGCCACCAACGCCCACTGTCCACTCGGCAAATTACACACAACCTTATAAGTTGGTTGAAAATGGACCGTCTTCACTCGTCAGCGCGTCGCCATTAAATAAGAGCAATAAATCTACACTTCGCAATTCAATAGATAAAAAATCTTCAATTCACTCGGACAATGGCGGCAGAACTTCATCGTCGTCATCTCAATCGCATGGACATCAGCAACATATTTTGACACAAAATGAATCGCCCGTGGTCGTTATGACAACAAGCACACAGCCAAATCCACCTCAAAACTATGCACAATCGTCATCGATAGCGAGTAGTCAACAACAATCGAATAATCTGATAATTGTCAAAAAAGACATGGCAATTGATCCCGACACAAATCACATTCCCGTTGAGCATTACGGATTAATTTCCCTAAAAATTGCTGCTGCCGTTAAGAAAGCGCAACAGCAAAATATTTCCACGATCAAAAAGTCACCATCAACATCTTCCGCTGAACACGGTCAAAGAAGTGAATTCTATCAAATTGATGAGAATTTAAGATATGAAGCAATTTCATCGCCGCCCACATTTAAAGTATATTCATCAACATCAACCGAGCATCAGCAGCAACAAATGATAGACGACGTGCTTCGATATACGGAGAAGAAAAAGAGAATGGCGCAAAACCACCAAAAATCATCATCGCCTCTCTTGTCATCGTCTCCGTTGGGTGGTATTAGAGAGAGCTCAAAGAGCAATAAATTTATAACACCCGAAAATGGTCAGTCGTTTACGACAACCCCAACGACATCCATGACCATTCACCAGTTCGATAAAAATCAGCATTTTCCGGAAGCACTGAGCTTTCTCGCCATTAAAGAGGAGCCGCTCGAATGGTCTGAACTGGACGCTAACGGTATTCAAGCACAAGCATCTGCTTCACTCCTCGGCGATGGTCGAACTGAAGTCATCACTGTCAAACCGGAAACTTTAGAAGACATTGAAAATTCATTGAGTTCGGAAGTTAATAGCGATAAAGTTTACTCGCCATTAACGTGCGAGGTTTGCAATTTAAAGTTTCACATTCCATCGGCGTGGGTTCGACATATTGAGAGTCACTCTGAACTTAATCAAGCACAACAACCGAGTGTCCCCAAAAAGCGAAAACGCATGGATGAGGTGAGTTTCAATTTCCTTCCTTTTTCAACTCAAAGATTTCCTTTCTCATTCTCAAAACAGGAAGAAAACTCGGAAAATATCAACGTCTTGTCCTGCGATTTATGTGAAAACATGAATTTTGGCAGTGCAGCCGAATGGGTTCGACATGTTCAGAGCACTCACACGGAAACAGAGCTTGCAATGTCAAATAACAGCATAATTTTAAAAAAGTAAGCAATTCATTAAATGACTTTATAAATTAGCATTAATATATTTTAATAATTAAGGACGAGTGTGAAGCAGCCGACTGTTGAAAAGCAAACAATATGTGCATGTAGCGTGTGTAAAAAGACCTTTCCCTCATATGCAAGCATGTTGATTCACAAAAGAACACATACACAAGGTAAATTTAACATTAAAAAAAATCATTCACATTATTCATCGGGATTATTTTCAGAGGAAAAGCCATTCACATGTCCACAAGCAAATTGCAATAAAGGCTTCAATGTAAAATCTAATCTCTTACGCCACATTCGTTCCTGTCATAATCAAAATGCAACAACTTTGAATGATACAGCTGATAGTGATAGTGTGGAGTAAACCAACGGATTTTTGAGGATAATTCGACTCGTGTAAAGTTCCTTTAACATTTCTCAACCTCGTCTTTAATGCAACGCCTACAAAAAAATGTATATGACACTCAACTATCATATAAATGTGAAAACCCATCGAGTTTGAATTTTTTTTCTTAATAACATTTTTTCCTATTTAAAAAGCTTCTAAACGAGAAGTTTAAAAAATTCATTGTCTTAAATCCTAAGCGTACATGAAAGTTAGTTTTGATGAAAACGTGTGCATAAAAAATTTCAAACATATGTCAGATGTGTCTAGTAGATTTCACCAGCGAATAAGAAAACAAAAGTCATTTAAATGTAGTTGAACGATTTTTTAAAAAACCCCAATTAAGAATAAGAAATTGAACAAGAATAGGTTGAAAAAAATGATTTTTGATGAAATTTTATTCACTGTATTTCCTGTATCCTGTATAAGTGTGAAACTTTATATACTCAAAGTATTACAATCTTTAATTTTTTTAACAATTTTTTTTCTATGAAACATTTCAACAAAAATTAATGAAACAAACAAATTCTCTATTTTTAAGATGAAATTTTTTTCTCGAGACGAAACTGAAGAAAAACTGCAACTGAATTTACTGTGTTTTAACAAATCTTTTTAAAAAAGAAAATTCTGTAATTTTAAGATGTTAAAGTTAAGCAACTTGTGAAAAATCGAAAGAAAAACAACAATTTTGTGTAAATATATCTGTGATTATGTGTTTAAAAAATCTTAAAATATTCTTTATTAATCACGTCGTGATGCATTTTTACAACTTGATTTTTTTGATATTTTTCTTTCTCCCATTGACTTTTTATTCAACACGAATTT
Organism: Tanytarsus gracilentus; assembly: GCA_038502055.1. Classification (NCBI taxonomy): domain Eukaryota; kingdom Metazoa; phylum Arthropoda; class Insecta; order Diptera; family Chironomidae; genus Tanytarsus; species Tanytarsus gracilentus. The sequence continues at coordinate 4,357,957 of JAXRKN010000037.1, forward strand.
TCTTGGCAGGATTTGTCCTACAGGGACGTGGAAAAGTTTAAAGCATGTTAATGAAATTTTTGACTAGACATTTTTATGTGAAACAAAATTCTTTTAAGACATTTGAGAAAATTCAATAACTTACGATAAAAAGTCGTAGTCTGGTGTATCTGCGAGTTTAAGTAATAAGAATTTGTAATGATCTTCACCCGAGATGTAATTGGCTTTGACAGCATTATCTTTCTTCATCTCTTCCTTCCACTTTAGCAATTCACAAAAACGAACTTTATCCAATTCGTACTTGTCGCCAAGCATAAATTTAAACATGTCTTTAAAGTGAAAAATTAATTAGCATTTGATTGAGATTTTTAAAAGTAAAATCTTACCAGTACGCTCGCACCATGGCCAAATCATGTAGTCTAGCATTCCTGGATTTGGGCCACCAAAAAATTTAGTTCCTCGCTTTTTCAGCTCGTCCTCAAAAACATCTAGTGCAGCGATGAGCTCCTTAATAGCACCTGGAGCGCCATCATTCTTATGATTTAGAATGATTCGATAATATGGCGAAATAAATGCATTAAAACGTTCAACGAAAATTCTATCGCGAGCTTTTTGGAGTGGATCCTTGCTGTGGAGCGGAGTTTCAGGAAATTTTTCATCAAGAAAGTCGCAAATGATCAATGACTCAATGAGGGAATCTCCACTCTCATTAGGAAGTTCCAAAGCTATAAAAATATTTTTGATATGAATTCTTTTAAGGTGTACAGCAATAAAATCTTACCTGGAACTTTAAGTAATGCCGATACTTTTGAAAACCACTCCGGCTTTTCGGTGAGATTGATAAAACAAACATTATACGGAATTTTCTTTGCATCCAATACTAAATGAGCCCGCTGTGCGAACGGACAAAATTTCATCGAATATAAGCGTAATTTTTCATTATCGGAGAATTTTGGTTGTTTTGAACCTTTAAGAAGAGATCAATAGGAAAAAAATTCATGTTTTATTAATTATGACCTAAATCGAATGTTATTAAAAATTAAAAAGCCGGTGATGTCATTTGTGTAAATTTAAATTTAAATTAAACATTCAATAAATAATTTAACCATCACGATTTTACCTTTTGATAAATGCAAGTTACTCATGATATCCAATTTTTAATTACGTTCAGTTTAATGAGTTGTATTTACTTTAAAACTTATAAAATGACTGATAATAATTTTTCTTTCGCCTTCACTTCACAAAAGCTTTTAAAGGGGTAGGCGAAAGTGCATTTTATGAAGATTAAAAAATTACAAAATTTAATTTTGACTCCAACAACCTTTAAATAAAATTCCACTCCAAACACGTGGCTTGAAAATAATCAAAAAAAAATAATGTTTTTAATAAAATTTCCGTTTGTAACTCCTTTGATGAAAAAGTTGTCTACAGTTGCTTAAAAGAAAGACATATAACAGCCATACGTCAGCCGTTCCTACGAAGTGATACATCCCCTGTGCATGCTCAGTGCCGAGCTCAGTTTTCTGCTGGACTCATTTCTGTACGGACGCGAAAAATCATTCGTTCTCCGTTTATTTTTCCAGATTTATAATTAAAACTTTTGAGATAGAACCAAGGCAGAAGACACACAATCCATATTTTCACTCTCGAGAAAACAGTCTTGCAGTTAAAGAAGACTCGAAAAATGATAAAGTAGTGAAGAAAAAAGCTAGAAATTTAAGAAAATATTTTAGTTAAATTCGCCTTTAATTTTTCACACTCCACAAAAGAAAAAAAAATCTTCTAATATAATTTATTAGAAAAGCGGCAAATGTGCATTAAAAAATTGTAAAACTGGAATTACTCGCGTGAAAAAGAAAGGTTTAGTTAATTTAACCAGACTGGTGAAAACTATTTTTTTTTCTCTCGACAAGCAACCAATTCAATTAAATAATCGCTAAAAGAGCATAAATTGAAGTGATTAAAAAAATTCACCAACAAGAATTACTGGATAAATTGAGACTTGTAAATTTGCAGAGTTTTTTTACCTAAAAATTATAACAGGCAAATAAGAAGACGAAGAAGAAAAAGAATATTAGTCAGAAAGCGAGCCAGCCACCTTCTTCAATAGTAGCGTTTTTGTGATAGTCTTTCTCGTATGTGTGCGCGTTTGTGTTAGAGTTGCTTTTTCCAGCCAAGTGAATTACACATTTTTAGTACATACTAGTGAGATTAAAAAAAAGTAATAACACGCTACAAGAAAGAAGCGTGGAAGAAATAGAAAAAAAGTTCCAAAAAAAAGTATCAAAGCTTCAAAAAAAGTATGAAAAGCAATTGTTAAAAGTGGCAACAAGCAGCGTGGAGAAAAAAAAGTAGTAACATCAGCAATCAGCAAAATAATAATAATTAGAAGAGAAAGAAAGAAATTGGAATATAACAGTTTATTTTTTTATTGTTGTGGCTTCTCTCTCAACATCACAAAACCATTCCAACGAAGAAATTATCGTTTTGACTGTTTTCTGCAAATAAAAAATTTACTTCTGACTAATTGCTAGTGCAGTGCTGCAAAGTCGTTAATTTTTTCAAAGAGAAGTGAAGCAAATTTCGATTTAAAGCTGGGTTTATTTGGTTATGGACATAACTCAAATCATCTGATGGCGACAGTCGGTCCAAGTCACAGATCGAGGGTCTCGATGTCGCTCCAAGGAGGAGGCGCAGTGGCCCAATCAGCCTCGGGAGGAACAGTCTTGGGTGAGTTGAGCGGTGTGAGATAAAACTTTCTCACAACATCTTGCTAATTACGTGCATATGTTTCTCTTTAACAGCTGCGGCAACACCTTTCTATCAACCACCCAATATTCCTCAAGATGTACAACCTGATCGACCAATCGGATATGGAGCATTTGGCGTTGTTTGGTGAGTTTCACTTTTTACAATACCTTTTTGCGTAACTTTTTTTTTGCATTTTTCGCAAATGAGCATTTAACATTTTTAAAAAATAATTGCCACTCTTTTACACGATAACGCATATATTACTAAAAACCTGAAATCGATAAAGAACCAGCTTCGACTAAAAGCGAATAAATATTTTTGATTAAATTCAACTTTAATGAATTTTCATCTTTCACACTTTGAAATTTTTTCCATTTTTATTAATCATTTCCTAATCCTATACGTACATCCGTTCAGAAACTGAATCAGACAGAGTGAATAAGAAGAAAAATCGTAAAATGCACTCATATATGAAGGGGTTGTTGGTTGCTGCTGGCGAGACGACATTTCATTAAAAAGTTTTTTGCCCAGATTTTCACTGTCGTCGTTGCAAAAATAATTTACTTTCCTTCTCAACTTTTCGCTCAATAGAACGTCCTCCTCCCCCTTAGATATTCAATATTTAAAATACATTTAACTCGCTTGAGAAGAGTGTTCAACATTATATTTGTTCCTGAATCAATTCATCTCCTAGCTCAACGGTTTTGAATGCACACACATATACACACACAAAAGTAAAGTTCAATGGGCCCGGCTGATATGCTGGGTGATGATGGTGTAGTATTGTATGCATGCCATACAGTCGGACGATATTATTTCACTTCTTGTGCGTAAAGAGAGGGAACAACGACGACGGAACGTTAGCAGCAGCGTGAACACATAATTCCCTGTGTGTTTTATGCCTGCTTATATTTTCCTCCCCTACATCATTGCAACAAGAATATCGACATAAACTAAAACTCGTGTATATGTTTGAAAAAAAGGATAGCGAGAGAGTACAACGACACTCGATCGAAAAAATATTTTTTATTCAAACGGAGTGTCTCATTCATTAAAAATGATTTTTTTCCTCAATGGCAAGAACGTAAATTTATTTTTTTTATGTGAAGTTCAACGAATTTTCAACTCGCACACACCAACACAATCGCAAAAAGTTTTTCCCGTAAAATTTCAAGCCATGATAATAATTTTTTAAAGCACTCCGTGAAGAGTGAGAGAGATATGAAATTAGAATTTTTTAACGGTTCGTTCTGAAAGTACACCATGACGTTGAGGGCGCACACATCACACACATTTTTTTCCCATTAATAAGCTGGGAACGGTTTTCGCAAATACATTGAATATTCGAATGCTGTTGTGTCGAGAGTTAATTGAATGAGAGGTACAAGTAACCTTCTTCTTCTTGTTCTTGCTCCTAGAGACCCCTTCAATAAGCTTACGTACTTCTCTGTAAGCTTGCTAGTAAGTCAACTCCAGCTCCACAATAAAGCTGAGTAACGATAAAATTTATTTAATGATGAGAACGAATAGGCATTAAATGAAGAAGTGTACATTGTTGAATGCCTTGGAACAAAGTGCATATTCAAGGTGCAGTAAATGCAGCAACATGTTCTTTGTTGTGCACTCGGATAGGCTAAGAAGAAAGAATAAGAAGAAGTGCGAGGAAAAAATAAACAGGCAAAAGGAAAAATATTTTTTAAGAGACCTCTAATAGTTTTTTAGAAAAAAGAAATCCTTAAAAATTTGTGTATGGAGAGTCGAAAACATGTTGTAATGCGAAGGATGAACTCAAAAGAGAGAAGTGGATAGCAATCATCTGCCTGTGTTTATAGCACAAATGAAATGAAATACACAACAAATGGTTGAAAATCTGGATATTCTCGCTCTCTCTCTCTCCCTCGTCTCTTTACATTTTATTATTTTTTAATTTTTTTTGTGTGTATACAACACATACTAAAACCTGTTGTTGTTGCTTTATTTTTTTTTTGATGGAAGCAAGGAAAACGAGCGAGAGCGAGTGAACAACCAAAAAAATGAAGCATGACAATCTGTATTTATTCATATTGAAATGGGTACGTACGTACGTGAAGAACTAACGAGAGAAATAAATAAAAGAAAGAATGAAAACTGTTTCGAGTTTTTTAAAACGAAGAAAGCACACTAAAAAATGGAACATTTGGATACGATACGTGAAGATGGTCTTACTCGATATCTCGATAATAAAAATCTCTAGTCGAGCGAAAGGGATTAAATCATTGTAAACATTTATCATCGTCTGATACATCATTGAATTTTAATAGACGCTCTTTAATACATATCGAGACGCTCTCGTCTCACTCACTTAATATGATTAAGTTTATGGTCCACTCTCTGCTGTGTTGTGTATGATGGGCTTCTCATCAATTTTTTCCGTATATTCTTATTTTTCTAGCTCTATCAAATTGAATTGATGCTCTTGATGGGTTTTATTTTTTCGGTTGGTAAATGATAGAATTTAACAGCATCAGCATTAAAAAGAAGAATAAAAAGTGAGTGAGTGAGAGAATAGGAGAAGAAATTGAAAAATAAATTATCCTCATTCTTTATGTCATCGTTCTCTCTCATCTCGCACGGTTTTGTTACTTGTTGTGTTTTTTTTGATTGTTATGTAACCTGCTGAAGAGCTATGCTTGTTATTTCTTGGTCTGTTCTCTATCTGTAAAGGATAATTTAAATTTATGGCGTTTTAAGTATATGTACCTGAGATACATATAGCATTACATTATCATTGGCATGCGAGAGAATTTTTATTAATTTGATGTGATTTATCACATACAGGATAGATTTTTATTTCATAGTGTGTTTATTAATTGAATTGAAAAAGTCTAGCCGTGAAGAGTGAATTAATGATAACGCAGACACTCCATTTTTATTATCGGCGAGTTGTTATAATGCGCATAACAATGAAAAATTGATAATTTATTGGCTGTTAAATGAAGTGAAGGTATCCATTATTTAGTCGCCGCATTTCTCTCCTACCCACCGCCAACAATTCTAAATATCGCGCGCAGCATTCTCTATATTGCAATAAATGATTCATTGCTCCGATATCGGGTAGTTAAGGAAATTTTAATGTCTAAAACATATTTATTGCCCTTTAAGCTTTAGCTTTTCCATAAATGATTGATAAAGTCATGTGAATATGTTCATTCATGCATGTCTGTGGGATTATCCAAATTATGATATAGCGGCATTTATAAACAACATAAGACGATGGGGAATTACCAGAGTGATTAAATTTCCTCCTCGAAAATTCACCAAAGGCCGTAATTAATAAATAATTTTTGATTATGCTTTGTGGCTGATAATAAGCTTGATGAGAAATAGAATTTTAGGGCTCTTGTTTGCTCTTAATTATGTTACTGTAGCCTGAAAAAAAATATTTTTAATATTAGACAACAATGAGAGTCACTTAAACAAATAGAAATTATAATTCATGTCATTTTTTTCCTTGCTCTTCATCAAGTGAAAACTTGTCACAATCTTATTTACTTCTTCTTGCTGGTTTCGTTCTTAAAATAAGGCACATTGTTTAAAAATTCATTGCTTCGAAATGTTTTTGTTCTCTCTCTCTTAGAACTTTCGTCACAAACATTTATTAACGCGTAAGCAAGAGAAAAATTTATTTTTCCTAGCTCGAAAGTTTATTTTCATTTTTCAGTGAGAAAAAAGTTTGTTGATCTTCAAAGAAAATTTATCTTTAATTAAAGCCGACTGGTTGATATCAGTTCGAGGCTCTTGAGAAAACTTTAATTGGTGCTTCATGAAAAAATATTGCTAGCGACCCACTTTTTTTGTTTATCGCAAAAATCTCATCAAAAATTGCCCATTATCATAATTTCAAGTTTGCCCCTCTCGCACCTCTCTAAATTTACTCTTCATAAATGAAAGCTCACATGCAAGCATGATTACGCGGTTCTGCTATCAATCAATCAATATACTATTATGCATGTTGTTGCCGAGGTCTAACCTTATCTTTATATTTCAAAAAAAGAGTGTGGGCTTTTGTAAAATTGGCACACAACGAAAGTAAAATGTAATGATATGAGATCAACAAACTCTGACTTGACCCATTTCTGGAAAAATAAAAATTTTTCTCTTTCACTTGCGAAACTCAATTTTTTTCCTATTTCGCTTTCGATCTTTTCATGTATACGATTGAAACTACAAATACACGTACATGCATGCGCTTAAGAGATGAAAATAGAAACTTGATTATTTATTAGAGCGTAGCCGTGTGGAGTAGAAGAATGATTAAACTCCGATAAAGTAAAATTTATATTTCTTAACTAAGCCTATATATCGACACAAACTCTCGCATGTTCATGCAAAAATTAACTCTTTTTTTTGTTTCTCCTGTTATGCTTTGCTGATTCAGAAGAAGAGAAGCCGGATGCGGTTAATTAATTCTTTTCTCTCTCCTTTAGCCACTTACTTATGTCAATTGATTGCTTTTAATATAAAGTAATTTGTCGTCTGGATGGCGTAAATTTAAAGTCTCTTCTCTCCTATAAATTTCATCACACGACGTGGTAATAAAATCTCTTTTTTCCTCAAAAAAAAAAATATTTAAGCAACGAGACGAATGTGCATTCCTACCTGAAAGATGTTTTATAAACAAGTTTTTAGAGAAAAAAAAAATGTATACGAAAAAAAAGAACTTTTATTTTATTGCTTTGTGTGTATAGCAGTATTCAGTATTTTGCTCCCCGACCAATGCACGTCTTAATGCAAGAAGCAAAAATGAGCGGTTTTTTATACGTCTGATGGCTTCCAATGTCGATGTCTTTCCGACCGTATAGACGATAAAACCTAGAATTTTTTCATCGCTCCCTCAAACAAATTATATTGTGTAGAAGCAATTCATAGCCTCGGGGTAGGCAGGTAGAGAGAAGCGAGAACCGTACGAACAAAAGATCTGGTGCAAAATATCATTTAAATCGATTTGTGCATGTGAGAGAATTTCTGTTCAATTTCCTCCATCAACGCTCCCGTTTTGAACTTGTCCTGAAGGATAATAATAATAAGAATGTCTAGGTCGGAGATGGGATCGAAAGTTTCATTTCATCTTGACAAATATTGAAAATTTTGAAGCCAGACTTTTCACATTTTGAAGAAAATCTTCTCCTTTTTATGGTTATTAGAAAATATTCAAAGCTATATTGAAGTTGCTGTAAATTGTTCCGTCTAATAATTTTTGCGGCAATCGAAAGGGTCTCCCCTCAACAAAAATTACAACAAACGCGCCAAGCCTCTGTGTGTAAATAATTTCTCCATCTATTTTCATCCGGCATTTGCCTTGTTTGCGTATCATCTGACTGCTCGACTGCGCATACATACATTCTGACTGCTTTTTTCCTCTTCTCTCTCGCATCGTCGTCGTTCCATGAGCGTACGGGAAGAATTATTTTTTTTTGGGTTCAATAGACTATCGTGGTTGGATACGAAGTTTGAATGTGTTCGTGTTGTTAGTTCTTCAGTTGTTTTGGGACTTTATTTTTTTTTAAAGTTGGAGTATTCTACCTGCTCCTTGTTGCTGCTGCTCATCCTTCGAAACACAAACATAAAAAAAATACTGATGATGAATATTTAATTTTCCTTCTTTTTTCAACGTTGCTTCTTGACATTGCAGAAAGATGCAGTGGAAAATTTTGCGATGAAGGATTTTCTTCTTTTTTGCTGCCACGGTTGTCGTTTACGTCTCGGTTGAGATTTTTTTATAGTTTAATCAATATTTTTCTCTTCCCTTTTTTTCTTATCCAGACGCTTCACGTCGAGAGACTCCTTAGCTCACTTGGTGTTCCATTAAAAGTGTAAAGTAAAAGAAAATTAACACACAGCTGTTACCTTGTATTCGTCCAATAAATATTCTGATGCATGTCCTATTGAGAGAAACAATTAGGAAGAAAGGATGATGAAATATAATTGGAGAGAAGTCTTTAAAAAATTGTTTCCAATCGAAAACTTTCATGAAAAATATTTTTTTAGAGCATGAAATCAAAGTTAAAATTATGGTCTCAGGTTTTTCTCATATACACGATAATTATTCAATCTTTCTTCTTACTAGTTTGTATTTTTTTAAAAAAAAAACATCAATCTAGATTCTTTCGTGTGCATTTCATTCTTAGAATCGCAATTTTTCTCGCATAAAAATTTGCACAACCTAGTCATTAAGAGATGAACAGATTTCCATGAATCTCCCTCAATTTCCTTTCGCCGTTAGATCTTTTTCACAGTTTTTTTTATTCCATGCACATGAATTATATGTGTGCCCATTGAACATACAAACCATATGGTTCACGTAAAGTATTTCAAGGCAATTTTATTGGCGATAAAAAACATAAAACATACACACAACGTTAGAATTGCCGAAGTTATTGAAAACTTTCCTAAAAAATTAGTTTTCAAGGAAAGCACTTTGTGTCCTCGACTTGAATTAACTTCCAGACTGTAAATTTTTTTCTCTCTCCACACAGTGATTATGGAGATTGTTTTGCTGCCGAAACATTGTTGTGTACATTTATTATGTAAAGCATATGTACGTCGACAAAAATAGAAAGATTAAACAATTTACAATTGAATAGGAAAAGGATAGGCAAAAAAAGCATGTTCTTTTCGTATAATATTTTTCCTCTATTGCTATGCTCTCTCTCTCCCATTCAAGGTTTTAGTTTCATTCGTGATTCCACACACCATATAGCTTTCCGCTGTGTGAAATTCAAATTATCATTTTATGCTGCGTTGCCAATTTTTTTAAAACTTCTTTCTCGACTCACTTTTTTTTCGTGCTATTCAATAATTAAGAGAAATAATAGGAATTAGCAGTTCTCTTTTCCTTTGCTCCTCTCAACCACAAAAGGAACTTTTTTGTGCATCTTTATCTTCTCTTCTCATGATCTGCTATTCAATGTGGTTTCATTATTTAGTCAAAAAGAGAGAGAAAACACTTCTTTTGCCCTCCACCAAATTCAATTTTCTTCATACTTTACTGCTCTTAAATCTCATAAGAAGATGCTAAGTTGAAGCTCTCCCATCATTCAGTATGTGCTTAATTTTAGTGTTACTGTGCGTGCTTCGTCTACACGTAGCGATGAATGCGGTGGCGATGATGACGGTGATGAAGAATTCAGAACCAGTTCTTCAACAAAAGGTTGTAGACATTGATCAAATATTTGAGAGTCTTCAATGTTTTTTATGGGGTTCTTTAACTTTTTTTTTGTTACAAAATGTTTTACAAATTTGCTCTCTAAAAATTCCATGGACAAAGGATGTGTCTCTCACATATATACATTTTTTGCTTCTTCTTATGTCAATCACACATAATATTTAATTAGAGAGTTTTTTTTTTAATTTAAATCTTTCTTGCATGGCTGTCACGAAACGAAAGAAACTTTCTTTTTAAAAGAAATTTTGTTTGTAAATCCTTAATGACGACAGTATAATCATGCTTTGCGTCTTAATGCAAACATCTCTCTCGTCATAAGTGAGTTTTAAGATTTGCCATTTTCATCACCTTGAATTGAGTTCAACGCTTCGATTATTTTAAATGCCTGGCATGGACAAAAGGAATAATATTTTTAGCTCTAAAACACATTTTTTTTCTTCGCGTATATTTTGTGCTTGTTATTTTCGAGACTAAATCGGCTGTTGGCTGAGTCGAGACGCCGAAAAAAAAGAGAGCTTTGGCCAATAAAGAATTTGAATTTAAAATTTTACAAATTTATTTTGTTCTTTTGCGGCTTTTTGAGTTTATTAAGATACAAGTTGATTTGCTTCACAGCTGTGATCACAAAAATATGATTAAAGTCATTATTAGTTTGGCTTGTGTTGAGAACTCTTTAGCTCATTCCTCGCTTGAGGTTAACAAACTCACTCTTCAATTTCGAGTATAATCGGACTTTATAAGACAACTCCGCTATCATTCATCTCCTGACTTTAAATTGCATACACATGTGAGTAAATGAGGATTTTTATTTTGCGAGTAAGTGAGAGAGAGATAATCAAAATTCATTGACCTTCAGCGCTCAACGTGCAACGTTCATTTCTCATTCGCTTGACATACAAACCGTTTTTAAAATTAATTTCCTACATGTGAAATATATTTTTCGTTTTGTGCACTTCTCGCCAGATGAATGGAGAAGAAGTTCCTTGTTCTTTTCCTCGCGCACTGTAAAATGATTAATAAATTAAGAGCGAGCAACAAAGAAAAATATTATAATTAACACATAAAAGTGAGAGTCTTTGTTTTCAGAATATCTTTTTTTTGTGAACATATAGCTTGAACTTGACGCGGCCAAAGACGACATGGCATAGGCTAAAAATATAATTTTTCCCTTCAATTGCGTTTTTCTATTTTCAATCTCACTAAATGGCAGCGAGCGCAAGAGACCTCGTTCTGCATCGAGCTATGAATCATCTATGTACACCTTAGTTGATTTTTTATTGCGATGAGTAACAGCATGAAAAATATTTATTTGAAGAAATTCACTCGATTTGTGGGTCAACATGTATACACAAAATTGGCTTAAAATCATACTCGAATCAGATGTTACTCGAAAGCACACATAAACAATTCATTCGTACACATTCGAGGCTTTCTTTTTCATTTTTTGTTTCTGTCTAAAGCCTCATATCAACTAACCTACGGTAACGATTATGAATTTATGACTCGAACGCGTAAATTTTTTATATTCTTGTTCCACTAACATTTAATCCTCTTATCGCAAAAGCATTCAATGTGAATAAGAAGAAGAAAATTCCGAATTATATTTTTCATATATTCCACTCGGTTTAATCTTGCATTGTCAGATAATCTACCACAAAAAAAAGAGAAAGAAATTTTCTTTCTATCGACGTAAATATGAAGGTCATCGCTTCCCACTTAATGCGGATACAATTCTTTCTTCTCTCTTCGCTCTGACAATTTATCTTGCTCGATACATGCTCGCTTGTCTTTCTTCTTTTACTCATTTTTTTGTGAGTACTTTTTGCAACGCACTTTGTATTTAATTTTGCCAGACAAAAGAATGCAGGGGATGAAAATATTTAAAATCAAAAATAGTCAATTTTGGTTGAAGAGAAAAGAGAGTATGTCAATGCCGCGCAGCCCTTGAGAGATTTTCGTTTCGTTAGAGCGAAAAAAAAGTGTTATTGACAAGTCGCTTTTCTGATCCAATTTTCTGCTTTCTTAACAATAATCTCGGAGAGTCTGTATGTGACTAACCGTCATTATAAAGAGTCAATCAACTCTCTCAAGTGACTCGGTGCTGAAAGACTGCATATATAGATAATTAACAGTCAATTACATTTTCAAGTTTTTGCATTGATTTAGAGATGAAATTAATTCACTCTACTCATGTCGTTGATCGACAGATACGGGTGAGATGCACGCACTCCGATGGTGCATTAGCATGGCATAAAAGCGATCAAATAATTACGTTGCTCGATGCAACAAATCAATAGAAATTTTCCCCGCCTTTAATTTATACTTCGTTGCGTTATTTTTTTATTTGTTATACTCATAATTGAATAAATTAAATGAATGCGAGCACAAAATAGAGCGAAATATAATCAAAACCAAATATACATTATCGTAAATGCTTTATTTGTATTCATTGCTATACACACATTTTTGTAGATGGTTATAGGGCTCTGCTGGGTCTCTTTAACGTTGATTTACAAAAAATGATGATGATGATAATAAGCTTATTTACCTATAAATGCGTATAGTATTTTTTTAGCGTAGTAAACATGCAAAAGGGAAGTAATCAACGAAGCGAAGCAAGTTAGTTCTTGAGGCTATTGACTGGAATGTCATCGAAGAGAAAATTGAATGCTGTATGAAATGAATGTTAAAGACATGTGTATAGGGATTTTCAGGGGAGCTCATCATTGTCATATTACAGATTTTCTTATTAATGTGTGTTTTCTTTTACATATAAAATCGAAACGTGATATCTTCGCTGACATGACGATGACGCAAAGTAGAACAGTATAAGATTATTGTCAACTCAATATTTAATCACGTGACTTTAATTGGTTTCAATCTCTGCAGCATCCACGTGGATTTATCCTAAATTTTACTGTTATTATATGCGCATGATTGTGGTATTGATAAATTTAGAATAAGTCTGAGATCACATAAGGAATTATGACGATATTCGTAAATTCATATTTGCATGTTATATAAAAAACCGTCGATACACTCATCCATATTGAAAAAAATTGATCTATGCATTTAGATACATCATAAACATCTTAATCAGTACAATGTAACTATTTTCTAAATTAAGTAATAAAAGAATTTCTTATACTCACACAGTAAACTCTTAAACATTACAATAATGGGGACAATTCCAACTTTGGATGAATGCTAGCTTTTATCAGTCGCTTTAAATCGCCAAGAATGGCAATAAGAATACAGTCATGCAAAAGGGCACAAAATGGAAATGTTGAATTAGAACACTCGGGACGGAAATGAAACATTCGCCTTTCGTTTTCTTTATTGGCACGTAATTACAGTCAGTGGGAAAAAACTATATCGCTTGAACTCTAAAAAAGAAAAAAACTTTCTTCATCCATATTGCACACTATGAAAAAGAAGTCTATTACAATCAGCTCGGTGAAATTTTTGCTGTTGAAAATCGATTTCGCATTTGCTTCTTTTTTTCCTCTGGGGGCTCTCTTGACGTTCATTTGTGCTCGAGGATAAAAATCATAAAACAAGATTCATGGCTCACACACATGAGAGTAACATGTGCACAAAATAATAGAAACTACAATTCTCTTATCATAATGTTCTTCATTGCAACACGTTTTTGCCGCGCCGCCGAAATCTGATTTTCGAATTTATGTGTGATAGACCGAGTGCATGAATATAATGAGCGAATAGCAATAAATTCGATTAAATATTCGCGTACACATTGTTTCGCAGTTTTTTGGCATTGTTTGATAAATTCACAAATAATGTGCGAGTAAGCATAAAAGAGCGGTATTAGCATAATATGATTGCATGATTTCTCAATGTGAACTATTTAACTCGCACCGAGCAATAATTTATTGCCGCACGACTCTTGCGCCCCTCGACCCAAACCATATAAATGTGAATCGTGAATATATAAGTGTGGCTTTTATATTTCTATGCATATCATTTGTCATAATTTTTTTATTTGTTTTTAATGCAGCGACATATTTTGGCGTAAATGCCAAGCTCATATTATGCAATTAATCTAATTAAATAATTTTTCATTTTTATCATTATAGGGCTGTGACAGATCCTCGTGATGGACGACGAGTGGCACTCAAGAAGCTACCGAATGTTTTTCAATCACTTGTCTCTTCGAAACGTGTATTCAGGGAATTGAAAATGCTGTGTTTCTTCAAGCATGAGAATGTAAGTTTGGCGTCTCTTTTTTTGCATATCTTTGCACTCACTCTCTCTGTCTATGTATCTTTTGAACTTATTTACAATTTAATAATATTACATACATTTATCGATCTCACGTCCATTTAAACTTGTTTTGAGTCACACTCGCACTCTCCGCAATAACTTTGAGCGCATTGCTTACTCGCGCAGGCTGTTTATAGAAAACAAACTCGGCAATTATGTAAATTGTGGAAACATGAAATTGCAGTCAAAGCTGTGCACATAGCCGTAAGCTTTAATCTTCACTTTCTTTGAGCAGCGGCAAGCAAATATACATACGTACACACACCTGAGGGAGATGAAATAACGATAAGAATGAGAACTGAAAAATTGCGTACTCATTCGGTCTTGTTGTTTCGTGTTGTGCTTTAAGCACGGAGAAAAAAAAATATATATGCTTTTTAAATAAATTCATTAAACTACTATAAAATATATTTTTTACATGATACTTTTTGAAATAAAAAATAAAAAATTTCTCTCAGTGAAAATTCACGTTAAGATCTGGAGACTAGTTGAATCTTTTGATTTATTAGACTGTGAATGGAGATTTACGACATTCTACTTTTCGCACTTTAAAAATGCATCAGATACATACTAAATATTTATGTAACATTAATTCTCCAATGGATTATGTTTGCACTCAAAGACATTCTATTTTTCATAAGCATGTGAGTCATCTCTGTGAAATTTTCCTCAACTGAAAATGTTATGCATTCATTTTTTAAAACCCTTCAACTTTATTTTCTAAGAAAATGAGAATTCAGAAGTGGGTTGATAAAAAAAGAAGAAATAAGTCAGGAAGAAAAAAATCAATAAAGTTCACTGAATAAATTCACAAAATAAATTCTCTAAAATCTAAAAAATTTCTAAATTTTTATGAAAAGTTTTCACATAAACCTTGCACACATCAGGTGATGATGATGATGATCTGTTTACATATTCATATGAGATGGTAAATATGCTAGACATCGAGCAATGTGCGGAATTCAAATTATTTTCTCTTTCGCCTCATTCTGCAATTTATATTCGCATCGGCTGCAATTCATTGTTCTTTGTTTTACATAATTCCATTCCTCTTTTAATTCCTCGCACTCTCGCATAGAACAAAGCATTTTTTTCCGATGAAAAAAAAAGAAAGAAGAGAACTTGGCTTGCAAACAAAATAAAATGCAAACTTATTGTTGTCGGAAGCATTTAGTCGAGTTATGATGCTAACTTTGTAAGATTTCAATATACTGGAAGAAATGTAACGGGAATTTCGTAATGGTCTTTTAATTCAATTTATAAATCTACACATGTTAGACTCGGTTTCAATCTCCAAATCACGATACCACACTCTAATGGATTGTACTCAATGCGAGATGAACCTCAACTCTCACTAATTTCAATCACTCACTCATTTGTGGCTCACACACATGGTCATTAAGAGATTGCCGTATAGTGGAATTTATTAAAAAAAATTTCTCGAAATGATGAAGAAAAATTCATGACAAAACACTTTGATCAGAAGTGAGTGAGAGAAAGAAGAAAGAAATTACACAACTCGGCATGAGGCCAAATAGACATCATATGCAGTACACCAAACAATTTCTTATTATACACAGATGCTCCAACTATCAGAAAATGACACATAAATCTCTAAATCACCGTGTGTGAGAAATGCCCATTGAACTTGGCACCAAAATATACTTTTTTTAAGAAGAGTGATGAATGCGGAACTCACCGATGAGAGATGTATGGGTTCATTATTGGCTTTTTGACTACAATCTTCGTCATAATATTTTTTCTCTCTTGCTTTTGTTTGGCGAAGGATGATTGAATGCTTAACGGTATTGGAGAGAAATTTCGTTGTCTTTCAAGGGAATCTGCCGCCACCGCAAATGTATTCGGTGAAAGAAGCAGAAATTGACAATTTACACATTTTTTGGTGCACGACGATGAACTAAATTGATTTTTTTTCTGTCTACCATGTTGAGCAATCGGTTTCGTTGTTGGTCTAGTTTATCAATGACATGTCATTTTCACGCAATGCTGATAACAATTTTTTTAACACGCACCCAAAAATAATAAATTGCACACGCGAAACAAAATCAATTTACACTTTATTGTTAATAAGTTGAAAACTACTCGAAGATTATCCTTTCTTGAAAAATATCTTCGAATCAATAAAAATAAGCCGAGAATTTTTATATGTCTACATCAAAAGCTCCATCCGCTTTCATATTGAAGCGATATGTTGAAAAATCGTGCAAATGCCACCGAAAGTGAAGGTTGATCATCATCATCATCATCATTTACAATTTAACTCTTTTTTAATGTGCAATGATTCGATGGAATTTTTTTCCTCTCTTTCATACCGCCACTGCCATGCACTTCAACGTTCTTTTCTTCTTATTTTTCCGCTCTGCAGTTCAGAAATTAAGTAGCAAAGTTATTTCTATTAGCTTCCATTTATTCTCTCCCTCTTACTGTCAAATGTGGCAGCTAGCGTCGAGTGCAAGCGTTAAGAGGTGCAATTTTACAAAAATTCAATAAAACGTCCGCTTTAAAGTAAATTAAAATCATTAAAATTCACTCACAGACATGCGAGCGAGCATGAAACTATTCTTTAACTTTATCTTTTTTTATCTCTTCCCATCTAGGTTCTCTCAGCATTGGATATTCTTCAGCCACCGCATTTGGACTTTTTCCAAGAAATGTGAGTATATATGCAAGTGTGAAATACTTTTTTTTTCGTGAACGAATCATCATAAATTACTCGTTTTTGGTGGAATTTCGATGTCATATAACGACAATGTGATAATACGAAATAGTATGTGTTCTCCAGCGAGAGGGTTATAAATTTGTGGCTTTTCCTGTAAATAATGTATTATGCTCTCGCTTGACAATCTCAGCTGAGAGACATTATTCTTTTCTGAGAAGGAACGAATTTCATACCACACACGCACACACCACACAAATTTAGGCTTTCCAATGAAATTCTTACTTCAAGCGAAAGCTTCACTTTTCTGCTTTTGAAAAAGAAAACCCGTTCATTACTGTCAGCTACAATAACACCATTCATTATTCGTTTTAAGAGTCTTCATTAAATTTGTCAAAAAAGAATTTGGCTTAATGACTTTTTTTTGCAAACGGTGAAGCGCCGCATGGATCTGAAAATATTAGAGATAAAAATTCACAAAAATTTCTCTTCCCTCGCTCGTAAAATTTACAAAATATATTAGCATTTTTTTCGCGCGTCAATGTCATTTAGTAAACCACTAAATTATTTATTCTATTTGCCTCACAATCTACGAAAATCATCATAACGCATTTTAAGTCGTTCTTCTATTAACAATGAAGAAAAATGAAATAAATTCTAAGAGAGACGCGCCGCTTGAGTTCATCACGAAATAAAACGGAAGTAATGTTGAATGATATAACAATTCGTAATGCGTGGAAGATTTGAAATCACGTCAAAATTGTGGACAAGTAATGAATGATAAATAAACGCCACATTCTAAGGCGAGCGCGAGAATTATAGGAAAGGCAGACACAAAAAGATGTTCAAACAATTTTAAACATTTCTCTTCCGTTCCATGTGCCTGACTTTGAAGAAAATTTATTTTTTCAACTATGAATAATTTTTTTAGCAAAGTTCAAAAGGGTTTAGAGAAACTTTTTTTCAAATCTAATGTTGAAGAGCTCAAAAAAGTTTTTCTTACAATATCAAATTTAGAAAATTAAAAAATTTCATTTTGTTAAAAATCTTTTCCGTATATAAAAGACATTTAAGATATGAAATGTCATTAAAATATTTTTTTATGTCATGAAGCACTTTTGCCAAAACAGAAAAAAGTTTTTTTTTGAAATATTTTTATGCACTTAATAAAAAAATCTCTAAGCGGGGTTAATTGTTATGTGGAGTTCTGATTCTCGGAGACATTTCATGAGCGTCGTCTCATTGAGCTCGAGATGAAGAAACTAACAGAAGAAATAAATTCAATTAAAATGGATAAAAGGAACGCGATAGACGAGATCTCTCTCAACTTTCAAACCAAACTGAATAAAATTTTTTGGTGACGATGCAAAAACGGTTCTGAATATTATGCGCAGTTTTCAAATTATCTTTAGAGTTATTGACACCTAAAAATGTACATTCATGAGAAAAAAATTTAAAAGTTAAATTTTAACAGTTTTGTAAATTTATCAGCATAGAAATTTTACGGAATATACACAAAATGTATAAATTAAACATAAGGCTCTTATAAATTATTTCCTGTGGTAAATTTTTTACGAAAAGAATATTTTATCGACTAAACGACATCCTTATGCTTGAGGGGGAGACAAGTCATTGACTTTTGAACATGTTTCATCAAAGTCCTTTTCATCACTCTATTAATTGGTTGGAAGAACCCAACGCAATTAAAAAGAACTCAAAAAATCGATTTTTTTCCTCTCATGAAACAAAATTTTTGAGATAGCAAAAGTTAATAAGCTTTTTTGGGTTGAATTTAATTTAATAAAATAAAATATTCATTTGAACTTTTTCTCTTGAAAAGTATCTTGAGTAATTTTTGTAACTATGCTTCTGCAGTTCCAATGTTCCATGAAGGATTTCTTATATAAGAATTACATTTTTCGTGGAACTACAAATTTAGAAAAAGTTACATACAAAAATATATAAATTTTAAATCATTGCTCTCGAGTTCGGAAGAAAGTTCTCCTAGAAAATGAACAGAACGGAATTGTATCGCATGATGGAGAAAGAAAATTAATTAAGCTCTGTGTGCCGTACCTTTTGTGTGTCATATAATTCAACGCTACAAAGCTTTGCCCTTTAATAAACGACATTTTCCGCAGAGCAGCAAAAATACCTTTGTGATGACTTTCTAGCCTTAATTAATCTCGCTAAGCATTTTCCTACCTTTTTCCACCTTTACACAATAATTGAGGTGGAAAAATTTGAATTTCTTGTAATGTGCATGAAAGAAAAAAATCCTTGACGTTTAAAAAGAAGTTTTTCTAGAAGTTCGAGGACAAGTTGATGGCTAGGCTGACCTTGAATAATATGAGTGTCGGAATGAAAATATTTCAGGCATGTTTTATCGAAAAATTATGAATTTCATATCCTTTTTTGCTCTTTTCAGAAAATTTTAAAAAACATGGAAATTTGCATGCATTTTAAATTATTTTACGGCCACGATAAATTCAACCTTACCTTGACTTTCTCTCCTAAGCTTATCAAGAATTTAAAAAAGTTAATTCAAAGCAAAAAATATTAAGTAAAGTGGCTCCGCAACTTACGTGGGTGGGGTTTATTTTTTGCAAAAAAAATATTCTCACGTTTTCATCTTCTAACTCGAAATGAAATTTTTCCTTTCCTTTTTTACATAACATCATACACACATGATGATGAATGAAGAGAATAAAAAGCAATTCAATTACGTCAATGACCAGTGTCGTGAAATCATGGAGCCAACTCGTTTTTCATACAATTCTTCTTGTTGCTCGTGTGCTCGACATAATAATAAAAAAGTGCTAAGATACGATTTTTTTTTGCTGAATCACTAATATAAGGTTTTAATGTCATCATCTTTCAACATCAAGATACTTTTTTTGCTGAATGCTTTGTGGTGCGGATGTAAAGTTCATTTTTATATCTCACCTTTAAATTAACTCAATTTTATGCATTCAAGCTTAATCAATTAGAAATTTCAATGTCAATGTGTCGCGATTAAATTAAAAGTTCTTTAAAGTTTTTAATGTACACAAATTGCAACGCAATATGATTTTCCTTGATTGTTTGGGAGCTTTGCAATTAAAACAAAAAAGAGATGCACATTAATTCCAATTTTATGCAATCAATGTCTGAAAAACTTTTTCCAGGAAGAGATTACTGGGACACTGCGTTGTATAATTCTCAGTTGTGATATTACAAAGTTATATTGTTATGTTGCACGACATTTTGATACTTATTCAAATTTATTAATAATTACAAGTTGAAAAATTCATACAAAATTATACAATTTCCGTTAAAGTTCTATCAGACAAAATTCACCAGCGAGCATGTACGATATGCTCAATTCATGTCATTGGTTTTTAATATTCACAAAGCAGCTCCTTTTAAATTATGGTCGTTCTGCTTTAGCATTGTGAACGTTCACTCATATTTCAATGTCTTTCGACCACCGCTTTTTGTCGCTATAAAAATGTGTATTTTTTATGATGATTATTGATCCGGGGAAAATCCACTCGTCATCCGGAAAAAGTATTTTATTGATTTTTTTACTAACTTCTTCTCATTTTCAGATATGTGATAACGGAATTACTTCAATCCGATCTTCATAAAATCATTGTATCGCCACAGCACTTGTCGGCCGATCACATTAAAGTATTTCTGTATCAAATTCTTCGTGGTCTCAAATATTTACATTCAGCACGAATTCTTCATCGCGACATCAAGCCAGGTGGGTTAAAAATATATGAAAATTTGCAAGACGATTTTTTTAATGATTTAATTTTTCGTATCCAGGAAATTTGCTCGTCAACAGCAATTGCGTTCTCAAAATTTGTAAGTATCAAGTTTCGCCTGTACGAAATATATATATATATATATTATGTTACTTCTTTTGAATTTTGATGAATTTTGGTAATAATTTAAATTTATTTTTCATAGGTGATTTCGGTCTTGCGCGAGTTGAAGAGCCTGATCAGTCGAAACACATGACACAGGAAGTGGTGACGCAATATTATCGTGCACCGGAAATTCTTATGGGTGCGAGACATTATTCGGGCGCGGTAGACGTGTGGTCTGTCGGCTGTATATTCGGTGAACTTCTCGGTCGTCGCATTCTGTTTCAAGCACAAAGTCCTGTTCAACAAGTAAATGTCATATTAAATTAAGTCTTGTATACTGACTTCTTTGCGTATGCACGCACAAACGCTTTAATTAAAATGACATTAATTCATAATTTATCTTCCTCTCAGCTCGAATTGATAACTGAATTATTGGGAACTCCATCAATGGAAGATATGAAGCATGCATGCGATGGTGCACGAACACACATGCTCCGACGAGTGCCCAAACCACCTTCATTATCAGCATTATACACGTTAAGTTCACATGCAACACATGAAGCTGTTCATTTGCTCTGTCAGATGTTGGTCTTTGATCCCGTAAGTTGAGAAATTATTTAATTAACAATTAAACCTTGAGACATTTATGCATTCAAAAAAGATTTGGGATTTTCTCAGAAGTGATGATTGCTTAAGGCAAGCAATTTATTTTGATACTTCTGAGAAGTCTCGTGCTCTTTATTGTCTATAGCTGTTAATTTGAATAATCTTTTAATTAATTTTACTTTCTCTTATGAAAAAAAAGGATAAGAGAATATCAGTGATAGATGCCCTCGCTCATCCATATCTTGATGAAGGCCGATTGCGTTATCACTCGTGTATGTGTAAATGTTGCTATACAACGTCGAGCGGAATGAGACAGTACACTGCAGATTTTGAACCTGCCGCAACTCAACCATTCGATGACCTTTGGGAACGTAAGCTTACATCAGTGCAGCAAGTTAAAGGTGAGAAATTTTTAAATATTTTTGTTGTTAATTATTGCAGAGTGATTTACACAAGACATTAATTATATTTTTTTTTTCATTAACATTTTCAGAGGAAATGCACAAATTTATCGCCGAACAACTGCAAACAGGTCGTGTACCACTTTGTATAAATCCACAATCCGCAGCTTTCAAGAGCTTTGCAAGGTAAGCAAAAAGTTTTCACTTCTCTATCTCTTCTTTTGTCAGTCTTGTTTAAAAGTCTTATATTTATTATTTAGTTGTTACCTTAGTGTGCAGATTTCTATTTTAACTTATCATTATGTTGATCTTATTTTCAAATCAAATAAAAAAATATATCATTAAAATAATTAATTAGATATTTGAAAAAAAAGAGATGATAATTTTATAATGAGCTTATAAAAGGTTGGTCATAAATTATTTTTATTAAAAAGAATCACTAAATTTTGTTTTACGTAATTAAAGAATGACCTAAACCTCCCACTCCCTTCATCTAAACTTTTCGCGATTGATTATGCAGTAAAAAACAAATAAATAAATTTTCAACCTGCTAAATAAACTCAGCGTAAAAAAATTGTAGAGACTCAATGAAAGTCCCAAAAGAAAAAAAAGCCAAACAACTTAATTAATTATTTTATTGCAACATCAATAAATGTGTATACAAAAATTGATAATAATTTAATTAATCAAAATTATCTATTTTCTCTTCTATTCTCTTCCTATTCTCTCTAGACAAAAGTAAAAAATGAACAAAACTATATGAAAAAAATATATATTAAAAAGAATATTCTCTTCGAATAATATACACACGCCCAAAATAATATTACAATGAATAAATTGCCGAAATTGTGCAATTTTCAGTCACAATATGACTCGACGAAAAAAAAAATATATATGTTTACCGAATCATTATAATAATCATCTCACCAAGATCGTCTCTCTATCTCTCTCCTCAAGACAAAAAAAATTACCGAAATAGGTGTGTCTCATACTGCCTTTTAAATTATATTTTACACATATCATAATATACATTTACATTAACTCATATTTACTATACATGATGATATAAATTTTTACATTTTTCGTTGTTAATTATGTTTGTTTTTTTTGCATTGTTACCTTTTCTCATTTTAACCACATATACTTTTTTCCACCCTTTATATTTCCCTCGTAAATAATCATATATGAAGCATAATATCTGTATACAGTCTTAATATATGTTATGTCTGTTAAAATCATATGTCTTTCGGGGTGCGCTCAGCATTCTTGTTACTAGTGTCTCTACTTTGTCTTGAGATGCCATTGATTCAATTGTACTTTTGTCCTTGTATAAAAATTCAAAGTATTTTATAACTAGAAGTTCTTTATAGTCTTTGTCTAAATTCTCACAAGCGTATCGATTCAATCGCTGAGATAGAAAAAATATTTGATATCATAGAAATGGAAACAAAAAGGCTGAAACGTATCCTGAATATCAATTTTCTCCCCTCTTTTGATTGTTACCATAATTTTTTATGAAATTTAATTTTCTCTTCCGTGCTAACATTCCCACCCATCTTTAACTTAAGCGAAGACAATTTTACTCTGTATTTTTTGTCAACAAAAAAAATTATCCAAAAAATAATTTCCAATTAATGTTCACACATTTTTTTATTCAATTTTATTGTCAGCTCTGTTGATTTATTTTTCTCTAACACCAATTTGGCATGCAAAATTTCTTTTGTGTTCTTTCGATTTGTTCTTAAATTAAAATCCTAAAAAATTATTGATTTTTAATGGAAAAATTTCCAGCAGAGCTTCATGTAAAAGATTTCATTTTAACTAACCATTTACAACACTGTATATGACTAATATCTCTATCACATGCAATGCGTATGACATAAATTAAATTTTTTCGCTTTCATAATTTAATTGGAAACAATCGATTGCATTAGATTACATTTATTAGTGAGCAATGGGAGGTCGATATTAAATTAAGAAAGAGAATGATGACAAGAAAAGCCAAAATGCACTTTCAAGTTTTTTTTTCTTGTAAAATAATTGCGTACTCAAAATTTTGTAATATTTTAAGGGGTGTGTGAGCAATAAATTTATTTATGAATGTCTCGTGACTAAAAAAGCTTAATTTTTTTACAACAATCTTCATCAAGACATTTTAATTATTTTAATCGTAAAGTTAATCTTTAATCCCCGCCTATTTCTCGATACCTCTTAAACTTTTTATTGCTGTACGATTTTTGCTGATCTCCGTGGTGCACATCTTCTTTCCTTTTCACCGACAATAAAAGATTAAACGTCACAAAAGCTTCTTTTATCGAGAAGAGAAAATCATCACATACGTGTTGAAATTGCTCCTATGCGTCGCTTTATTCTTTCTCTTCACTCCACTGCTCCTCTTTTCATCCTTTTGCCATATATATATATATATATTCGCATATAGTACTCTTAGAATAAATTTCCGCTTTTCTTTAATAATTTCTATTCAGAGCGAGTGGCATTCTCTCTTGTGTATGAAAAAGAACAAACAAAAAGCTATCGGAATTAAATTGGAAGTTCTCATGATTTTATTTCTATTCTTTCACATATCCTTCCACTGTTAGCTCTTTTGATGCTTCGCATTGATGTCATATAATAAAAATGCTTTTCATTCAATTTTAATATTTTATTTTGTGAAAAAAATTTTTGATATAAATTTTTATGTCATAAAAATTGCACAAAAAAGCCAAAAATGAAAAACTTAAATTCCGCGGTGTATTTTTTTAACTAAAACTAAAAAAGCGCATAGAAAATATTTAGTGAAAGTTTGCTCTTTTGAAAGTGGAAAGAAAATTTATTTATTTGTTTTTTGATAATAAGATCCTTTTTTGCTCCGAAACTTTTAAAGCGTGCTATCATGATCCGGTAACCAGAAAAGTTTTTTTATACATATTTTTCTCGTTATTATCTCTCTTTTTTCTTTTGGTAAATTTGAGAATTCTTTTTTGTGCTGTTGAACGTATTGTAATCTAGATCTTTTATATGTGTGATATTTAGTTGCTCGGAACTCGATTTCTTCTTTTTTCTCATCATTTTCTTCTTGATAAATTTGCAAATGGTTTTTGTGTCATAAAAAATGTGTATGCTTGCTTATTGGGTGCCCTTATTTTTCC
This sequence comes from Tanytarsus gracilentus, assembly GCA_038502055.1. NCBI lineage: Eukaryota > Metazoa > Arthropoda > Insecta > Diptera > Chironomidae > Tanytarsus > Tanytarsus gracilentus. Next base: position 4,382,865 of record JAXRKN010000037.1, read on the forward strand.
TCATAACATTACACCAATCTTATTACTTCATACTCATTGCATGCTTCTAACTGGTGTCAGGAATATTTCTTAATCAAAAAAAATATCATCAAATAACACGTAATCACTAAGCAGATTTTGGGCGGAAAATTTTATTTTAAAAGTAAACTTTCCCGCCCAAAAAAAGTTAGAGTAATAAACGATAATTAAAATATTATTTAATTTGCATCCTATTTTTGGCCATTAAACATATTTTTATGATATTTTCAAAATTAAGCACAAAAATATGCATAAATTAAATTTTATGATTATATTTATGATTTTTATTTTTTCTCTCTTCTCTTTTTCAATCATCGTTTATTACAGAAAAGAACCAAAAGATTGTTTCGATTTGCCGTCCTCATTGAAGATGACATTAAAAATTTTACTATCGCCCGTTGTGTTTTTGTATGCCGCGTGAAAATTTTTTTGCATAAAGTCAATAATAATGTCTTTAAAAAAAGAAATAATCCATAAATCCCCTCCACACATTATATACTCATAATTCACCAAAAAAAAAAATATTAAAATTAATCTCAAGAATTATTTTTTAAGCTGAAATTTAATCAGGAAATATTTGCAACGAAGACCAATGATAAAACAGTTTCCATATTTTAATTGGTTTCTTTTATTATTTATCCATACCTCACACCTACCTCTTATATTTTTTTCAATAGAAACTTTAATCATAATTGTGAATATTTTTTTGTATTGTATCTTACGCTCCTTCCATTTATTATATCGCTTTTTGCAAAAATTCTCTTTTAACGTTCGCAGGCAAGTTTTATATTTTATATTTTTTTTATCATAAAAAATTTCTATCTTCCCATCCTTTCTATTGTTACTCCTTCTCTCGCTCTTATTCATAAAGTCCCATCTGAGTTAAATAATTGATAAAGCAGACAACTGAAGTCAGGTTATCAATTTGAATGATATGCAATTTAAGTTGATTGTTATTCAGGAATGATATAAATATTCAATGTACATAATAGCATTATTTAATTGAAAACTTGATGAGATGTTTGCGAATCATTTTAACCCCAAACCTCCCTAAACTCCCTCCCTAGAAATTTTTATTCTTTGTGGGAAAATTAAATCTTTTTTTGACGCACAATCGAGTTTATAAATTTCGGTCAACCGGCAAAGTGAAATTGAAACAATTTTGATGTTTGTTGATTTTTTATCTCTTAGTGATATGACTGTAAATATATGTAAATGTTTTTTTGTATTATTTATCCCATTTTTGCATTTGATATCTAGTGAAAATTATTTTAAAATGCACACATACAACACATTATACACCCTCAAAAAAATATTTAATTTTCTAACAAAATTACTAATTTTTACATAAAAAATTATATGCATACATAAACATAAAGCTTATCGTTTATGATAACAGCCGTGATAATGATTATTTAATTTGTTTTCAATCCAATTACAGTTCAACTGTCGCTCATCCATCTGAACTTCCACCATCACCACATCAGGTAATTTTCGATATTTTGATGATGCTACTTAAAATAAATTGGTTTTAATGATTTTTAGCCAATCATATTATTAATAACCTAGACAAGAATAATATTTTAAATATTTATGTAACCTTTACCTCAAAAACCTTTCGACATGAAACTAATTAATAATTCAACTTTTTCTCTTCCCCCACACAGTGGTCATGAAATCTTTCCGCCAACTGCAAAAAACGTCACAACAACAATGAAGCAATTGGCGCCTGAAAGTAAAACAAAACAATTTCATTAAAATTAGAAACTGATTGCCAAAAAAAACGCGAAGAAGAAGACAAAAAAAAGATTGAGGAGAAGATTTCACTTTTCTTATCAACTACACCACAACTACAAACTTTAACTCTTGATATTCATTTGATAATTTTTTATGTAAAAAGCTCTTTTCATATCCTTACAATCGACATCATAAATCATACACAGATATTTTTTACCGCCAGAACTAGTCGTTCAATTTACAAAAAAATATAATATGAAAACACAAACACACACACACACACATAAAAATAGTGATTATATAATTTTTTCCTCCAAACATTTTGTTCTCTCAATTTGGCACTAATTGACGATTAAGTAATCTCCAGAAAAATTACAAACATGAGGAAGCGATGACACTAGCTTATGATTGATTCCATTCCCAAGTAGTAAAAATTTTTATTTTAAGTTGTCAAACACGACGAGAAAATAATAAACGAAAACATCTTAATTGGATATATTAAAAATATTCTAGTTTTCCTCATAACTGAAAAAGTTTAACACTGCCGGAAATTATTTGAGAGCATACTCAAATGATGAATGTATAAATTTTACAACATTCCTTTTTTTAATTAGTTTGAACTTTAACGAAACAAAGAAAATTTTGAGTAAAAAAATCCGGGGCTTCATTCATGAAAAATCTCATAACATTTCATTATCACCACAAATCATAATTTTGCTCATTTTTGTGCCCTCAAATGAAAAAAAATCGATTCATTGTTGTCAGAAAAATAAATTATCATCATTAACAAGAAAAAAAAAATATAGAAATTTTTGATGTGTGTATAAAAATAAAAAAATATAAAAATTATTGATGAAGGAATGATTCAAATTAGGATAGACATGACAATGGGCGAGAAATTTTCCAGTTGCAAAATTCACGCTCAAATTATTTTGTGGAGTTGAAATGAAAGAGAAAAGCGATGTAAAAACCAAAATATTTAAATGTACCTAAAACAAAATAAACATAGCGTGTCTTAAAACAACAAAAAAAAATAATGAGAAAAGAAATTTTACCAGATTTGCGAAAAGATGAGCGATGTAAAAAAGAGAAAATTGAAGAATTAAGCAATTAAAAAGCCAATCAAGCAGATTGAGCTTCTTTAAAGTATGGAGTTTTTGCTATTTACGTGTTGCGCTAATTTTGATTTGATTCAAGTGATTGGTGTCGAATTCTTCATGATTGATGAAAAAAGATTTGAGGAAATTATTTTTATACTCAAAAAGGGAAAAAAATCTATGAAGAGAGAGTTGTGTTTACACATGAGGCGCCAGATCGCCTTATTTGTAAAATTGATTTTTATTCAATTCCATCGTCGTATTTTTTTTATTATTACACTTGTAAATTTATCGAAACTTTTATTCATTCGGAGAGAGAAAAAATTTCCTCTCTGATTAAATTAAATTTTCATTCACTTTAAAAAAATTCTTTCACGGAGATCTCAGAATAAAAAAAAATAAAATAATTTTGCGTGAATTAAAATCCGAATAGAAATGTACGCAAATATTTTTTTCGTGTGACACATCAAAAAAAATTAGAATCATAATTTTAGATTCATCTATGACTTAAGTATTTCTTATCTCTTTTTTTCTGCAATTAGAAGTAAGTGAGTTAATTAAAAAAAATTCAATTTCCAATTATTTCATGTGAAATTTCCAATGAGAAGCTAATTCGAGGCATTTTCACACACGTTCATTATCAAATCATCTCTCGAAGAGAAGTGTAAAAATTGAGATATGAGAAAGAATTAATTTTGTGCGATATCATTAAAGAGTGGAGATGAAAAATGCAACTTATAACATTAATGATAACGATGATAATAATGATTGTCGCCAACAAGATAATTTATTATGATCGTCGGCGTGTATTTTTTGCTTTCGAAAAATGTTCTTCTCACTGGTTCTTATAAATAAAATAACGGTTTATGATTTTTCGCAAATAAGAGAAAATAAAAAAAATAAATATATAAGGGGGAGATAATGAGCGTGAGAAATTTATGTTAACACACAAATGGCTTTACTTTCCGCTCTTAACATCCATCACCATCCCTTTAAAAAAAAGCTTTCCGATTTTTTTCGTATCTCACTTTCAATATCATGAACTAACCTGTAAATACTTTCGATCTATAAACTTTTAATTTCTAACACACCACAATTACACACACACAAAAATACAATCGTTAAGGTTAAGAAGGAAAAAAGTGATAAAAACTTATAAAAAAATTAGAATTTTGTGTTTTCAATGTGAAGTAAAAAAAGAATATTGAGAAAAAAGAAATATCAAAAAGTTTAAGGTAAAAAAAATGATTTCTTTAACTTTAAGTTGATCCTCTAAATTGAAAAATTAGTTTTAAAAAAAATCATTTTGTAGTTCAATTATTTTCAATTACCCTCACGAAGGGCCTCTTTTTGCTATTTACTCAAATCGCGAAGGTGGGAAAGAAACTATCTAAAGTAAATAATTTTAAAGCTGATAAGACTTTTTAAATGAAAAATTATTAAGTTAGAAAATTACTTTATGATTTTTTTAGTACCGTCAATTTTCGTCAAGTAAATAATGATTTCACTCACCCATGGTTTTGTGTGTGAGAAGAATTTGAAAGGCAAGAAGAATAAAATGTTTAGTTTAGAAATTGATGAAAAAAAACTTAATTAATTGAAGTTAGGTTTAACATACAACAATAAAATATAATTACAACGTGAATGTGTAAAAAAGATTAACAAAAAAATCTTGTGAGTTAGAGAGAAATGATTTATAATGAATAAAAAACTAAACTGATTGTAAGATAGGTAAAAAATGAAGAAAAGAATAATAATAAAAAAAAATTGAATTTGTAATGAATGATGAAAAAATAAAAGTGAAAAATTAGAAAAAAACTGAAGAAAAAAGATAAAAAAAAAATATTTTTAGTTAATTTTTTTGCTTCCTTACGTTTTATTTTTCAGAATAATTTTTGCATACGTATAAATTTTTAGTTTTGTCTATTTTTTCCTTCTCTCCTAGTTGGAATGAATAAATATGAGTCAGTAAGTATTTTTTTTTTGAGAATGTGATTAAAATTTTTAATTTCCCTTTATTTTTTGCTTATCTTTCCAACATAATTTCTGTTGAATTAATATTTATGACACTCTCTTTGAGTGAACAAAAAAAATTGCTAACATGGAATAATTAAAGTTTATAAAGTCAAGTTTGTGTGAGACTCTAAATATGTAGTAATTTCTCAACAACTTTTAGCGGGTATATATTGCACAAAATATAAAATAAAATTTAAAACCAAAGAGACAGAAATTAATGAATTATATGAAAATGTCGTAGCCACATAAACAATCGCACCATTAATCAATTTAATCGGTGTCACATAATTTTATACCCACTCGTACTTGTAAAACCCCCAAAAAGCTTTAATGGAGAGATTTCAGGGCATTGAATAAATTCACCACGGACATTTTTCAAATAACAAATTTGCCATATATTGGAATGCGAAATGCTGAGCAGTCATTAGAATGACGACTGCAGACAGAAAATCTCTCTTTCGAATATTTAAATAGCAGACGGTCAATGATATCGCATACATAAAGATATTTAAGACATTTTCTTGCTTAAATCGTTCACATTTTTGTGCATTTGCAAGTATATAGATGTTGAACTACATCGATCTAAGTGTCTAGTATTATATGTACAGAAAAAACCTGTAACAGTTGTACATAGTTGTAATAGAAAACCATCTTTCATCATGTGACATGAAAGACCCTCATCATAATTTTGCATACTCATTTTGTAAATACAAAAACACTAAAAAAGGGCCGTGAAAAAAATTTAAATGTTGTAAAAAAAGTTTTGCATTAAATGATAAATGCCATACATAATAGACGGCGGAAAATTTATAAAAATTTGTAGAGAACTACAAAAAAACAATCCGCAATAAAATTATTTAAGTGTGTGACTAATGCAGATGAAAATTAACATACAAGTGTCTCTTTTAACTTTATCTTGTCGCTGAGAATATCTTGAGAAAAAAGCCGAAGATAGTCAAAGACATTGCACAGGTATATTTTTGCAGCTTTATGTTGTCATCATCATGCATCAATGCAAATTGCTCATCAATTTACTCACAATGTGGTAATTTTTGCAATTTTTACCATCCGAAAGGCTGAAGTAAAGAAATTATTGAAGGTTAAATTCAAACACTTAAAAATTATCTAAACTGTTGAAAAAAAAACTTCACGTCACGTGCATCAAAGTTGAAAATCTTCTGCCCGTCCTCAACTGTACTTTCAATCTTACTGAAACTGCCATTCCAAGCTCATTAATCAATAAATAATTAATTGCTTGAATTTACGATAAACATCTCTACACTCGATAAGATTCCATCAGGAGTTGTCATTCATCAGGCACTTAATAATTCTTCTTTGTGCAAAACGTGTGTGTGGAAAAATAAAATGAGGTCATAACTTAATTCCTTCTGCTGCAAATATAAAGCCTTCAAAGTAAATTTTTATTTGCTCCTCTCAATCATGTTAATGCTTGCCAACTCCAATGGATGAAGTTTCAATATCAATATAACGGCGTTCATGAAGCAAACCATTACAAAAGGGAAGAATTCTCTTTTTTTCAAATAACCTGAAAGCTTTCAAGAAAATAAATATTGTCATCACTTTGGCTTGCAATATTCACAATGTCACTTCTGAGAGTGAAAAGAAAGAAGAAAAGATTAAAAGTCGCATCGCCATGGTTTAAGATTCTTTATCTCTCAAGCAGTGTGCATTTGACAATCTAATACTTTGAAAAAAAAACGATTAAATAAGCAATAAAGCATGTCGTGTCAATGTGAGCTTTTTTGAGTTAAAACTTTTATTGATTAGATTTTGAAATATTTTAAATATTATATTTACAAAATCAAAAACTTTAATAATTATTTAATTAAAATCAAAATAAATTACTCAATTGATGGTAAATCGATTTTACATATGCACTCTGACTTGTCTAATGTTTCTCACTCCCACAAAAATTATGATGAAACTTTTCTCATTCTATAAACACTTCATGAATGCACACACACGTAAAAAGTTCATGATGCAGCACTGAAACCATTTACATATAATATCGAGAGCAATCTTGATGAGACTTTAAGATGCTAGAAAAAATAAACTATTTTATAGGTTGCAAGACTATGAAAAATATTTCTTCGACTGATTGCTCTTAAGTCGAGATTTTTAAATTTTAAGAAGCTCTCGAAAACGATTAACCATCGCAATTCGTGGAGAGATTGTAATTTTTTTTTGCGGTAATTACACTTTTGCCACTAACCTCGAATTTCTCTAAACATAATTATCGATAAATCAAGTGTGACTCACAATCTAACCGACTAATTACACGTGAAATCATTAACGTGGAATATTGACTGAAAATAATTTTCGATTATCTTCAAAAAAACAACTTTTAGTTTCATCGCGTCACCATTCTCCGAACACAACAAACTCAATTTTTCAAGCATTTGTCGATACCATGGCGGAGATAAGGAATGTTTAGTCATTATGAAGTTAGAGAGGCAAGCTGGCTGTAGACTTTATGGTTCTTTGAAAACGGTCGTAAGACATAGCTATCTAGTCGACTGCCGCAAGAATGAAGGAAAGAACGGTGGAGAGGAAAAATATTAAAAGTGAAGAAGAAGAAAAATTAACACGATGCGCACACAGATGTTACTTACTTTAACGCTCTCTTTATACATACTTTTCTTCTCATTCTATATTTTCCCTTCATGCTGGTGCGATCGCGCTGCGGAGTCGAGACAAATTATTGTCGATAAAAGAAGGAGAAGGCAAAAATCTTTTGTTAGTAGAAATTATTACAGAAAGAGAATCAAGATTTCACCTGAGAATTGAAAGAAACTTCCACACGGGTCAAGAGGGAAAAGAGTAGATGATGATGATAGAACCAGTTTATTAAAGCTATTTGCTGTCTATATTTAGAGACCAATTTGCCTTTTAATACCTCAACACCACAAAGATATAAAAATTAACACTTGAAAAACTTTTCCAATATGGATTTTTCGCCAGCATAATGCGAGGTTAAGCGTTTTAGAATTTTGCCATAATTGACATCTCAATTGACCTACTACTTGCACGGGTGTTTGCAAATTTATTTCTCACGAGCGTTGTGAAAATTTCCAATGAAGATTTTTACTTTGATAAATTAAATTCAAATTTAAGTCTTAATTTCAAGCATTTTAGTTTAGGTTAAAATGTCAGCAATGCAATGATAATAAAACATGATGATCAGGAGTCAGGACATTTCATATCAATCACATCAAGCTTAGCAAGCACAAAAATTTTAAAAATCCATTTCTTCAGCTATTGTCTGACGTTTGTTTCCGTCTCTCCTTTCAGTCACAGAAGCAGCAGCAGCAGCAGTCAGACATTCCGAAATACAGAAAGATAATTAAAAAGAATTCTTGTTTTTGGAGCTCTTTGTCTCCGTTTCGGTGCCTTTGTTGCACATTTTTATTATTACATTTTTAGATATTATACTGCGCTGTCTCACGGACAGTTTTCGGAAATATCATCGTCGTCGACATAGGTCTGACCACTTTAAATGAAACTAACTATAGCGTTATAGTCAGACGTGGTGTGAGAAAGAAGGTCGAATTAGAGTCAGACTGAAGAGGTAAAATTATATCACGCGAAGCACTTAATGAAGTCTACAGGCAGGCACCTCTTTCACTAATAATGCCGGAATAGAATTTTCTTTTCCATTGAAAGTTGATATTAAACAGCAGCAGCAATAATAGCATGAAAGATGACATCACCAGTGACCGTAACTCTCTCTCTAGATTTTCATTCGGCTCAGCACTTATTTGCACGCAAAGCAATAAGGTAATCCAATCGAGAAATGTAAGAAAGCTCATTTCGCATGTAAATGAGGTAACAGTTCTCCTTTATTCTCTCGCTCAACTATAAGTAAGTGCGCATTGCACACGGTATATATAATATTTTTATGGACAATATTGTTGAAGTTCATCTTTAAAGCTCATAAATTAAGAATACATGAGGAGGCAAGAACGAAAAAAATAAGATATTTTATGATTACTTGCTTTTGCGCGACATTAAGTTAAAGAGTGAACATTTATTTTATTTTTCGATGGCTCTCAAGTTAAGTGCGCGGGTGAGTGAGTGTTGTGCACGGTGAAGCATAAAAATTGTAACCAAAAAATATATGGCTGTAAGTTGAGTTACTGACCAAGGTCAAGGCGCATTCTTGAATAATCATTCATTGTGATTTATTGAAAGAAGAATGTTTACGAAAGCCTCGCTGCCGCCGCTGGCTGCTGTAGCTGACTACTGTCGCAAATTGCAAGTTCATCGATGGTCATTGCCTATACTATTTTTTTTCATACTCCAAGGTCTCAATCGATGAGACGAATTTTTTAGGTCGCTAAAAAATCTAATTTTATGATATAATCACTATAACAATATTCAATGAATTATCATAAAAAAAACAAAGTATTTTCGCTATTATTACTGTAACTGCTCACCTCATTAAAAACCTAAGATAAACTTAAAGAGAGAGAAAAAAAATATTAAAAAGAACCGGAAAAAGATAAGAATTGCACAATTTCGCTTGAATTAAGTCAGTCAAGACCTCCTTTAAAATTTATTTTCTCATTTTTCGTGAGCAGCATGAGCCACACAAAAAGCATTTCCACATTAATCATTTTGTGAGAGTCATACATAAGTAGTGTGCTGCCACACATAGATAGACACAATGTTGTGTGAATATTTTTCCTCTAATAAAGCACTAAAGTCTCACGTGTTCCCTCGCTCACCATTTGACTTATGCTCGTTATATTTTAAATTTAATTCACATTTCAGCATATTATGTTTTTCATTGTTGTTCGAGAATTCGCGGTCGATTATGTGTAAACATTTTATTTTATTTTAATGAACTACTTTTCATTAAATACGACAAAAGCAAAGCAGTGGCAGCACAGCAGTGAGTAATAGGGCACTTGAGTGAAAAAGTCTTAGTTATGTGTGCATGTGGAGCGAGAATTATTTTTTTATTTCTTTAAAATTGCATAATTTGCAGCCATTATTTTATGAAATAGAAAGAGAGTGTGAAGCACATTTCAATGCGCCGATCGACGAGATGGGGTGGTGGTAAGGGAGAGAAATGCGTTCTACTTATTAAATGTGTGTCATGCATCGGGTCACCATATTTCTCGCTGCATATCGTGTACAAGCAAATAAATTGAATGCTCGAGCGCAGTAAGAATTGAAAATTTCGATGGTCATAAATTGTGTTTGTGCAGCAGCAGAATGCAATGAAATTCGAAATGACGACACAAACGATCGCCAAAATAAGCTAAAATAATATATGTATGGATGGATGTGAAATGAAACCTCAGAAGGAAGCAGCTGTTTGTGAGGAAAATGTGTGGCTAAAAAAATTAAGGCCATTGACCATCATCGCCATCACATTTTGAGTCTCTTTTATGTACGTATTTTGCAGTATCAACAGACAGAACAGAGAATTCAATAACCTTGTTTAATGGCACATAAAAAAGAAGAAGAAACGGGGAGCAAAAAAAACGACAGCAGCAGCAGGCAAGAAATTATGCAGGTTTGCTTAAAGAAGTAAATTTTGTGCATCAAAATAACAAAACTGTGTGTGCAGTTTTTGGCCGTCTCAATTTTTCCTTTTCTGTCTTCATTTCGCTAGCTATCTCGCTATACATAAAAATTCAGAACAAAAAAGTTTCATCGATGAACATCTGCATCAGCAACAACTTCTTTCCACCACCACCATCATCTCTCGAGAGTGAAATAAAAAACTGCATTATTTTGGCAATTTCACAACAAATTTGAATTTTATTTTTCATATCTCGAAATCCAATATCTCAAGTGCCTTTGTTTCTCCATCATCAATTAAGTATGTGTGCGGACTAAAATCGATAAAGTTTTTTTTTCTCTCGAATTTATGGAAGCTCAATTATTGGACCTGCTAAGATGAAAAATTGCTTCTCTGTCTCAACATATTTGGAGCGAGGAAATTTCGTAACAATTTTTCTGACTCAGAAAATAGAAAAACTTGTTTGGTGAAGTATTGCCGCATGCATGTCATTGAGTGCGTTCTGGGTAGAAACTAGAAAATAAATTTATTTAACTTTTTATGAGCAAATTTTAGTTTAGACTTTAAAAAGAAAATTGAATTAAAATAAATCCTGAAAATATTTTTAATTAACATTAAAACGGATTTATCGAATTTTCCTCTCAGAGCATTTCAAATAAATTGCATTCGCTCAAAAAAAACAATGGCAATAGGTTCAGGTTTTTTCTCTTTTTCTTACATTTTTTTTTGGTTTCTTATTTCATCGCACGTTCTGCATGCACAGACAAATTCATCACCTGCTCGATTTATTGAAATCGCGCGAGCATATAAATTTTTTTATCGTTTCTCTCTTTCCTGCTCTCACTCGAAGCAACTTTTTTTTGCCAATGTCGCGCGGGTGCCTTTTTTTTCATGTTGTAATTTGAAAAGTAGAAAAGCAAGAAGAGAAGAAATTTCATACGCAAACTAAATTATAATATTTTTCAGAATAAGTGGAGATAATTTACAGGAAATTATTGTTTGAACTCTCTTGTGGTTTTTCTTACCTTCTTTGTAGCATACCACATCTAAACGTGTTATACATGTAATCCCCCATCAACAGCACACAAAAAAAATGTGAGTAAAGACGAAACACCCAAATGTCGATAAATAATGTTATCGAGCTGGAGATCATTGAACCTTAGAATATATTAATATTTAATGTGTATCAAGTTTTCTTTTATTATTTTTCTGTCTGTGCATGGATAAAATATCTGGCACTTCCGGCGTACACAAAGGACAATAACCGACATCAAAAATTTTCCCACAATACTAATTTTTGCATTTCATCGCGAATCGATTATAAACTCACAATAGCACCATTGCCGGGGAATTGATTGAATTTAAGCACATACACATTATTATGTGTGTATATTCCTTATGGGCGAACTCATTTCGCGAATGAAAGAAATCAAAGCCATAAAGAACAAATTTGGACAATAAAACAAAAATTTAAAGAGAGAAAAAAAAAATTCAAATCATTGTGAAGAAAAGGATGAAGATAATTGACCAGTCTACACTGACTGCTTGCTATATTATCATCATCTTCATGACGAACTCTTTCTCTTTCTCTATTCTTCTTCTTTCGAGGAAGAAACATGTGAAATAAAAATTTTTTTGTTTGAGGTTTCAAATTTCAAGATCAAAACTACGAATAAAAAAAATTGTTTGTGGAGCAAAGCAGAGCGAGAGAAAGAATCCCGAAAATTATGTTCGAGCAGGCAAAAGGAAGGCGAGAGACGAAGAAATTCGAAATAATAAGAAGACAGCACGCAGTTGGTGGCAAGGAGTGGAAAGTTTCTAAAATTTAAAACTATTACTATAAAATAATTTAATTATTTTCCAAAATGCAGAATTTAACTTTTAATTTTTCTAATTTACCATTTAATCAACCCCTGAAATTATTGAATCTCTAAAGCAATTTTCTGTAGAACGTACGTGTGTCTGGACATACATTGGCAGCACCAAAGCGCACACATATAACAAAATTGAGCACGATTAGATGAAGAGAGTGAGACCATAATCTCTTACGAGTTCAATGATTTTTTTTTGTTATTCACTTTTTTTTTATTGTTCTCACATCTCCCATATCTCGCCTGTGTCTTCGTTACAAATATACAAGAATTTAATTTTCATCTTTCATTATTGTGATCAAAATGATCGAGAAGCGTATGAAACATTACGAATGAGAGATTTTTCACTTTTGATATACTTTTGATTAATGTTGCGTTTTCGATACCCATTTTAATAAACGATCGAATGTCTTTCATTGGACTCTTCTGTAAGCGATACATGAATGTGTTGCTATTCTTGTTGACGATCAAACGAGTTAGAATATTTTTTTCGTTGCGAGTCAATTAATTAGATGTTAGAGATGAAAATAAAAAATTTGTATTCATCATGTTGTCTTTCTTTCTAGGAATTTCCTTCACCATCTTCTTCCTTTTGTTTATATGTAGCACTTCATTTCTTCATTATCTTTGTCATCGTTCTTGTACCATGGCAAGGGATGAATTTTTTTTAAATTTTGAAGTACACTCGAGAAACTTTTTAAAAAATTTAAATTTTTAATAGACATTTTTGATTTAAAATTTTTGATATCACAAGATAGTTAACCCTCATAGTCATCCTTCGAGCTACTCAAGCCAAAAAAATTGTAATGCGGGAGAAATATAAAAGCAAAAAGAAGAGAATCAAGTTTTAGAGAAGGCATTTCCTGCGTGCTATATCTTCTAAGAAAATGAAAGCTGATGATAAATTACTCGCCATGACGCGATGCTTGTTAATATGCGACGCTTATCCATGGATATAATTTCTGAAGTGAACTCCTCTCACTCAATTTTGAGCAGTTACAGATCGCATCAAATTAAATTTCTCGTTGTTCTAATTAAAAACTTTTATCCCACGTCGTGTTAGGGAGAGAAAAATTTTCCAGCACTTTTCAACATTAAAAGTGTACACCAAAAAGTTGTGAGCATTTTTCATTAATCTTTTCTTAGAGTTTTCATTTTACTCTCTTTAAAGTTGATTCCTTGCTCAAGAAACAACATGTTGATGCTTTAAAGAGAAAAACAACAACAACAACAGCATGAAAAGTAGGATATATTTGTTTTATTCGCAGTATGCAATGTTGAGAAAAATGTGGGGCGTTTTATCTTAGAAATGGAGTTTTATAGTTTTATTTTTGATATCAAGCATTAACTATTTTGATTTTTTCCATTTAGCTTAAATTGAAAAATTCTGCGTGTGAAGATTGAAAATAAAGCTAATTTGTACAGTCAAAAAAAACCTGGGTGCTTTCACACATAATGAGGATGAAACATTAAATTTAACGGGGAGGTTATTTAAATTAGATATGGGTTGGTTTAGTCAACGTGTGACAGCTAAAAATCATAAAAATTCATCTCTGAAATTTGCTCCAAAATTAAAAGTTAAATTTTGATGACGAGCATGGAAAAGGTTAAAGGTTGATGTACCTGAAAATTCACCCATTTATTCCAGGCGTTTAACCGAAATCAGCGAAAAATTGTGTAAAAATTTCAATTATTTTAATGTGAAAAACTTTTCTCATTCAATTAATTTTCTGTTGAGCTATTTTCTAGTGCCAAAACACATATCCACCAAAGAAGTTAAAAGTGGCACGATTGCACTCTTCGACAAATTAAATTGACCTACGAGTGTTGTCGCTCTAAATGCGATTTTGATTGTAATACTCTTCAGCGATGCGCAAAGGAGAAAACTTACGATGGAAAATTTTCATTACTCATGCAAAAATTATTTTTCCCGAGGTTTTCTTTCCTCAACGGCAAAATGAGTAATTTTTTAGAAAAAATAAATGAATTTATTACAATTTCTTTACAATCCTATATATTTTCAGTGGTGATATGCAAAGTTTAATGAAATGTTCTCAAAATTTTGATCGAAAGCAAATTGAATTTCGACACCCTTCAAAGTGCCGGGCATGACGTGCTGATGTGGTATTAAATGAACCATCTGTCGGTCAAATTTCCAATTTACTAACTCATTCGGTTGAATGGGCGTCTTTGGTCCACTGGAGATAATGGCGTCATCATCTAATTTCCATTCGAGCCAAAAAGCGATTCCATTGCAGTTCTTCGAAAAGTCTTCAATTCTAAGCGCTGTGATTGTATTTGAAGAAACTTGTTTGTCGGTAGTTGAAAATGAAAAAGCACATGACGGCAATCCCAGAGCAAAACAAGGATATTCCCACAGTGAAAACGGTTCTACATTCTCATCAGCAATATTCGATGCCTTTTCGAGGACGGAATCAAAACTTTCATGTGCAAATCCTTCACACGATGACTGCAGTGGCCAACGAATTTTATGGAGATGCAGGAAGTGCACTGGCATGGCGTTTACGATGACTTGTCGAGGATGAATGTTAATTTTCTTGATGTCGATTGTGCGCAATATCTTGAAAAATTCGGTAATATTTTGAATTGGATTTACAGCTCCCTCAAAATTGAAATCACAAATCAAGTCCGTAATTGGCGTTGCGAGATCCTCCAAACTGTTTAAGATTTCCACCTTATCATTCAATCCATTCGTTTCAGCAAAGCTCTGCAAACTCGAAGAAAGCAGTTGATTTTCCTGATAGATGAAAATTTTCTCAGCCGCATCTAAACTTGCAGCGAGTAATGGAATCACGCTATGATCGCCAATGAAAAGAACATTTTTCATTTTATTTTGGTTCTTTAAAAGCTTAACGAATCCATTTCGACGCTCATCATCATTCATTTGCATTATGGAGTTCTTCGAATTAAAGTGAAAAAAGCACACGCAGCACTTTTTCTCAAAATTCATATCCATTCCACTAGTTGTACGGAAAATTCGGAAGCTCCATGAGAATTCATCGTGTTGTACACGTAGAATATAATTGCTGTTCTTTTTAAGTGCCTTATTGTCAATGTGAAATAGTCCTTGCATCCAATGATCGCGCCATGGCAGACAATTTCGGCGTTCAATTTCAATTTGCGAGTTGTTTGAAAGCGCATTCGTATCTGGATGAGCCCAATGGGGTGCACAACTGAGTAAAATACTCCCACTCGGATTCATATTGAGCTCCCACCAGAAAAAAATCGTTGTCGACTTTGCGTCTTCTTTGGCATTGAATGCAATTGGAAAAGTTTCTGTTGCCTTAATAGGTTGACGACCAGAGAAATCAAACTGTGCGACTTGGAAGGGATCTGTAATTGGTTTGAATTCACTCATCGGAAATTGACTGAGTTGGAGGTCATGAATCGCATTGGTTCCTGTACAGTGAAAAACCTAGATGCGAAGAGAAAAAAGTTAAAATTGTTAAGTTTAAAATAGTAAAACTTACTTCTCGCGAAGCTTGAAGGACTTTCATTCCGTCAACGTAGAAATCTTTGAATTTATACCATGAAGCTGCCAAATTACTTTCCACTATTTGGACATAGATTTTCGCTGAATCGGGAACACAAATAGATTCGTTTTCCATGAGATGTTTGTGTGCCTCATTGTAGGTTGTAATTGCACCTTCGCCAATCAATTCAGTGTCAAAGACTTCAGCCACAAGAATGTTCGCTTTTCTCTCCATATCCAAGTCCTTTCCAACTCTCACATATCGTGAATGTTTGCAGATCATTTTTATTTTAGAAGCAAATCCATTCTTTGCGATGATTTCCCGCGCAACATTGGCAACTGGTGCATAAGTCTCGATTGTAACAACTGAATCTGCGCCATATCTCGCCGCTAGCATGGCCAATAATCCACTTCCAGTACCGATATCGAGAACATGAGCTTCTCTTCCATTACGTTTCATAACTTCAATTGCTTCCTTCAATGCCATACCATACTTGTGATTTCTTTCGGTATCGTGTAGCATGTCTGCGAATGAAGATCTCGCTAATTCCTGGTAATAATCGAACATTTCTGATTGGCAACTTTTCACCTCCATTGTAATTATTTTGAATTGATGAAAGTTGTATTTTTATGCAATGATATTTGATCTCTTTAAGTACTTCTTGTTAAGCAAATGTTTGAGCATAAAGTTAAAGCTAAATAACACTAAGTTTTTGTTGAAAAATATGAATTTTTTTAAATTGTCTTGATTTGTTTTTTTAATGTTTACGCCGGTTGAAAACATATGGGTGTGAACAGGGTTGAATTTATGTTTAGCTGAGTTTAAATTTCAAATGTTCGTTAGAGAATAAAATTTTTCAATGTCTAAATTTAAAAGTACTTAAACTTTTAATTGGATCTTTTAATTTGTTTAATTTTAAAATGTTATAGCTTTTAATGCAAACTTTTTTACTTAGTGCTATTAAATTTGTCTAAAATTTTCATTCTTTTGTGAAACATTTTTCGCGCATTTATTTGAATTTTAGCGATGCAAAATAAAAAAAATTCGCATCTTTAAAAAAATATTTTCAATGAAAACAAAAGCTGAAAAATTGTAAAATTTTAACTTTTACACAAGAAAAATAACACAAAATTCATTGTAAAAAGTAATGAAGAGTAGAGTTTAAGCGACATTTTATAATAAAACCATGCATTAAAGACAAATTGACGATGGATTTATCTGAAAATTCAAAAAATAATTTTGTTGAAAACATTCGGAAAAATAGATCGAGTAGGCATCAAAAGCAGGAGGTTGAAGAGAAAAGACAGCATGCTGCAATTGTTATTCAACGTAATTTTAAAGGATATAAAACGAGAATAAGGTTTCAGGAGGAGATTTTGTGAGTAGTTTTAAAATTTTCATCACCTAAAAAAGATCCAGTCGACATCTTTAATTTTTTTCAGGAAAAACTTCAATGAATTTATTCCAACCATAAGTGCTGATAAGGAAGTTGAACTAAAGCCAAGTTTACAAGTCTTTCAAGCACTTTCACAATTTCTTCTTATTTGGAAGCCAGATCGTGATCCTGAACGACGTGAAAAATGGGAAAAAGTTTGTCGCTATCTGCTGACTGCTATCGAATCGGAATCACTCAAGTTAAGTTACATTTCCGTTGCCCTCAACAAAGACCACAGTCTCTCATGGATTCGGCACATGAAAAAAGTTCTGTACGTATGCTGTACTATTGTTGAAACGTTAAAGCCAGAAAATCATCAAGACACTGTCACCTTAGCATTGATGTTAAGAACTCTAGTCGCTTTCACATGTCCAAATGGCTGGGTAATTTTGCGAAACAAACAACTGTCTGCAATGAAACCTGCCATGCAGCAAATTTGCAACAACATTCTCGGACATCTGATACAAAAAGGATTTTATCTCACCTTAAGAGTAAGATTATTTTTATCACTCCATATCAATTTTGTTACATTGTTCTCTTTTTAGACTATCCTGACGAAGGGAACGTGCAGAACTATGGTAACACTTAAACCAGTCTCACTAAATGCTGTGATTACTCTTGCCATCCGACCACTTATCAATGCTAACTTCACCGAAAACCTTCTTTCTCAGTTTCTCTGTCAAATTTTATCGATACCAGCTCTCGTCTTTCAACTTGAACAATTCTGTCCCGAAATGGTGAAAAAGTTTCAAAGCTTTGAGTTATTTGAGAAATGCATTAACTTAATTTACGACAAGGATAATTTTAAATTTGTTGCTGGAAGTCTGCAAGGTGCAAAATTGCTCGCATTAGTTGCCAATCTCATTCAGATGTACAACATGGAGACCTTAGAAAAGGCACAGGAACTAGCTTATCCTCAAATAATTCTTACCATGAAAGTTCTATTCGAAACAATACCTGACACAGTTGAACAGAAAGGAACTTGTAGTCAATGGCATGAACTTTTAGGATGGTATAATGCTAGTAAAACGACGGACACGGCATATGAAAATCTTTCAATGATAAAAAAGCAAGTCAATATGTTGTGGGGTCACAAATTGATAAAAATTCTTCTCGGCGATTATCTCAAGTCAGTTGCAGCATCACTTGGTGAAAAAGAATCGAATTCCAACGATATCACAACACCATCTTCGTCGACTTCAAGCAGTATAATTAAAAAGGCAATTGAATTTAAGAGTGGAATCATTAGCAAAAGCAAATCGTTCAAGAAACTTTTTGATTCCTTTGAGATCCAACGCGTTGCAACTACATGCGCGATGTATTTTCAAGCCTTGGTGACGCTGCCTCAACTTAAACTTGACATTCTATCAGGAATCTGTTATAATGGCTCTATTTTGAGAGATTTATGGACATTAATCAATTCAATTGGAATGAAAGGATTCATTGATCTTATCAAGTAAATGGGCGATGAAATAAATTTATTACAAATTATACATTTGGAAATTATTTTAGGTACGACGACATCAGCAATCCACCCGGCATTCTTCTGCTTCTGTTTTGTGATTCAATGACACATTATGTCACGATTCTTGATGACATGGAAATGTATGATCAAGAATTAATGTTCACCCTCCAGGATTATATTGTCTTGTCTCATTTCCTAAATAATCTCCTCTTCAAAACAGTCAACGACAACATTTATGATGTAAAAGTTGTTTTCAACTGTCCCCTATTTGTGTCAATGCACACACTTCTTCTTTGTCTCTATCGACGTGACAATAGAAGAAAATTTGCGCCCGAAAACCATTGGATCATTAAGGAAATAAAGCCGGCTTACTTTCTGATGGACCTTGAGAAGGGTGGAAAGTCAAAACATGCTCAATCACAGTTGTTATTGCAGAAAATGCCGCATATCATATCGCATCAGGAGAGGGTTTCTTTATTTAGGAAATATGTGCAGAATGAAAAAGCTGTTTTGGGATTGTGTGGTGAGTCAAGAATTGTAATGTCTTCTTTTTGTTTTGATAAACTTATTTGCCAGACATCTTATGTTGAAAGAGGCCTTAAAAGCCTTTTGATAAAAGAGAGCGGTGAATGAAATTATTTTTAACAAAAAAATTTGCATCAAAAAGAAAAGCTAAACACTTTGAAAAGCTTAAATTAAATAAGTGACAGATGCAAACTTGCAATTTTTAGAAAAATGCTTAGTATTTTTTTTTATTTAATTTAAAGATTCTGCCTATGCAAGCAGTTCAGCACTCGTTACTGTACATCGTGATAGAATCGTAGAAGACGGTTATCGCAATTTGGCAGCGCTTCCCGCAAGAGCACTCAAAGGAATAATTCGTGTTCGATTCATTAATATTCAAGGTCTCGACGAAGCCGGCATAGATCAAGATGGTGTTTTTAAAGAATTCCTCGAAGAGACTATTAAAAGGGTTTTCGATCCATCGTTGAACCTGTTTAAAGTCACAGCTGAAAATAGATTATATCCGAGTCCCACGTCGTATTTGCAAGAAAATCATTTGGTATGAGAGATAAAATTTAATGTAATTTAATCTCATTAATTTTCTTAAACAGCAATACTTTGAATTTGTGGGTCGAATGCTGGGAAAGTCAGTGTATGAAGGTATCCTAGTGGATGTTCCATTTGCCAGCTTTTTCCTCTCTCTCGTCCTCGGGCAGACTCAACAGGCTCTTTATTCATGCATCGATGAACTGGGATCACTCGACAAAGAGCTTTATAAAAGCCTCACATTTATCAAACACTATGAGGTAAAATTATTTAAAAAATCATTTCCTTTTATCTTTATACATTGATACATATTTTCCTTTAGGGTGATGTAAATGACTTGGACTTGACGTTTAGTCTGGATGAGGAAGTAATGGGAAAAGTGGTGAACCACGAGCTGTTTCCCGGAGGAAGACTGACTGCTGTTACTAATGAAAACAGGTAAGATTATGTTTATGAAATAGATTAATATTTAATGTAAACACTTTGAAGTTTTCTACGAATTATTTTTAATTAAAAAAATCATTAATCGCAAATGTTTCAATAATTATTTCAGGATAAATTACATCCACAGCATGGCGTTTTTCCGCATGCACACTCAAATTTGTGAACAAACTTCCGCATTCATTCGTGGATTTCGAAGTATAATTAATCCAGACTGGCTTTCGTTATTTTCAACAAATGAACTGCAGCGTTTGATTTCAGGTGAATTCATTATGCATTGATTTAAAAAATTCATACGTTTTAAATCTCTGGGGAAAAAAGTACATCATTCCAAATAATCGTATTTTTGTTTACAGGTGATACGAGTCCTCTTGATTTAAAGGATTTAAGGCGGAACACACAATATTTTGGGGGATTTCACGATTCACATCGTGTCATTAATTGGGTATGTTAAAGTGCTTTAAACGTAGACCTACATTAAGTGACCTTTTTCTCGCTCATTTCACAGCTGTGGGATATTCTAGCAAAGGATTTCAGCGAAGACGAGAGGCGGTTATTTTTGAAATTTGTCACTTCGTGCTCAAGGTAAATCAATATGACATATGGGTCCGCATATATTAACCTTCTTCTCGCTCCTTTTGTCCTTGAAGTTGCTCAATGTTGATACAAAATTTTCCTATTTTCTTTACTCATGCTAGGCCACCTCTGCTGGGGTTTTCACACATGGAGCCACAATTTAGCATACGATGTGTTGAAGTGTCTGAGGAGGAAGATGTCGGTGACACGATTGGGAGCGTGATTCGGGGTTTCTTTACAATACGCAAGAAAGAACCTCTCAATCGTCTTCCCACATCATCGACGTGCTTTAATTTGCTCAAGTGCGTAATATTTCTTGATTTTCGTTTAGGTCAGAAAATAATTTTATTCTATATCAACAGATTGCCGAACTACCAGAAAAAAGCCACTTTAAGAGATAAACTGCGATATGCCATCAGCAGCAATACTGGATTTGAGCTTTCATAAGAGAGAAAAAAAAGGCAGATGATGCTTGACGGAAAATGTACTGTGATAAATAAATTGGAGATTCACCTTGAACAAACGGATTGCTGATTGAAACTTGCACACCGTTCATTTTTGTGAATCTTATGTTTTTTGGAATTTTGTCCGACGCGTGTGCAACCAAAAAAAATATGAAACAATATAAAAAATATTTTATTTCTATCGTATTTAGAACATTTATATAAATATATCTAAATTAAAGTCAGGAAAGGAAAAAAGCTGTCGAAATGAATATAGTTATTTTAAACAATGAAAATTTATTGATATTTGATTAAAAGTGTATACCAAAATCGATTCGTTTATAATTGTTTGATATTCAATAAAAATTATGTGTACGTGGAATAAATTTGTCAAATCGAATGATCATGTCACCCTGAAATTGTATATCAAGAAATTCGACGATTCATTATCATGACAAATTTTTTTGTCTCAATTTTAATCAATCAAAAAAAATTGTGTCGCATTAGGTTATAAATTCAATCATGCTTTAAGTAAAGTTCATCTTTGTAATTTTTTTGTCAATGCGATAAGCCGCATGCTTTTATAAATGAGCAATTTGAACTCACCCTTATCAGCTACCTAAATTCGTCACGTAAAACTCGAATGACGAATGTCAAAAAAAAACTTTCAGATAATTGTTAAAAAAGTCGTACTTACTCGTTAAAATGGCTTTCTTCGCATGTCTTCTTATTATTTCTTTAAAATAAATTTCTGCCATCAACTTCGTTTGCTTCTTTACACACAAAAGTCACAAAACATTATTCAAGCCTCGAACAAAAAAGTTTGTTCATGTGAGAAATTGAAAGAGATTATTCGAAATGTCGTGCACCAATTGCGATGATTTTAAAAAATTAATTCCAATACGAAAACATTTGCTTGAAGAATTCGCACAAGATTAAAAGATTTCAACACGCAAAAAAAATGTTAGAAAAAGTCAAAAAGTTTCCATGTTTAAAAATTACTTTTTTATTTGCGGGAGACAAAAAAGTTTTCATGTGTCAAAATTGTTTAAAGAAGAAAATCTAAAATTAAGGCATCTAGAGTAATTAAATTAAATACATGCAGGATTTAAGCTTAAGGAATTTAATTTAATTTTCTATTTGCCGGAATTGAAAGTTTGTGTTCCAGCTGCTGCGTTAGATGCACTTCCTGAGAGGCCTTGTTGAGGGAAGCCATATGGGCTGAAGCCACCGCCGCCTGAGTTGAAGGTTTGTGATGAAGCAGCGGCATTAGCAGCACCTCCACTGAATCCACTATTTTAAATCAATTAATTAAATTAAATTTTTTAAAATTTAATTTTATAAATTTACCCCAAGCCTGAGTTGAATGATTGAGTTCCAGCAGCAGCGTTGGCGGCACTTCCTCCGAATTGTGGCTGACCGAATCCACCGAAACCAGAGCTTTATGTAAAGAAATAGAAACAATGTGTTAGTTAAAAATTAACAAGTTTTCATGTAAGCTCGTGCGTCGAGTTTATTTCTTGGAAATAAAAATTGCATTGAAAACAAGAATCTATCGACCATGATTTCCTTCATCCTTGAACTTCTCGCGTGCACATACTATTATTTTTTCTCTCTCCATCATAAAATAGTCTTTGTGGTAAGAACTCGTGTCTCACGATGCGTTGAGAAGCCAACAATAAAAAAAAAAGTAATAATACATTTTCCAGTTTCTTTTACGTTTTATGTGCTTCGGTCATTCCACTTTGTATTTATGCAAAATGACTTATTTTACTGCTACAGCGATTTTGCATAACTCGTCTAAAATTTCCAAAATTATAATTTCCCTTTTCCCCATAAAAAAAACTTTCCTTTTCATCGAAACTTTTTCCCACTCAAACCTAAGTGCTCTAAAGCTTCAAACAGTTTAACAAAAGTTTGTGTAATAATTTATTATCTTGAATTAAAATTATTCGAGAGTAAAAAGTTTTTGCAAGCTTTTGTGAATTTTGAGCAAGATTCATCGAAGCTTATGATTTTTATCAAAAAAGTATTAGATCGCTCTTAATAAACTCGTCGAGTGCTTCAATTTTCAATATATTTCTATTTCGGCTATCACCATGCAATATATTTTTTAGAATTATTTGATTTCTTATAAAACGAGCACGCGCAATTTTTCTCTTTCCTGCTAAGCAATAATTTAATAAAAATCAAGGTCGTCCCTTATTTATTTTGATGCCCATCAAGTGTATGTTGACGATTTATGGAAGACTTACTTGAATGACTGGGTGCCAGCAGCAGCGTTTGAGGATGAACCTCCGAATTGAGGCTGACCGAAGCCACCACCGAAACCGGGACCGCCGCCGAAACCTTGACCTCCGAATCCACCGGGACCTCCAAATTGTGGTCGAGCGGCAACAGCGCAAATCAAAGCAAAAGCGACAACCAAGAATTTCATTTTGTACTTTTTTTGAATCTTCTTCTCCTCTTAAATTGACACTGAGAAACTTTGAGTGAAACTAAGCTAAACGAAGAATCTCCCGGCATTTTTATACTCGATTTTTACATCTCTCCCCATTGATACAATGCTCTATGATAGCTGTATGTAAAGGAAAAAAACCAGAAATTTTCAACGACCACAAAGAAGCAACGACGACACTGCACATGGAAGAAAGAGAGTTCTCTTGATAAGAAAATTATAAAAAACATTGTTCAATTATGAACACACTCAGTAAGAGAGCTCAGAAGTCGTTGCAGATGCTTCATTACGTGTGTGAGAGTAATTTTAAGTTCAATTTGACGTTCATCTAAATCTTGTATTTTGTGATCAATGATTTTTTGCTAATTTAAATTTTTTGAAAGTAAAAAAATTTAAAATTCAAATAAAAACTTTCATTCAATTTCTTTTTCGTACCATTTTGATCTAATTTAAACAGCTTTTCAGTCAAAACATTAATTCTTAAACATCGCTCTCTTCAACATTCGCCCGAGAGAGCGATTCGGACGTCAAACTGGTTTTTAGTTTTAACAATGTACGACGCTCATGCGTTTAAAATATATTTTAGTGATAATTAAAAAAGTAAACATGCATTTCTGTCTCTTGCGTAGCTTGTGGTGAACCAGCAGAAAATCCCATTTGATTATCGTCAGGAAATTCCCCAACAACTTTTATATAGGTTTTAAATATTTTATGACGATGAAATTGAACGGGAAATGACTTTAAGGGCATCTTTATCGGAGCGGTAAAGCTTGCGAAATTAATTTTATTACCTATGAAAATTAACAATCGGAAAGAAAGTTGATTTTTTGATCCCTTTCACTCTCAAAAATTATGTTTTAATTTTTTTTTGTTAAAAAATTTTTGTCAGGAAACTTTTCTGTCGCTTCGTTTGGCCCAAAATCAAATTATGAAATTAAATTTTTATTCAGCATAAAAATCAAGAATGAAAATTATTCTTCTCGCAAGAAAGTCTGTGTGCAATGTAAATTATAGAAAATGAGATGCGTAGGATGAGAAATAAGAAAAAGAAGAAATTGAATCATAAAAAACTTGTTGCTATTTTTCTATGTAAAAGATGTTCTCGTAGAAAAAAAACCTGATTTCTTCCCCCACTCTCATATTCATCCCATTTCAACTTTCATAAGGCTTCTTCACTCTCGTTTTGCTCTATTTTTATATCGAGAAATAAATTTCTTATGATGTGTATTATGTCTGGTATGAGCTAAAATACTTTCCTTCAAACCTATAAGAAACTAAATAATTTTGTATTTATTTTTTTAAATTTAAAATTTTCTAGATAGATAAATAGATGACAAAAATAACACATGAACTTAACCTCAATTGAGAAATTTCATCATTAAAAAATTAGAACTTTTCTTTTAAATTTGTTCAGAACGGAAAATTCTAAACAAACTTATCGAATTCAATTTTAACCTTCAAACTTCACACATGCTCTGGTAACAGAAATCTTATGATTAAATTCCTGATCATTTGAAAATTCATGAAAAACTGAAAAATAAGTTTCAAATTTATTTGACATGCGAATTTGTGAATTTCACATTTGAATTCCAAACGACTCCCACAATCCGTACAAAATGTATAATTCAAAACCAGGAATTGACCTACGGTTATTTTGATGAAATATCATAGAATCTCTCATGTGACTGGTACATGAATAAATTTGCATGTTGGACGAAACCTTCGAAGAAAAATCCAATTTCCTACACAATCAAAAAAGGCATGCTTAGCTTCTAATTGATTCATTTATTATCAATTTTTTCTTCTTCTTTTGCAATCGCTCTCATAATAAACATACAGCTCAGCTCATTTTGTCAAAATAGAATGATTAAAAAGGTTCATCGCCTTCACAATAAATAATTTTTTGTGATAGTTTGTTGGAAATTAAGAAATGAACTTCGCGCTAATGATAATCTCATGACCTGATGTTTATAGACAAGCGGACCCTTATTTGTTCCGAGAATGATGATTTTTAAATAATGAAACCTTTAAAGTTGGAGATTTGTGTCAAGAGTAAAAACGTACAAAATGTTTTGCAAGCGGTCATCGTCATTGGTTTTACTTAGAAAATTCTATCGCAAGTCAATTTTTTTTCGGGGACAATCAATGCAGCTTCTTTTTGGACTTCGATGATGGCGCACCATAGGCTGTCGCTCGTGAACTTGCGCTTCCACCTTTTTTAAATAAAATAAAATTTGATTAAATTTATTCAAATTTGCACGTAAATCAGTTTTAATATTTTTGCGTGCGTTCGAATGAATTTTAAAAATTAATCTCACCTTTACCTGTTGAATAACTATTTGCAATTGCGACCACACCGGGATTACCGCCAAAATTAATTGGGAAATATGTGACGCCACTGCCAGAGTCGCCCTTTGGTTGTTTCACTTTAGATCTAGTTGGTGTCTGTTCTTCTTCATCCTCAAGTTGTTCTTCATCTCTCGATGGCGGCACAACATTTTCTTGTGGATCAAATGACTCCGGTGCATCGTTTTGCGCCTCATTGGAATTACTTTGCTGTCCTGCCACAGCGATTGAGGTTGAGTGTGCGGGTGATCGATTTGAATTTTCCTGCGATTCTTGATAATCATTTTCGGCGTCTTCGTCATCGACATCTGGTTGAAATAGAAAATTAACTTAGCCTTTTATTAAATTTAAAGTGCTTACTTCTAACGTAAGAGTCAGTTGAGATTTTTTTGCCGGCAGCGTAAAGACTTGTTGCTGCCTGTCCCTGTCTCCTGTACGACTTGACCGGTTGACTCGCGTAATGCATCACAAATGCCCTATGACGATAATAATCGGGCTGATAAAGCACCATTCTACCGCCATTCTGAACTGGCCACGCTGAGATCACTTGGAATGCACTAATGGCAATCAATAAAAATCCAATGACACACTTCATATTTTTAAATAAATAATTTTTTTATCACTTTTTTAATTTTGAGAGCTTCGGATCAACTCTCTCAACCACACAATGGACAACAGCTAACTGATGGATTGATTGGAACATTCCTCTGATATTTATACATGTCACCTTTAAAGAACATTTTGAAAGAATAATAAGAGTTGCGACTATAATAACGAAGACAATTCGTCTTTTCATCGAGGAGAACGGATCCATCCGTTAATGTATAGAGAAGAGAGAGGTAATTTGGTATGCAGTGCATATTACAGCTGATTTATACGATTTGAAAAGCGCTAAAAATTTAAATTTGTAAAGAACTTCTTCTTATCCATGACATCTGCTATTATCATTCTTTCATTTCGAATGTACTTAATATTTCGTGTACATTCACGAACTAAAATCTCTCAGCTTTTCTTTTGACGAGCTGGTCGTTGAAAAAATATTTAACCTCAAAAAATTTCAATTATTAAGGAATTATTTTCATTTTAAATGATCTTTATTTTATTGTCCTTGTCTTGGAGTAGAAAAACATTTCCATCTTCGATAAGCACGTGGGATGCTAATTGCTGCTTATTTTTTTTGTGTTCGTACGTCAAATTGATTTACGAGTCTCGAGTGAAAATTTAGTTTTCCTTTTTCTTTGTATATTTTTTTGTTCGAGAAATACAATTCATCATTAAAAAGAGAGTGAGTGCAGAGCATGCAAAAACTCAAGAACTTTCTATAATTCAAAAGGGTAAAAACATAATGCTAATGCGTAAAACTATAAAACTTTATTTTTTTGGGTTTAATTAAATATTTTTTAGTGTAACCCACGAAGGGGTGTAACACATATATGCGCCTATTTCCCCCCCCCCCCCCCCCCCCCCGTCTGTCTTTCTTTTCCATAGAGATCTCGGCTCCAGAGAAAAAAAGAAATTTATATTTTTCAAAAAAGGAAGATAAAAAAATATAAATGTTATTAAAAAAAAAAGGGGGAAAAAACAAGGGGGGGGGGGGAAAACCAAAAAAAAAATTTTTTAAAAAAAATTTTTTTTTAAATTTAAATATAAAATAAATTTAAAAAAAAAAAAAAAAGAAAAAAAAAAAAGAAAAATACACCAAAAAAAGCCCAAAAAAACCCCCCCGGGGCGGGGAGAGAGCCCAAAATATATATTAAAAAAAAAAAATATAAAAAAAAAAAAAAAAAAAAAAAAAAAAAAAAAAAAAAAAAAAAAAAAAAAAAAAAAAAAAAAAAAAAAAAAAAAAAAAAAAAAAAAAAAAAAAAAAAAAAAAAAAAAAAAAAAAAAAAAAAAAAAAAAAAAAAAAAAAAAAAAAAAAAAAAAAAAAAAAAAAAAAAAAAAAAGAAAAAAAAAATATAAAAAAAAAAATTAAAAATAAAAAAAAAAAAAAAAGAGGAAAAGGGAAAAAAGGGGAAAAGGGAGGGGGGGGAAAAAAAAAAAAAAAAAAAAAAAAAAAAAAAAAAAAAAAAAAAAAAAAAAATTTTTTAATAAAATAAAAAAAAAAAAAAAAAAAAAAAAAAAAAAATTTTTGATCATTTTTTTGACGTGGACACAATTTTTCATCAAGTTAATTTTTCCTGTATCTCTTCATGTAGAAAGTATAAAACATTTTCATGAAATCTGTCGAGCTTTAAAAATGAAAAACATTCAAAATTTAAAATTAATCAGACGGAATTTTTACAATGAAAAATTTATTTTTACATTTTAAAAAAAATTATGCGAAAACGTGTAAAAATACATTTCATTCATAATTTTTAACGAGTTTTTTAAATAACAAAAATTGAATTTTTTACTTCTTAACAAAAGCTCATAACAAATTTGGTTAGTCTATAGAACTTCCTAGAAATTTGTCAATTTTTAATAATTTTATATAAAAGCTTTGTTTTAAAATATTTTACCGGCGCTTTTTCGTTTGATGTTCAATTACCTGGACATAATTAAATTACGTAAAGACAAAAAGCTTAAATTCTAGGAAGAGTTTGGAAAAATTCAACTTTGAAAATTCCTGAAATTTTAACTCCGCCCTCTTGACTGTAATTAACGGTAATTAACTTTAAAACTCGTGTTTGTGAAAATATACGAGAGACCCTTTAAATTTGTCAAAATTGATTAAGAAAAGGTTCATCATCCAGTCCCTTTTTTATCTCGGTTCTTCCTACAAGTCACTTTTATTGGAAGGGCATTTATTTTGGGAGAGCTTGATGCTAAATTCCTTGATAAAAAAAAATCCTGATGAAGGTCAAAAGTTAAAAATTTCCTCATCTTAAAAAAAATGTGATAATTATTAAAAAAAATGTTGACAAGGGTAAAATGCGTACATGTGGGTGTCCGACGTCCTGTAGAAAAGCAATCTGTGACTTAAAACAAAGCTTAAATAAGATCAATTTTTCTTTTCAATTCATGATAAGAAAGAATTTCGTCAAATTGATTTCAAACTTCCGAATCTTTTGATCTCGAAGACACACGCTTCAAAAAGTTTATTTGTTATGAAAGCATTAAGCGTGTTGAGATGAAAAAATTCTTCAATATCCCTCCATAAACAAGGATACTGTGCTGATGAAAAATAATTTGATTTTCTTTTTGATAGCAAATTTATTTTTCACCGCATGGCACAGAAAAAAAACCTTAAAAGTCTTTAAACGCGCAAAAAAAATTTAAAACGACTGGAGTCATGTTGATGTGCACACGTTGCTGGATACGTTTAATAAAAATATAAAAAAATTACGTTGCCAATTTTTGAGATCGCAAAAATTACCTAATCTTCGAATAACTCGATGGGAATAATTGCAAAGTAAATAAATTATCCCTCATAAAAATTTTCGACACTTTTAAATTTTAGGGCAAGACCTTAAAACATGGTTGAGGTGTTAACAAGAAGATTGAATGTTCAAAGGCAATTTTCCTTATGCCCACACAAAGAAATTCTCGCTTACCCATCATCTCATCATCATCATTGAAGCATAATTTTGCAAATAGAACGAAGCTCGGTTAAATATAGAATTCAGAGAAAAAAAAATAATTTTCTCGCACGCTCAAAGCTTAAAGGATATTTTCGCGAGCATGCCTACATAAGCGTTTTTTTTTGTCTCTGCAATTTTCTCAAGAAAGTGTCAGTCATGTAAATTAATGTGCAAGTCAACCTTTTATTGCTATGTGACATCCATAATGAAGTGTAAGCGTGACAAGAAGGGAGGAGTGAGAGAATATTGGGAGCACGTGTTCAAAATTTTATTTTTTCGACCGTCTTTAAGTTAACGAGCAACTATAAAAAGGCGAATCTGGTTGTCAAGTGCGAAGAAAAATAATGGTGCAAAGTTATGACGGAATGTCTGGAGATATGATAACAAAAAAAAATGTCAAACATTGAATAATAAAAAAATTAATGGGATTGTCATTAAATTCACATCGTTTATTGGTGCGTTCTGAATTTGAATAAAAATCACCGTTCAAATCCGCATCTGACTCACAAGAGTTCTGATGTCTCGTTACTCACGTACTTGTCAATGAGAATAAATTAGAAGACTTTGAGACACATGAGGTGCTGTGAGAAGTTGTCGCTACAGTAAGCAATTTTTCGCATTATTCCGCTCACGTCGTCGACTTCCATTCAATCGGATTCTTTCTTTTTTTTGCAAATGTTTTTTCAGGCCTTATCTTTCGATCTCGAAGAGGATTTCATTCATAAAAACCGATTCAACTGCTGATCTAGATAACACCCATATAGAATATTTATATTTTCTGCGAAAATAAAAATTGAATTTTCAAATTTCTGAGAAAATAAAAATTGAATTTTCAAATCAGACATTTCAGTAAATTGATAAGATCAATAATATTTAAATCGTAAATTTTCAACTTTAAAAACTGTTAGTTAAAAAAATTAATATTTTTGCGACCAACACGTGTTATAACGGTTTTTTGATTTCCCTGGAAAAAAAGTCTAATTAATTTAATAAAATCATAAAAAGTCCTTGTTGCTCTGAAACTTCGAAGCGTTAAAATAATGAAACCATTCGCAAAATTCAGAGAAATCTGAAACAAACAAGCGACATATTATGTAAAGTTTATAGGCTCAACAAAATTATTGAAACACCAAATTTTACTTTAATAATTTAATCGTTCTAAGCTGTGATAATATGTGAAGCAATAACCAATTAATTTGTTTTGATTTTTAAATTTTTAAGAGCTGACATCGCATTAATTTATTTTCGCAAATGTATTATTCTCGAATGTTTTATAAATATATTTTAAGGAGGTTTGTTGAAGCCATTCTAGGAAATATTTTCAAGGTAAATTAAATTGTTTTTTTTGATAGCAAAAGAACAGCTAATATTTGATTTAGGAAAATTTTTCACCATCGCTCTTCGCTGTGTCATGACGTCACAAAATGCCCAAAAAGAAATAATTTTGGGTTTTTTTCTCTCTTCTGATAATACAAAAAGTAAAACAAGTTTTTCAACTTCTTTCACAAAGCTGCATTTCGGGAATTCTATAAAGTAAGCTGATGTTTAGCGAGCGCTTGTTATTTCGAAAAATCATCCAACGCCATCGCATTCCTTCTCAAAATGAATCTTCGAATTCTTTGTTCAATTATTTTGGCATCGCTGTGTCAATTTGTTGTTAGCGCTCCTTTTAACATGTTTGATAAGTGAGTGAATTTGTGGTTTCAATGAAAATTCATTAAAATTATTTCTAAATCTAGTTCACCAATTCATCACTCGAGTGCACAAGCAAACTCCAACGCTTTCAACAACGTCATTACTGGCGACCTCACTGGATCGAGTGCATCGAGTGGTAAATTTTTATTATTTTAATTTTATTAATTATAAAATAATTTTTAGCTCTCGCTCAGTCTTTTAACACGAATAACTTCGGTGCTTCGGCATCTCATAGTCAAAATCAAGGATTTTTATTCAACCGATTTGGCGGTATCGATGGTAATGCCAATTTTGCGGGTAGTCAAAGTTACACTTTTGGTGATAAGAAAATCAACGTTGCATACTCAAATGGCTTTTCAATTGGACCCGATGGACAGCCTTTGATCTCCAATGGGCATTCAATAACGTTCGACTGAAGGTGGTGATGATGATGATGTGGTAACAAAAAATAATAATTTAAAAGGAGCTTTAAGACTGTCTTTTGTGCACCATAAATTTTACTTGTGAAAATAAAACGTTGTCGCTGACGTTGGTTGTTCGGGTTACATTTTTCAGATAAATTTTTACATTAATGCAATAAATTCAAAAACTCCTCCATTCATTGAAGAATTGCCACCCTTTTTTTAAACTTTTCTTTTAAAATAAAAAAGACGATATGCATGGATGGTTATAAGAGCTTTTGTTTGCATCCCGCAGCAAAATAAAAGGATCTTAAATTATGTTCCTGAAAATACTTGACGAGAAAAAAAAGAAATTTAAATGTAAGGGTTCGTGGCCGACTCTTCTGTAGATAAGTACTTTTCCACTCAATTTAAGGGGGTGAAAGTGAAAAATTTACCCAACTTTCCAGTGGTTCTTAAATTAGATGAAAAATATTTTTCACTCACGGTTGAACAAGCAAAAAAGGATAACAAAAAATTTATCTTTATGAAATTCACTCACATAATTTTATTCTTTATATTATTTGAGGTTAAATGATTAAAATACAATCCACAATGATACGTTGTAATAATAATATGCCAAATGATATTTTCTCGATGCATATATGCTTACAAGATATTTCAGCAATCTATCAAATATTGTGTAGACGTAATGCGACGCCAAGATTTATTTATTTTCAGCTCCTACAGAGTCGTAATATCCGTATCGTTTCGCACTGTTGAGTTTGAAACTCGTAGATTCAATTCCATTTCTTGAATTGCGGCTGAGACTTGATACAAATTTTCGATCAAAATTGTATAAATTTCGTTCAAGTCGTGCTCCGAGCGGGATAAAATGAAGGCATCTATGTGAGGAAAAATAATGATACGATATTAGTTAAAAGCACGGTTGACACATATTCTTAAACTTAATTGGGCTTTAAACCAAAATTCTTTAAAATTTAATGTTTAAAGTTGCTGTCAATCCGCATCCAAAACCATTAATTTTCAACTCAATCACAATCCTAAAGAAAAGCTGAAAATTTTCTCATCGTTATACCTTTTTTAAGCCTCGTTAAACAGTCAGCGTAAACATTCATGATAACGGACATTTCGGTCGATGTCGATGTTGACGTTTTTGATTCCTCGCATTCTAAATTTCCACTGAGACCGCTGCATGATGATTCCGACAATTGTTTGTACTGCTTAACGTGATGAATTGTTGCACGCCATCTGAGCGAAATGAGTGAGAAGAAAAAATAAAATAATCATTGATAATGAGAAGTGAAAATTCGGCTCCAAGCAACACTTGTACATTTTCCCGAGAAAAAACATAAGCAAACAATAAAGTGAAAATGAAAAAAAAAAAGAATGAACACAATTGCCTAACAGCTTTTGTCGTCCTCTCAATGACTACCCACCTTTGCTTGTCAATCAACTCGTAAATTGTATTCTCAAAGTCACAACTGCTCATAGGCAATGGCGATGAAATTGGTGTAGTGCTTTCACCTTCCGTTGAAGTCGACGTGTCAAGTGATTCCATTTCCACATCATCGATACTTTGAAGTATTGCTCCTTTAACAACGTGGTATGTTTCCGACATGTCTTGCATCTGGAGAGAAGTATAAAAGGAAATATCATGAAATGTGTGAAGAAGAAAAGGTTTTATATGTGTAATAAATTGGAAAAATAGTTACCAAATCGTTCTTTTTAAGATTCTGATAGATGTGAATAGCGATTTTGTGGTCGGCCTCTATCAGGAGAAGCAGCTGAAACATGAGCTTGTAAAGTCCTCTGCCTAAATCAATGAGCATTTCCGTAATTCCTGGATCTCCGACCGGCATTTGATCTGTGCTTGATGTCGTACTTTCGTGCATTGTTTCCATTGTTTCGGCAAACAAATTGAACTTCATGGATGATTTTATTGATTCAATTCCCTCCATCACGTGTTCCTTACGATCAAAGAATGTTTCGAGATGCTCTTGAATTTCAAGAACACTATATCGCAATGACTCAACTAATCTCGGTGTGGTAGCGATGCCTTGATTAAACCACAATTTTGGAGGTTCACCCTTCGAGGAGAGCAAATCCGAGAGAATTGAAATACGATTGCCAAGGGGCTCCATAGCACCGGTAAAATACTTTATGCAATCTTTTGAGATCTCATTGCATCTTGTCGTCAACTCACGAATGAGTTTGTACAATTGATTTAATAAGAGCGGAGGATGTGAGGAAGGCTGATTGACAAGGAGAGCTAACAAGCCCCTTCTCCAAACCTCATCGGTCTCGTCTCTTGTCGAGGGACGGAAAGATAAAATGCCAGGTAAATGTGGCGAAGCATTACATGGAGTTATGTCAAGGTCTCCGGCACTCGATCCACTTGTGTCACTTCTTGATACTGAATCTCTTCGTCGTCTCTCACGGAGACTCAGCGAAAGAGCGGGCGCTCCAAACGATGATGATTTTGCGGCAAATATAGGACGGTCTTCATCAAGCGGTGACTCAGCTTCCTCATCGGAGCTATCGTCAGCATTATTTCTACGTTTCTTGCTCATAATTGGCGTTTTCTCGCTTACACTGTCATCGTTTACATTCGAATGAGTTTTCGTTAGTGGCTCACTGTCACCCTCCGATAATGGACGACGTCGTACACCCCAATTAAAGTTATCCGTAGATTCACCCTCAATACTCTCGCTCTCATATTCGAGAAAATCGAAATCTTTAAACACCGCGAAATCGGGCTGTCCCATTTCGTCTCTTTTTGAACCAGCACTTAAATCTTGTTGTGCACCTGACGTGTCCTCTGTTGATGAGGCCGATGATTGACGTTCCAGCAAGTCTGAAGATTGACTGAATATAACCTGGTTGCGAAGGAGAAGAAAACATGTTTATTAATTTTTCAAATTAGAAAATTCTCATTAAAAAGATTTAAACTACTGAAAGCATAAAAGTTTACGTAATATTTTTATAACACCAGATAACTTTTGTTTTTCTTTAGCATTAAATTGATTAACTGTTCGGAATCTGTCGAGTGTGAATAACTAATTGAACACATCCCTTAGCCTAACTTGGGAAAATACAGTTAAGTATTCATGTGATGCTCAAATTCACCTTTTGAGTTTTCCTCGCTATTGTGTATTTATACCACGAAATTAGTATCACGAGACTTTCAATAAGATTATCCAAAAAATTTAATTTCCTCAACTACATTTTTAATAAAAAAAAATAGAAAATGTGCATGATCTTTTTGAAAAATGTGTCATTTGAGTACTGTGCATTATTTTGTGTTTGAATGAGTAAAATAAATTTACCTTCGAGCAAATTGAACTTAAAACTTCATCCTTTAAATCGTAATTAAGTGTTTGTGTGTACGCAAAAAATGGAAAAAGTTATTAAATTAAGAGAAAAAAAATGAAAAAATTATTTATGATGAACGATTCAAATTACAAACACTGTTATTTAAATATTTCAATCCCCAAATAACCATTTTAAATTTTCTGTTTACATTTAAATGACCATGGTGTGAGCTTACCGAAGGACTCTTTGGCAATCCGACACGTTGTCCACATGCAGTCAATAAATTAACCAAACATTCGCGCACACGACTCTGAGACATCCATGGTCGTTTCCATCCACTTAGCGGTGCCGTATCTGCGGGCGAAAGACTCGTACTTCTCCTGGGCGAGCTGGTTCCGCAAATGTTCGATGGCTGTGAAATCTTTGCCTGCGTACTAACACTTGTTTCCAAGTCAGGCTTCAACAAGAGTCGTCTTCCAATTAGTGGTGTTTGCGAAACGTCAAATGAAAACTCCATTGTTCGACCTGCCAGTTCTTTTTTACAAAAAACTTCAGAATCACTGTAGCTGCCATGAAGATTTTGAAAGAAATGATTTGATCTATCGACTACAACAGACGATGCCTGCGGTACGACGAGTGATGAACTTCGAGTGACAATAAGCTTTAAAATTTTCAATGCTTCTTTCCAGTTGGGACTCTGTGAAAATTTAAATGGATTCTTCTATTTAGAAAAAAAAAATGCTTTTATATACTTACATCTAAATATTTAGCAACAACTCTAAGTAAGTCGCTACTTATTATTTGAGCTTGTGGAGTCGATAATTCGACATAGTGAAGTAAGCAGTGAATAACGCTAAGGACTTGAAGTTGTACTTGAGTCCATCCTTTTTCGAGTACTTCAATGAGAAAAGCTAGCATATTGATTCCCAAATGAGCGTAGGTATCGTGCAAATATTTGATTACACATTTCGTCCATTGAAAGCTCTCCTTGCTAAATGTCTTCCGGCTGTATAAAGTCATCACTGTACCAAGATTTTCGAGTTTCGAGCCCATTTCGGTAGCAATATGTGCGATATTTTCGGCACTTTGAATGCACACCTCATTGGCGTTGTCATAGTGAAGAAGCATATAAGGTAATAAGGCTATAACGTTCATAGCAAATGCAGTTGTTTGAGTGGGATCACAAACCGGCAAGCTTAATATGGGAGCGAGTTGTGAAAGGAGAGCGATTGTTGGCTCATACGTCATTGTATGTGTACAACCCTTCAGCAGTAGTGCATGCATTCCCGGATAATTATTCCATTTGAGTTGGCTTTGCAGGCGCTCAACTTTATCACGTGCATCAGGTCTATCGATTGGCAAACGGTGAAGGACACGTGATAGGAGTCGCAATGCTGCCAAAAACTCGTGCTCATAATCACTTTCGAGAAGTGATACGGCAAGCCAAAACAATTGAGCCAAAATTGTCATTTTATCGTCCTGATTAGTCGAATCGGCGGTACCAAGTAATTTAAGACTTTGTGCCGACCTCGAGCGCGAAAGGACGTTTGGAAATTTCGAGTGGGTTCTCTCAAGTTCAATATTTGTTGCTGTCCTAGTCCTTAATTCTGCGAAATAAAAATCAAAGAAAAAAAAGCTTAAGGGATTTCCGATCTATTGCCACCCCCTTCAAAAGCACCAAACCTTTTACTTCAATCGGCAAATTTGGGGTCTTTTTCGCACAATAGGACACCGAATAACTTGTACTGCGAGCATGATTACCCGTTGTTATGACAGCATTCATAGCTTGTGGCGATGTTTGAATTCCATCACTTGCTCGCTTATCTGCTTGATTGGAATAAAAATAATTATATCAAAAAAAAGGTTAATTTGTTTTTTTCTTTCCGAGAAGGACAAATTCAATCTGAGAATTATGAAAGGTCTAACCAAATAATAATAAAACTCACTTGACCCGAGGACTGCAGCCTCTTTATTATTTAAATTGGGTGTGCTTTTGAAGATATCTTTCATCATATCAAGTGGACGAAAATCAGAATCGAGACTATCAACAGCCGCTTCCAAAGTTAACAAAAGCTCTGTCACATATCCTTGCATGTCCTCTCCCTGTTCTGCAACAGTTTCGATTAATCTCGATAAAATATCCGAGAGCATTCTCGAGTTTATTGGAACATTGAGCGCTCTAAAAATTTGTAAACAGCGTCCTGCGTAGTGTCTCGATGAGCAACTCAAGCCGAGTTGAAGCGCCGTTTGAGCCCAACGTTCAGCAATGCTCGATTGTGGATGAGATTCAGAGAAAATTTTCGCTACATGGCGCGTGAGACATGTCAACTGTTCCGCTGATTTTGATGCCCATACTTTTGCCGTTATATCCTCGTAATTCCAAAGCGGTTGAGAATTTTTTTCTTGTGCTAGAAACATCACAAGGCTTTTTATAACATGTGAAATTTGCATCATTGGCCCGGGATGTTGTGAATTATTTTCAATTTCAGCGACTGTGACAATGGCTGGGATTTCGGTTAAATTCTCTACATTCTCCGCTTCCTCTTCATCCTCGGCATTGATATTTTCCGCAGTTGTCACGTTCGATAATTGTCCGCAATTCAATAGGATTGGCAACAATGCAGGCCCATAAAGATAGCTATCGTATTCTTGATCGGGCTCAGTAAAATTATGTTCCAAGACTGTCATTGTCGAGCATGTAAGACCAAGTTCTAATTGTTTCGCTTGGCTAGTTAGCATAATTTTCGCAAGACTTAAATGATCGTTGTGTTTTGATTGTACGAAAAGCAAATTAAGCAACAGCTGTTTGCAATGGTCTCTTACAATCACGCGGGTGTGATCTACTCCCAAAAATAAAATGTGTAACATCAGTGGCAGAT
The DNA here is from genome assembly GCA_038502055.1 of Tanytarsus gracilentus. Lineage (NCBI taxonomy): Eukaryota > Metazoa > Arthropoda > Insecta > Diptera > Chironomidae > Tanytarsus > Tanytarsus gracilentus. The sequence goes on from JAXRKN010000037.1 coordinate 4,420,716, forward strand.
GAAGAGTCCAATCTATGCCTGTGATTCCGTCAACAACAATATCCGTAAGCAGCATGACGGCCACGTTACAGCGATGAAAACCACTTATCGGCAAATTAGTATCGGGGAGAATTTTGTTTAATGGAGCAAAGTAGCCGCCATATTCTGGCATTGGCAACGGATTAGGATGATGCTCACTACTCTTTGTTGGCATAATATTCTCGCTCGACTGTATATCCGCTTCATTTTGGATAATGTCGTCATGACGAAGTGGCAACACTGATGGTCCCGATGCCGTTCTTATTTTGTCACTGCCACGTGGCGGACGATACGCATTACTGCTCACTAATGCTCGTAAGGCACTGTCAGATTTGCACGTTCTAAACAAAAAAGAAGAAAATAAAGGAATTAATGAGCAAAATTCGATTTAAGGATGAATTGTTAAATTTTTTAAACGAATTTTTATTTTTTGCCTGAGCTTTTGAAAAACTTTACTTTATACAAAGAGAGTTTGTTAGCGGACTTGATGTTGGTATCAATGGTCCTTGTCTTTTCTGAATTTAGATTTACACGGAATTCATTAAAGAAGACAAATTGATGTTAAAAATCGAATTCAGTAACGATTCCTTGGAAATAATTCAACTTTGTTATTCTTCAAGATTTTTCATTTCAACGAAAATTAAGATTTATGATGTTTTTCATTGAATTTAATGAAAACTTCTTGAAGTGAAAGAAAATCATTTTTCTTTTATAAACATTTCGAGGAGGTTTCATGCATGGCTGAAAGTTTCTAAAAACTTCAATTTCAAATTTAAATCTCATCAAATGTTTTCATATTTTTCAACAAAGTTTTTGCGGCAATTGTCTTCCGTTTGTTCATTCTGTAACTCAGCATAAATTTTATTTTTTTACTAACAAAAGCTTGACCAAACATGTGTGAGTCTGCTTTTTAAATTAATGTGGAAAATTGGAAGAAAGCACAAACAGGAAAAAACCCACATACTTCAACGGAACTAAACTCACCCCTTATCATCGTCATTCTTTGCATGGCGTTTTGTATGTATTGTTCCCTTCTCTACAGTAACTTCTTGTACCTTGGGATCGTTATTTGCTGCGCCATCGGAATGACTTGAAGTTTTTCTCATACTAGTCAATCGATAGAATGGTGGGTGTTCAGTACGCTCTATTAAGCAGTTAAGTGTCTCAACTGTCTGAAGTTCCACCATCAACTCATCCAAAAATCGATCGGGAACGGAGCGTGCTAAATATAGAGCAACACGCTTAGTGTAGCATAAAAGCTCATTGGGCGCTAAACCCGAAATAATTACGAGATAGCGAAGAATAACTTTAAGATTGTTTGGCCAACATTGAGCTAAAATGCCCCACAACTCTTCAATCTCACGACCATGTGAGTCGGAAAACTAAATGGGGAAAACAAGATTTAAATGAGCTTTAATCATACAAGAAAAATAAATCGTCTTACCTTAGCTGTGATATAAAATAGATTATTGAGAATCATCTCTGTTGCTTCCGTCGAGCCGGCACCATCTCTTCTTCCCTTTAATCCAGTGTCAGGATAATACATGATATACGATAATGGTGAAACAGTCGCTGGAATGCTTGAAGCTAAAAGCTCCATGTTCTCTAACCATGGCAACAAGCATTGAAGCAACACGAACCTCACGTCAGATCTTGCCGTTTGAAAGCGATGTGTGATTTCTATGTCAACAAAAAAAAATTCCTCAAAATTCGTTTTAAAAAATATTCTAAAAAAAGTTTCTTACCTGAGAACATTGGCATCGTCATTTCGGGCCGAAGTCGAGACATTTGACGTGCAAGATACATTTGAGAGCGACAGTACAATTTATCAAGTACTCCATCCAAAGTGCAATTTTTATCATCTGTAAAATAAGAAAATAAGAATTATGAAGTGCAAAAAAAAGCTTCAATTAATTTTCATTATTTTCGTGCAGAGTGGATCACGAAACCGAAGAAATGAGGAAAAACGACAATTTACAATCTCTGTTAATGCGAAAACATAAATTTTCTGATTTTCCACTTCAACTTATTACACGTTTTTATATATTTCAAGCCCCAAACTAGAAGAGAGAAAATTTATTTTCCGAAGGGAGAAACGAGAGAGCGCTAAAAGCCGAAAACAAGATGTGAAAGCTCGTATCCCTTATGCGAAGAACCTTTTTCATCTCTACGATCAGTTCATTTTAATTTTTCCGACAGTCACTATCGAGCTTTTGAAACATCAAGACGTAAAACAAAGATCTTACTAAAAAATAAAAAAGTATTAAAATTTATTCTTAAAGTGAAAAAAAATTAATTCAAAATATGGAACTAAAATAGTGTTGTTTGAAGTGCGTGCTTATTAAATAAGGATAAAAAATATTTCTGCAATTTGAGCGGCAATTTTTTAAACCACACTAACGAAATGACTTTACTCCCACATGTGGCGGGAAGTGCCCGAAATATGACTGATATTACTGGCGACGAAAGTATGCCATTTTTGGATAATTTAAATTTTTCAACATTTCCCACGAACGAGAGCAATAATCATTCAACAAACGGCTCGAGTCCAAACGAAGAAAATTTCGGAATGTCGGTCGCTTATTTTATCGGTGACTTCTTGACGCATTATTACACGCCCGCATTAGTTTTAATTGGAAGCACAGGAAATATTCTTTCAGTGTTTGTGTTCTTCAAGACAAAGCTTCGGAAATTATCCTCGAGTTATTATCTTGCAGCTTTAGGAATAAGTGATACCTGTTTTCTCATTGTTGCTTTCGTGTCGTGGTTGAATTATTATAACATAAATATATACAATCAAGATTATTACTGTCAGTTCTTTACGTACATTAGTGGATTGTGTAGTTTTTTATCCGTTTGGTTTGTGGTGGCATTTACCATTGAAAGATTTATCGCCGTTTTATATCCATTAAGAAGACAAACGATTTGTACCGTTAAACGAGCTTGCATGGTGCTTTTTGTACTAATAATTCTCGGATGCATTATAAATATTCCATGCCTAATTTACGCTGCACCACAGTACTCAGAGTTTCTAAAAGATAACGTTTGTGACGTTCGCGAGGAGTACAAGGTATTTCAAAAAAATATTAATTCCCTAATAATAAATTGTGAATGGTAAAATAAGTAATTAGCTATAAAGCTCTTCATTATGGGCACCTTTTTTGATCATTGTTTTCACAGAAAAAAGAACCCCATTAATTAATGCCCTTACTGAAGAAAAAAAAAATCTCAAATATTTGCATGAAATAAGCTTTCATCAGTAACTTTTATTTTGAAAGAAAAGCATTTAAAAACTTTCCATTTAAAACATCCTTTCAATGTTTTTAATTTGCTAAATTTTACATTGTTCAAAGTCGACGAGAAACTTTTTTCCATAATCATATACTTTTGAGCCAGCAAATAATTGTTTAATCTTATTTTTTGATTACATATGCCCGATTAAATATATTTAGGAAAAAATTAAATTCAACTTTTATGTGCAAATCGTTTTCTACTTAAATTTTTTCAGTATCATATGCAAATATTCAATTACATCGACACGGGAATTGTTTTCGTACTTCCATTCACCACAATTGTCGTGCTTAACACTTTTACAGCACTTGGCGTTTGGAAAATGGCAGGCGTGAGAAGAACGATGACTTTACAAAAGAGGTAAATATTTTTTTTGTGCTTCTTGAAAAGGACCCTCGAAATCAATTTGAAGCGCATGTTTTAAATAGCCCGGCCATTGTGTGGGTGCAAATCCACTTTTCTTATACAATCCTTCTTATTTTACTCACACTTTATAATGTTACGCGGTAAAATGGATCGATTAAAAGCTTTATTAATTTATATTGATCGTTGTTATATATAAACACTTCTTTGTCTCAGCAGAAAAATTATTTTTTTAAAGAATCTTTCGGTTAAACATTTTTTAATTGCTCTTTAGTCAAAACCAAACTCTGAAAGCGTGAACATTTTTCTTTTCTTTTAATTCTCCCACTCTTAATTTATCGATAATTTTTAATTAATTTTCCCAACCACCCAAAAATTTTGTATTTTCGCAGAGTAAAGGAATTTCGATGTTCGGTTTCAAATTATCCTAACAACAATTCACACTACAAAGAGTACAGCTCAAATATTCTTCTACAGCAAAAATGTAAGCATAATTTTCAATTTCTTATGGTACACAATTCTTAATTACGATGCAGTCATTAATCACAAAATAATGACATATTTCACTAAACGGGATTTACTATGTTCGCTCTTTTTTAATAATAGAATCCGTTAAAATGTTCTCATAAAATAATTATGTTTGTAAGGCACTTTATTCCGCAAAAACTCTTCATTAGCAATAATTAATTAATCGAATCATTCGCATTTTTCTTTCGTACAGTTCCCAGGAAATCTGGAAATTCATCGCAGATAAAAGTAACAAAAATGCTTCTAATTGTTTCGTCAGTTTTTGTGTGTCTCAATCTTCCCAGCTACATAATGAGGATAAAAGCTTTTTTGATCGAAGTAAGATTACTTTTGAAGAGATTTAGCAACGATTTCAAAGGAAATTTCACAAAAACTTTTCTATAAACGTAGAATGACGGAAAATCATCGCAGGCAACTGTTATCACGCAATACATTTGCTGGTTCCTTTTCATCACAAATTTTGGAATAAATTTCATTATCTACTGCTTAAGCGGACAGAATTTTAGGTAAATATAAAGCGTTTGCTCAAAACATAAGAAAAGATTAGATTTTTTACAATGTTTCTCGAGTATCTTTGAATAGCATTATTAGTCTAAATTTGATACAAACATCATGTACTTTTTCCCTTAAGTATACGATAATTCTTTCTCAATTTTTTGATGAAAAAACTTTTTTCTTTCTTTCGACACAGGAAAGCAGTTATTTCCATGTTCGGTTGTAATAATAGTAAGCATAAAACTAGGCAACCAGCTGAAGGCGTAACAAGTGAGTAATGAGGAAACCACATTTTCGTAATCGCTGATGCACTCGTGTGAAAATTTAATCACAATAATTGATTTATGCGTTCGACTTTTATTTTTCAAACACTCTTTAGTATCGGAATATATTCGCACTTCAATTTCTTCAGCATCAACTAGACGAAGGATCATCACAAGAAATGAATCGTCTGGATTTGACACTCAAGAACTTCAATATTTTAAGCCCAAAATTATGGAAAAGGCTTAAACACCGTAAAAATTTCGAAAACGAAGGATTTTAACTTTGTTTTTTATAATAAGCTTAAATTCTTATTAATATGAAAGCGCGTGAAAAAGATCCACAGCAAAAAATTTATGCGAATATTTAAACTTTTTTGTTCGTGATAAATTTGATTTAATATCATTGTTGTGAATAAGAAAACGATTTATTTCAAGTCAAAATGTATGTGTTTAGAAAAAAGAAGCCACAAAAGTTAGACGAAACGAATTTTGTAATTTTTCATCGAGAATGATTTTTAAAGAAAAGCAAAGAATAAAATGTATATTTCTTAATTTTAAAGACGAAAAAGTTATATTAATTTATGTTTAAAAGACTTAAATGTCTTTATGGTTTTAATGTTTTCAGATATAATGCTCACCCTTTTCGCGTTCTCCATGCAGCAATCCAACGTTGTTAAAAAAGCGCTTATCGAGAATTTGCAGGAGCTGAATTGCGGTTGATTGAACATCTGTTCTTGGACATCCACACATAACAAGTGTGACCGCTATTACTGATGTATAATGATCGCATGGATATTCTCTGCAGGAACAAATAAAAAGTTAGATCGAAAATGTAAATGATTTTTAAACAATACTACTGATAAAGAAAAATGATAAAACTGCTTTTCGTGTTTTTTTCGCTACGAGCAAATGTTAACGAGAAGCTTAGTAAAAATCCCTTAAAATAATGAGTTTTTCCTTTTCATGATTCCTGTTATAATAAATTGTTTTCTTTTTTGAACAAGCATAAACAGCACTTTAAGCAATTTTTACATTTCACCTAGTAGAAAAGTTTTCTTCTCATCGTTCGTAATTACACTTTCGTGATCAGGTGCAATATATTGACAAACAAATCTCGCACTTTTTCATACATATTCCAAGATAAATTATTTGCTAAACTTACTTGACATTGAAGATTGATGAAAGAGCCAAGAAACAAGCATCTGCCTCTCTTGATGATGCAGTAAAGCATCGATCTATAACCCATTCAAGAAGCATACCAACATCCGGATTACACTCCAATAAAAGCACAACAGTATCTTTGCCGAGTTGATAGACCTAATTTAAACAAACATGGCTCTCATTAATATTCTCAGAAGCATTTAAGTAAGACGCTTGATTATGTTGTACGTACTTTGTCATCACTTGACGTCAATAATGAGTCTATCCAAGAATAGATATTTCCATCTTCAATTAGATTTTGTGTATCGAAACATGCTCCACAACACAACAGTGCTGACATTGCCTATTGCATCAACAATGTAAACTTTATTTTGTAAATTAACATGATTTAAATCACACTTTGTACCTGCAGAGCGCTGAACTGTAACTTCTCTTCCTCCATATTGACACTAGCAACTAAAATGTTACTTGATATTCCCAATGGCTTTGAATATTGTCCGCTCCACGATGCAAACAAATTGAATAAATTTCGCTTGAGATCCCGAGACAAAAGGGTGTTACAAGTTTCAACTGTTGATACGAGTTTAAGGAAAACTTAATGAGGATTTGTGTACAATAAACATTTATCTGACTTATATTTACGTGAAAAATTCTTAATCATGATGCGAATAAAGTCACAGAAGTGTATTTTAACTTCTCTCATGCTGGTATTATCCTTGTCTGTTTCAGCTTCGAGATAAAGTCGAGCACCTTCCATATAATCTGTTGTATGTAAATTAAGAGATTTATAAAGAAACATTTCAAGCAGGATTTTATTTGAAAAAACTCACCGACAAACGTGGGATGTAAAGTGTCGCGTTCAAGGACACTAGAGCTCTCACCAAAAATCCCATTTTCAGCTATTAACTTCAGAACTCGGACTAATTGGAGTCGAAGAGCATCGCGACGTCGCCTACGCCTCATATTTTCTTGCTTTTTATCGACCGCCTCTCGAATGTACGGTACAAGCTCTTCCATTAAATCCCTAAATTAATTAATTCAGATATCATATTTTGACACGATTACTTATTTTTTATACTTACTTCAACGCATCGGGATTAATGAGGCCTAAAGCGTTAATGACAGAATCACGAATGTCCACCACTTCACATCGCAATAGAGGAATAATTAATTTATACATTGCAGTCGAAAGTCCACTCGAAGTTTTGTCATTTCGATCGACATTCATGGAGTCGGGAGAAGAGCTTTTGTGAAGACAAAAAAAAGAGAGAGAAAAAGTTCAGTAAATTAAATTATGGCCTAATTATTTAGCACAATATATAGCGGAGCTATAAAAGCTAAAGCAATAATATATTTAATAAATTTAAAAGAAAACACTCTCATAATACACTTTGAAGTCACAATAATTGATTTACTAAAATTCAATTTAAAGCCACAAGTCTTAGTTAAAAAAAGGTTCAAAAAGGATCTAATTTTTAAGTTAAATAGATTGTGAAAGCGAACGAAATTGAGAGGAGATTAAGGAGATTACTTTATCACTTTGACAGGTGATAATCGGAAAGTTTTAAAATACTTAAGAGCATTATGTTTCGCGCCTTACAACAAGTGAAAATATGAGAATAGCTTTTCTCTAAGAAAATTAAATTAATTTTGATTGTGAGCTTCCATTAGAAGAGTGTCTCTACGTTTTTATAAACTTAATAGTATAAAAAGTCAATAAGAAAAAATAAAGGGATGAATTCGAGAGCTTCGCTAGAAATTGCACTCTCGCAGAACATATTTTTTCAAAGGATGTACGAGAATAGAAAACACAATATATATAGAGCACAAATACAAATGTTTGGATAAAAATTACGCCACCATTTTTTTTTCTAAGAATTCATTCGAAAATAATTACCCATGACGGAGCTTTTTTCGTCCATGTGAAAGAGGAAGTGTGAATCTTAAATTTACAATGCCTTCAGGTCCGAAAACTGACGAGGGAATATTGTCCAAAGAATCCGATAAAGATCGTGTGTCGACCGATTGCTCATGCAAGCTTTTTGTGTTTGTTTTATAAGTAATAAATATCATATAGCAGAAAATAGAAAGTGAAGTAAAAACATAATAAAGAAAATTTTAAGATAAATTAGATTTTTAAAAGAATTGAAATAGAAAATATGACAATATGTGTTCTAGCGCAAACGAAACTACATAATATGTATATTATACAAGTTGATTATTCAAAGAGCAAAAGTTTAGCTCAAATTTTGATAGCAAAATAATCTAGAATAAGTTATGCAAGAAAATTGAATTGAAGAAATATAATAATGAGATTTTTCGTCATATTTATGAGTTGGTGCGTATAATGGATTATGTGATTGAGATGATGTTTAAATGTCTTCGGAGGCATGAAACTTTTTCTTTTATCTTTTTTAATATGAATTTGTGCTTATCTGTGTTTGCGCAGTCTTTTGATAGCTATCATGGTTCATGAAAATTAAATTTAAATCTTAGATTTTCATTCTATTCCCACTAAAAAGTGAACCTTAACTAAATGACGCAATTATATATGTTCATGACGTGCAAAGCATTCCATTTTGTGATATGAGATAAACAAATCGAATGAAACATTTCAAAAAACTCACCTTAGGCTCAAATCAGGAGACGCACATCTAACAGTCACTGCAGGTACGACTGTTGGAATCAGTCGCATGGCTAATTTGATTTGGTTTTTCCACAAATTCACAAACGAATCACGTTGGCTTTCAGTTAACGGTTTTTTTGCCGGCGCTGAACTTCTCAAAAGCGATGCCCTGTTGTCGCTGACCGGTCTGGATGTGTGAAAAAATATTTATTTCATTTTCCTTTTTGAGAAATTTAAATTATGATACTAAATCAAATGTATTGTTGATTGTGAATTCAATAAGGAGAGAGATGGGTTTGAAGTAAAAGAAAAACTTTGATTAAGTTTTACTTACGTGGGATCAATCACGGTGTACAAGCTATGAACTCGTTGATAACACAAAGGCCAAGCTTGGGTAATGACTCCGGGACAGTGTTGAATGACATTATTTCTCTCCATGAAACCGAAAAGACACGCTGCCCATGGATCAAATTGCTGGCCATTGTTGCTCGAAGGAGTTTGCATTAGATTTTGAACCATAACTGTCGGTTTAACGGACTCTTCGATATATCCAATACTCCAAATGTTACTATTTCTCTCAATAATCCATTGTAGATCAATCACATTCGCATTCAATATTGCCGTTCTTTCACTCTGTGGCAGCACATGAATGAGCGTATCCAAAATCTAATTTCATGAGAGAAAATGAGTGAATTACGCAATGAAAAAGAAAAATAATTTAATATTAAATATTCAAAGGACTCACTTTAGCGCAACACTTGTCCATGACATCAATTAACGCAGGCGTTTCAGTTTCGGGTAATGACAGAAGTTTCATAATGCATTTAATTTCCTTTAGAATGTGAACTGCCAAACGTCTCGGTGCTGGTCTGTAGTTACAAAGAATGACTAAAGCGAATCCTTCAACGAGATTAAGTGTCGACATAATTGGAATCTCCATTTTCTTCGCTTCATTTGATATCGATATTGACGATGAAGTCGGATGATGATGGTGATGGTGGTGGCCATGAATTGTTCCATTATTTGAATTCACACTTGAATTCGTACTCGTCGTGCCGATTGAATGTTGTTGTTGAATTTGTTGAGAGGAAATATATCCTGAATCTTTTGCAGAAATGACAGTGGCAATTGTAGATGTCGTGGCATATGTGTCGGTTGTTGACGGTTGTGCTGTGGGAATAGTGACTGTTTTGACATTTTGGATGGGCGGCGGGACTTTTTCCAATGCCATTTTCCAGGTATTGAGTAATATTTGTAGCATTCGTAAGCCGTTGTCGAGTAGATGATGGAATGTATCGTTGACGTCACGAGATAAAAATTGAGTAAATCCCTGTATAACATCCTGACGCCAATCAGGAAAATCCCTTACGAGTGTTTGGAGAGACTGACATGCTAAACCACTCAGTTCCTCATCCATGTGAACAGTGCATCGTGCAAGCAAATCAACCAATTCAGACTGACTTATATTGTCGGGAATGAGACGAGGAATGGCGGCAATGCATGTCCGAAACAGGTCAATTTTAGGTTTTCTCTCGCCAGTCAACAGCTCTTCCGGCTCTTTATTACAATTCTGTGTGTTTGTCATCATGAATGGACGCCCTGTATAATTGCTCATATAAAAGTTGATAATTTAATAGAAGCAATTAAAACTCACCTAAACTTGTATCGAGAGCACGCAGAATATCAACAAAAACTCTTCGAACGTGAGGAAAATAATTATACATGCCAATACTCTTTGCCATATCTTCAGTCAATAGTTTAGTTAAGTATGTTTTCTTAACTCTGAGAGTATTGCCGGAAGGTAGAATGGGTATTGTTCTCGGCATCGGCGGTTCACCATCCTTTTGTTGAAGCGAATCGGCAACCACAAGAAATGCTCTCAATCCAATGCTCATTCTTTCCGGTGTCATTATAATCTTAATGGGCCTCCCCACACATAAAAGTTCGAAAACAATTTCTCGCATGGCAAAATCTAGCCTCTCTTGAGCAATAAACTGAATAATCTTTACGAAAATGTTCAAGGGCATATCTCGTGGCACGACTGCTTTACTTCCACGTGGAAATAACGAATTTACGATGCTCTGCAATCGAGAGTGAGTCGCCTGATTTGATTCACATTTAATCCTTATCATATAAACCCACAGCAATCGATACAATGACTCGAGAGCTATGCGAAGGAAAATAAAAGCAAAAACGTAATTATAAAATTTCCTCAATGAATAAGTAATAAAAAGAAACTCACCAACTCTACTCATCTTTTGATCACGATTCTTTAAATTACTTAAACACATTGCGAGAAAGTAATGCCAATTGTTGAGAAAGAAAGTTTTTTGTGATACACAGAGGAGACATGTTACGAGTGGAAACAATGCTAGACGGTGCTTGTTCTTCGTACACGCATCAAGGGTCGGCGAGTAAAGAAGATCGACAAAATTCTTTACGCACGGCACATTTACTTCATTTTTGACTGCTGCTGCTACCGGTACGAGAATTTCGACAAATAAACCGGCAAGCGCATGTTTGATATCCTTATCTTTAACTTCAAGAAAATATTGCGCACATTCGTGCATAAATTGAAAAGAGGCTTCAAACTCTTCGATTGGTACCATTTTTACGCGAAAGAACTTCATGCCCATGAGGAGGCTGATAATGCTTTGAGTTGTGGGAGGTGAGGGTTCTTTCGATCGTAATTCCTTCAGTTCGGATATAAATCTCTTCTTAATGGAGGCAAAACGACTTTGTGCGAGTGTACCAACAACTTCGCCATAAAGATCTGCAATAATGTGAATGTTGTATGAATTTGGCGTATTTTGTATTCCTTCTCGATATTTAAAATGACGAAAAGCCAGGTTTTCAATATTCTTGATAATATCTTCGTGCCCCGGGTGAAATGGCAACTGTTTGAGGACTTCCAATAGAGCCAAACAAAATATAAATTCAACAGCCGCTTCACGACGTTGAAGTTGAATTTCTAAATCACTTGAGGTGCCAATCAAATTCCAATCGATATCGGACTTCTTTATGTCGGTCTTAAATTCAGTATCTGAAATTTGTCGATGATGCCAAGCCAGTAGCGCTCTCAGTAATGAGGGTAAACAATGTTCTGCCGCAGAGCCTAGTGCGGAAAGAAGCTGATCAAATTGTGGGTCTTCGCCGCGTTGTAAAAGTTTTGAAATTTGCTTTTCCGAGCTCTCCAACATCACACCTTCGATTTTCTTCTCAGCTTGCTGAATAAAATCCGCAAATAAAATCCTCATGACCACCTCTCCGGGTCTTAGATTTTCAGTACTCGCAAACATATTTTCTGAGCTATTTGAAAATCCACTTGCGACCAATGACGAGCGATTTTGTGGACTCCACGGCAATAGGCTTGATCGAGTTGACAGTGGAACGGTATTGTAAATAGGCGATTTAACTTGATCTATTTCCTGGTTAGATATTTCATCATTTTCCGATCTCAAACTACTGCGACCAACTGGCGAATTATTGAGACTTCCAGACAATGAAATTACCGTATTATCCGAGTTGGTCGCTAACGAATCACTTTGCTGATGACCAGAGACTAAAAAGAAAATCAATTTTTATTATTATCGATTTTCGAATTTCATTTTCTTTTGCACATTAAGCAAATTACTTTGTGTTCTTATAAACTATAAACACTTATCCCCATGTTCTGAATGCATGTGTTATATCTTACTTGTACGATTTGACGACTTAATTGCTAACAATGATGACGTATGTCCTAACTTGGCTAAAATTCTCGCTATTAAACTATTGCTCTTTATATAAACATTATTTTGATCAACCATAAATTCTATTTTTAACTTTTTCCGTACGATTGGAAATCATGTCTCATTGACAGTGAAATTAAATTGTTGATAATGATCCGCGTTGTATTGATCACGATAAAAGAGTATATGATAGTTGTTTATTTTTTAAATTATCACACAAATATAGGCGATAATATCAGTTTAGCTTAAACGCTCGCGAAAAGACTTGCTCTTGGAAGGAGCTGTAAAAGAAAACTAATTCAAACCGAGGTGTTTTTCATAATCATGTACAGCAAGTGTACAGACACGGATATTCTCTCTTTGTTGTAGGGTGGTCTTTTAAAAAAAAGTGCATACAGTTAAAGAAAAAAATTAAAATAATACACTCAAAATTCAATAATGCATAACATCCCCATAAAAAAATTTATATGCTGTGACATGACAGTAGCGGCATTCTGATCAAAATCGGCGACGCCCTTGAAAGTGAAAAAAGTTAGAAATTTTGGCATTTAAACAAATTGTATCAGTGAGTTGTTGGACTTGTGCATGAATAAAAACTTGTCGATTGACGAAGGAATGAAAAATCGATGAATAGACGGGAAAAAGTTTTTCAAACATTTATCGTTAATTTAATCGATTTTGTGGATATTTATTATGCTTGCAACTGCAAAAAAGTTGAAATTGCACATTTAAATTATTGAAAAGTTGTAAATGCGTCAGAAAAAGTAATTGTGTGCAATTTCAGAACCGAAATTTAAAATTGTCGAGTTTTAGCACTATTTCAACAATATTCACCTAGACTTTTATCTCCTGATGAACTTCCAGTTGTACTTTCGGACTTGTCCATGCTTATTTTCACTTTAACGCACTTTTATGCACTAAATTTTCATTTTTTCCTAAAATTTTCTCGGTACACAATTTAAAAGTTGAAATGAAAACAAAAATAATAAGAAGAAACAGTCAATAGATGCAAACGGTGTGACAAAGCGCATTTTCTAAAATGTCCACTCAAAAATCTTTATTTTTTGCTTAATTTGTAATTTTATCAACTGTAATTAGTAACTCAAACAAAATTTATCAAGATTTTATTAAAAATTGCAAATAAACTTTCAATTTTTTAATGGACACGAAATTTACTCTTTTTCTAAAAATCAATTGCTAAAAAAAGATGCGAAATAAATTTTGTTTACATGATGCGAAAAACATATGATAAAGATGTAGTAAATAAGCGGCAATGACCTTGAGAAATTTTCATTTAAAATAGATTTTCTAATTTTATTTTATTTTTATTTCATTCGTCTTTTTTTTCATATTTCATTTGATTTTAATTTTTTTAACATCTTATAGAGTAGGTTATGGAGGTTACTAAAAATTAAAGTCTAAAACTATAATTTGATTTTTTTTTAAAGTTGCAACTCAGTTTGATGAGTGATGGACATGCTTTTGCACTATAATTTGCTCTTTATTTCGTTGTTGGATGTTTTTTTATTGACAATTTAAAAGGTGTTTATAAATTTGGATGGTTGTCGATAATCAGTAATTATTTTCTCGCATGAGAACTACATTTTATCTTCTTTTGTTCTGTTAAACTAGCATATTATTTGAATGTTTTAAACGGAAAGTGCAGTGAATATAAACTTTTGTCGTCATCATTTCTCTTTAACAGATCAATTTAATCCAAATCCTTTATAAAGCAATTGTAAAAGAGTGTTGATGGTGGTGCACGTGGCTTTGATGGTTTATAAAAATTTTTAATTTCATTTCTTACTGTATAAATTCTTGGGAAGGAAAAACTTTTTCAAAAAAAAAAAATGAGTCAGAGCAAAAATGCTTTAATATTAATATGGGACGTTAGAGAACAAATAGGACACACTTTCGCCATTATGTGTTCGTCTTAAAGCTCTAAAATAGATTTTTAAAAAAAATAGATTAATATATAATTTTGTAAAAATATCCAAACTTACTCTGCAAACATCATTGACACATCAATGCATTTGATTTTGGGACAATCCTTCATGTGACCGTGCTGAGGAATAGTATTTGTAACAACAACAGCTTCGAAGCATGCATTGTTAATTCTTGATATCGCCGGACCACTAAATATTCCATGTGTCAGTATAGCATAGACTTTTGTGGCGCCTGCCTCGAGAAGTTTTTCAGCAGCATGGCAAATTGTCCCACATGTGTCAGCCATGTCGTCTACTAAGATCGCTACTCTATCCTTAACGTCTCCAACTAAAACCATTGAAGCTACCTCGTTGGCCTTTTTACGTTCCTTATGGATCAAGGCAAATTCAACATTCAATCTATCTGCTATTGATGTCACACGTTTCGCACCACCAGCATCTGGCGATACGATAATTGAGTTGCGCCACTCTTCGATATTCTCTTTGATCCATTTGAGAACAGCTGGCTCCGCGTAAAGATTATCAACGGGAATATCAAAGAACCCCTGTAGAACAAAAAAAACAATAATTTTATCTCAATCTATAACTCATAATTGAATTAATACAAACCTGTATTTGTGAAGCATGAAGATCCATGGTTATAATATGATCCGCACCGGCAACCGAAAGCATGTTCGCAACTAATTTTGCAGAAATCGGAGCGCGACTCTGTTTGCAAAAATTTAGAGAAATTGCTTGTGTGAGCTTCAAAAGTTATTACTAAAAAAATCTATCTAAAGATTAAAGGAAAAATATCTACTCTATAAGTTGATTAAAATTGTTAAGTCACTCTAATTCAAGAGGTAAAAAATGTTAGAAAAAGAAGTATTTAGAAAGTAAAAAAACATCTAAAGCGATGAATGAATCGAAAAAGACAATGTAAATCAATGTCCCTACACAAGTATTTTTTCTTTTTTCGCAAAGTGTCATGCATGAATCTACAAATAGTGTAATAAAAAATATTTTTCCTTTTCATAGGACTTTTCACCGATATTTTTGTTCTATTGTCATTGAAGTATTGAAATTTGAAAGCGTTTTTTGGGGAAAGTATATATATTTTTTTATATGATTGATATTAAGAAGAAGCTGACGCATTTTTACCGTAATCTACAAAAAAAGAACAAAAAATTTCTGTATTAATATCAGTCTTAAAAGAAAAGAGGACACAAAAAAGGATTTTGGAGCTTCCAAATACTTCTTTTAATATCCATGATAGATTTGGGAAAGTTACAAAGCTTCGATACTACACATTTTTTTTCTTCTCACATCTATTCTCGTCTATAAGTTACAACAATAATATTAAATATTTTTCTACTGATAACGCAGTAGATGTTATTGTTTTTAGTTTTTTAATAATTAGTATTGCACTCTGAGATCATCGTTAGACGTCAGCATTTTAGAAGCGTAATTATTGTTATGCCAATTTTATTATTCTTCCCCAGTACTCAGAATGGTCTTATGTGATCTGATTTAACTTTCTGTTAGTTACTTTTGAACGTGGAATCAATTTTAAATGTCTATATATGAATTTGCTTATAACACGCGTAAATAGATTTTGGAAATGGAAGAGAGGTAAAGTATTCTACAAAAACCATCCTGTGTGCTAATAAAGAAGCTCAATTGGAAATCATCAAAAAATAAATAATGTTAACTCTCTTTAATTTGGATACAGTAAAATAACCGATTAATTGAAAAAACTCTTAAATCATTAATTTGATTTCTATAGAAATCTTTACTCACAATGTAAAGATCTGGTACATAATCCTATAAAATATAATAAATTAACAAGAAAACAAAGTGAACGAAATGAAGGAAATTTTCTGAATGATTTTTTTGCGGTCTCAAAAGGAAACTTATCCAGTTTGCACAGGACGAATTTCGTATTTAAAATATTTCTTTTTTTTTTGTGAGGGGACTAAAATCTTTTAACTTTTATACAGTGCTATTGTTTATCACACGAGAGTATATGTGCATATAACTTTAAAATATTCTTGTTAAAAATCGATTCCATAGTTGTTTTTTAAATAAGACACACATAGCTTAGGATTCGTTAAAGCAAATAATCCGAGTTAAAAATTAAAAACATTTATGTATCGGCAAGAAAATGAGTTAATTGTGATGACATAAACAGTGAAATTTGTTATGAATATATTTTTGGTTTTACCAAAAAAAAGTAATGAAAAGAAAATCTCTAAGACATTAAACATGAAGCTAAAAAAATATGCTGCATTGTGAGTGTGGAAATATTTTTTTTTCTTAGCAAACTTTAGCTATTCGACAAGTGATGGTTTTAATAAAATGAGAGTGACGATCGTTAAGAAAATATGATGATAAAAAAATGAAACAAATGATTTTAGGTAAAGAAATAAAGGGAATCACCCGAAATTTCCATTCGTTTGACTTCATCATCAGTTGTGCTAACTTTTCGTCGCCAGACTGGTAGTCGGATAGTAGAGGTAGAAAAGCATACATGACACAATACGAGGTAGCAATAAAATTGGCAAAACATTCCGATAATATATTACGGGTTATTGTGCATTTCAGAATTTTTTTTCGAGAGTGCGTTTTGTTGGTAGAAATAATCACGTTAATATATTTAGGAAGAGCAAAGAGTCATGAGGAGAGAAGAGAAATAGAAAAATAGGTGAGTTATTAAAAACAATCTTATTAATAATATTATTACGGAAATAATTGCATTAAAGTTGTATTTATTTATTGAGACATATTGCACATTGATTGCCACAAGGAAATATGTGCGATAAGAAACTTTTGTAGATGAAATTCATCAGAACTAAAACTTAAACATATGAATTTGAAAATATGTCTCTCGCAATCGATTGAGTTGCATATTTTTTTTCTTTAAAAATACTTCCACAAATTCAATCAAAAACATTTAGTAAAGAGGAGAGAGAGAGAGATAATTTAATAAGCCAATCATCGGTATTAATTGCGGTATGAGAACAAGGAAAATTATTTTTTTTAAATTACCACGCTCTTATTAAAAAATAATAATAAGTGGGAGAGGGGATTTCAAGAAATAATTAAAATAAGGATTTGAAAGCCACGGTAAAAAGTTTATGCAAAAAGTTTATGATATGAATGAATGAATGGATTTTGTGAATGTTTTTCTTACCTTGTCCTTTTTGTCCTGTCGAGCGTAGGGAAAGCATGGTATCACAGCTGTAACTCTTGATGCTGAGGCAATCTTACATGCGTTGATCATAATTAAGAGCTCCATCAGGTTATCGTTAACCTCTCCCGAGCCCGACTGTACAATGTACACATCTTCACCTCGAACTGATTCTCCAATTTCCACGCTACAAAAAAAAATCATGTTAGAATAAGATTGAACAGAAAGTTCACATTCACACAAACGTATTCAAAGAAAAAATATTTTCTTTCTCTCTATTGATATAGACTATTTTTATCAGCCAATCACTTAAAATAAATAGCATCATCACCAAAAATTTAATCAATAAAAAATATTCTTGCGACACACATGATTTCGAGAATTTAACTTTTGCGTCAAATATCTTTGAATCTTTGCGAGTATTTAAATTTTTTTATCCTTCGAGGAAGTGTTTCAAATATTTAGTGCTCAATATTATTATGTGTAGGTAGGATTTAGAAAAAAAGCATTTGTCAGAAGATTTAAATTCAAGGACATCTTCGTTAATTTTCTTCTCTCACTCTCTCTCATCTTTATAATATATTATATGCTGTTGTTGTGTTCGCGCGCTTGAAAAAAATTGTAAAATTGCATTTTTTATATGCCCCCAACAAAACTCTCATAAACGATTGCTCTTACGTCAAGGAATAATTATAGTAAATATTTTCAAAATATCGCAAAAAAAATATAAACAACTGATATAGCCTTCAATATTGTTCTAAACAGGAAGTCTCATAATATTGACCAAACATTATTGATTTTATTATGTTGTGTCGTGTCGAGAAGGATAATGCTGCCATTCCGTACCTGTCTCTTCC
Source organism: Tanytarsus gracilentus (assembly GCA_038502055.1). Classification (NCBI taxonomy): domain Eukaryota; kingdom Metazoa; phylum Arthropoda; class Insecta; order Diptera; family Chironomidae; genus Tanytarsus; species Tanytarsus gracilentus. The sequence goes on from JAXRKN010000037.1 coordinate 4,439,164, forward strand.
TCTCTTTAAATTGAGCTTTACCTGTGAACATGCAAAAATGTACAATGTTGCACTTTTTTCTTCTCTTTCCCGAGTGTCATGTGAAAATTGCTGATATACATATACATATATATATGTATTTTTAAATTCTCATATTCTTTCTCTTTGAGCATATCAGCGAAGGCTCAAATTTATTTGAGGTTGGAATGATTTGGTTGAGTGGAAAAAAGCATGTTGTCGATTACATAAAAGCTGTCTAATCTAATTTAGAAATGATTGGAGTTCACTATTGAAACTAATGTATGATCTCTCTTTAACAACGATAGACAGACAATGTGAGATTTGAAAGAAATGAAAAAAATATCATCAGAAAAGTCAACTCTTCAAGGTTGATTGAAACGGCGAGATATGCATAGAATTTTAGCTGCTCAACATGTGTTTGAAAATTATTGACTAAATCACATTATAATATTATGTATCGTGACACATTATTAAGTGCCAGCCACTTACCAAGTTTCCAAATTTGAGAATTTTTTTGTCACAACTTTTCCTAGATCTATGCCAAGTCTGTCCACTATCCTTTGTGCGAGATCAGGATGCGACGATCCCGAGAATATTTTTATGTTAGGCATAGCTTCGGTTGATTCCTCTAAAACGACTAAATTAAATCTCCCTTCTCGCACTGTTTTTATTTTTTTCTCAAAATCAAACTAAAACTTTTTCGATATCGAGTTGAATTCCCCCAATAATTTCCGAGGGGAACTTACAACGGGCAAAAAACTCGCATGTCAATTGGATTCGGTGGAAAACTTTAATAAAAAATCGACAAAATTTATTTAATTAAATTTCATCAAGATCGCCACTCATAGAAGGTTAAATAATGGCAGTAAATATGGCAGTGAGTCGCATTAAGCGAGAATTTAAAGAGGTGAGTGTGGGGATTGTCGAGAAAAATGGGTTTTTTTGAAAAATCACTTCAAGGCAAAGGTGAAAATTTAATTTACTTGTTTCTAAGGTCAAAAAAATAAGTCTTTGTAATAATTTCTTGTCTCTTTGTAGGTTTTAAAGAGCGATGAGGTAAGTTAAAATATCATCAGTTGTTCATTTACAATTTACACACATTTAATCGCGTTTCTTACCATTATTTTCATTAACATTCATCTTTAAAGCGCAATTTAAAGACAATGAGTCGTTAAGATGAGATATTAATTAGATGTACTGACACTCTGGCTTTAAATTCAGTTGCAAAGTTTACTTGGTTATGAAAATTTCACTCAACATTTGCATTTTGTCTTCTTCTTAAATAATTTCTTTTTTTTTCCTTCAAAAAAAAATGTTATCTTTAGATTGCTCAATGTTCAATTAAATTGGAGCTGGTTAATGACTCATTCACCGAATTGAGGGGAGAAATTGCAGGACCTCCAGGTATAATTGCAATATTTTTAATTTATTTTAAAAATTTTAACTGAGATAAATTCTTGCTTTTAGAAACTCCATACGAAAAGGGAACATTCTTGCTCGAAATACACGTACCCGAAACCTATCCCTTCAATCCACCGAAAGTAAAATTCCTTACAAAAATTTGGCATCCGAATATCTCTTCAGTGACCGGTGCAATTTGCTTAGATATTCTGAAAGATAACTGGGCGGCGGCAATGACATTACGTACAGTTCTTCTTTCGCTGCAAGCGCTTTTAGCTGCCGCCGAGCCTGATGATCCACAGGACGCAGTCGTTGCAAATCAATTTAGAGAGAATCATGAAATGTTCTGCAAAACAGCGAAGCATTGGACGAATTGCTATGCAAAAGGACCCCATAAATTTCCAGATTTCGATCAAAAGGTACAACGTCTCAAAGACATGGGCGTAAGTGAATTCGATGCTAGAGCTGCCCTATCGAGACACAACTGGGACCTTAACTTAGCTACAAATGATCTATTTTGATTAAATTTACACTCTAATTTGTCAACTGTTTTTCAAGCTCTATCCTATACCTTTCCATCGTGCGGAGATTTGTAAAAAAACACTTTCCTTTTTTTTATACGTCAATATTTTATTCTCTTTTACAATAATTGCCAATATAAGAAAGAAAATCTATTAAATGACTCGGTAACATGAGACATTTATATATAAATAAATTTTAAATTAAAAGCTCGATTCTCACGCAAAAGCTGGAAGCACAACAAATTCAAAATTTATTTTTCTCTATACATCCATCACTTAGTCACAATCTCTTTGCTTCATGAATAATATCGAGAGAGAAAATAAAACAAGAAAAGATTTTGTAAATATTGCTTCATCATCTAAAATCTAATTGTCACGCGTCGTATATGTGTGTATTAAATATAATAAAATTTAGAAGGAAAAGTTAATTATTTTAAAATGGTTTTCACTTATTTTGGTTTAACAACTCGATTATTGACAGTTTTCTGTTTTAATGAATCCTTCCACTCGTTTTCAAGCCTAACAAAAATGCCACCCTGCTGATACGTCTGAATATCCTTTGCATGATCAGAAATTCCAGTTTTCTTCGATACCATTGACATAATCTTAAAATTTTAAACATTTCAGTTTGAGGTGTTGTTTAAAAATAAACTATAATACCTGTTTCATTGCTTTCTCTTCAAACTCACGCTGATTATCTTGGTTGCTTCTAGCCGAGAGATTGGCTGACCAACTTCGACAACCTGTACGAATGCGCCTTTTATGTGTTGACTTATATTGAGCACGTGTTGGAGCACATTCTGACTCTTCACCGCCATCACTACTACTGCTGCTTGTACTACTCGAAGTTTGACGGAACTGAAGAGTGTATTCACTAGACTCAGTCTCACTTGACGAATCGGGTTGAAATGTCTGAGGACGAAATTTTCGGTTAGGAAAACGCATGAAATCTTCGACATGGAGCTGCGGTAAAATTCCTTGTCGAGTGCGACTATTTAAAATGCACATTCCACTCCACCAAGGATCGCATGAAATGCCTGCTGGTGGTGTTCGCGGAGTAACTGGAGGCGATTCAAACATTGATGTATTATTTTCAGCAACTTGATTAACCAAACATAAAATAGATCGATCACGATCATTTTCTGCAACAACACAATGCTCACGATGCTGACAACCGTTATTTGGTGAAATTATACTCTCAAATCGATAGGCGAGCTGAAGACCACAGCACGGATATCTTCCCAATTTGCTGCCTTCATTTGCATTTCCCATATACTGTGGCGGCTCTGGATGATACATACACCAGTAGAGCTGCGTTGCAGGAAAGTGACATTCACAAATAGAGCAATAGAGAAAGTGACATGTGGCCCACAAACGCCAATAAACTTTTCTCCAACTTCTTAGTTCCTTATAAAGATTAGACACATAATTCGATAAACTCCAATTGACATCGCGTACATGTGTGCTCGTAATTTGTCCCCATCGATTAAGCTTCATATTCATGGGAATGCAATGCACGTAGCTAGAGACACTTTGAGTCACATATTTTCCGCATTTAACGCAACGAAAGAGACTTGCGAGTGTCGCATAATGGCCTCGAAGTGCTTGAGCTTCAACCTCACATAGAGATTGAATAAGTTTACAGAATAATCTCGGTTGGATACGATCTTTTTTATCTTTAACCATTTCCAGCTCGAGATTTGTGAACATCGCTGCTAGTCGCGAAATTATGGTGTCGTTAAGGCATCCGAGGTTGGGCGAGACTTTTACAACATCAGACAAGTGAGCGTGGCAGTAGGAAAGACACTCGAGCAGAAGCGGTTCCATTTGAAGAAAACTTGCAGAAACAAGTATGGGTATGACATTGGAAGCATTTAATTTTGGCCAATGTTCTTCCGATGCGAGCATTTCTTTTTTCACCCACTTTATGAGCCAATCAAAAATATCTAAATCGCAATGCACAGAAATATCCATGTCCTCAAGTTTTTGTCCGTTCGTAATGTCGGCAAAATAACCCATTTTTGAAACGAGCAATTTTTGAGGGCACGTAAAATCACGTGAAACACCTTTCACTTCATCGCAAACGTGAATCGTGAGTTCGGGCTCGTGAATTTTCGTTTGATCAATAACCAAAGGTGATTTTTTTCGGTTGAAGCTCTTTTGACTAAAAATCACGCCATTTCCGCCATGATCAAACGAACTTGCATTACTTCCACCGCCAATTTTCTTATCCACTGACGATTTTTGATTCGTAATCATTTGCTTAGTTTTTACTAACGGATTTGAGCTGGGCGTAAAATTTGTTGAAACACATGTCGTTTGTGGCTGCAATGGAGTTGCTGGGGTTGGAGTAGTTGACGTTGGAACTGGTGGATTTAATTTATTTTGCAGTAGATTTTGCTGCTGACATATAAATGGAAGGAATGAATCGAGAATGCCTTGACTAAGAACTTCATCTAACTTTTCAGTTAGACATGGATTTAGGTTGGGAAATAAAGTTTCGGAACTTTCCACTTTCGACTTTAGCGTCACACTTTTGCCACCCTTTCCAGAACGCTTTCTCTTTTTACCACTACCCTCTTCCTCTCTTGCTGACTCGACTGGTGATTTAATTGGAGTTGAGTGCTCAGCAATGTTCTTATACTTTTTCATCATGTTATTCACGAGCTCATTTTTCGACAGATTCTCAAAGCTAAAATTTGCATTCGAAGTCACTTTAGAATTTTTCTCTAAATTTTCGTTCACATTGATGCTGAGCTTGAGAAATTGAAGAAATTCTTTCATTCCAATTACGCCTACATTTTCTTCTTGATTTGCCATCACTAGAATTTAAAATTCCACGAAATAAAATAGATTAAAATTTTAAAATCAATTCGAGTGTATGAAAATTTAACAAACTTGACGGTTGCTACGATACACTACAAGTATCAATATAGAGCTGTGAGCTTTAAATTTTTGTTTTAAAATTATTTATTTCCATTATGCGATGGTAAAAATAAAACTTAATAAATTCATTTATTCATCAATACTCATGGAATCGTCTTCCTGCTCATCGTTCTCGAATACATAGGGATCCTCGATGTGCTTTCCATTGTGAACGACTGTGATTGTCATGAGATCATCGTATGGCAAGTCTGGCAGTAGCTTAGGAGTGATGAAAAAGTATTGTGACTGTCCTTCTTTGCATGTGATGTCGACGAGCATTTGAAAGATTTTTCGCTCATTATTCGGATCCATTCCCTGATTAATTTCATCGACACATCGAAAGGGAACCATTGTGAGATGCTGTAGACTGAGAGTGTAAACGGCAATTGCAACAGCGCGTTCACCACCCGACTGAACATGTCGATTGAGTACTTGCAGTTTTTCATTATCGCGATATTGAACACGAATGGCAATTCCATAGTCAGCATAATCTCGCTCTTCTTTTTGAATTAATTCCACCTCGCCAACAAAGCCCATTTTAGAGAAGAAGTTTGAGAAATTATCATTGATGGAGCTAACGACGCGCAATATCTCGACATACCAAACTTCATGCAACGTTTTAAGTTCATCTTCTAAAGCCAATGCACGTTCCTGTTCATTTTGTAAGCTTTCACGCAACTCTTCAATTGTCACTTTACGACGCTCATATTCTTCAACTATTGCGGGATCAACGCCGCGAATGCACTCAATTCTGCCCTGCATTTCTTCAATTTTCTCAATTAGCTCCTCAACTGTGGCTGGAAGCTCTTCAAACTGTTTTTTATAGGCAAAATTTTTAGCTGCTTGGTCAACATTGCCAGTCAATTCCAATGCTTCACGACGCTTCGCAATCATTCGATTTTGACAGGCAGAAGAGTTTCGTTTGGCGCTGTCCAATGTGAAATCAATGTCTCGAATACTTCGTTTCAACTCTTCGATTTTCTGATCTACATTTCCAGTGTTGTCGTCGAAAACTTTAAGCTTCTTCTTGGCCAGTTCACGGAGAATAGTGCAATCTTTGTGCTTAGTCAACTGCTTTGTTATGTCATTCACCGACTTCAGTAACTTCTCAATTAGCTTATCATTATTGTCCTTAATCTTTCGACGCTCTAGATTAACATCAATCTTTTGACCCATCAAATCTTGAAGTTCCTTCTCCTTTCGATTAAGACTCTGACCCATCTGATTTACTAAACGCATTTTGCTCATTATTTCAGTCTTGTCGCTGCGTACTTTATCTCGATCATTTTCGAAATTCCTAATTTGATTCTCAAATTCTACACGCTGAGCTCTTAAATTTTCTGCATTTTGTTGAAATCGGGTTTGTCTAGTAAAAGAAGAGCAATCAATCAAAAAATAACTCGATGCATTAACAAATAATTTACCTCTGATTTTCTCGATCCAATTCATCCTGATCGATTCCAATGTCGAGTATATTTCGTTGCATAATATCATTTGACTGGACACTCTTACTTCCGGTATAGCGAGACACTGTGACCGCAAAACGAGTGTTGGTCGAAAAAAAGACTCTGATGTCGTTTGGCAATTGAGATGCATATTTTTCCAATCGGTCATCTCCAACAATAATGTTATGGAGACCGTAGAGCTTGCAAAGATAGTTAAGGACGGGAGGAGGTCCTTCGATCATTTCAATTAGGTAACCCAAAACACCATATTGTTGTGGAAATTCGCTAACTTCACGTGGCGATTCAAAGTGCAATTCATCTGCAGGCTCAGTATAACCAACATTAACTTTGAGTTTCATGTCATTTCGAAGAATCTTAATCAATTTTGACATGTCTTCTTTGTCAGTACATAGAAATGCCTCAAATTCACGATTTCCAACGCAGTTCTCAATATATTTCGCATACTTCTTGTCAGTTACGGTAATTTCAGTGAGAATTGGATTATAAATGTGGCCATTGAATTGATCACGATTGTTCTTAAGCCACTCGGAAGCCTTGTAAGCGTCATCGAACTGATTTCGAAGAGTTTGGAAGCGTCGGCGAAAAGAATCGGTCATGAATTCAATTTTACGCTTCGAGGCATTCATTGCTGGAATTACTTTTTCCTCCAAGTGATTGGTAAGCGTTTGACGCTGTTTGTATACGTCGTCAATTTGATTTTTAATCTGTGCCAGCTTTTGATCAAACTCTTTCAAAGAGGCATTTAAATTACCATCTTCTTGGAGCTCTTGCTGTGCCTTTTCGTACTCAATACGATCGAGTCTAATTTTTAGCTTCAAATCTTCTACCTCCTTATCGTGATTACGACTTGATTGTATTAAGCTTGTAATATCCTGTTTTGTCTGACGAATTTCACTGTTGATTATTTCAGTGTCACGTAACATTCTATCAATGTCTGAAGAGATTTTACTCTGGGAATTTGTAGACGTTATAATGTCATTCTTCAGCTTTGTCTTTTCTCCCGCAATTTCCTGCTGCTTTCGCTCGAGCGGCTTAACTTCATTTCTCTTGACTGTCAGCAGCTCTTGCAACTTCTTCATATCCGCCTCAATTTCATCGAATTTCTTTTTAAGAACATCATACTCAAGCCATACTTTCTTCTTTTGAAAAAGATTTCGCTGCTCAATGAGTTTCTCCTTAGTACGGTTGTTTTCAATCATTTGGTGCAGTTGCTCGTTGCGATTCTCATTGTCAGTCAACTGTACTTGGATCTCAGCATTATGCTTAGCCGCTGATTTTTGTAGCTCGCGTTTTTTCTTTAGACTTGCAAAGGCATCATTCGTTTTAACGTCGCAGACACTAAGTTGTGTGTTATGCAGCAGCTCCTGTGGATTTAGTTTTGTAAAATCCTGCACACGATCTTGCGGAAGAAACATACAGAGATTGTCAACTTGTATGTTAAAAGTATGAATGCGTTCGACGAACGTTTTATGAGAAACTTTTGCGCCATCAATGACATACGACTCTTTGCCTGCCTTATCGAAAGATCTATGAAAAACGACAACGTCTTCCTCGTCATTTTTCTGAAGTTCAATTTCAATTTGTGCCTTTTTCTTGCCATTCTTAATGAAGTCAGTTATCTACAATGAGAAATAAATATAAAATAATCAAAAAAGATCCCGTTAGACTTACATCCTTGCTACGCGACAGTAGAGCTGGCTTTCCACCACATCCCAAAATTATTCCAGCCACGATTGTCGACTTTCCCGTGCCGTTCGGACCTATAATTATGTTTAGATTCTTGCCAGGTATATATCGAAGCTCATCATAAGTTCTACGAAAGTTAAAGAATTTCACAATCAAAACAAATTGCAAGTAAAATTTGGCGGGACAATAAAATTGTTTATTTTTTGCGAGGAATAAGCATGAATTTAATAAAACTTTAACTTACAGAAAGTCACGGAGCGCTAGCGACTTGATTTTACCAATTTCGTAATTCATTATTTCGTTAATTCACACATTAATTTCAAAATTTATTTTTATTTCATTACTTGTGTTGCTTTTGTGCTAAAAATATTTTGTACTAAAATTGAAGCAACTTTTCGCTTCACCAAAGTTTTCTTCTTCCTTTTCTATTCGTGCTAAAGACAGCAAGGTTTGTAAAAAATTTAAAAAATTAATTTTTTCAACTATTTAGTGGTTTTTAAATCAAATTTTGTTAGTTAAAGTAAATACAAGATGATGTTATCAGAGGATAATATCGAATTTACGACAAAAGTATAGATTTATATGAAAATACAGACTTAATTATTCTCGCACATAAATTTAATAATTAATAATTAAATTATGTTTGTAAAGTAATTAATAACTCTTTAATCATTAACATTTTAACATAAAACTATTAAAATAACGTCAAAAGATGATTATAAATTAAAAATATTTTTTTGAGGTTATGCTAATAAATTTTTCTATCGTTTTAGTTCTTAAATCATGGGTCGTGTCAGAACCAAGACAGTTAAGAAGGCTTCAAAGGTCATCATCGAGAAATATTACACTCGATTGACCTTGGATTTCCACACTAATAAGCGCATTGTTGAAGAAGTCGCTATTATTCCAACAAAGCCTCTGCGTAACAAGATTGCGGGTACGGTTAAGAGAGACATCCACTGAGTCACATCTCACCGCCATAGTCATGTGTTTACTCAAATGCATGTCTATGGAAGTGATGATGATAAACTCTTTGACTAGATGTGCATCTCAATGACCCGATGAAAGTATATTAATTATACATTTGTTTCGTATTCGTAGGCTTTGTCACGCATTTGATGAAACGTCTTCGTCACTCACAAGTTCGTGGTATCTCAATTAAGTTGCAAGAAGAGGAGCGTGAACGTCGTGATAACTACGTTCCTGATGTTTCAGCCTTGGAGCAAGACATCATTGAAGTCGACCCCGAGACCAAGGAGATGTTGAAGATGCTTGAATTCCACAACATTACTGGACTCCAATTGACTCAGCCATCTCAACAGCAATTCACTCGTCGCAACTAAACGATTGTGTATCCCTCAATACACTCGATGCTGAAATAAAGAATTGTTTATGTGCAAAATTAAATCAATGCACACACTCTAAAACTTGCGCATTTTTAAATTTTTTTTACAGAGTAGTAAAATTATAATCATTTCATTCTCAAGTGGCTATCTTATCACTACTACAATTAATATCAAATGCTGTTCATAAGATGATCGTCGTTGTCAACAATTTCTGTATAAAGAGAGAGAGCTGATAATAAATCGTTTCAGTTTGCAGTCCTGTTCAGAAACGGAGTGTCATTACATTTTCTCTCCTTTAAATCTATTTTTTTCGAAGCCGGTTTATTTCAGATTTCAGTGCGTAGACAAAAAAGAGAGAGGGCGAATCCATAGTTTTAAAATTGATTTATTTTGTTCATTTACAAGAGAAATTTAGTGAAGTGCAGTTATAAGTCTTATAAAGAGCAATGGCAACATACAAGGATAGTAAAATTGCAATCATTGGAAGGTAATTAAACGCTCTAATCGTAAAAAAAATATATTACTTCACGCATCATAAATTTTTGAGTGATTGGCTGATAATGTAAAGTTATGATTAGCAAGTAGATTAAAGCAATTAGTGAAATATATTTTAATTCCATTTCCTAATTATGTGTTTGATATTGAGATAATAGAAAAATCTACTCCCATCCTAAATTAAATTAAATTTAAATTACATAAGCTCATAATCTTTTCAGTGATAATGTGTCAAAAAGTTAATAAAAATTATTATTTTAAGAGAAAGTTTCAAGTGGAAAGAGAGAAATTTTAATGAGAGTGCGAGAGAAAAATGAGAGTAACAAAACATAATATTTATATCATGATGCATAACATATATTTTTTTGGTAAATCACATATAGCGGCTTGATAGGTCAATCATGGGCTATGATTTTCGCATCTGTTGGCTATAAAGTTTGCATTTATGATATCGTTCAATCGCAAATTGAAAATGCTTTGAAGCAGGCTAAAATGCAGCTCAAGAGTCTCGAGGAGAAAGGACTTTTGCGCGGGAAATTAACAGCAGATGAACAATTTAGTTGCATAACTGGATGCACCGATTTGAAGGAAGCTCTTAGTGGTGCATTTTTCCTTCAAGAATGTGTGCCCGAGCAAATTGATCTTAAAAAACAATTATACAAGCAGCTCGATGAGGTTGTCGATGATAATATTATTATTTCATCGTCAACATCTACTTTCATGCCATCACTTTTTTCGGGAGACATGAAGCATCGCGATCAAGTGCTGGTCTCACATCCAGTAAGCAAAATCATTTTTATATACTTTATGACAACGAAAAACTATTGAATGCCATTTAGGTTAATCCACCATATTATGTGCCACTTGTTGAGGTTGTTCCATCCAAGTATACGCGTGCTGAAATACCGATAAAAACGAGAGCTTTGTAAACTTTTTTCCTCAAGTATTATTGCCTCATAAATATTAATATAATTTCTTAATTAGAATGACGGAGGTAGGACAGAAACCAGTTGTCTTGTCGCGCGAAATTGAAGGCTTCGCTTTGAATAGAATCCAATATGCAATTCTTAATGAATGCTGGCGTCTTATTGCTGATGGAATTTTAAGTGTCGAAGACATTGACTCGGTCATGTCAGATGGTTTAGGAATGCGTTATGCTTTTTTGGGACCAATGGAAACAGCACATCTTAATGCTGAAGGTAGTGAAAACATATCAAGTAACTTAATAAAATTAACATATTTTTTCTAAGGTTTCCTCTCATACTGCGAGCGTTATTCGAAAACAATTTATGCTGTCAGTGAAACTATGGGTGCTTTACCAAAAATGGAAGGAGAAGTTATGCATAAAGTCGCTAAAGAGTTGGAGGAAATGTGTCCTTTAGAAGACTTAGAAAAACGTCGCAAATGGCGCGATAGTTGTCTCACTAAACTCAGTCAAATGAAGAAAAACTTGGAAGATTGATTTTTTTATAAAATAAAAATAAATGCGGGCAAATAAAGAACAAAACATTTTTTTTTCAAAACTCAAATTAATTTTTTTAAATATCGCAGTCAAAAAAAATTATTGCATGGCCGTAAACTCCAATATGTAATTACCCTATTCACATAAATTATGCTTGTTTTACAGTCTATATTCTTTCATTAAAACTCTCATAGATGTATGCAAAACATTATAATCATTTCAAGCACTGTAAACATGTACAAAGGTTTAATTTGATAAATTTTTACCAGATGAAAACTAACTTTTTACATGGCCTCGATTATAAAATGAAGATGAATATTAATGTTTCTAAAAGTTTCCTAAAAAAGTAAAATTTATTTTAATTTAAGGAAATTTAAGTTTTAACTTTTGAAGGAATTTCTATTAAATCTATTCGCAACTAAAACGTGATCGGAATTATGTATAACGAGGGTTCCATTCAACTTCAAGTATGTACTCTGTATTAACATGTTCTATTTAACAGCACACCTCGATTTTTATTTTCTTTTGTTCTTTGTAATGTATTGGTGATTTATTATTTTAAGAGTTTTAATTAGTTAACATTTAAAAGCATAAAATTAAAACAAAAATTTAAAATAATAATTTTTTTTTATCCAGGGCTGAGAACATCAATATATTGCGGGCCTTGGCGGGCCTTCACGGGCCTTAAAAACAGAAAAAATATTTGTTTTTTAAAAAAAATATACTAGTAAATTTTTTTTGATGTGCCTTTCATCCTCTAAACTTTAATTTTCTTAGAGTTTTGACGGGCCTTTACGGGCCTTTGCGGGCCCAGCTACCTCTATGTTCTCAGCCATTGTTTTTTATCAACAAAAGTTTATTTACTGATGTATTACTGATTGGCTATGATTGAATCAATAACAACACTTTAGCGGCATTATCTTTTACACATTTTCTCTCTTGTTATAAATGGTTTCATTACATTATCCGTTTATGTGAGAGTTGAGAACTTTTTCTCTCATCACAAACACACGGAAAAGTCTATATATTGCATTCAAGATATTTTTGATATTCTATTTCAGAGTTTGATCAAAATACATTGAATTTTCACATTTTAAAAATTGAAGAACAAAATATATATATTTTTGGATTTTGTGGAAAGCTTTTTATAATTTTTATTTTTTAAGTTGCTGTCAATTTTAAGGTTAGTCAAAGAATAAATTTACAGCTATCAAAAAAACTTTAAATATTTTGAGTTTAAATCATTTAAAAATGTGAATTAGTTTCATGCAAATAGTTTAGAGGGAGTTAAAAAATACACTAAAATAATGTTGTGGCATTGCGGCATTTAAAAGGGTCAGTTAAGAAGCGAGAAATGTAAACATGATGTATAATGGAAAACCTTTGTATCGTCTAAAAAATGAAAAGAGAATTTTTATCACAAGAGATGTATAGCCAAGTTCATAGATGTGAGGAAAAAAATAAATTATTTCGTTGTTATATTATTTTTTAAACAAAGTTGTTCAAATATCAAGTTTCTTGTGACTATTTCAGAGTCATGAACAAACAATAAAAATTCATATATGAACACGATAAGTTTCAAACATATATATTGTGTATTATTTCCTCTCTCCCCTTAACTTCAATTGTATTATGCTGTTTCTCTCGTGACGTTCATGTGTTAGTAAACGGTTTTCTATAGCGACTATAGTCACTTCTCTCTCGTTCTTACTCATCATTTTAGTTTTCGCCTCCAAACAGAACATACTTATTATTTTGTATTGCATCGCGTCGATATTTTTGAGCTTTCTTTTTTTTGCTCTGTTTTTCTCATTATATTTTTTTTCTTCTCGTACAATTACATTTGCCATATTTAAAGATTCTTAAGCGTGTGTACGCAAATAAAATATGTCGAAATACAATTGGACGCGGCAAGAGACCAAGGACTTGATCACTCTCTATGAGATCAATGAGTGTTTATGGAATAAAAATCTCCGTGAATATAAGGATCGCGATGAAAGAGTATCAAGTATTCAGTCAATAGCTGATGAGATGAAGATCTCTATCGAAGAGATAAATAAAAAAATTCACAATTTAAGAAATCAATATCGATTCGAGCTAAATAAAATGAAGAAAAATATTCCCGGAAAGCCAAAGTAAGAGACATAAATTTTTTGCTTTAAAAACAATTTTTACATAAACTTTTTTTTATAAACAGATATATCACCAAATGGCCGTATTTTAAGAACTTGAGGTAAAGTATTTCAAAACAACAAAAGAACATTATGTAAAATGCAATGTGTAAAATATTTAATGTACGTCCACGTATATATATAGTTTTTTGGAAAACATTGTATCAGTACGAGGCAGCAGTAATCCACAAGGTGGAAGCGATTACAATGAAGCCAATGATTTTACTATGGTGAGCACACATATATTTTAGAAAAGTACATAGAATTAAGGTCTAAAAGAAAACAGAAAAATGCTAACACGTTGAAAGTTTGATAAAAAAAAAGTAAAAATGTTGTTCCAAGGTTCATTGATAATTATTAATTTTTAGAAGTAAAAAATGCTTTTAGAGTTTTGACAACAACTTAATATTTATAATGATTTGAATCTTCTTAGTTATATACAAAATCAGCTAATATGAGCAATTTAATGTAAAACTATACTCTCAACAGTAGATTATTTTTCCCTTCTCTATTTACTCCCTTCATTCTTCATTCCGTTTCTCTCCATATAAATATATATCGCGCATTCAAATACGAACACAAAAGTTAAATGAAAGAAAAATATTCTGCTGTTATTATCGTTCTCGTGTTACGATATCTTTTTGTGTTGTTTTGTTCGTTTTGCGAGTGAAACGAGAGAGAGAAATGGAAAAGTAAAAAAAAAATATGTATGACGATATATAATGTTGTGAATGAGAGATAGAGATAAAAATATCGTTCACAGAATATTTGCACACGTGTATGATTGCGATCATATAAATGTTTAATGCTCACTTGCATTTAATTTTAATATAAAATTGTTCATGATTCTTTTCAGGAGGAGACAGAAAATTCAAATGATCATCAAAAAAATTCGATAGGAGCAAATGAGACCACAATTGTCACGACCACGAATAATTCACAGCCCCAGCAGATTTTCCATGTCTCGGTAGAGTATGAAGAAGAAGCAAAACCAAAAAAGAATGACACCTTGCAAAATGGACGTAAGCGACGTCTAATGACAAAAGATGATGGCGAACACCAGCAGGTGTTGAATCAATATGTAAATCAAACACCATCATCGTCAACATTAATTAAAAAGCAAACACCGACGATTATAATTGATGAAAAGTCTCAGGATCAAGTTAAAGACGTTGAAGAGATTTCAGTTAAAAATTGTCGAGTAATTGGAGGAGGAAGCAGTTCGAATGAAAATAAACTTGATAAGTTTGAAATATTCGGTCTCTTTGTTGCAAATGAAATGAGAAGTTTATCAAGTGCCGCATTACAAAAGAAAATGAAGAGGAAAATTCTTGAGTGCATTTTAGAAATCTCGGATGATCAAGAAGCGCATGAAGAAAATTCGTAGAGTTAAAATATTATTTGATGGATTTTTTGAAAAATTAAATAAAATCTCGGGTGTAGCAGATAAAATTTTTATTGTTTCCAATAAATCTTGGTTATAATTTAATCTATTAAATTTATTAAAATTTAAAACTATTTTTGCATTTTATAATGTTTTCTTTGCGACAATTAATTGAGTCTTTTTTCAGCGTTGGGGTTGATAAAAAAAATTTCTAAAACTTATTTGTGCAAAATGCGTTTCGCCACCAAATTTAAAAAAAATATTATGAATTAAAAATTTAATGTTGCTCATCTAAAATTAAGACGCTAAACACACTGTTTTATACATATTTTGGTAAATTCTCTATTGGCAGTGAACCCGCAACTCTGTTAAATAGAAGAGATTATCATATATAAATATTTCGCTATATTGATATGTTTCCTTAATGACAATTTCATCATTATGTTTATGGTCTCCTAGACGGTTTTTTTTCTATTCGTTCAAGCATATATGATATTCTAGTAATTATTGCATGTAAATTTGAGCTATGATTTTTTTTCTTATCGTGAGAAAATTATTTATTATCTTCCAGGGAGGAAAATATTCATTGACGTAGTTCGTTTACGAATGAGACGTGAGCAAAGCGAAATATCAGCCGTCGTAAGAGGCCGAGCAATAATTTTTTGGATCTCATTCATCCAGTCATCTCGGTCATGGCTCGACGATGCAGAGAAATTGTAAATACGTTCTGGTGTAAAGAGACTAAAACTAAATCCTTCGTCTTTGAAATCTTCAGCGACACCTACTCGCACCGAATATCCGGTAGATCCAATAAATATTTCACCCTTAGGAAAACTATCAAGAGGATCTGAAGAATACATTAGTTTTCGATTATCGAGCGAGAACCATCTTCTCCGGTAAGCGTCATTTGGTCGAGGCCCTGTTTTTAGGAGCCAACCCTCTCTGGAAAAGTCTCTTGTTAGAAGCGGCACGAGATCAGATTCATGTGCTTGAGGAAAGGCTGTCTGAAGATAGTGTAGTTTTGCACATCTAATGGCACTATACCAGTTAACAATCACCTCGGAATCTTCATGATAAACAAATAAATGACGTGTAGAATTGTTGGGTGAGAGATATGAGATTTGAAGTGTATTCTTGTGAACCAAGTCCTTTTTAAATTGCCTCGCAAACACTAAATTGAGTTCCGATACTCGAAGAATTGCTTTAGGATTTTTATCTTCCTTGACGTAATACTTTAAGGTGTTTTCCATTTCACTTAGGACGAATTTTCGTGGTAAGTATGTCCTGTCCTCTTTTCCTTTCTTCATCAAAAATCCTTCCATGTGACCGGATATATAAACTGGCAATTGTGAATTTGAAAATTCTTTCCTCAAATATTTGGCTCTTATAAATTGTTCCAACAATATTGGAGGATCATTACTTTGTGGTATCCGGTAGCATGAAGGTATTCGTTTTGTTTGATTTGATTTTTTATTTCCAATGTCCATCAAATTTTTTATCTGCGAGTCTTCAAAGTAATCAAGACTTATGTGTTTAATTTTCGATATGTGTGTTCCCATGGATCGATGAATTTGTGAGCAGTTTGCACAAACGAAAATTCCTAGAGAAAAATAGATGTTAGAAAAACAATTTGAAATTAAAAAAATTTAAAACGATATTGGAAAAAAATTAGAAAATTTTGGAAAATTCAAAGAATTGTTTAAAAATATTTTAATATTCTAAAGTTATTCTTACCCAGATTATAGCTAACGTACTCCACATCTAAAATGACAAAAGTAAATCAGTTAGCTGGATCTCAGTTGGAGGTAGTTTTAAATAATTTCATGACGGAATAATTTGAGTGATTTGTTGTGATTTTTTCCAATGACTCATGCTGTTATCTTCAAAAATATGCGCATTAGTGATTAATTACATGAATATAGAAGCTCTTTAGAAGGAAGAAAAAACATGAAACGCAATTTGCTCTAAATTTCCTACCATTCTTTCCACAATCAGCACAAATACTATTTGCTTCAATTTTGAGCAACTCCAAGAGAATTTTTTGGTTTTGATTAGCCATTATTTCGGCCCGTTTTATTCTAGAAAAAAATAATTTTATTTCACTTTACGCTTGTTGTCAAAAAAAAATATATTTATCTCGAGACAATGGCAGGGTTCGACAAGCTCGTGTGAAAAAAAATTATGCACACTGAACGAATCGTGGCAGCATTGAAAAAACCACCTATTGAATAATTTTAAAATAATTTTTTCAACATGAGATCCTTAACTAATGTCTATCGCATAATAACGAAACAATAATACGCGTGTTAAGTGAAAAGAATACAATGCAGTAAAGTGACGACAAAGCAATATGTGAAAGTTATTAAGTGATTAAAAATTATTTGCATTGTTTTTTTCTCAAACATTTGGGAAAATTTTGCGTTGCGCTCGAAAGAATTAAAGTTAAGTCGGTATCAGCGCAGTAACAAGTTGGAGGCTCTGGAGAGAAGACACTAAAAAGAAATATTTCAACAGAAAAAAATAGTAGTGGCAACGCAAAATTTAAAAAAACCGCATCAACTAATAAATTTCAATATAACGGGACATTAAGAACATATACATAAAAATAGAGCTGTTTTATTGAAGGCTCATAGCGGGTCAACTTTCCGTAATTATACATTTTCTTCTGGCTCTACAAAAAAAGTTCAGTTAGAATCATGTCTTTGAGTCGTTTATGCGTATCGCATTTGGTACGTAAGATTGTCTCTCAAAATGACACTGTAAGCTTATCTCGTCACATCACCTCGACAACATCAATCAACGTTCAAAATGCAGTACCAAAGCCAATTCAAAAGCATGATTGGAATCGAGCAGTTAGTGAGGCGGAAAAAATTGTCGGCTATCCAACGTCCTTTCTCAGCCTCCGATGGCTTCTCAGCGATGAAATAGCGAATGTGGCACTTCATCTTAGGAAGTTAGTGGGAAGCAATCATCCAATTTTAAAAACAGCCAAGTGAGTTATGTAATTTTTGAACCCTTTACGAAATAATAAAACCTTGCATAGTTAAAGCAGTTTACCAGGTTATTCTGCCTTTTTTCTACCATGATTAGTTTGATTTAGAGGTTTTTTAAATTTTTCTTGCCCTATGAACAAGTTTTTTACCTGATTGTGAAATTGCGAAAAGAAAAATGATCTCATGCCATTTTTTTCGAGAATGATTTTAATGAATTAATATTACAAATATTGACACAAAACGTTGTTAATTTATATATTGAAGCTTTCACTTAAAGTTTTCGAGTATAAAAATTAAGAAAGCGTCATATAAAATGAAGAAAAAAGTAAATCTAGAAAAATAGCCACGCAATATATTTCATGCAAAGCATGACTGTAAAGATTAAACATTTTTTTTCAGTTACTTCATAACAGTGTTTTTCTTTTCTATTGCCTCTAATATTATTCACTCTGAAATGTAACGTTTTTATGATGCTAATTTTTTTCTCCTCCAACGCTCAACACGTATTTGTTCTAATCTTTTTTTTTCTCTCTCTCAGAAATCTGATTTATGATGGACGTTCGAATATGCAAGCTTGGGGTCTCATCGTGCTACTCATATCAAAGACTGCTGGTCACTCACCTGATATACCCGAGATGGAACAAGACAAAAGCGCGGGTGTGCTTCACAAGCAACGAGCATTGGCTGAAGTAACAGAAATGATTCGAACATCGAGTCTCGTTCATCAGGGGATGGTAAATCTTCAGAATTTAAAAAATTCCGGCAATGAACTATCGGCTGACAGTGAAATGATTTTTGGTAATAAAATTGCTCTTCTGGGTGGCGACTATCTGCTAGGGAATGCATGCTTGCAACTTGCTGGCCTGAGAAATCAAGAACTAATTGGCTTGATTTCGTCTGCTGTTCGTGATTTGGCACAATCGAATTTCATTGGCGACAGAGACGAACAAAATAATGCAATTCCATCCGACCCCGCGTTAAGAGTTTATCACGAACATTTGCCTCCTTTAGATGATTTTGATGATGTTAACGAAATAGATATGAGTCAGATAATGGGCTACCCTGAAAGAGAATGGACCTTTAGACACACACTCTCATCTGGTTCTCTCTTGGGTAGAAGCTGTCAAGGCACTCTCAAGCTTGCCGGCCAAAGCGAGGAACTCCAAAGACACGGCTATTTATTTGGTAAACATCTCGCGTTAGCATGGCAAGCTAGCATGGACTTGGAACCGTTTCGTCTAGATGAACTTCCATATAATGCTTCTTTTAGTCTTATTAGCGCGCCTGTTTTATTTCAACTAGAGCACGATTCATCGCTTTACGATGAAATTGAAAAGGGCGAAAAAATATTCGAAAAGATTAATTTTCGGAAAGTCCATCAGCTTGTTTTAAACGGACCGGGAATCGAGAGAACAAAAGATCTACAAAGAAAACATGGGCAGACAGCTATGGACGAGCTAAATAAATTCCCGTCATGTGATGCTCGAACAGCTCTTCAAAATATAATTTTAGCAATGCAGTGTCTCTGAGATTGGCTTTTCCATTCACCAATTGATTTTAACAGTTGGTGATGACGATATTTCAATTTTAAAGAGAAATATTCTAAAAATTTGGTGATGGAATAATTAGAAAAAGGATTGACATTTTTTAAGTTAGTTTACAAAATTTCTCATGACCTGTATGAGAAAAAAAAATTAAATCCTCGAGGGAATTTTTTTAAAATGCAAGTGCAATTAAAATATAATATTCAAAATCTCATGTAGTAGTTTAGCACAAATTAACTTAATAGTGTTAAAAAATCACTGAATTTTAACAACATTTCTTAAGATCATATTGGTGCTAATTTTCAGTCAATCACTCATCCTAGTTAAGTAGTAAAAATCATTTAAATAAAAAATTGTGTTAAAAAATTGAATAAGATATTCAAAATAAAATATTGATAAATTGAACGATTTGACAGTTTGAATAATTAATCATTTTTCTTCGTCTTAATTTTCAGGTGATGACAAATGTGTTTTAAAGTGTTAAAAAAATTTAAATAAAACTTGATGCATTTTTTAATTCAAACAAAATTCATTCAGGTTTATTTCATTTTAATCTTTTTGAATTTATAATTTGAGTTTTTTCATTTATTTTTTTGTTCAATAATTTGAATAAAAAGTTGAGTAAACTTCAGTGAAAGCCACTAATAGAGATGAACTTGATAATGTAATTCTTCCGATGCATTGTTTTAAAATAAATCGATCAAAAAAAAAGAGAAAAAAGTCAAGGGTAAAATTTATTAACCATTTGCATATATACCACTCTCCAGCGTAGAAGGAGTTGTGAAATTCCATCAGCTGCTTTTTACATTTCCTTTTATTTTACGCTCTTCATTCGGTTTTTTTTTTCTTAAAATTTAGTGTCGCTCTGAAAATTATATCAGTCAAATCTTAGTCGCGCGCGTGTAAGGATCGTTAAAAAAAATGTTAAGAATTGCGAACTCTTTAGCTCTAATACGAAAAGTAATACTTCGAACGAACATTGAAAGTCTGGCAATTTCGCGAGGCATTAATTCAATTTCATCGTCGAAGAGTGTTCAATCTATTCCAAAGCCGCCAAGCTGGAATCGTGTTGTAAGTGAGGCGGAAAAAATTGTCGACTATCCTTCTTCATATCTTGGACTTCGATGGCTGCTGAATGATGATGTTGCTAATATGGCATTAAATATGAGAAAACTAATTGGAAGCAATCATCCTCTTTTGAAAACAGCAAAGTAAGCTCGTAAAACAAGGTGTTTCTCATAAGCCTAAAAATATTTTTTGTTTGATTTCCAGAAATTTAATTCAAGATGAGTCACAAGTTTCACAAGCATGGGGACTGATTGTATTGCTTCTTTCGAAAACCGCCGGTCACGCTTGTGAGTTTCCAGAAGAAGAGTTTGCTGATAAAACGTCTGGAATTTTAAGCAAACAACGATCATTAGCAGAAATATGCGAAATGATTCGTTTGTCGCAGTGTGTGCATCAAGGCATGATAAACCTTCAACACTTAAAAAATGCTGGCAATGATTTGGCGTCTGACAGTGAACTGATAGTTGGCAATAAGATTGCACTTTTGGGTGGTGACTATCTACTAGGCAATGCATGTATTCAGCTTGCAGATTTGAGGTAGAAAAAAGTATAATTTCATGTGACACAGTTTTGAGTCTCAAAATAACCTTCGAAAATGCTTTTAAATTTCTAAATAACCTGTCTCTATTTTATGAGTGTTCATTTAGTCAAATTTTTAATTGAAATTTTTTATTTCTTTCTTTTGGGTAGGAACTCTGAAATACAAGAACTTATTTCAACTGTTATTCGAGATTTTGCAGAATCTAATTTTATTGGGGAACGTGATGAACAAAATAACCCGCTACCATCTGATCCGACACATAAAATACACATGGAAAACCCCACACCGCTCGAGAACTTTGATGACATCACATCGATTGAGATGAGTGAAATTATGGGTTATCCTGAAAGAGAATGGACATTTAGACACACGCTTGGCTCGGGATCTCTTTTGGGGAAAAGTTGTCAAGGAACATTGAGTATATCAGGACATCCAGAGGAAACTCAAAGACTTGGTTATTTATTTGGAAAGCATCTTGCGCTAGCGTGGGAAGCAAACAGAGATTTAGAACCATTCCAACTCTTCTTTCTACCATTCCACAAAACATTTAGTTTGATAAGCGCACCAATTCTTTTTCATCTTGAACAAGATCCATCGCTCTATGATGAAATTCGAAAGGGAAAAATCTCGGTAGATAACGTTGATTTCCAGAAAATTCATGAAATCATTTCTCAGGGACCTGGAATTGAAAAAACAAAAGAACTTCAAATGAAACATGCTCAAATTGCCTTGGATATTCTCAATCAATTTCCAACATGTGATGCGAGAAGCACCCTCAAAAAAATTATTTCCTCTTTACTGGATTAGTTATTAATATCCTTCGATTTTTAATCTTTTGTGCGTATACATTTAACTGTGTAAAATCTTTCTTGATTGTTAAATCGGTTAAAAACAAAAATATTTCAAAATACACTTATGAATTAGCATAAGATAATTTATCATCGTTTTCGCAAAATAACATGTGACATCGTAAATTGTTAAGAAGTTACAATCCGGCAAAGCAAATTTTTCAATGTCATCCAATCATGTCTCACTGCACACGCAGAAATTAAAATAAAGTAACGAGCACATTTTATGTGGTGAGATTGCAGAAATGAAACAAAAATGAAATTGAAACCTAAAAATTCACCTTAAACGTGGATGGCAGAGAAAATTTAAATGCTCGACTTAACGGAAACCTGTAAAGTCATATTAGATTTAATTTTATAGTTATTGAACTAAATATAAGTAATAAAATAATTGACATTTTTAATTATGAGAAATGTGAGATTTTTTTAGACGCTTTTACAGCAATTTTAAAAAACTATTAAAACAAACTGGTTCATCTTTTTTTTACTGGAGCAGCCGAAATTGAGGGAGTGTAAAATGTTAAGGTCGAATCGATATGTTTACCGTATTACCAATAATTTTCGCTAATGCAACAAGGAATTTTAAGTTCGGCGTCTACTCTTCAATGCCGTTAGACTGTAAAATATTTTTGATTTGTTATGCATATTTTGACTTTTCGCAATCAATAGACATTTTTATGAATTTGATGTGAAATCGTTGAGTTTAAAAATAAAATTTTACAGACTTTTATCTAAAAAAATATTTTTGGAAATGTCTCGCGATTTGGTGCATCTCATTTTCGCATAAAATATAAAGTTTAAATTTTTATGGTCCCATTAAAAGTTGCGCTTTATTTTATATAGAGTTCGTGATTTGAATCTTAACTATTGTTTAAGATCGAGAGGTGGAACATTCGGTTTACTTTGCAAAATTTTAAAATTACTATTTCTTGCCATTTTTAAATACCTCAGCAAAATTTATCATCAGACAATAATCAATAGATCGTGAAAAGAGGTGTGACTGAGTTATTAATAATTTTTCGCTTAATAAAAAGATTCATCACAAAGTAATTATGATGCAAATTTAAAAAATTAGGATGTCTCTTGAATTGTTTTTAATCCCCATATTTTTTTGTTAGAATTTTTTAGAAACATAATTGAGATTGAAGATTTAAAATTTATCAAATCCGGCATTAATCAAACTTTTTTTGTCATCGTGGTCTTTTTGTGTCATCAAATTTATTAAAAGTTTGATGATAAATGCAGAATTATTTTTTCTAAAAATTTTAAATTTTGTGGGTTTCAAATTCTAAAAATTTATTCGCAAATTCATTAGCACTTTCTTTAAAATAGATTTTTCTTTTTAACCAATTATCACATTTGAGTAGTTACGGGTGTTAGCTCTTCGCATTCTCATTTTCTACGCCGCTTTTCGAGACATTTCCTTGTTGCTTGCTCGTTCGCCGTTAAACTTTTACAACACTCTTCAGTTCATCGCGAGCCATCGTCCAGAGCGTTAGCATATTTTTGAACGTGTACTGAAAAAAATTAACTCATACACAAAGCGCACATATATTATTTGGTTTTGGAAAGTTTCGAGTAACGTTATCGGAAACTTAGTATAGTGTTGTAATCGAATAAAAAATATTTTGAAATAAAAATTAGGTAGGAAGTCGACAAAGAAATTCATTGCGAAAAAGTAAATTGAGCAAAAAATCAAGCGAGAAGAATAAAGTGATAATTAAATATTCTCTCATATAAAATTTCAATAAAAATTTTGATACGGACAAAAAATTAAAGATCAAGTAAATATAAAGAGGAAGTTAAGTCACAGACAGTGTGTCGGGGTGATAAAAATCAAAGTCAAACTGAGTAAATTTACTCATCCATTTTTAATTAAATCGCAACTGAATCAACAAGCGGTTTACTTGAGAGAAAATAATTCAATGTCAAAAGCTATTTTTCTTTTTTATCCATTACCAATTTTTTAAATTAATGGACCGATTTGAATTTTATTTGAGGTTTTTCTAAGTGAAATAAAGACAAAAGATCTGCTTTGTAATATCATCACGATTGCTCAATAAAGTGGACTGTAATAAAAAAATTCGCAACTAAAAAATGATGACATCTTTTTTGGCATTTCATCGTTTAGTGGCCGAGAGATTGACACAAAATATGTTTCTCAAAAGGAAAATTTCATAAAGATCATAAAATTTAAAAAAAATATTTTTACTTTCAAAAAATCTCTAATAACAAAAAATAATTTAAATATGTTAAATTTATTAATTTTTTTCAATTCATATCGCAGTGAAGAGCACAACGCGGAATTTGTAAAAATTAAACACTGTTGGCTTAAAAGTAGTAACATATAGGGAAATCTTTCGGGAATTACTTAGACAGCGTAGTCGATTTTCATTTATTAGTACGGTAATTGTTTGCCTAACAGGCATATCCGAATTTATGTTAACACATGCTTTCATTTATTTAGCACCTACATTTTTATCGGTGATTCATGACACGAAACATTTAAGTTTCTGTAACATACGAAAAAACTTGATTTTGCCGAAAAAAAAGTAAAATTAAATTATGAAAACTTTCACTTAGCCTAACATAAAAGTAAAATTTTATAGCGCGCGCACTCTCAGAGATGTGGAAAGTTCGCTAATAAAAAAAAGACAGACTCACTATCGGTACCAAAAGAGAGAACGAAAAACATCCGAGAGAGTGACACAGAAAAACCCAATCACATGTTAGCGGGATTTTTCCTCTCGTGTTTTAAAAAAGAAGTTGGGTCCAAAACGAGTTTAACAGTCGATCAGAATCGATTCATGTGATTTCTTGCTCTCTGTTTACATTCTCAATTTTAACCGCGATGTTGCCCATTTACGTGTGCAATGAACTCTTTTCAAGCGAAGGAACTTTTTGGATTTCTTGAAATTTCAAAATTAAAAATTTCTTCGCTTTAAATTTTTATTTTCTCAAAATTATAGCATTTGATTTCTTTTTATCTCTCAACTTAGCTGGTGGACTCACTTCATAGAGAAAATGATGATTGTGCTCAATTTCATGTGAACATTTAGTGTGTGACTTTTGTAGCAGTGTTTTCAGTTGAAAGTAAACCATTCGACAGTCAAGAGTTAACGAAGAAGAACTGAGCTTTTGGTGAAAAGCAAAAGTGTGAAAATAATTTCTCAAAGTGTAAAAAATTTCGTTAAAAGTTTTAAATTGAATTAAGTCATGTCGTCGAGTAGACTCTTTATGACGCGAAAGTTGTTTGCAAATTTGAATGTAAAATTTAATCATCACACAAGAAACGACAATGTTAGACTTATATCATCAACCATGGAGTCAAGAGAAAAATTAGCAACAAAAATGGAAGCCAAAAATGAGTGGAATCGAGCAGTTAGTGAGGCGGAAAAAATTGTCGGATATCAAACGTCCTTTCTCAGTCTTCGATATCTCCTCAGCGATGAAATTACGAATTTAGCTCTTCATCTCAGGTATGTCGTGTAAAAAGTATATTTTTTTCCAGTGAATTCGAGAAAATTTTTAATTGAGAAATTTCTTTCTTGTAGGAAACTCATTGGCTCACCTCATCCGCTTGTCAACACGGCCAAGTAAGCTATCAATTAATATTTACTGAAGCACGTTGCAAGGAGCTGTATTAAAGAGAATTTTTTAGTGCTAAGCAATGGGAAAGAAAGGAAAGTGGGTTACACACCATAGAAAATGTGTCATAAAACATCATCGCAAGAAATTTCTAGCTTATATGACCTCATTGAAGTTGGTGTTGTAACTCGTTGAAAATGAAAATTAAATGGACTAAGAATTAATTTACGCAAGCGACGACATAAGAAAGAGCGAAATTGGGTAATGAGAGAGTGGACGATTAACTTAGTTTTCTGGCCATTTATGTTTTTTTACTGTTTCAACATTCCATAGCACTTCCACTCAGATACTAGTTACCTATTTTCATTCAATAATACAAATTAATCTTTTGTACCTCAATCAAAACGAAAATCAAGTGAGAGTCTCTCTTGGAATTTCATTAATTTTTAAAGCTCAAACAGTTGATGCAATTTTTTTCTTTTTAAACAACTGTTTCATTAAATTAAGTGGCGTCTGCTTATTAAATTGATGAAGAGCTAATTATTTAAGATGCCTTGCAAATTACATTAATCAGGTTAATGTCATATTAGCAACATGTGGAAGCATAATTGGCATTTAAAAAAGTTAAAAAGTGTGTTATGTTGAAAAGTTTGACTAACGTTATTATAAGATTTAAATTTTTTTAATCAAAAGCTTGTTTAGCCTGAAAATTGATTTTTTTAACTTTTAAATATTTTTTTGTAATTCAAGGAAACTTTTACAAATTAATCAATATTAAAAGGCTTTTCAAGCAATTATTAAGCTTTTTTATTTCTAATTTTTGTTCAAGAACGAAGTTGGTCTTGGTCGAAAGCTTTGAAATACGTCACTTTTTTCCAAAAACACTTTTATTTAAATTTGCAATGTGCAGAGAAAACGAGTTTTTGCTACACTTGTCAACCTTCATGCTTCAAAACGACTAAATCAAATTAAATTGGCAAAAAAATTAATGGATGACTATTTGCTATTTTTAGAACGTTAATTTATGGACAAAATATGCAGACTTGGGGTCTGATTGTGCTGTTAGTCTCAAAGGTAATACTAATGTTAAAAAAATAAATTAATAAAAAAAAGTTTACTTCGATTACTAAGATGGCTGGACATTCTCCAGAAACACCCGAGATGGAGCAGGATAAAAGCGCTGGTGTGCTCATCTCACAGAGAACTCTTGCTGAGGTGGTGGAAATGGTGCGCACAGCAAATCTCATTCATCAAGGAGTTTTCAACCTTCAACATCTTCACAATGCGGGAAATAATTTATCACCAGACTCCGACATGATTTTTGGCAATAAAATTGCATTGCTTGGCGGTGATTACCTACTTGGTAGTGCTTGCGCTCAAATTGGTCGATTAAAGTGAGATTTAGTGATTTTATTTTCACTTAAAACTAAAAATTTCTTTAAACTTTTAGGAATCAAGAGTTGAACGAACTGATGTGTACGGCATTCCGAGATATTGCCGATTCGCATTTTATTGGTGATCGAGATTTACAAAATCATCCGCTTCCGTCAGATCCGCAAATGAGAAATGATCAGTTTTATGGGAATCAAAGTGAAATTCCAATCGATCGGATCGATAATAAAATGCCATTTAACTTGAAGGACGTTCTTGGAAGTCCAGAAAATGAATGGACATTACGTCACACTTTGGCCGAAGGCACTCTCCTCGGAAAGAGTTGTCAAAGTGCACTTCTGCTCGCCAAGCAGCCTGAAGAACTTCAGAGGCACGCCTATTTCTTTGGCAAACACTTGTCACTTGCATGGCAATCGTGCATGGATTTGGAACCATTCAAATTCAAAGAATTGCCATATGATGCCAAATTAAGTCTAATTTCTGCACCCGTCCTCTTTCATCTCGAATATGATCCTAAGATTTATGAGATTATTAAGAAAGGCAGTGATTCGGTTAATGACATCGACTACCACAAACTTCACAAAGCAATACGCAGTGGACCGGGTATTGAAAAGACGAGAGAACTACAGAGCAAACACACATTATATGCCATGCAAGAGCTTTATAAATTTCCGTCTTCAGACGCTCGAACTGCTTTAGAAAACATCATTTTGGCCATGCAAGATAACTAACATACACACACACACGCCTTCAACTTTAAGATGACACAAACAAATTTTATATAAGGACAGTTAAAGGCAATCAAACTTTCCAGTTTACGAAAAGCAAAAAAATAACGTGATCAACGAAGATATGAATACACGTGCAAAATTCTCAGCAGGTATCAAGAAGAAATTAAGAACTAAAAAGTTGATCAAGAACTTTTATGAAGCGAGTTTTTTTCTCCAAATTTACGACCCATCCAGATTCTCTAAACTTTAACAATTTAACCTTATGCATTTGACAAAATAAATACATCTCGCAGATCTTGACAATGGTGGCTAGTCATGTGTAACAAATTTTCTATAAAAAACATCTTCACCCGTCCTGTGAGTGTGACGCGGTCAATATAAAAATGCAGGAACGAAAAAGTCAGGTGAAACAAAAAACGTTTCTCACACGTGATTATTGATTAAACTGCTTGCGGTTCGCTTATATACACGGCAAATCTGTTAAACCGGTCCACATAAGACACGAAGAAATTAAAATATACACCAAAAAAAATTATTCTTATATACCCGCAAAAAAAAAGATAAAAAGCCTTTTGGACACACATGTGTTGAAGATGCCGAGGAAAAACTATAAAAGATAGTGAATTCTTTCTCAAAATTCTCAGTCGATTTTGTGTGTCTTACTTGTGCGATGTAAAAATTAGAAAAAATAATTAAGAAACTGTTTGAGATTTTTGCAACAACAAAAAATTGTAAAGTGCTTAAAAAATATTTGTTTACTGCTTGTGCTTGTTTTTTATAA
Organism: Tanytarsus gracilentus; assembly: GCA_038502055.1. Taxonomy (NCBI): domain Eukaryota; kingdom Metazoa; phylum Arthropoda; class Insecta; order Diptera; family Chironomidae; genus Tanytarsus; species Tanytarsus gracilentus. The sequence goes on from JAXRKN010000037.1 coordinate 4,467,507, forward strand.
AAAAATTACAATAAATAAAAATAATTCAGCTAAAAATGGCTTTAAGAAAATTTTATTCTACCAAGAGTGCACTCTGCAATGCATTCAACTACAAAAGTGTTAGAAAATTTTCAGCCACTGCAAAATTGTTTGATAATGTTGTGACACAGAGTGAACAAATTTCTCCAAAAATTTCCGATTGGGATCGTGCACTTGACGAAGCAGTAAAATGTGTGGGATATCAAACGCCGTATTTAACTTTGCGTTACTTGACAAACGATGAGGACATAAAGTGGATGGATCACATGCAAAAACTTGAAGGAAGTGGCCATCCAATGAAAGAAACTGCAAAGTAAGTTTGATGAACCTTGACCGTGAATTTGTAGTTGATAGAGGATGCGTCTCTTTCATTCCATCATTTTTCTATTCAACCTGTTCCCATGGAATAAAACAATTCAATTTAATTTTCTCAAAACACTGATGATAATTTTGAATGAGTCGAAACCTGTTTTTCTTAATAAATTTTCTAGACACCTGGCTAATCGAAAGAGACTCTCCATATGACTTGCATCACAAACGTGATTTTTTTTATATCCGCGAAAAAAAATCCAAATTTTGTTCCTGCAACATGTGTCATTTTTTTCACGCGACTCTCATTACAAAAAATTAAGAAATCAAAAAATAATTTAAAACACATTAAGGAAGGACAAAATGTCAAAAAAGCATGCATGAAACTTTTGAAATATCCGCAAACTACCCTTTTTAATTTGTGAAATTCCCAAACTTTAATTTAATGTTGTCGATCAAAATTAGACAAAAAAAAATTATCTCATTATTAAATCATTTATAGAGAATTGTTTTCGCAAGGAAAGACAAACGTTAACCAAATGTGGGGTCTCGTTGTTCTTCTTGTGAGCAAGCTAGCCGGTTATCCATCGAACTTTGCATGGAAAGAATCCGAGTTCGATAAGGACACTGGCATATTGAAGAGTCAAAGAACACTCGCCGAGTCCGTAGAAATCACTTCAACCGCTAATGAAATTCATCGAGACGGTATTTTGAACATGCAACACTACAATTTGAATGGGATGAGCTTGGACAACGATAATCTTCTGGTGTTTGGAAACAAGGTATGCATCACATACTAGTTTATTATTTTTTTGCTCTTATCTCAACATTTTTTGCGTCTTCATAGATGGCCATTTTAGGAGGCGATATCTTACTAGGCTACGCTTCGACTCAATTCTCAAAACTTAAGTAAGTTTTTTAGTATTTAAAAATTTTAGATTTGAACACGACTGATGTCATAAAAATTTCCTTGTGTCTCATCCTCAAGTGATTTTTTTTTCATCCTTGATGAGTTAAATTTAGAAATCCAGTTTAAAGTATTTTGATTTATGAACTCATGCTTGGACATCATTTACTTCCTTCTTGAGTACTTGTAGATTTATTCAAATTTATTTACATGCGACAATATTTTTCAAGCATATTTTAAACATCTATATATTTTTAGAGCATATGAAGCGAATATTTTACTAACGACTGCCGCTCGCGATGTTGGCGATTCAAATTTCTTGGGCGACCGTGATATTCAAAATAATCCTCTACCCGCCGATCCACTGCAAAAGCTCGAAGAACAAAAGAAAAATCCGGAGCTCTTCGAAGAGGTTTCAACTGATCAGATTGACAACACTTTGCCATTCAAACTTCACGATTTAATGGGTACTGCAGAGCAGGAATGGCGATTGAGACACACTTTGTCGGGCGGTACGCTTTTGGGAAAGAGTTGTCAGGCTTCGATGATTTTGGCAAAACAGAAGGAAGAAATTCAGAGGGAAATTTATTTCATGGGTAAACACATGTACTTGGGTTATCGAGCTGCAAAAGACTTGAAAATTTTCAAGGCCAAAAAATTACCGGAATCTGGTAGATTTTCACTTGTTAGTGCACCTGTTCTCTTCCATCTTGAGCATGAACCTGAACTTTACGGGGAAATTAAGAGAGGAATGGAGTCAATTGACAACATTGATTTTGAAAAAATTCACAAAATTGTCAGAAACGGACCCGGCATCGAGAAGACTAAAAAGCTACTTAGTAGAAACAATTTAATTGCTTTCACGCTTCTCCATAAGTTTCCGAAATCTGAGTCACTCCAAGCCATCGAAAACTTGATCATGGCCTTGGAAAATTAAAAAAGCTTTTCGATCGAGCTTTTACCAACAGATGGAGCTCTAAAGCTCACACGCACTCTTTTTATTTTAAACTAATGATGTGAGAAATTTTTATGTGAGGAATTTTGCGCAAAAAAAATTGGAGAAAGTGATTCGATGAGATTATAATTGAGCGCTTGGATATTTAATGATATTAAGTTTAATTCACAGAGCCGCTTAATTTTTTTTAACAATCGCACGCCTTGTTAAAGTTGATGATAGAAAAATATTTTATGGAAAATTTAATTCACTTTCTGACCCAAAATGATTTGAGTCCATCGAGACAAGGTGAGCGAAAAAAAATTAATTTACACTTGCTCGACCACCGAAGAGAAAAATTTTATGATTTCTAGGGATGGACACTAGTTTTTTAAAAAGAAATTTTTGTATTTTAAATTCTTTTAAATCTTTAAAATTTGAATCAAAAAAGTAAAAATTGAAAGTATTACATTGACCTTGCTGACTCAATGCTACGCAAGAGATTTTTACACGTTTGCGTACGTTGCGCTGATGAAAGATCATTTTTTTATGAATGTATGAATCGAATTGTAACTGTATAATTTGCAAAGATCGTGTTGCATGAAGTGGCGCGTCCAAAAAGAGTCAATGTAACAAGTAAAAGGTTTTTACCACTTCCTCACGATTTAAACAGGTTCTCAAATAAATTTTGCGCGCATTGTTTTATACCTTTTATCATAGTGCTCTCTTCAACGCATGCCATTTAATGAAGATAAGTGAAAAAATATATTTAATTAGGAACTAAACAGAAAGAAAAATCGATATATAATTTAATTAGCCATTAAGAGATCAAACTTTTGTGGAGTTTTCACATGAAAAAAAAATAAAAAATGATTGAGAAAATTAATTGTTTCTTCAACTTTGTTAATTGTATGAGTAAAAAATTTTTTAAGCAAAATTTCACATGGTTATTAAAAAATAGTTAAAAGCTCAAGTTTATGCTTCCTCTGTCTGCAGTTTCAAAATCATAAAAATTTGCAACCGATATATTAAAGACTTTAATTGAAAAATTTAAAATATTAAACAAAATTAAAGAGAGTTTTTTCCACAAAAAAATAATCAACTCTAATTGCCTCATCGCGACTGTGTGGAATTTTTATTAATAATTTTTTGCCGTTGTTGTTTTTTTCAGATGGAGAATCACACATTCGTTTACTTTCGATTTCTACATAATGCTTTACGTCTTTTTTTTTCGTAGCGCTAAAGTGGTAAGCACAAGCAGCCGCAAGACAGCGCAGACTGCTCAATCTTGAGCCGATCGTCGTAACGTTCAGTTGTAATTTTTTTCTCTCCTCGCGTGGCATTCACAGCGACAGTTAATAGTGTTCAAAGATTCACACAATACAAGCCAATAATAAGTACGAGACAAGTGAATTTTCTTTTGTGTAATCATCACCTTGGTGCAAATTTGTGTCTCCCATTGTGTTTAAAAAAGCTTCCAATAAATTTTTGGAACTTTCGTGAAATAAAAAATTATCGCTATGTTGAGTCGATTGAGTGTCGCTAAAAAAGCGATTGCAAGTGCGCAAATCCGTAATTTATATTTATCGGCGACACTGCAAGTGCAAGAAAAAATCATTACGAAAACAGAAACGAAAAATGAATGGAATCGAGCTTTGAGCGAAGCAGAAAAAATTGTCGGATATCAGACTTCATATCTCTCATTGCGATACTTGTTGTCGGATGAAATAACCAACCTGGCATTACATATGAGGAAATTGGTCGGATCAAGTCATCCGCTTGTAAATACGGGAAAGTGAGTAGTGATAACATTTATAATCATCTCAAATTTATTTAATAACTTCTTGGCCACAAATCGTATGTGTACTTACAACTCGATGAGAAAAAAATGCCTTATTGAAATTCATATGTATAGTCATATTTGAAACAGACTGGTGTTTAAATAAATGCCTAGCGATTTCTTATGCATGGTTACTATAGAAATAATAAATTTATTCATCAAGTGTCGAGAGAGCAAACAAAATCATTTTAATGTGTCTATAAAACCAACCACTTTATTAGCGTCATGTCACATCAAAATTGCCAAAAATGTTGTAAAGTGGAACAAGAAGAAAATTTCTCTTCAAAAATTTTAATTTATGCAAATGAAAATTTTTCTCTAGATCCCTCATTTATGGACAGAACAATATGCAAACTTGGGGACTGATTGTGCTGTTAGTCTCAAAGATGGGTGGTCACGATGCTCGAGTAATTGAGCAGGAGAAGAGTGACGGTGTGCTGATCTCGCAGAGAACACTCGCGGAAGTCGTCGAGATGGTTCGTACAGCAAATATGATTCATTCGTCAGGCGTTTTAAATCTTCAGCATCTACAACAGTCTGGCAATGACTTATCGTTTGACTCGGATTTAATTTTTGGCAACAAAATTGCTTTGTTGGGTGGTGACATTTTACTTGGAAACGCGTCAGCGCAAATGGCACAACTAAAGTGAGTTTTAATAATTTTCAAATAAAATTATCACATGATAAAATTTAAAAAATTTAGGAATCAGGAAGTGGTCGAGCTTCTTTGTACTGCTGCCCGAGACATTTCTGATTCTCACTTTGTGGGCGATCGTGATGTTCAAAACAATCCTCTACCCACTGATCCAATCCAAAAAGCGGAAGAACTAAGAAAATCTCCCGGTGTCGATTCGATCGTTCAAGTTGATCAAATTGATAATAAGCAGCCGTTCATATTGGACGGTATTATGGGCAGTCCCGAAAGTGAATGGACATTACGTCACACTTTGGCGAGCGCTACACTTTTGGGTAAAAGTTGTCAGAGTGCACTTTTACTCGCAAAACGGCAAGAGTCATTGCAACGCTATGCATATTTCTTTGGGAAACATTTAGCGCTCGCATGGCAAGCCAGTATGGACCTTGAAGATTACAAAACGGAACTGCCTCTCGGTCGTAAATTGAGTCTCATCTCGGCACCAATTTTATTCCATTTGGAATACGACTCATCACTCTATGAAGACATTAAGAAAGGAATTGAATCGGTTGATGACGTGAATTATTATAAAATCCATAAGGAAGTGTCTCGAGGTCCAGGCATTGAACGAACAAAAGAGCTCCAAAGTAAACACACGCTCGCCGCAATGACAGAATTATACAAATTTCCAAATTCAGACGCGCGAGTCGCTCTCGAAAAAATTCTCCTCGCAATGCAGGAAGATTAAAATATTTTAGTTTTTTTATTATTTAAGTTTTGTAAGATAAAGAAAAAAGCGAGAAAGGAATTTTACAGATAAACATGACACACTTTTATGATATTTTATTAAGGTGATGTTGACATGGTCTTTCTGAAAGTGAAAAGTGGCATGTAGGTTAAGATTTTTTTTATAAATTTCATAGTTCGTCATGTGCGCAAGGTAATTTAATTTCTTTCTTTGAAAAAATTTCGAAGATGCGCTAAAGATAAACAAGTTTTTAGGGTTAAGTCTCACACTGTTTTGCATATGAGGTTACCACACATATATTTTTTCTCATCTCTTTTTCTTAAATTTTGTTCAACACCCTGAAGTACGGAGATTTAAAAAAACGCACGACAACTCATAAGTTTTTTTTCGTTATGGTGCGTGAGAGAAAAAGTAAACTCTCGGATATATTTTTCGAAAGTTCATTCAGAAGATTAATAAGTTTTGGCTTCAAGCACACGAAATATGATTCAACCTCCACGTCATTACAAGAAATGAAAAGTAAAAAAAATACTGACCAATGATGATGCTTCATCTGAATTATGATGTGAACATTGAGCTTGATTTCGAAACCTTTAATGCATCATGAGATTGAGGAAATGAAGTTCCAGTGAATAGAAAGAGAAGGACAGTAATTACTTTAAAAAAATCATTAATATTTAATGTTAATTAGAAATTTTTTGTCAACTCCAAAACTCCATTTTTTCCCACCTTTAAATAATTTTTTTGCACAAATTCGTGAATGTAAATTTAAATTTTATCAAATTAATTTATCACACATTTAAGCTAATGAATTTACGTAACATCTCTGAAATTTTCTATCTTTCAATCGTCCGATTGTCTCGTGAAATTCAAAATTCGTACGCATGTATTGAGACATTAAAAACTTTCTCGCATTTCATTAAAGGCTTGCATATATATTTATTTTTTTGACGTCATTAGCGGAATGTAAAAATTTCAAAAGTGTAAATTCTGTTTTGTGAAAATTAAGTGTGCCACAGTGAAAATCAACACGTTGCATAGGGTTTAAATAATATATTAAGACAAGACCAATTTCATGCGATCGTTGATACATTTTACAGTTTTTTTATACTGCCTATTTATGTAAATTTTGATGTAGGGCGAGCCAACTCAATATCTAGAAGAAGAAAAATATTATAAAACTATTTTTTTATGAAATGTTAAGTTTATTAAAATAAATATTTGTAAAAACTTTTAACGAATATATTCGATCTTTGGTTAGACTAAAAAAAACACGTTAATCAATTTACTTAATGTCGTCATTTGTGAACATCTGATGAGACTAACAATCTACAACTTCAGTTTCATCTTCTTCATCATTGGACGAAGACGATAGTTGAGATGATTGTGCGGGTGAATATAACATCGTCATTTGTGAGTCTTCTTGGCCGCTCGATTGAGTTTCAGAATTTCCGTGAGCTAACTGCATGTGCCGCAAGAGATCGCGACGTTTATGTAAACCTCGACTGCAAATATGACATCGATAATGAGATGAATTTTCAGATGAACTGTTGCTGTGATGTTGATCTCCGCCCTGGGTGTGTAGTCGGATGTGTTTATTGAGATTTGATGGATCGCCAAATGGCCGAAAACAATATTTGCATTTTAGCGGCTTGAAACCTATAAACACACAAAAGTAACTAATTAAATTTAACTTCTCTATATTTTTTTTTCTTCGGAATCGTGTCCGTGAAAAACGGTCATAAAAAAATTTTAGCCACTCAATTTGTGAATAGACAAAATTTAATTGCCATTTTTCTTATGTGTGTGGTTATTGTAAAAAGTCAAGCGATGAAAACTTTTTAAAAAAATTAACAACTTTTTGTTTAAAATTTAATTTTATGAATAGAAAATTTTTTATTCTTATTTTTAGCATCTCAATATAATTTAAATTGACTCACCTGTATGAGTACGAATGTGTATTTTAAGACCTATAGACAAAAGACAAAAAAGAATTTGTTGTTGAATCTCGTTCTGCTGCTTCAATAAATTTATAAACTTACCGTACTTCCGCGAGTAGAGTTTGCCGCAATAAATACACAGATGACCTTGTTTGCTCGTGCCCATGTTACTCACGATTGTTTCGAGATGCGCGGCTGCTGCTAGAGCTGAATCACTCACGGAGCCTTGTGACAGTGTTGAGAGATTTGGAATTGACATTGGAGGCGATGGAGATGTTCCACACTTGATATTTTGTGCTACCGGTTGAAATGCCGATAATCGGGAATTGTTAGTCGATGACGACGGCAAAAAAGTCGCCGCATGATGATGACGATGAAAAGGATTAAGAAATTCATAATTTCTCGAATGAATCATCAGTTTACGTTGATGACGAGAAAGCAGTTCCGCTTGCAATCGCTTCCAAATTACATTTTCATCGAGTTGATCACAGTTTCTAGCAAGATGGAGTTTGAGGGGATTTGGATTTTCGAAAATTCGACAACAATGATGGCAACAATATTTCATTTGACCTGCAGATGATTTTTAAAAAAAAATTGTAAGATTTTAGAAAATTTTGGAATTAATTGAATTAATTTATAATTTCTACTTTTAGGTCAGTTGAAAATCTCACCTTGAATATTTGCCGGCACCAAAAATGGAATGTTCATAAAACTTATGATTTCTTCGGAAAACCACATGAGCAATTCTTCGCCACAGTTAATTGATTTTATAACTTTTAGCTCAACTTTTTCATCCACAAAGTGTAAAATCACATTTGCACCTGGAATATCGTCAGCAATTCGAATGTTTCTTATCCAAAATTTATTCCTCATGTGAGGTTCTTGAGGAAGCAGCAACTGATTGTCATGAACACTAATTGAAAATTTTCTCAATAAATTTAAGTCAATTAACACTTGATCGAAAGCAAATTGATGTGACGATGAATTTTTTGCGAGAAAAGCACCCGCTTGAACACAATGATCCTCCAAATTTTTCCTCAAAATACTTTCGATTTCAAACTTTCGCGAATTATCGGCGCCAATTTTTGGAACGCAAAATTTATTATTATTTGCACCTTCAAACACAAACTGCGAAGCGATCGGATACATATCGGGAGAGAAAAATATCCTCGTCCTTTGACTATTAAATCACGTCTGACGATCAGCACGTGAATATCCTCGACATTTATTAAAAAGCACTTCTGCAGAGGGTGCGAGTAACATGTGGATGAACATGGCAGCAAGTGCATAAAATCTCACGCAGAATTCCTTTGAAAAAATACTTTTTGGCTGCGAAAACTGTGACTAAATAATTAAACCATTAATGGTGGTTGAAAGCATGGTGGTGTAAGTGAGGAAAATTTAAAGATCAATGGATGGATATATTTTTAAAAATTTATTTATAATTTTATTGACTGAATTTTAATTACTAAATTAAATACAAATAATTTTAAAGTTTAAAACTTTTATAAATTTTGAGCATAAAAATTAATATTTTCAACCCTTGCAAAAAATTATTAGAAAAATAATTTTAAAAATCTACAAAAATTTCTAAAAATAAAGTTTTCATCCCTTGTTCACTCAACTTCATCTCTAATAGCTTTCTCTAATATTGTAATTGCAATGTTAATAAAATAAATAAACACCACCCCTTAAAAATGTACACACACATGACGAGTATACCACCATCATTTTTCATGGACCAAGTGAAGAACCTGTGCCTTGCCGAGCAACAGCATGCAACCCCTCTCTTTAAGCAAATTTCCCCTAAGCACTCGGCGATTTAAATGTCTAATCGGAATCGGTTTATAGCAAGTTGGCTTTTCAAATGGAATTTTAATGTATTTTGTTTGTCTGATTGGAATGCGATTGAAAGGGAGGATCTTATGAGGTTAAACTGCAAGAATCACGCATGTATTTGTGAAAGTTAAAAAGGAGGGTTGGATTTTGCATTTTGGTGATTTTTTTATAGCGGTGAAAAATGTTTTTTGATCTTTCAGTTCCGATATATTAGATACACATCTATTTTGATTTTGTTTCGTGGAGGGAACTAAATTTTATACAGGATCGAAATACAATAGGAAAGTTGATTAAATAATATTCGGATGAAAAAATTAAGGCCCATAAAAAATTTTTATTTTGGATGCAAAATTACAAATTTATTTTCTATAAAAAAACTGTGAAGAAATTTTTAAATATCCTTAAAAATATTTTGTAGCAAATTTGAAGAAACAAAAATAAATTTAAATGTCAATTCTTTTAATGCGGTGACATTTTCATCCCTCGCAACATTTCATATTTTCTACACCATTTCTGGCCCCGTTTTTACACGCAGAGTTGAGTGCATACACATGCGAGTGAGTGTATGTTTAATTGTGCAAACACAAAACACATGTTTTTCACGATCATTTTTCACAAAGTGCATTTACCGCACAGCATGATTGAGATTTAATCTCACAAAGCTGATTATTGAATTAAAAGGCTTTTTTCTCCCTGCTCGATCGTCAACAAAAAGTGATGATTGTTTGGCATTAAATAATGAAATGGAAATTGATATTGAGAGATGGTACTTTTGAGATAACAGTTATGACAACAATATTCGTTTGATTAAAAAAACGTGTTCATGCTCTGATGAACTCGGTGACATCAATTAAAAATATTTTATTGATTTATTCAACCGCAAAAATAATCCCTCTTTTCATTAACTAAAGAATATTATGCAATGCGACGCGTCAGCTGGACGACTTTCCATCATGAACACTTGCTACACTCACGCAATTTGCAAGGACGTACAAGAATAAAGCAGTTCACGACCTGCCTCAACCATCGCACAGAAAAGCTAATTTTATATTCTTTTGTGGGACGAGCACACATTGCAGTTGCTGTAACGAATTGAGACCATCATATATGTGCACATTAAGTCACTTCGAGAGAAAATCCACAAGCCGTGCAATTTTCAAACATTTAATCAATACGTCACGGTTCTGACGAATATATTCACGACCGACATGATGGCTCTAAAAATGATTCAGATCACCGCAAAAAATAAAATAATATCCTCAAGTTGAAATGTGTTATTTTTCCGCGATTTAATTCCCTGTTATTTGTTTGGTTTTCCTCCATGTCAAATGTTATCTTTATCCAGTGCACTCCGTTCCAGTGGCTTGTGAATTTTATCACATGGCTGTTCCACTTGTTTTCACAATCTGGTTCCTTCTCTCGTACTCTCTTGTATGAAAATGCATAATATTAAGCGAGACGAGATATTGTGAGGGGATTGAAATTATTCCCTGCATCTCTTTTAAATACTCAAAGAGTCCTCAAAGCGATTTAAAATTTTTTTGAATTAAAATTTTATTTTAATTTAATTTTTTTAGAGTATTTATTTTCAAAAATTCGCTTTTATTCTCTCAAAAATTCAACTCTGTAAAACTTTAAAATTAAATCCAAGTCTAATATTTTTCTAATACAGCGCCGACCATTCAATGAACCAGGACAACCGCACGAGAATAAAGCAGGTGTTACCATAAAACTTTGTTTTAATTTGAAACGCACAATTTTGCACAGGATAAACCACAGTGCATAAATCAAGGGATGATGAAGGGGACAATTTAAAAAAAATTGTTGAGGATTCTTCACGCTTAATGCAGTATGAAGGAAAGGGATGTGAAGAGTTGTTTTTTAAATGAAATGATTTTTTAATTTCTACTTTTTTGATGTGTCTATAAGGGGAGGGTTGCATGTCGATTGTTGGTTTTGTTGATTTAATTAATTAAATGATTACATCGAATTCAAAATTAAATTTTCATCTGCAATTTAATTTATCTTACTTACGAACGATTTATTTGAACATGTTGACTGCTGGAATTATTTCATTAAAAGGCTGTAAGAAAAAATTATTGCGCAATGAATTTGTCTAAAGGAGGAAGAAGAAAGTTTCACAGATACTTTAACATGATTTGAACCACCAATTTTTGCAATTAATTTTAATTTTTTTATCAAAATTACACGTGAGAAAATTATCAAAGATTTAGGAAAAAAATATTTTAAGTTAGATTTAACGGTGTTTAATTATTATTATGCATGTAATTAATTAAGTTTTTCTGCACTTAACTCAGCAATTAACTTTAAATTTTGTAAATTTAATATTTTCTTTAAAGTGATAAATTTTCTTTTCCTTTTTAAAATCGTTTCAATCATTTTTTATTGATCATTAAAATTAATTTATAAATTCAGTCTTTTGTTTGGTATTTTAAAATTTAAATGCCACAAATTAATATCAATTTAAATTATCATAAATAAGTTAAATCAAATCTCAATTTTTGAACAAGAAAAAAATTACAAGAAATTGCACAACCTTGAGTTGAAAAGTATAAAATTTCACGAGTCGACACGTGAAGAAGAAAAATACATAAATTTACGAATAATTTTTAAAACCTTGTTGATTATCCGCAACAGTCCGAAAAAAAGACTTAATTAACAATAAGTAGCAATGAGTACAATTTTCACTTTATCATTTCAATCTTTTACACCCATTAATGAACTATATTTTGCCTCCCTCTTACTCAATAAATAAAAAAATTTTAAAACCCACACGTGGGTGTTGCCGTGTAACCCACTTGTAACAGATCAGTATTGGCTTCCCCTTTTGGCTTCCCCTTCTGGCCTCCCCTTTTGGCTTCCCAAAATGGCTTCCCAAAAATGGCTTCCCAAAATGGCTTCCCAAAATGGCTTCGCAAAATGGCTTCGCAAAATGGCTTCCCAAAATTGCTTCCCAAATTGGCTTGCCACTGTGTTTCGACTGTGTTTCATTTTCTATTGTGTTTCATTTTCCACTGTGTTCCATTTTCCATTGTGTTTCATTTTCCATTGTGTTTCATTTTCCACTATGTTCCATTATCCATTGTGTTCCATTTTCCATTGTGTTCCATTTTCCATTGTGTTCCATTTTCCATTGTGTTTCATTTTCCATTGTGTTCCATTTTCCATTGCGTTCCGTTTTCAACCATGTTCCATTTTCCACTGTGTTTCATTTTCCACAGTGTTCCATTTTCAGATCCATGCCAATCGATTCCTGGTCCAATTACGAGTTCAATGAGGTACATGAAGCCATACTTCTAAAAAATGGACATTAGTGGCATTCCTTGGACACTCCTGGCCGGCCGTGACGGTCATTCTTCAAAATCATCAATGCCAATCAATTCCTGATGCAATTACGAGTTCAACGAGGTACATGAAGCCATACTTTTAAAAAATGGACATTAGGGGCACTACTGGCAGGCCGTGATGGACATTGGTGGCACTCTTGGATGGCCATGATAGACATTCCTCAAATATCATCAATGCCTTTCGATTCCTGATACAAATACGAGTTCAACGACATACATGAAGCCATATAACAGGAAATTTGTATGAAAAATGGCATTTAGGGCTGTCCATGGCACGACCTGTGGTCATGACCCTCATAATTCCTAAAATGGCCGAATCTAAATTCATAGACCTACCATTTGGCGAAAACTAGAAGTCTCTAGCTATCTCAGGAGCCGAGATCTCGAAGGAACAGACGGACAGACAGACAGACGGACGGACGGACGGACGGACGGAAATAGGCGCATATAAGTGTTACACCACTTCGTGGGTTACACTAAAAAGGTCACGATTAGATAATTTTTTGCCCATTTGGCTCGATCGATATTATAAAATTCAATGCACTTTCTCTTATCTGCAAAGTCATTGAGGTAGATCAACCTTGCTGTCGATATAGGGTACAAACCAGCATAATTTCATTGACATGATCGGAGATTTGAAAATTTATAGTTTTTAAGATCAAAATAAATTAGATAAATTTTTGGACATTTGTCGGAAATAAATTGATAAATATTTTGCAAACACCTTTCGCTTTGAAAATTTAAATAGCTGAAAAACTACTTTTTTACTGAAAGTATTCTGATTCGTTCTTATGAAATTTAATTAAATTCAAACATTTTCAATTCCACTCCAATTTTAATTTAAAATAATTGATTCATCCTCGATGTCTACGCAATCTGTTCGAAATTCCTCTTTCATGACTTTGAAATGCAATTTTTCACACGCAGATATTTTTGCATGCGACACAATTCATAAAGCATTGGACAAAAGTTCAACATTTTTTTCTCGCCATTCTCATCGGAAAACAATTACATTTTGACGTCTTTCATCACTTCTAAAAAAATCATGGAATTTCGAGTGAAATGATGCTGACAAGAAGAAACATTTTGCAATTTTTTTTTTATTTTTGAATGTTAATATAATCTTTTATTACTATGTGAGCCAATTGTCAAATGGGGAGTGAGTAAAAAATGCATAAATAGACAACAACGTCGAAAATTATGTGTAAGAGAAAAATGAAAGATTGCTCATAAATTTTTTCAGCCGATTGAGTTTGAGCTTTTTTGGGTTTGGTTTTTTTATATTTTGCGCAAATTCTTTTTATGACTTTTTTCTGCATTATGTTAATGAGGTTCATAATTTAGAGATGCATAAATTTATTGCGGTTGAGTGATGACACAAAAGAATTCAGTAGGGTGACAAACAATTTTATGAGTTACAATTCAATTTCAAATTCGTTGCGCAGGAAATTTTTTAAAAATTTACTTTTACATCATTTAGCACTTTAAAAATGAACCACAAGTAAATTTAATTTTTTTTTCATAACTTTTTGGCAGAGAAGAAGAACTTTTTTTGATGGATGTTCGTTGCCGATTTATTTCAATCAAGCATGTTGCTGCACCTTACCTAAATAATAGTGAATTACAAATAAAACCACGAGAAATTTTTTTATGGTTCACATTTCTTTTGACATAATTCGGTCATGGAGGCTTTCATTCATTAATTGATGCCTTGCTGCGTCTTACGTTGTACAGCGCGTGGTTTAATTTTTTTGAATATGTGAATTTCTGACACGAGTCAAATTATGCACCACAAATGACCGCTCATTTAAGTAACAAACAGACTGATTAAATTTATACATCACTTGATGCTTGGCATGTCAAATTAATGAAGGACGATTTGTTGAATTTATTTAATCGCCATTTAAGGCTATTCGCTCTCACTTCTTCTAAGTCACATAAATTCAATTTATTCACTCGATTAATCACCCACTCTTCACTTGCGTGTAATTGCTGCAAATTATCACCTATTGATCTCATAAATGACATCATAAGCATCGCTAATATCGTCTATAAAGGTGTTTTATTGTACCAAATCAAGTGGCGGTGAATGCAGTTCAATGTCTACCAGACTTTATTCAGCCTTACTCTCCCTTTCTATCGCTCATATTTTTATTATCTCTCGTCAACTTTTTTTTCTTCGCTCATACTTGAACAATGCAAGTTATAGTAATAGGAGAAAAATAAGAAGGAGAAGGTGGCAAGGCACAAAAAAATAGTTAGAAATGACGTTTTTGGCGAAATGAATTTTGTGAATTTTTACCGAAAATTTTTAAATTTATTTTTTTTAAAAATTTTATTTTAAAAAAATCCTTTTAGGTTAAGTTAAGTGTAGAAAACTTGCTATATTTAATTTGAATCCCAGATTGGATCTAAATTTTGAAAATTTTGATTCAATTTTACTGAAAACTCAAAAATTTCTTTCAATGTTTAAAAATTTATAGTTTTCTTAAAAGTCTTTCAAAAATTTCAATTCAAATCATACTAAAAATTTCTGAGACTAAAAAATCCTCTAACATATTATACAAGTCGATAACCCAGCAATAACGCAGGAGTCGCTGAGAGCATATTCACCAACAACAATAACTCATATTTCGGTACTCTCGCAAAATGCAGAGCAAGAGAGCGCGAGACGTACTTCAGTTATGCAGTTTTAGTATAAAAACGAGATGAATTGAATTAAGTTTCATCAGTTCACCAACAGACATACAGTCATACATCCAACTTAAAGTTCATCGCATAAATTATTCAAAAAATCAATTGAAAAAATTCAAATAATTTTTGAAAAAATGAAAATGGTGAGATAAAATGGAAAATTAAATAATTAATTAAAAAAATTACATTTAATTTTAGTTTATTGCTTTGTCAGTGCTTTTGGCTACCGCCTGTGCCAGTCCAATTCATAGTGATGATTATCAGCAATCCCATTATTCTACGACACCAATTCCAATCTTGAAGTTTGACTCGAAACAAAACCATGACGGTTCATATAACTATGCATATGAGACTGGCAATGGAATTCAAGTCCAGGAGCAAGGATATGTCAAAAATGCTGGAGTTAAGGATGCCGAAATTCAAGTAGCTCAAGGATTCTACAGCTATGTTGGACCTGATGGTGAGAAATAAATTTTTAATTATTTTAATTCTTACTTACTCATTTAATTCCAGGACACCCCGTGTCATTCTCATACATTGCCGATGAAAATGGATTCCGTGTAAGTAAATTAAAAATAATACTAATTAACTTGCGAATCAATTACTTAGAAAGTTAATTACTTGAGACCCTAAAGCATCTTCACGTGATTCACAAAAGCGTGAAATTAAAAACCGGAAATGCTTTATTGTTCAATTAAAATTTAATAATTTCACATAATCTTTTTAATTCAATATGAATTAACATAAATTCACAGGTTGAGTCTGATGCACTTCCAACACCTCCCCCTCAACCAAAAGAGATTGCTGATGTTTGGGCAAAAATCAATGCTCAAGCACCACAAGTACCACAACAGCAATATTACCAACAGCAAGACAATCATCTTCAACAACAGCAACAACAACAGTATTACTCAAAGAACTACTAAGAGATTTTAATTTATTTTGGAATATTCTGTAAATACTCAAAAAGTTACAATGATTAGCGTTTTGTGATAAAAGAGCTAAGAGGCAAATTAATAAAATGAAATTTTTTAATTAAAATATTAAAGAATTTTGATTTTTCAACACGTGGAAGAAAATGTCACATTAAGATCTTGATTTTAAAATAATTGATTTGATATTTTGTTGCAAGCTTAAAATTTTAATGTTTAAGGTACTCATTCTTCAAAATGAAGTAAAATCTAAAAGATCAAATTAAATTTTAAATTAATCCTTAAGATTAAAACATTAACTGTCTTTAAAAAACATCAGATTTAAACTCCAGTAAAAGCATTAATTTTTAGCTTTTAAATCAAGCTTTCTAACTCCTTGAAAATCTGCAAAAAGCGAAACATCAAACTTTAAAATATTACTTGAAAAGTTTATTCAAAAGCATTAAAAGCTCTTTAAAGCTCAATGACTTTAATGATTTCTAACAATTGTTTATATAAAAAAGGTTTCGCTCATAAAAATTCTATAAGGCAATGATAATTTATCAAAATTAATCGCACTCTTCGCATCTAAAAAATTACCGAAAGTTCACACAAAGTTCAAAACGGTAATTCTCTTCTCATGCCATGTTGACCCTCTTAAACATTTTTATTTAAACAATTTTTTATTATTTATTTCACCTTAACACTGGGAAAAACCAGTTGACATCATGAACTCAAGTAAATAAAGTTATTGACATTAACACTAATTTACTGGAATTAATCAAGCAAAATAAATAAATATAATTTCCGTGACAATGAACTTTTTTTTGGTTTTTGTCTTCTCATTTTCGTTTGCATGAAATTTTGTCACATTTCACTTTCTTTCTTGAATTAATTAAAAATTTAGCGAGAGAATTTCTTTCACAGCGGGGTAAATGCGGAAACATCATAAAGCAAATTATTTGTCTCTTTCACTGTTGCGTCAGGAAGCTCTGAATATTTTTTTTGAGCAAGACATTTTTCGCAAACAGCGAGACAATGCTCTGCGACTGTCTATAAACTTTGCATCTCGATAAGACTCTTTGAGATGTTTTAATCTCATCTGTTCTCACGCCAATTTACAATTGCATTGCATTATTTTATGTGGATAAATGTGCACGCGGTAATCTTCAAAAAGGGAAAGTCATTGTTGTTAGCTTTAGAAAATTATAATTTTTATTTTCATTTCTTACATATCCAATAATGTTGCATTCATGCATTGAAAAATGTGCATATTTTTTTGAACGAGACTTTTAAGCATAGAAATTGAAAATGCGTTGCTGAAAACAATGAAAGCAATTCTTTGGCAATTGAATTAATTTAAGAATCGTGGAAGTATTATGGTAGAAAATGATCTGGTTATAGAAGAAGCGATGTTCAATATTTACCGCAAAAATTACCATATTTAGCGCCATAGCATTCACCAGACAGTAGAGAAAAGTGAAGCTGAATGCAAATTACCATGGAAGGAAATTAGAACATAAAAAATTGATTGTTTTACAATTCATTGAGGCAAAATGAATGAATTTTTTATTGCTAAGTAGAAAAAAATTTCTAATAGGAAAACTTTCGCATTTTAGTCACTTAATATTGAAAGATGATGTAGGCGCCAAAAAAAATTTTAACATGCACTCGAATTATCACAAAACATAAATCTATAACTGACAACAGAAGCGCGACAGCATGTGAAAGCAATTTCTGAGGTTTTTCA
Organism: Tanytarsus gracilentus; assembly: GCA_038502055.1. Lineage (NCBI taxonomy): Eukaryota > Metazoa > Arthropoda > Insecta > Diptera > Chironomidae > Tanytarsus > Tanytarsus gracilentus. The sequence goes on from JAXRKN010000037.1 coordinate 4,485,399, forward strand.
ATCTTTTCGTGCATTTCATTAATGGAAAAATCTTCTCTCGCCATTGGACATCGTTTTAAAATAATTTCTTGACTATTTAATAAGCAAGCGAGAATAAAGTAAGTCAAATAAGATATGAGAGATCGCTCGGGTGAGGTCCGCGAGTGCTGTGAAAATTTCCACACTCAAAAATATCTCGGCAAAAGATGTCGAATTTTATGGTTATCTCGTTCAACTGTTTTTAACAGCATTTGGTGTGAATTGCTTCAGCACATGAAAGCGAAAATTTATTTAAATTAAGCGGAAAGGAATTTTCAGTATGAGCATTTTAAAAGACGAGAGTAAAAAATACTTTTTATCTTCCAATTTCTTCTTTTTTCCATTAAAAGTTATCTACCAAATTAATATTGGCAGAAGCATGAATTAAAGAAAGTGAACGAAGAGACTAGTTTAAAAAAAGTAAATCAGTCGATCAGCAAGAAAAAAGAGTCAAAATAAATCAGCGAGATAACTCGCTCACTGTAATTAATCGTGACATAGCTTGATAAGCCGTTTAATTGAGTTGTTATGACTTTCTTGAATTTCAAAATCGCCACCAGCATTCCCAGTTACCTACAACTCGCAGCAACATCAAACTCAATATCTCGTGCCACCAAGCACCTCCCATAATCTCACTTTTTTCCTCATGCACACGATTACCATCGATGCTCGATGTTTTTCATCGTAAATCTAATTATGTCATTTTCATACGTGCACTTCAATGAACGATAGGCATTGGGATGACAAGTTAATGATAATGTTAAGACTAATGGTCACACATTAATTATATCTTAAGGTTACAATTAACTTTGGTTGTTTGCATGTTGGGAAGTGTAAAAGGGAATTTTAATGCCTTTGTCATGCAAGCTCTAAAATGAGGTTATAAATCTCATCATAAAATCTCCAAGATCATGAGAAAATTAAGGAATAAGAAGGAGATAATTACATTAAATTGACCAGCTAAACCCCAATATTGACCATGAGAAATTTCTTTTAATCTCGTGATCCAAAATCACCGCAAGTAAAAAGGAAGCGAATGAACTAAAAAAGTCAACGGCGTAACAAAAGAATTCACAAAAATCAACACGTGACTGTGCAAATAATTTATCAGCAAAATGAATGCAAAACAATGGGCACGGACAGTAGCACAGCGGTATGTAAAGAACATTACTCACAATCTCATTTTATTATTCATGAATGAATAAAATTGGTGAAATGTGAAACTGGGTCTTACTCCGGCGATCGCCAGTGACGATTCATGAACAATTTTTTCAATTAAACTTTTATCAAACTCTTATTAATAAATCTAAATTTCATAAAGGCATTCTGACGAAATCATCACGGTGGTGTATGCATTGTTGATAAATTCCCAGCATATTTCGCCCGCTCTATTGTGAAAGTTAATTGACCCAGATTTAGTACTCACCTCAGCAGCGTCTAAGCATCAAATGGAGTCTCTGCATTTACATCTCCATTTGTTCTGTAATTTATGACGATGATGAAGAGTTATATGGAATTATTTAAATTTAGCTTTAAGGGCAAACATAACATAGGTCAGCATGCATTTCACTTTTTTCCCTTTCTTCAAGTCAACTGTCATAAAAAAATGAAACGTTCGTTCAGACTTCCTCGACTTTATGGTGTACGTATGTGAAGTGAAAAATAATAACGTAGAAAAATAATTGTAAAGAAGAAATTATCGAAACATTCAATCTTCAATTTTATTTTCTTCCATTCGAGTTTATAAGGAGAAAATAAATTCAGCAACGATACCACGCGAAGTCATGATGGACTGCACCTTTTTGAATATTTTAATTTCTTCAGTTTTCTACTTTTCAGTGCATGGATATTATTCCTGGATTTATTTTCAAATGAAGTCAATTTTCTTGGAAGTAATTTCGTAAATGATTTTGACTTAAAACTTAGCTAATTGACCTCTTAATAAACTTTTGTTTTCGCACAGTCCATCGCAAATTATGATGTTGAGACATGATTTAACCTCAATTTAGAGGACAATTTCACTCTCACCTTGTACTTTATAAAAATCTTCATAAATCAGTTTCAATGGATTGCGGAAATTAATTAAGCACGATTGAGATCAGCAGCAAAGAAAGAACAAATAGTCCACTGATGATCGTGCTGAAAATTAAACAAAAAAAAGCAAAATTAAGCCAAATTACCGAAGATGCGACAGTCTGCGTAAAACCAAATGAAAGCTATTTAATTTGAGTCTGATGCTTTTATTATTTATTTTTCGACAGTGTTCTTTGTTTCTCAGCAAATTCGACGAGTTTTTTGTCGACATAAAGACCTTTTCTCTCGCGAATTGAGTCCATGTATATCTTTGCCTTATTTTCAAAATCCGCTTTGTCGCCAAACTGCTCGAGCTCTTCCTCAGTCGTGGGTATCCAGAACGGATCCTGTTCGATCGTCTCCCAATCGCTGAAACTGAGCTGAGGCATTGCTAATCCTGATGTCTTGACACGCAACTCGTTAGCAAGATCGAAAGATTCAATTACGGGAATGACAGCCTCCAACATCCACATGCCGCTGCCTTCAATCATGTCTGAAACTAGCACCTTTCCACTGCGCTTAGAAATTTCCGCATAGCATTTTCCTAGCGAGAGAGAAATAGAGAACAGGATTTAATTATAATTTAGTGGGCATAATAACACCATAAACTGCAGAAAGTAAATTATCTTGAGTGGGATTTGTTTGTGGTCTATCTGCCGCGTGTTTATATGAGCAAGACACTTTTCTCTCTCTCTCTCTCTTTCCTTGCAAACATAACGTAAATATTCAGTACGAGTCATATCATTTTCTACTTTAATTTTTGTGAAAGCTTTTTGTGGTATTTTTTTTTATTATTGATGAGAAATGAAAGAAGAAATTCATTCATTAGCACCCAGCATCCCATAGTTATAAAACAGCACAATCGCGGTTTTTTTGAATGTCTTTACAGCCAAATCGAATAAAGTGAACACTTTCAGTGCAAAATTTAAATTTCTATGAGCAAAAAAAAATTACCATAGACTCCCCGGTGCCACTAAATTGCATTTTTCAACATCAGCCGTGAAATGAGCTCACTTTGCCGCATTTTATTGCAGAAAAAATATCCACTATGGATGGATTTGAGGCATCAAGGGAGGTGAGTAGAAATTATCTAGCGGCATAAAGAATCAAATTAATCTTTTCACTTCATTGCATGCACAAATGCCGCAAAAAAGAGTGAAAAGTAATTTTTTTACAATTCTGCATTGTTTGCACTCGACTTCACTTTATGCAGATGAGAATTTAAAAAATTTAGACGCGCGAGAATAATGAAAAGTAAAAAAAGAAAAGATGTGAAAATTGCCTCAATTTAATAACTTTTGAGTCATAGATCATCATGGTTCATGAATGTGTCTTAAATTATTGGCATTCTTTGTAGCAATCTTCCTGTGAGCTGCTTAATGATGCGGCGAAAAGAAATGACATGAGTAATGCCTCACATTTGTTTTGAATCGTGCAATGATGATTGCTTCGAAACAATTTTCCAGGTTGTAGGAAAATTATGGCAATTTTAAAGGTACATGCGCGCGCATGCCATGTATAAATTTTATTATTTTAAATTTTCATATGTTTAACACCTTATTACCCTTTTGAACTGCCGACGATGCAAAATAAAATTGGGGTGACTTGAGTCACGAATTCGCAGAGAAAATTGGCTGCATCGAGACGATGATTCCGGGAGGTGGAGCGCAGAAAAGTTTCGCTTTCACAATAATGTAAAAAATTTAGTTAATAATAAAAATTATTTCCATTTTGGGTACTTTTAGTCTCAACCTCACATTTTATGCATATTTGAGGTTTCTTCAGCAATTTTCTACGCTTGTACATCTCACCAATTGACCAACATTGTTGTAACTATCGTTCAGCTCCAATGATGCCAGCGAAAAAATTCAAGCGACAAGCTCTCAATTTTAATTTAAGTATCGGCACTCGCCGAGACCTCCATAATCATCCATTGCACGCCACTTAATCGCACTCATCGAATTTTCATTTTCTCTTGCTATATTTAGCCGAAAGCTTATTGCTATATATTTTATTTTTGGAGCGAAATCGCGTATTTTTCATTCGAGAACTATATTGGATTATCAAATGTTGAAAGGAAGAGTTTTTAAAAAAAAAAGCCTTAATCTTTTGATCTAGCCAACTGACCTCTGACGGTAATCCAATCTTGACACGACTTCCAAAGCGACACATATATTTTTTTATATTTGTCCAAAATGTCTGTCATTACTTTTGTATGTAACGCTTTTGATAATAATTTTAATTCAAATTAAAATTAAGTTTAAAATTTTCGAAAAACATTATAATTTTATCTTTTAGTTATTAACGGCTTAGCATCAATTAACGTTCAAGTATTCTTAAGATTGATCCATATAATGCCCCCATGACTTCTTTGGCATGCATCACAAAATAACAATGTAAGATCTCCAATTTCCTTCTATAAGACATATATGGTGAGAAAAGTACTAAGGAAGACAAGTCTAATGACTAAAGAGTATATCGAGTGTATAAGTGCATTCTCATAGATCCATAATTCATGCTTTCCGTTCACGTTCTTCATCATCAGTCACGATGAATCGACAACTGTATAGAAAAACGCAACACACGTTAGTATAGCAAACACGAAAGATTTAAATGCATGCATATGAAACATGCTGATGGACGTTGTCGGAGGGAACCAAACTGCTAAAAAGAGAGTGAATGAAAAACTAGGTGAAACAGTTAATTGCTTAAGCATTGATTATCTCTGTTCTCAATGCTCTAGCACTGTCTGCTGTGAACATACCCACAAAACAATTTTAGACTCAAATTTACATAAATTTTACGTAAATTTTTGACGTCAAATTTTTACATTTTTTTCGTCACGATTTTTGACGTCAAATTTGATGTAAAATTTACATTCATTTTATGTCAAATTTTTTGATGTAAAATTTACATACATTTTACGTCAAATTTTTGATGTCAAATTCACGTACTTTTTACGTCTAAAATTTTATGTAAAATTGACGTCAAAAATTTACTTTAAAAAAAATTTGATGTCAATTTTTTTACATATTTTTTATGTAAATTTTACGTCAAATTTCATTTTCCACTTTTGTGGAACACTTAATTTAATTAAGTTTTTTTGCTACATCAGGTCTGGGACTTGGTTGTTTTTTGCTCTGTAATGAAGGAGGAATATTTATTAGAAACTTAAACTTATTTTTTGCTTACCCGTCGTTGCTAGGATTCGAACCGCTGTCTTCTGGAGGAGAAATGTTGTTATACTCGCGCGCGTAAACACTTCGCTACCAAGCCTTTATTTAATTTATTTGCTAAATGGCAGAAAGCTTATATAAGACACAACAACTTTCTCCTCCCATTTTACAAATATTTATTAGGGACATTCTTTGGATAGCATTCTTGTAATATTTTTTTCATTACTTTTTTAAATACGTTTTTTCTACTATCATTATTTAATAAATAAAATAATTTTTCTTAAAATATTTTTGAAGAAAAAAAAAACGTTTTCCTTAAAATATTTTCAGCAAATTAACCTTGCTATTTAATTAATTATAGCGATTAAAAATGTTCATCGCCTTACACGTTAGAAATTTGAAGAGCTTTTTTCTTTGTGAACTTATTTTGAAATAATAATGGAAAATACTAGAAGATATAGAACCATTACAATGAATTCTGAATTTTTTTTACAATCAATATTTTTTCGGAGATTACGCATATTAGAAAAAAAAACTATGCAACACTGTCAGAGAACGTCTCATTAATCAAGAAGTCAAAAACTTATTTTTGCATTCATTGATTTAAGACTAAAATTTAGTTGGAAGTTTTCAAATTATAAAAATTGACTAATTGGTATAACACGAAAATTTTCTTGACATGAATTGATTTCGAGTTTTAACGTCTAAAATGGTTTGAACTACATTGTTTTATGTAAAATTATACGTCAAATTTGATGTAAATTTCAGGTTAAATTATTGGACATAAATTATTTTATATAAATTTTACGTAAATTTTATATAAAATTTTCTAATGTAAATTTTTGACGTCAGTTTTACATAAAATTTGGACGTAAAAAGTATGTAATTTTGATGTTAGATTTTAACACCAAATTTTGACATAAAATTTACGTAAAATTTATATAAAATTTGACGTCAAAAAAAGTGACGAAAAAAATGTAAAAATTTGACATAAAATATTTTACATAAATTATACGTCAAATTTGAAGTAAATTTTATGTTAAATTATTTTACATAAAATATTTTATATAAATTTTACGTAAATTCTATATAAATTTTTTTAAAATAAATTTTTGACGTCAATTTTACATAAAATTAGGACGTTAAAAGTATGTAAATTTGATGTTATATTTTGACATCAAAATTTTTACATAAAATTTACGTAAAATTTATATAAAATTTGACGTCAAAAAAAGTGACGAAAAAAATGTAAAAATTTGACATAAAATATTTTACATAAATTTTACGTCAAATTTGATGTAAATTTTATGTTAATTATTTGACATAAAATATTTTATATTAATTTTATGTCAAATTTGATGTAAATTTTATGTTAAATTTTTTGACATAAAATATTTTATATAAATTTTACGTCAAATTTGATGTAAATTTTATGTTAAATTATTTGACGTAAAATATTTTATATAAATTTTACGTTAAATTTGATGTAAATTTTATGTTAAAATATTTGACATAAAATATTTTATATAAATTTTACGTTAAATTTGATGTAAATTTTATGTTAAAATATTTGACATAAAATATTTTATATTAATTTTATGTCAAATTTGATGTAAATTTTATGTTAAATTATTTGACGTAAAATATTTTATATAAATTTTACGTTAAATTTGATGTAAATTTTATGTTAATTATTTGACGTAAAATATTTTATGTAAAATTTATGTAAATTTTACATTTTTTTAATTTAAAAAGTATATGAATTTTACGTAAAAAAAAATTTTTATACAGATTTTACGTAAAATTGACATAAATTTGATAAGTTTTTGTTTTGTGGGTACATCTCTTTTTCTATTTCGGGCATTTTGGGATGAGAGTGCAAGAACAGATGATGATGATGACTGAATGGAGTATGGAAGTAGGCCAATAGAATAGAATATAATTGAGCACAAAACTCATCGGGTGATTTTCTTAGCGATTATAATTTTTGCCTCAATGAAAAAATGAAAATTAGATGAAATTATGTCGCTCACATATTAACGGAAAAAGTATGCTTGATAAAAAATAAGAAGATTTTTTTAATTGAGAAGAAATTTTGAAGACAAAATTGCAATTTTATCAATTTAATAAGTTAAAGACTCAAATCCACATCTCATAATTCAATGCGGCGAGAAAATGATCTCTTTGCTGCTCTCATTTCTAATTGCTATTGTTTATGAACAACAAAACTCATTTTTCCCTTACACACCGATCCCCGAAAAAAAGAAGAGTTTTTAAATTTTTATTTCTTTTTCACTTAAAAATTATTTTTTTCTCCGTTGATGAGAATTTAACGAAAAAAAATTGTAAAAAGAAGATTGAAGCATTTCCGATTCCGTTGTGAGTACTAAACAGCATTGAAGAATGAGAGACGACAGTGAGTGTTTTTTTCATTTACTTTCTTTCTCTCTACATTGCGCGGGCTCTAAGACGTTGCCAACAGCACCACAAACAGCTCATTGTATCGCGAGAATTGGAAGCAATAAGACGTTCGCAAAGTTACTCGAGCCGCGCATTTTTTTCGTTAATTTTTCCGCTGCTGCATTAGAGGGGAAAAAAAGATTTAAATCACGTTAGGCGTGTAATTCGATTTAATTCAATTATCGGGAAGGAGTTCATAAAAATACTGTGCTAGAATTTTTATGCGGCAACGGAATTTACTCAATTAAATTCTCGCAAATAGCATTTCTTTTCGTTTTATGCTATCATCAGCAAGTAAAGAGTTTGCTTTATTTTTTTTTTCTTAAAGGAAGAGAGATTTAGTGTAATTTAAACAAACAATGGCATGGTAGTTGAGATCATAATATTTATGATGATATGAGATATAAGTTGTGAGAGCACCAGAAAGGCATTGAGAGGAAAGAAAAAAAAGTATTAATTCAAAGATAAAAAAAAGTAAAAATAAATTGTAAAAGTGTGTGATATAGCAGAGATTAGTGAAAATGTGGGTAAAAGATTTAGTGAAACTCATGCTGCTGCTCCAATTAGTTATTTTGTCATCATCATTACGATCGTCGGCACTGCAAGTTGACAATAATGGTGCTACTGGTTTGGTTGATGTCGACAATGAATCGCTACCAAATGTTTGGGATGACGAAAATGTAAATCGGATGGTTCGTGAACTACTTGCACGTGATTTGTTTCGCGAGCATGATCATCGAAGAACGCGTCGACAATACAAGCGAGATATTCAATCGATTGGATCATCATCGGAACTGCCGAGTGCCACTGTTGTTGCACGTGCAGTAGCGACCAAAACAACCAGAAAGTCATCGGTGACACAGAAAACGAAGAAGCCCTCAAAGGTGACACAGACGGGAAATAAGAACAAAAATCGTGTCACGACAACGACAAAAGGTACAAAAGCGACCGTTAAACCCAGCACGAAGCCCATTGTCAGCCAAGCAACGGCCACCACATTAGGAAGTGTCAACGCTTCGTCGAAGATAAAGGTGAGAATTTATTATTTTCCATCATTATTTGTGAGTGTCGTGTAACATAACAAAACGTTTTTTATAATGTCATCATGCATACATCACATCGAGCATAGGAGGAAACTTCTAACAAGTTTACATTTACTGCCGAATGAGTTGTTGAAGAGGCATCAACGGCATCAATGTTTTGTGTGTGCTCGCACGTCATGCATAATTCATGATCAGTGATTTAACATTTTTTTCAATTTTATGCTTCACATAATGGAGTGTTAGTTTAATGCGTTCGACTCCCTCCTTCTTATTATAATTGTGATAACAGAGTTGTTAGATCATTCTCTTTTCTTAGAAAAAAAGGTAATTGGTTATTTAAGGTGGATTAGATACGATTGTGTGCGATGATCAAGTGTGTATTTAATCATTTTTCAATTTCTCGAAAGGAATCATGCATGAAGAATCGAAGAATGCCAAAATTGAACTCGTGATCGCGAGAGTTCATCTTGAAAAATTCTATTTTAAATCAGCAAAAAAAAAATTGATTGAAAACCAACAAGAATTTCAATTTAGAAACTAAGTTACGCCTTTATAAGTTATCTCCACATTTTTTTGTTGTTTTATGGTAAAATTATTATTCTTCTAATGTCAATTATGGTTTTTTTTATGCCACCACACGAAAAGCATAATTTAACCAAAAAAGAAAGAAGTCGATGACTTGACAACTTTAATTAATTTTTTTTCATTATCACACCTCAGCTTTTCATCATCTCGCCGCGCATATTAATGCTCCGGTGTGTTCTCGATTCGGCAATTTAAATTAATTATTGAATTAGTAATTTTCACAGCAAGTGCTCAGTGATTTTTAATACCATTTCACAGCGGGTTTATGTGCGCGCTCTCACACAATGCACTACAATCGTAATAATAAAATTTTCAGGTGATCTAAATTCTTTCTCTTCTTCTCTCTTATTTTGTTATTTTAATAATATAAAAATTTAAAAAAATTTCACGGAAAAATAGGCAAAACAACATACAGTTGTAACTGCAGCACGTACATAATCATTGATTGAAAGAAATAAGAAGAAAAGAATTTTTTTGTTTCTTCTCACTCAATGTGTTTTTCTCATTTTCTCAAATTTATAAATAATAAGAAATGTTCACCAAATATTGTCTCGTTCCCAATTTTATGGGCCTAATGCATTGTTGTTAGTAATTCACCTCCGCATTACTCGTGGCGATATATGTGAAAGACACAAAAATTGATTTGTTTCATATTATATTGGAAAGAACAATGAGATATTTTTCGAGAGAGTCAGTCGGAGATGGAAACTAACAGTTCTTTTATTCTCCAACAAAAATAAACTGTACACTCTGCTCGCTGCCTTACACATCGATCCATTTCAAATAGATATTGTGCCACATTAAACATAATTTTTCTCGCCATATCTCGGTGTGTTTTATAGCCGAAACAAAATAAAAACTATACAACATTGAAATTATTCACTAACAAAAAGAAGCACAGTCGGTATAAATCAGCAGACAGATAGATGTTGTCGCAGATAGGCAAAAAGTGACTCTCCCGATAGACATTGATATTGATATCTTGTATACAAACAATTTAACAACATATCATCTAGCATCAATCTCAATTCAATTAAATAAAAATGTATGCGATCGACACTAATTTTTCAATACAATTTTTTTGCGCATTTAAAATGTTTTCGCGGTTAAAGATTTGTCCCCGATTCAAATTGCCTGCCTCTCATTAAATTTACGCGCGTTATCTATGACTAAATTTTCTCTTTTACAAAACCGTATTGCGCCGCTTAAAAATCTATTGGTGATGGTAATAAAAAGAAGTGCTAAAGACCTAATTTTATCATATAGATTTTTTTCTGCATTAAAACGTATGAGGACAACTGCAAAATACTAAATCAAATTTAATATGGTTTAAGATGAATTAAGCGCTTATAAATTACAATCTTTAATATTAAAAGGAATCACCCATATCTAACTCATTGTGGTTGTGATAAATATACCTCAACATTTTAAATGCAATTAATCTTCATCACTAAGTAATTCAAAAAGAATAAATGCTTTAATTTGGGAGAAAAGAGAAGTCATAAAAGAAAAAAGCTTTTTTTTGTGAGAAATTTAAAGATTGATGATTTTATAAGCGAAAATGCAATTTCCACGCTTTAAAGCAGGTTTTAAAAATATTTTTGTGCGGCAGACATTATTCGCTCAATCAAAAGTAATTAAGATCAAAGTCTCATAAATAGAAAAAAAGCGTTTATGTTATTTTTTCAACCATTTTCTAAAAGCTAAATTTTTTCACTAAATTCATCGATGATGAACAAGTGAGGCATGATAAATCGAGTTGAAAGTGAATGGATGATTTGAAAGCAAAGATTTTACATCTCAAGCCCTAAATCAGTAACAGAAATATCTATCGATAATTGCCTTTTTCAATTGATTAATTTGACAACACGTTTTACGACAACAATTTTTTATGAATTCTTAAAATGGATTTCACTTTCAAAAAAATTTCCAAATTGAGTGAATTTCATGAATTTCAGATGAAATCTTTTTGTCGTCGACTCTCGAGTATATGTACATTTTTAGAAGGAAATGACAAAGCATTTAATTTTTCTATATAGGCAATCGCAATTACATCCATTCTTCTTCCTTATTTTCGCATGATGTGAAATATTTTCATAAATCACGCGAAAAAAGTAGTCTTACAATGAGAATGAATTTTATGTACGCATTAAAAGCTCGATCGCGTGCAATTTAAAAGAAATTTCCTCTTAGCTTTAAAAGGAGATTAATGTAAAGCCATAGCGATGATCACGCGCAGTGAATTTGCCAAAATATATTTTGTATGGAATAAAATCTCCATAATCATTAAGCACTATTTTTTTAGGCTACCTTTGAAGAGTTTTTTTTTCGTGTCAATAATCGATGCCAATAATATTCAATAAACTTTCGCTTAACCAAATATTTCTTTTTTGTTTTATATCTTCTGTAGCCAACACCACAACCGACAAAATATCATTACTATCCTCACAATCAACATCCTTACTTTCTTCCGGAATGTGCGATACAACAGGTAATCCTACCACGCGAGGTTATACAAAAAGTCAGAATGATATTAACTTTTAACTCTAATCATTAGGTTTGCAATGCTGTTTATGTTCGCTTAAATTACACACAACCTCTATGCGTGTGCCCACCGAGGTGAGTCTTGTTATCACGTTCATCATGTATCTATGTGGGGTCAGAGAAATGCAGCAATTTTCTTATTATAAAAAAAAATGCTACCAAGATATTTTTGCATTTGGTTTGACACCTAACAGTAAATCTTTGCATATTTTTTTATTTGCATGTTTCCTCTTTATGGGCGGCATAATTGTTAATTGAAGAAATTCCCATGACATTGATGACATTAGACTCTGCTTTAATTAAATTTACCCGCGCAAACATAGTATCGCGCTTCTTATTTCTCATTTATCTTCATGTATCATGCAATTTGCGCAAGCGAGTGATGAGAAATTTTATTTACTTTTTTCTTTCTTTCTCTCTAAAGTCAACAAGCCAATGAAATGAAAAAGAGGCAATGAGTCTTTTGAAGTTTTCAATCGTTTCCATGTGACAGTAATGAAATTAATTAAACAATTTTAATTTTCTTCTCTTTGCGATTAGATAAAAGCTCAAATCTCATATCAATGAAATTTAGTTCTCATTAGATATTAAATACGAGTCCATTGAATGTATGCCGCTATTTTTGAAAAGCGAAAGCAATTTTTCTCTTTCTTTGCTTCTTTTGCAGTAAATTCGATGCATCTAGCTGTGCATTAGAAGATTTACAATTTATTGAGCAAACTGTCGAGAATTTCAATGAAAAGGAAAATACAAAAAATAATGTTGGATTAAAACAATGAAAGCAATTGAATTAATTTAAGAATCGTGGAAGTATTATGATAGAAAATGATCTGGTTATATACGATGTTCAATATTTACCGCAAAAATTACCATATTTAGCGCCATAACATTCACCAGACACTAGAGAAAAGTGAAGCTGAATGCAAATTACCATGGAAGGAAATTAGAACATAAAAAATTGATTGTTTTACAATTCATTGAGGCAAAATGAATGAATTTTTTATTGGTACGTAGAAAAAAATTTCTAATGGAAAACTTTCGCATTTTAGTCACTTAATATTGAAAGATGATGTAGGCGCCAAAAATAATTTTAACATGCACTCGAATTATCACAAAACATAAATCTATAACTGACAACAGAAGCGCGACAGCATGTGAAAGCAATTTCTGAGGTTTTTCAATTTTTTCGTGCATTTCATTAATGGAAAAATCTTCTCTCACCATTGGACATCGTTTTAAAATAATTTCTTGACTATTTAATAAGCAAGCGAGAATAAAGTAAGTCAAATAAGATATGAGAGATCGCTCGGGTGAGGTCCGCGAGTGCTGTGAAAATTTCCACACTTAAAAATATCTCGGCGAAAGATGTCGAATTTTATGGTTATCTCAACACAATTACCATATCGTTAAATTTAGCTCAATGAAAGCAGTTCCTGAGGAAATTTTGTGCCTCCAACATTTCATTTTAACCGACAACGATAAATTTTCCTCGTAATTTCTTCGCTCATTCCATTCCAAATGTTTGTTTAATTAACATTCAGTGAGTCTTCAAAGTATACAAAACAGAGTGATGAAAAGTGAAAGACACAAAAAAAATTTTGAAGCTCGCGCTTGAAGAGAAAAAAGAATGAAAGAAAAGGGCACAAATGACACAGTCTACTGAAGAGCACGAAAAAGTCAGCAAGCGAGTAAACACAACAAAGGAATGAAAATTGAAATTTCGCTGTTTAAGTAATTAGACATGATGTTGATGCTTGCTTAATAACATGCTGTTGGTGAGAGCATGCCTGATATGTCTATGGCGCTTAATTGAGTTGTTTATGTTCTCTCCATCATGCAGACGCACGCGCTCACCGCTGTGATAGATCATTTCGCAAATTTCGCAATACCACAAGCCCATTACATACCAATCGAACACATGCTCTTAATGTTTCGCACATTCCACACACTAATATATAGTTCGGCCTTAATGATAAGCTTCTTCACGTAATAAATTTTTAAGTTCCACATTTTCACTGTTGCTTTTGTTAATAAATTTTTTTGATTAAATTACGGTACGTTGAATTCGCTTAATCATTTCTAATTGTGATAAACGGATTGAAAAAATTATCTATTTTAGATATTGCATTGTTAGAAGCTAAAGAGTGTCATCGATTAGCGGCATTCAAATTGAACTCGATCTCATCTTAGTTCAATTGCAAAATTTAATAAAAGATTAAAACTGAGTGATTGATTGATTCATGTTTTGAGTGAAAGAAAATTGTTTTAAGAATTTGTGAAATAAGGAAATTCACAATGTCATGCGGGTATAAAAAGCTTTCTATTTTTTTTACAAAGAGCTTATTGTTAAATTCTCTCGATATTTACTGCATATTTCAATATTTTCTTTTCTTCTCACAAAAAGATATCGTGATCCATGCTCGGAGAGTCTAAATGAAGATGATAATCACACGATTACGCTCGTTGGAAATGCAAATAAGAGAGCGGTAACTCTGGCAAAAACCTGCGAGCAGGCAAGTGAATTGCGTGATTGTAGAGCGCCACGTGACTGGTCGATTCTTGCACTGCAAAATACGCGCACAGGAAAATCGCATTACTTAGTGATTTGCAAATGTCCAAGTCATTTTCGATTAGGTAAATACATGCGCTTGAATTGAGTCGACGCTTGTTATATTCTAACTCACGTTCCATTTATTTTTTTTCTTCTTTTTCTCCTAGAGGGTCCATTGCCACATGATCAACCGACATATGCTGGCCTTCCCGGAATCAATGTTTATGGAATGCTCTGTGTACCTCTTAATGCACCATCAGCGGCTAAATGGCGACCGGTGATTCACACATCGTATCGATCGAAAAATACAACTATTGAAGCAACAAGTGATTCGCCATCATCCGAAAGCAGTGTCGAGTCGTGAAAACTTTTTTTGACACAAAAGTTTTAGCTTAATTTAATTTATTTTCTTTCCTCTATTATTTTTATGACGTTAATGAGACTTTTTGAACGCGCTCTCTTGAGAATTTCACTAATTATTAATTAGAATGTACCAGGAAATTTGAAAAGTCAATGAAATCGCGGCATTGGTCAACTAATTCATGGCAAAATGCATTTTAATAGAATTTAAGATTTTTCGTAATCATTTCTAAGTAAATCAAAAAAAAATAAGTGATGAAAAAACACCTCTTAATTAGAGAGAAGAATTTTTCCAATTGTCTTTGCGAAACAACGTGAGATAAGACTTTAAACGACAAAGATGAAAAAGAAACATTTATTTCTCATCAAAAATCAGATTTTTATCAAAAGCTTTCACAAATTTCGTCTTTTTTTGTTTGTAAAACTCAATTTTATATATGCTCTTTTGTCTTCATTCAGTATTACTTAGTGTGAAACCTGTGTCTTATTATATTTAATTGCAGCCGGGGCACTTCGTGAATTTCGTCCATATTTATGATTCTTAATTATACATTAGACGTGGAACTACAGAGATTATTTATTTAATTAACAAGTTGAAGTGAGACAATGCGCACGTAATTTACGATTTGCCCACAATTTAATAAGAATTATTATGGAAGATTTTTTTAGAAGAATTTATAAGAATAAAATAAAGAAAATGAAAAAAAAAAGTTTAACGACTCACCGAGCACATCTCCGTTTGCGATGATGCTAAGATTATACATTGGTCCAACAAGTCGTTGCGGTTGCTTTTGAAATGCAATTCGGCATGCCTCCTTAACTGCTGTGATAATTATTCCGGAAATTGAACTGTCGTGCTTCTCGGCACTCTCGTCAACCGTAAATTCTTGCATGACAAAGCAAACACCGTGCATGGGCTCTTGGCACAGAGGACCTGCTTGAACGGCAGTTTGAAAGCCATTAATTATTGCTCGATCATATTGACCAGTGGCTATTTCCGAGGACATGAACGTAAGATGCTTATAGTTGCTCTTATTCACGAGCATGCAAGTGCTCATTTTCTTCGGTCCTAAACTCCAAACATCATCGCATGTTATCACACCGTTCATAGATTTATTGAGCTCTTGCGAAAATATCTCTTGAATTTCCAACAGTTCTTTGTTTAATTCAATCTCAGTTGAATCTTCAGTTTCCAATTTTTCGATAAATACTTTAAACTGCTCTCGGTTACGTTCCAGGAACTTTACAATATTTTGCGGTAGGGGAAGAGCAATGATTTTAATTGTGCACGTATCATTTCGTGCGTGAATTATAGCCGACTTTTCATCATCAAACAGTTCTTTGTGCTTACCACTAGCACTTATGTCGATGATAGTCTCTCGAAATTGTACGATTGGTTTTGAAACTTTAAGTTCAATTTTGGCATATGTGTCGGTTAAATCGCGAATACATTTTTCAAGATGAACTTCGCCAAGAACGCAGAGGACATGTTCGCCGGTGTCTTGAATCATAATTTGTACACATGAGTCAACCTGATTGAGAAGTTTAAGACCCTTAACGAGTTTTGGCATGTCATCAATATTAACAGGTTCGACAGCCACTCGAAGGACGGGTGGTGCGAGAATATCTAAGCCTAATAGAGGCGGACAGTCTTTTGATGATGTCAATGTTCCAGTTTTCACAACAAACTTTTGTAATCCCCAAATGCCAACAATCATGCCTTCGTGCGCTTCTTCTATTGGATCGAAATTTCTTCCCATCATGAGGTAAAGTCTCCGAACATCAACCGGTTCAAGTTCTTCTTTATTCTTCACGCGTGGATTATAATTTGATTTAACGAGATGCACTTTTGAGTTTTCTCGAAGTACGCCACAATAAATTCTCGCGAATCCAATCAACACCTGCTCGTCTGGCTCATATTCGTCTTCAATATCTTTCAAGCTTTTATCACACGATTGGAGTTCTCGATAAGAAATTGGCACCATTTTGGCTATGAATGCGATAACTTTTGAATTATCGTCGTCGGCAAATTTAATTTCCGATACAATACTTGGATCTTTTGAAATTAGCTTTGTCATTTTGACATTAAACATTTCAGCCGGACTTGCCACGTACTGTACAATTTTTTGGAAAATTGAACGATCAAGCGGTAGCCACTCCATACAAATTGACTTTAGAATCTGTTTTCTATTGGCGGACGACGTTTTAGGCGGTCGATATTTCAGTTTGAGCTTTTCACAAAATGCAGCAATTTTCTCAAAATCACCGCTAATGATGTTATTATAGAGTGCCCAAATATTTTCGAGGATCATTTGAACAAAAATAGATGATTTGCCTTTAGCATAGGCTCCAGAATCACATCGTTTGTGTTTAGAGTTGAAATAAAAATCTCCCCACATTGCATTATTTAAATCGTCAACTGAGACATTTAATTTAGATGCAAACATTTCGGCAAAAAGTCTCAGATTAAAACCCTAAATAAAAGAAGAAAATAAGTTGAAGTTTAATTAAAGTTTCCTTTTTAATTTACCCATCCGTCCTGTGCGGATCCAAAAATTACATTTCCCTCCGTGGGATTAAAATATAAAGTTGAATCGTCAGCAGTTTCAAGCGCAGATTCTTGATTATTTGTGGACATGTCTTGCGTTTGAAGGACGTGAGTGGCAAAAATATTTCCAACAACGGCGTTGACTTGTTCTAAAACTCTCCGCAAATGTTCTTCAGCATCGGTTGTGCTCATATTTCTTTCTTGAATGAGTCGATCAATTTTATTAAGGAATAAAATTGGTTTTAGATTTTCATTATAGGCTTGCTGCAGGATTGTTCTTGTTTGAGCACAAACGCCTTCAACAACATCCACAACGACTATAGCGCCATCCGCTAATCTTGCTGCGGCAGAAGTTTCACTTGAAAAGTCAACGTGTCCCGGTGAATCAATAAGATTAATTAAATATTCTTTGTTGTTGCTGGGCGATTGGTAGTAAAGTGAGATGTTTGACGCTTTCATTGTTATTTTCCGCTCTTGCTCATCCGGTCGATTATCGAGATATCTCATTGGACCCGCATTTCTTGATGAAATTATTCCTAAAATTAAAAATACCTTGATAATTTTCATCAAATTTTAATTTTTTTCAAATCACCATTATTTGCTATTAAATAATCTGCTAACGTTGTCTTTCCATGATCGACATGAGCGATAATACAAATGTTTCTGATGTTAGCTACATCTTTTTGCAATCGTTTAATTTTTTCAAGGTTGAGAGACATTTTAATTTTACTTTTTAAATTCTTAAATTATTTTTTGTTGTGCAAATAAAAATGTAAACAAAATCCTCGTGGACGCCCAGTAAAATTTTTTTTCCAAGTTCTTTATTTGCACGTGTTGAAAATTGACTAAATTTAAGGGGTTATTTTTTTATTAGCTGAAAATTTTAAATTTTTTTGAATTCAAAAAATCGAAATAAAATTCGAATAATTTTTTTCCTGAATTTTTAAATTTAGGGTGGATGCTTGTTTTTCCTGAGTGCTTATAATTCCTGAGTAAAATTATATATGTCAATATTTCACGAACAACGCGTTTTACACCTTGACTTTCTATATAAAGTTTGAAGGTATTATCATGCTCTACAATTTTGTAAAAGAGAGCAATGACTTTCAAACCTTCCTTATGCTTGAAAAGCTCGTATTAATTTCCCCCATATAAAAATCCTCTTCGTTTATCTCATCAATTTTCATCAATTAAACAGATTGCAATATTTTCGATGATATTTTTCTTGGATCATGGAGGTTCATATCAACACATTAAAAACCCATTTTGAATTTTTAATGTGAGATAAGTCCTTTAAAAATGTATTTTTAAAAGGGTTTTTAATTCCTGAGTGAATTTGCTCATAATTCCTGAGTAAATTACACATTAGTAGTCTTTGAATTTTTCGTGAGTAAAAATTTTTTTTTACGCAATAAAATCTGTTATGGACAAAAAAATTAATATGAACCTGCTTGTAACTGTTGCCGCGTGACTAATATGTGGCAGAAAAATACTAAAGAACTAAATAAATGTCTTCCTCATGGCTTTCCGAAAAAAGCACCACCGGAGGAACCAACATCCAGCATAGATAATAAAATTTTGCAGAGGAACCAATATCATGAACAAAAACTAGCATCAAGCGTAAAAATCAAAATCTAGTGAAGGAACTAACATCCAGCGGAGGAAGTGACATCCGACTCAGGAACTAACTTCTAGGAGAGAAATCGATATTCAGTTCCAGTACAAACTTTCGGCACAGGAACAAATTTTATGTCCAGGAACTAACTTCCAGTGCTGGAACCAAGATCAAGGATGAGAACTAACACCTAGCACTCAAACCGGCATCTAATGGTTTATCAAACATTTAATAAAAATTTATTCATCGACTTTTTTAAAATGCTCCTTCAAAGTTATATTACCTGCAAAAATATTTCAAAACTAAAGGAAATAAAGGTTTGGAGGATCTTGATATAGGTATGTCATTTAGTTTCATTCTTTTTTGTCAACTGAAGCGATTAAGCTCTGATTTTAAATATTTAAACAGTTAAATTTTTCAAAAAAGTCATGAAATTAGCATTAAAAGACGTCAGCGCAAGCACTGCTTGCACTTGTCGGATATTACATCGCTTAAATTATCAATCTGTTTATTTTTGAACACTTCCCTCAAGAAAGTATAAAGATTGAATAACAAGCTGATTTTATATCAAATTTTTAAAATTTACTCAGGAATTATAAGCATTCACTCAGGAATTATAAGCAAGGTTTTGAGTTAGTTTATGAGCATGAAGGATGCGGCTAAAAAATTTAAAGTCAGTCTCAAAATAAAGCTGTGTCTTTTGCAAATCTAACGAGGTATTGATAATGCATGATTAGTAATGCCAAGTAAAAGAAATTTCATGTTTTATTTTCTCGCGATTCAATTTACTCAGGAATAACAAGCGTCCACCCTAGTAGAAACATAAAAAAAATAATTTCAGCTCAAATTTTTTTATTATTGAAAAAATTTATTTTTTTACAATTTTGCATTGACATGATATGCTTGGAATCCATCAGATTCACCACCAGGAAGATTAATATTTGCCCAGCCACTGCCATCGACAGAAATTGATTTTCCTGTGCAGGAACTTCCCGATTTTGCGCCTGATGCAATATCGCAATAAGTACCGGATGATAAGCCAGTTTGAAAAGAACGAGCCAAAGTGCCACCCTCATTATTGAACACAACGAATCCTCTGTTTCCTCTCGAGAAAGCAATTTGGTTATTTCCATTGTCCCACCAATTTGCGACGGCGGTACCTTCAACAGCATTGCGGAAGCCAACCATGCTGTAAATCTGGCGCCATCTATGTTCACAAACCCATCCTGATGCAGAGTCACATGCTGCTCCGATAAACGTTGGGGATCTTAAGTTTCCGTTTCCGTCAGCAGGTGGACCTTGATCACCGTCATTGAAGTAGAAGCTTGACATGATACGAGGAATTCCATACGGCCATGCCTATTTAAAAATATAATAAGATTAATTAACTGAGAGTGTTTAAAATACATACAAGGTGGAAAGCTGTAGCCATTTTGTATGGTTTTGGATTTTTGTATGTCAAAACATCAGCACCTCCAGCGCCGTGCCCTCTTTGATTGTCCTTTAAAAAGTATAATTTATGTTAAAATAACTACATGTTTCAGTTAATGAAGCCTTACATGATTATCAACGAAAGTAAGAGCGCTTGCGCTAGCTAAGAAACCCCAGTCTGGTCCAAAGTTAACAAGCCATTTTAGTTGATTGCGAGCATTGAAAGCTTTTCCAATTTCAGCAGAATATCTGAATTCGGTGACGGTACCAATGTGAGTGTATTCGTATTTGGTAATTGCTTCACCACCCAAATCAATTACTTCTTGCGTAACGAAAGGTCGTGAGCCGGCTGGGAAATATGCTGTATTGAGATTATTCAAACGGCTCATCATGGCTTCAACATCGCCTGGCCACATATGCTTAACTAAATCGTTAAAATAATTCAAGAATGAAAATTAATTAACTTATGGTGATTGAACTTTACCTGCGTCAATTCTAAATCCAGCAACACCAATTCCAATAAGGTCGTTCAAATAGTCAACTACTTTATCGCGAACCCACTGTGTTCCAACTTTCAAATCAGGGAGTCCCACCAACCAACAGTTTCTTACTTGATTTGGATCGCCATAGTTATTGATGTCGCCTTTAAATAAATAAATCATTTTTTTTTCTTGTTAAAAAATTTTGAAAATTGGTTTTACATCGTGGATTAAAGTCATTTGAGCCGAATGGAACTGCTGGGAAATTTAAGCCACTTGCGTCTGATGAAGATCCTCCTGTTCCTTGTCCATTTCCAGCAGCCATATGATTGATGACAGCATCAACATAAATTCTAACACCGACTGCGTTACATCTTTGAACCATGTTGATGAATTGAGCTCGGTTACCTGATCGAGTAGTGAGAATGTAGCTGACAGGTTGGTATCTTTCCCACCAAGGCTGTTAAGAGGTACATTCATCAGCATCACTATTTTTAATTGACTTGAATCAAAAACAAAAAAGCTTACCCTGAAATTAAGATAAGATTTTCAGTTAAGGAACCACTTTAGATTAAGCTATTTTTTACCTGTTGCCGATTACAAGATTTTCACTCGGTGGACTAACTTGAACTCCAGCAAATCTGAAATTTTATAGTCACATGCTTTCACTAAATATATATCTTAATTTTAAATAAATATCTTTGATTTTTTAAAAGTTAAAATTTTACAGATTTACAATTTTTATGAGTCTTTTTTACTCACCCATTTGGAGCTAAGAAAGATTCACATTCATTAGCGATATCAGCCCACTTCCATTCAAAAAGATGGACCATTGCACTTCTTCCATTCCACCAATGAACATTCCACTGGGCGTATGTCACTGCCAGTGAGCACAATAGGACGAAACTCCACTTCATTTTTTCTTTTCTCTCGAGTCTGAACTGAAACTGAATTTATTTCGCAGCAGCTGCTGCTTTATAAGGGCCTCCCAAGACGATAAAAGTGGTCGTTGATAACTTAATAACTTAATACTTCAACGGCGCTTTTTGATAATGAAACTTATCAAAGACAAAAAATACTCAAGCACTGCTGGGAAGTTCTCTCCATCAAAAATAAAGAGCTTTTCATTTTTCATATCTTATCAGTGTGATTTAAGAAAATCTCCTTCTAGATTGTTCGCACATATGTGCATTTCTAGTTCTGTTATCAGCCAGACGGGGGTTACAAAAATACTTAATTTTTTTCACGTGGAGGCATGTAATCAATAATAATGTTCAGAATTAAATCCCTTAATTGATTTTGGACCACTCATAAAATTTTTATTATAGCTCCGCTATATATTAATTTTGGATTTTTCCAAAACCTGTTTTCGGCCTCTAGTGCCAAGACATTACATTTTGCAATATCAAAACTTATACTCAAATGATAGGCCTAGTCAAACCCTACAAACTGGCGAAAACAGATTTGAAATCGGTTGATCCTACGAGGAGTTAGAGCCATTTAAGTCATCTTACTTTCTCACTTTCTCACTTTCTTACTTTCTCACTTTCTTACTTTCTCACGATCTTAGTGAACGCCATATCTCAAGAACGGCTAGTCGGATTTGACTCGGGTTTGTGGCTAAAGATCGGGTTTTGGCTCTAGTTGTGCAAGAAGTATTTTGTTTTGAGGTACGTCCCTCCAAGGACAGTCCCTGAGTGCAAAAATGTCCTTTTTCATACAAATTTTCTTTTATATGGCTTCATGGGTATCGTTGAACTCGTCATTGCATCAGGAATCGATTGACATTGATGATTTTTGAGGAATGTCCATCAAGGCCGGCCTGGAGTGCCACTAATGTCCATTTTTCAGAACTATGGCTTCATGTATGTCGTTGAACTCGTCATTGCATCAGGAATCGATTGACATTGACGATTTTTGAAGAATGTCCATCAAGGCCGGCCTGGAGTGCCACTAATGTCCATTTTTCAGAACTATGGCTTCATGTATGTCGTTGAACTCGTCATTGCATCAGGAATCGATTGACATTGACGATTTTTGAAGAATGTCCATCATGGACGGCCAGGAGTGCCACTAATGTCCATTTTTCAGAACTATGGCTTCATGTGTATCGTTGAACTCGTAATTGCATGAGGAATCGATTGACATTGACGATTTTTGAGGAATGTCCATCATGGTCGGCCAGGAGTGCCACTAATGTCCATTTTTCAGAACTATGGCTTCATGTATGTCGTTGAACTCGTCATTGCATCAGGAATTTATTGACATTGACGATTTTTGAGGAATGTCCATCATGGTCGGCCAGGAGTGCCACTAATGTCCATTTTTCAGAACTATGGCTTCATGTATGTCGTTGAACTCGTCATTGCATCAGGAATTTATTGACATTGACGATTTTTGAGGAATGTCCATCATGGTCGGCCAGGAGTGCCACTAATGTCCATTTTTCAGAACTATGGGGTACTAATCTAAGACAGCGGAGCTATTGGAAATGGCAACGCCGTTTGCAGACCCATCTTGTTTTCTTTTCAACATCTGTTCTTTAAAATGAAGTTACAAAATATTTTGCCGCTTAATTTACAAAATAAATTTCACACATATATTCACCAATTGACAGATACTAAATTTTAACGATAATTGATGGTCCAATACAAGCTTAAACGTCTAAGGCATTGGAAAATTGCTACTGTTGTTTACTTTCATATTGGAAAATCTTGATTTTTTTGGGCATTTCAATAAAAAGAATTTCGCAAAGTTTATTTTTCACACCTCGAATCTTCATGAAACTATTTAAAGCAAAACGTCTATTTGAGCGTGATATAAACAATTTTTTTTTCTTCTGAAAAACATTGTACTTTTTGCATATTCAGAAAGTAGCGCAATTGTAGCATTTTGATTTTCTTTAAAATTTTCTAGCCTGCAAATTTTTAACAATTTTTTTCGACACTAAAAATAAATTGTCGTCACATCATGTAGGAAAATACTTTTTGATTCATTTCTCTATGTATCATCATGAATATAATTTAAAGGAGTTTAATAATATCAAATTTTATATCCTCATAAATGACTGAAATGATTTAAATAAAATGTGTGGCATTTTATATGGCAATAATTTGGAAGAATCATCAAAGAAAATTCATCACCTTTTTCTTTGACACAAGTTAATATATTGGGAGAAAAGCAATGTATTGGAAAAGACAAGTTCACAATGCGTTAAATATTTCTCTCGATGACTGGAGAAAAGAGATATGATTAGATTTATATTATTGATTAATAATTAATTTGCTTTATATCTCATCAGAAAAAAAACTCCATGGAGAGAATGTGAATAAAACAGATAAAATAAAATTAATTAAAAGGTAAACACACGTTAAAGCATGCTTTTTATATATATTTTTTCAAGGCATTTCATTGATGAAAGAATTCTATTTGATTATCGGTGTTTTAATTTGTATTATTGAAAGTAAAAAACTGAAGAATATTAAAAAGCAATGATCAAGTATTTAAAGAAAGCAAAAATTACAAACTGATATGACAACTTAAATTTAGCAATTATATAAGCATGTGTTAGGATTTGATTGAACAAATAATAAAATTGCATAAAACGATGTGCATGTGAGGCGTGTGATTGATTATTTTCAATAGTTATTTTTTGTCCTTCCTTTGAAGAGAGAAAAACGAGAAAAAAAAATTAAATTAAAAAATATATGCGATAAAAGGGTAAAAAAATAAGCGAAAACATAAGATAAGATAAAAATGCGATTCAAAATGTGTTAGTTCTCTTTACCAATCTTTTTCAACTTTCAGTGTCCATTCCCACTTCAAGTGTTCAAATTTATCGTCGTCCGTGAAAAGGCTTGAGACACTGTACTCGCCTCTTGCCAACATGCCACTCGGTGCTTCTTCGAACGGGGTAGTGTAGCTTTGAATTTCAGCTTTCGGTGGGTAACTTCCAACCATATGGGTCATTTTATCAACTGGTACGCCCATTCGACAGCTCTTCTGGATGTACTTCAGACCATGCACAATTTCACGCTGAACGAAAAACTCGATCCTGATTCGATACTGAATGCCTTCCTTGATGGTAAATGACTGCTTCTTTAATTGCGTCAAATCGCCGCTCAAGTCTAAAACCATATCATCGCGACCGGGAACCATTAGTGCTAGTTTCTTCACAATAACATCTTTAGGATTATTGGCATCAATTATGATTTTTTCTGCCTGTGAACCCAAGAGCGCCTCCTTATATTTCCTCAAACTCTCATCTTCGGTGTCCAAGTTCATAATTTCATCAATGGTTTTTTGCGGAGGAGCCTTGTAGTTAATTTCATTTTCGCCCTCTTCATTAAAAGTCTCGGGATTATTTTCAGACGACATATTATAACTGGAAGATAAAATCGTGTTATTTTTGAAAAAAAAAACAGCGGAATATGTACGAGCGATAAGTTGCAATGACTCATATTTAGCTCTCTTCTATCTAAGCGATAATTTTTTCCTCTCTTTGTGCAACGAATTTTTTAATTGTTGTTGTAAATGCTCCGGTGTGATATTTATTGAATTTTCCAATTAATATACTTACACTTAAGTGTAAACTCCAATTGCAACGAGTGTCGTGATTACTTAGGAAGTAAGTTAAAACAAATTGAAGATAAAGACACTTAGATTAGTTACGAAAAACTGTGAAAATATAAAATCGACTTTTCTAAAATCGTTTCAAGTGAGTTAACTTGACTTTTTAGGATCAAGTTAGACTTGCACAAGATATTTTTTTTAAATAAATTTTAATAATTAATTTAATCTCCTTATCTTTATAAGAACAAAAGTTAATTAATTGAATTAATGATTTTTGTTTTATATTATTTTGTATGATTGAAAAATGAATAAAATTTATCTTTTTTAACTCTAGAAAATTGGAAAATTTTTGTAACGTACTTTTTCAAATAATCTAACCGTGAAAACTAAATTCATTGAAACCTCAAAACTTACTTCTTGTTTTGTTTACATGCTTAAAAAAAATTTCACATAAATTTCAAGTTTTTGCTTAATTCTTAAAATAAATGGGTTCAACAACACCAACTAAGTCACCACAACTAGATTCAGATGATGAAAACTCGATAGTAATTAATTTAAATCAATTTTTGTTACATTCACACGGATTAAAATAAATATTTTTTTTCAGAGGACACGCAGCAAAATTTACGCAAGGAAATCAATTAAAAATGATTCCCAATTCAAATATTCAAACGAGTCGACTGAGTATGAAGAGAGCAATGCATCACCTTCTCCTCGAAGAAAAGTTTTGTATCCGGAATTAAGCGGTCTCAATGAGGATCCGAGTGATACAGAAAGTCCTGAAGAGCAGCCGCCAGAAGATCGAGAAAAAACACCGTTTCCAGCAGTGAGAGAAAACTCTCCGGATTCTTCTTCATTTCAATTGTGGTTTATCATTTTTGCGTCAATTTTATTAGTCATTGGAGTTGCCTATAGTTTTTTTTCGAGACAGCCAATCACTTCCTTAAATGACAAAACGCAAATAATTGACTGCTCGAAAATTATGGATTTGAACAAGAAGTATGGGAATCAAGATAAGAAGTTGTTCAAATCACTTCAAGCGGGAATCGAAGGAATGTACAACAAAAGAACACCACAAGTACCGTCAGTGGTTACATTTTTTTCAACCGATGAGAATTCAATTAATGCTGTGCTCAGTGATGTGATTAAGATAGCAAAAAAGTGTATTAATCAGACTCATGATCCACTTTCGCTCACTCATAAGGACCTCAATACTGAAGAATTCCTGAAAGATAATCGTAAAGTAATTTCAATGTACAAGAGTGAACTGGAGGAAAAAACAATAATGATTATTAACAATGTAGACATGATCGATGGCAAAATTGTTGGCAGTCTTCACTCATTTGCGGACACTCACAATCCTCTCGTGTCTGAGTCAATTCTTTATCTTACCGTTAAAGTTCCAAACGAACCATCTGGCAATAAGGCTGACTTTATTTACACCTATCTGCAAAATCAGTGGAAAGACTTGGCGAGCAACATAAGAGATCCATTAATCACCCGATTCATTGATCAAACATTCTACATTAATCACGTATCCTAATTCAAAAGAGTTATTGAGATTTTCTTGAAATTCTGTATTTTTTTTGATAAGAAATATACATGATACTTTTTTCTCTTCGCTAATGTTTTTCGTCATATGTTTCACCTTGTTGAATTAATGTTTATAGTAAATAAATTAAAAATTTAATAAAAATCAAATGTAAACTTTTTAAAATAATTTTTCATAAATGAATTTTTGATTGCGAAAAAAAGTTTTAAACGTCAATTATTATAAAATATCAAGGGTATCATTCAATCACTCGTTTATTTATTTGCAAACCTATCAAAAAAAATCATCCCTTGATAATTTATATTTTTTCCTCCGAAATTTTTAAAAAGCGAAAGGGATAAAAATTAGTCGATTTTTAGGCAATTTTTCTCGATTTTTACAGCTTTTTTCGTTAACCTGTTCACAGTCACATTCTCGATATGACGATGACTTTTTATTTAGGGTAATTATTATATTTCAATTTAAAAAAAGAACATTACCCTCTCTTTTTTTGGCAAACTATTAAAATATTTTTATATCGTCTTCATATTGAGATTATGCCGTTTGCAAAATTTTAGTATTAGATTACAATATCCTTCTTTTTTTTTGTTCTTAAAATTGAAGACATCATTAGTTTTATAGTTGTTATGAATCTCACTTTAATGCACTTTCATTTAATGCCGGTGCACGTTATAGAGATTAATAATTTAGAAAATGTTTTTGTGCTCATTTTTTAGAATTCAAAGCTTCCATCGCCAATTGGTTGATTTGTAAATTGAAACTCATTGTTTTGCGTGGATGGTGCTACCATTTGATCTTCTTCGTCATTGCCATAGTATTCTTGCAAAATACTGTAGGCTCTTTCATAAATTTCAATTTTCTCATGTGTTTGCAGAAATTCGATTTTATCGAGACCTAAAAAGTAATTATGACAATTATTATAGAATAATTCTTAGCAAAAAAATGCATCTTCACTTTACCATAACATTCTTCGATGAGAACGGCATAGGGATTTGGTTTTTGATAGCACTGCTCACCCGACTTGAGAATATTTTCTAGGCCGTTGAGTGCAACTTGAACAATATTTGCGTCCATGACGGTAAGTAATTCACACATAGGCGGTATGCAGCCGACTGAAACGAGATACTTAATTTGCTCAGCGGTTCCACCACTCGTTGAATTCGTGACTGCCCATGCAGCCTCCTTTCTAGTTTTATATTCTGCCGTGCCGAGAATTTGAATGAGAGATGGAAATATGTTGGCATCAATAATTGCTTGTATTTGTTGCATATTTCCAGCGGCAATATTTGAAATAGTCCAACAGGCTTCCTTTACTATAGTGTCCTTTTCCGAGTGAAGTAAGTTGTAGAGTGCAGGAAGAGCGTTGCAGTTAAGAATGACTTGTGTCTGTGCATCGTCACCAGTTACAATATTTCCGACTGCGCGCAGACCAGCAGAAATTACATTATTGCATTGTCTATATCCTAAAAGTTCAACTAGACGTCGGCAAACACCGGCGTCGATAACAGCTTGTATCTTATTGTTTGGTCCATCGCTCAAGTAAGAAATCGCCCAGCAAGCATCGCTGAGCACTTCATTGTCCTCGTGATAGATAAATCGAGCTAGGACGGGGAGGCAACTTGAAACTTTGAGAAAGTCGGGAGGAGGATTTTTTCCTCTACACAGATTAGACAATGTCCATACGCCATTGCGGCACATGTTTAAGCGATTTGTCGTCTCGAGGAGTCTCAGAAGTGGAGGCAAAATACCCGAATCGAGTACCTCATCGCGACACACCGCCGAATCGCCTGCAATATTTCCAAGCGCCCAGACCACTTGCTCTTGCACATCATTATTTTGGCTTGCGTCTAGCAATTGTACAAACACCGGTATGGCCTTCGCTTCAAGAACAATTTGCGTCTGTTGCGAAGTTCCACTTGCAATGTTCGTCAGTGCCCATGCTGCCTCGAACTGAAGTGTCGTATTCTCATGATTTAAAAGAAGCTCAACGAAACGCTTGACCACTCCCGACTTGATGACCTCATCAATCGGCGGATTTGGCTCTTTCGACAAAAGCTTCCGAAACTTTTGTGTGGCATTCAATTGATCCATCACATTGTTACTGTACAGTGCTTGAACTGTCTCGAGACGTATTATTGACTGTTGCGATGGAGTCTCTTGCAGTCCCTCCATTGGCCGATCGATAAGCATATCACCATCATCGTCGTCATCCTGATCATCAATTTGTGTATTGAGATTTCGTCGTTTAATTAACTGCTGTTCGCGTTTTTGCTTTCTCAATTGAATTCCTTCCTCTTCGCGACGTCTCCTCATTTCAGCACTGTCCAAGCCTTGATTTTTATATCGAGCTGCATTCCGTGAACTACTCATGTTTGCTTTGTCTCTGCAATATAAAGAAATCGATTTTAATCGATAGAAAACGAAGTAAAATGACCAAATTTAAAAGTGATCGCAAAAATATTTTTCACATCTTCGAAAATAATTTTTTCACGAGAAAAAGTTATGAAAAAAAATCATTAGATTTTAACCTTCAAAAGAAGGTAAAATGAAACTCAATTTGGCTTTTTCTTTGCTATTTTCTGATAGACGACGACAAGATCTTTCGATTGAGCTCACCTGTGCCTACTTTAGTCTATGTTAAGGTCAATTTTAGTTGTGATTAATTTAGAGGATAAGATCCACTTTCACTCGAGAGGATGAATGTAATTTTTTCGTGGACTCGACCTATTTTCCCCTTATGTTTTTTGACGGTAGTTTTTTAATTCAAAAAGTCCACTTTAAGTAGTTAATAAATTTTTATTATGCATCTAAACAATTAATTAAACATTTTAAAAATATCAACAAGATTTAAAACCAATCGTTCACGCCACAATCGAACAAATTTTAAAAATCAAGTTTAACAAATTACGTAACGGCCAAAATTTTTTTGAACGAGTTGTTGTTTTTAAAAATAATTTTATTTAAAGAAGAATTATTTTGTTATTGCTTGATTTAGAATGAATCGTGAGCAACTTTTAAAGGAAATAAAATCGATTGATGAAAATATCAAGAGCTTTAACTTGAGTGACGAGAAGAGAAGAAAAGAGAGAGTTAAAGTAATTAATGTGTATAATGAAGCAAAAGATGGAGCTTTAAAAGCTGTTGGACTCATTGCGGAGTGTGAGGGAAAGTCATTGAATAAAGTTTTAAAGGAGCGCGGTTTTGATTTTGAAGATTCAGAAACTTCTTAAAAAATTCCGCTCAAATTCAAAGCAGTGCAATCTGTTTTAACTGGCAACCTCTGTAAATTGTTTTAAAAAATTCCGCTTTCAAGCTCTCTGAATAAAAAAATCATAAATCGTGTGAAAATCGCTCACAAGTGACTTGGATTTACATAAAATATCTCCATAAGTGAACTAGGAACAATGGCCGATAATTATACAGCATCCGGGAACAATCTCAGCACGCCAAAAAAGGATAATATTTGTTCACCATCGAGTCCCTCGCCGAGTCTTACTCATTTAATGCCGAGTCCTATCATAACTCGAAGAAATCGTACAGCTTCAACGTGAGTCCTTAAACAATTGTTAAAATAAAATAATTAATTTAAATAATGCGATCGACCATGACCCTCCCACAAAAAAAATTAATTGAAAGTGTGAAACTCAATATCTTTGAAGGTTAAATGGCAAACAAAAGTCGAGTAATTTTTTCGAAAATATTGTAAATTTATATTGGCATCATCATACGTATCGTGGCAATTTGATTAATAAAAAATTCATGTGTGATACGTGCGTTTTTCATAAAGATAAATCAATAATTAGTTATAAAACAGACATCATCGAATTATATATATAAATCGAAGTGGTTGTTTTTCTCTGTGTGGCATGATAAAACAAATTATCGTTTTACGTCAGAGCCTAGGTAACAAAAAAAACCTATGTCTATGCTGAAAGTTATTTGTTTATGAGTAATTAGATGGGAGCTCATCATACAAGAGAGTGTGTAAATATTTAGCGCACTTCACATTGCATCTGCTAAACGTTATTTTTGTATCTCACAATACCCTTCCCGTTTTTTTTCTCACTTGTTACGAATTTAATGTACATAATGTGAAAATTGATTTGTGATCATGCACATACGCTCTGCGTTAACGAACGTGATATTCTTTTTTTTTGCTGATGAGCTGAGTTCAAATAACAATGTAAAATGAGTATAAAATCTAGTCTATACATTGCTAATTAATCACATTTCCTCACGTTACTTTTCCTAAGAACAATTTCTATTTTTATATGTCGGCAGTAAGTAGCTTGAAGCTTTTTTATCTTCTTTTTTTGACAGCCAACATTAAAAATATGCTAAGAACTTTATACTTATGTACAAAAATTATTACACCTGTTGATTCATTTCACTTTCCTTGAAAGCTTTAAAGTATTGTACGGTGGACTCGAAACAACGCGTATCAAATTAAATATGAATTTTTCATCAGCTCGCTTTCTTTTATGTACACAACTTCACTTGTAATCTCTCTCATTTTATCGTTTATGTAAACAATTTTTTCCTTAAATAGATGCGACCGTGCAATGCGAAATCCCCTGATTCATGGTACTGTGAAAAACTTTAGCCGCTCTAAAGGACATGGATTCATCACACCGAAAGAGGGTGGCGAAGATATCTTTGTGCACATTTCCGAGTGAGTTTTAAATTGCTTTTTGAAGAATGTATAAATCGCAAAACTTTTGTGGTTTTATTTGCTATTTCCACCACCACCCACATCTATATGTATTTCTTTCTTTTCTTATACAATAGCATTGAAGGTGAATACATTCCC
This sequence comes from Tanytarsus gracilentus, assembly GCA_038502055.1. Taxonomy (NCBI): domain Eukaryota; kingdom Metazoa; phylum Arthropoda; class Insecta; order Diptera; family Chironomidae; genus Tanytarsus; species Tanytarsus gracilentus. The sequence continues at coordinate 4,517,216 of JAXRKN010000037.1, forward strand.
TTGGCAGGCGATGAAGTTGTTTATCGAATGTGTTCCATACCACCAAAGTATGAAAAGTATCAGGCAATTCATGTACAAATCACGAATTTGACGCCAGAAGTCCACACACGATGGGAATCGCCATGCTATGACCACCCACCTCATCATTAAAAATCGTCCGGCTTTTTCTTTTTACACATACACGTTTATACATAATATGCGGCAAGAAAAGTTACTTTGACTGTAATTCTAATATGTTTTTCTAAAACCATTATTCTTTTTCCGAAAGTTCATTCATCCTAGTTTATAAGTTATGCCTCGTTAAAAATGTTTCTTTTTTAAAACCTAAACTTCCTCTTATTACTCTCTGCCATAATCTATTCTAAACAATAATTATTCTCTTATGAAAAACTGTAATATAGGAATATTGAAGGAACGTATGGTCAAAATTATTGCTTAAAAAAGCATAAAGCTTTGCATAAAATAGAAAGCTCTTTTAACCACTTATCCAATTTTATAAACTAATAATTATGATTCCCTAAAACAAATGCAAAAAAAAAACTACAAAAATGCACGCGCAAAACAGGATAAAAAAACTTGTATTATTCACTTAACCATTTCCATATACAACACATTTGAAGTAAATTTTTATTATAAAAATTATGACAAAAAAATATAGTGAATAAAAAATTTTGAACGTTAATCATCTGTTCATAAAGGTTTTCTTACTTCGCCCATTGAAATGTCCTTGAATGTGTCATTAAAAGTCTTCTTCATGCTCGGAAGCCAATCGCCGTATTTTTTCATCGATGATTGAATAAACTCATTAAGAATACGTTGCTGTTCCTGTGCTTTTTGCCATTCTCCGTCGTTAAAATATTTCATCATCTTAACAGAAGGCTCGGGGAAAACATTTAAACTTGTCATAATGGCCGCGTTGAATCCTAAGGCAAGTGCACCGCATAGCACCGTATTTGATCCAATAAATACTTGACCATTTTTTAGGCATGGTAGTGCCTTTTCCAGGTCACCCGAAGAATATTTAATGCCTGCAAAGTTTGCTATCTCTTTTTGAGCAAGTGTTGTTAATTCTGCCATCGGAAGATCAACTTGAGTGAACACCGGTATGTGATAGTAATAAAGCGGAATATTTGAAGAATTGATTGATATTTCGTTCAAATACTCGACGGCTTTTTTCGTGCTTTTCGGTTTAAAATAGAGCTCTGGTAAGCTTAAAATTCCATCAACTCCGAGCGAAGCAGCATGCTTAGTATGCTCCATTACATCTACAAATGAGCAGCCCCCAACTTGGACCATCATTATCATATTCTCTTTTTCACAAACTTCTTTCCATTTCTCTGCCACTTTTAATCTTTCAGTTTTAGACATTTGCATCGCCTCGCCTGAAGTGCCATTCACCAGAACGGCATTTACTTCCTTTGACTTGAGGAGCTTAGCGAACGCTTCTATTCGGTCGAGATTTACTTGATTCTTTGAGTTAAATCCAGTAAAGACCGGTGCCATAAGACCTTTAAAGTTGAGCAGCCGAGACATGATTTTATTAATGTAATTAATACAAATTGAAAGCAATTTAAATATCGCGATGTCGACTTGATAGAGTGATAGACACTCAACTGAACACGTAAGAAGCGACTTCGATATGAACATTAAAATTGATAAGAATTTCAAATATGTGTGTGAAAAAACTCAATCATAAGCTGCGTGACATTTGAAAAAAATTAAAATATAAAAAAGATTTCGTGAATCTTTGATTTAAAAAATAAAAGGATTTTTAAATTTCACTCATTTTATTTTAGTCATAATCTTAGGTGACCTAACAGAAAATTTTTCCATCGAAAAGCTAACATGATGATCTTTCCCACATATGTGTATGTGTATCTTAAAAATGTATTTTTTATTTACAAAATTTATAATGGCTTTCTCGTCGGTCCCATGTGTAAATTTTTTATATTCTCGTTAAATGCCTTCTTCATTGAGGGCACCCAATCGCCACCCCCGCTTTTTAATGTTGTCTGCACGAACTCGTTAATTTTAAATTGGAGCTCTCTCGCCTTTTCAATTTGACCTTCTTTCATGAGCCGCAATATCTCGACACTTATCTCTGGAATGATATTTAATGAAGTCATTATGGCCGAATCAAATCCTAATGCAATTGCTCCGACGAGAATCGTGTCCGCACCCAGTAGCACTTGTCCATGCTTGAGGCATGGCAGACCCTTCTCTAAATCACCAGATGTAAATTTAATGCCAGCAAAGGTTGCAATTTCCTTTTTAGCCAAGGCCATAAATTCTGCCATCGGAAGATCAACTTGAGTGAACATGGGTATGTGATAGTAATAGAGTGGAATATTAGAAGAATAGATTGATATTTCCTTCAAGTATTCGACGAGTCTATCAACTGTTTTAGGTTTAAAGTACAACTCAGGTAGACATAAAATGCCATCGACTTTGAGTTTTTCAGCATGTTTTGCTAATTCAATCGCGTCTACGAAGGGACATCCACTTATTTGAACCATAAGAAGAATATCATGCCTCTTACACGCTTCCTGCCACTTTTCAGTAATTTTTTTTCTCTCTTCAACATTCATCGACATCCCTTCTCCAGTCGTTCCATTCACAAGAACTGCCGATATTCCTTTTGATTTTAAAAAGCCGGCATAGTTATCGACAACTTCGTAAACAACTTGATGATTTTCATCGAATGCCGTAAAAACTGGTGCCATTAGACCTTTAAATTGCAATAACTTTGACATGATTTTTCACACACTTCTTCTCTCTTTCGCCACAAACCACTTAATAATGTTATTAAATAAATTTTTATTTGTTCTTAATTTTACTAAAGCTGCACAGATAACATTCACGAGTGTGTGTTTGAATTTTCAAGATCATACATCAAATCTCGTCTGTAGTAGTAAGCGGCAATAATTTTCTCTAAGTCTGCTTCGCTCACATTATTGCATACGTTGATATCAAAAAACTTTATTCTTCGATAATGCACTTCTACTTCACTGATATAACTTGATACCGGTTCAATGAACGTCTCTAAAACTCTTCTCAGTTCACTAAATTCATAATCACTCAATTCCTCAATATTAATTATTTCGGTAGCTCTCTCCACTAAATAGTTCAACGCATGTTCTTGAATCATCTTTTCATGTTGATAGTCATTTGAGCACAATCTAAATTCATAAAGTGGATCCTCTAAGACCTCCACGTAAAGACTAAACTCTTGATCATTCACTTCTTCGTCTTCCTCATTGATCGGTAAAAAATCAAAAAATATATTTTGTGAATGTATTTTTAAAGTTAAAAAATTTAGAATGAGGACTGTTATCACTATAGAGTACATTTTTATACTGTTTCTATTACAAAGTATTTTTTTTGCTCGTGATAAACTTTTAATTTTTTTTCGAGCCTGTTTAATCAAATGGTTTTTGTTTGTTTGAAAATTTTTTATTGTAAAATGCAGCGGCATTGAACGAAGTATTTAAAATATTTTCGCGATGTAAAATTTAATGCGTTTTGTTATCTCGATGAGGATTATGATAAAATATGATTTTTTATTTGAAATTTTGAAGGTACAAAAGAATTTTTCGATAATTAAAAAAATAAATCAATGCTGTCGATGGTCCATTCGATGACAGTCCGGAACGCTCTGAAAAGAAATTTTCAATACTTCAGAACGAAATTAATGTTTAATAAAATATAAATTAACTATTATCATCGCTAAAAATTGGTTGAACATGTTTTAAAATCTGATTTACAACATTTTAATCTCGATGTAGCACAACTTGGTGTTTTTAGTCGTCTTAATCTCATCCGATTAACTTGCATATTTCTATTCACCTTTGTATGACTGCCTCCCACCTTTCTCGTGCCAGGCTTGAAGTTTTGACAGTTCCAATTTAGATTTGAAATAGATTGTTGTCCATTTTGGTAGCTACTCGTGTTGTTGCATCCATTCAAGCATTTATCGAGGATGTTTTCACGTCCATATCTGAGAGGCGGAAGTTTTGGTACATTTGACGATGTAATTGTCATGTTGGCTGAGGTTTTGCATGAAATACACGAAATTGGTCCACAAGTTCCGGCTGCATTCGAACCTGCCAGCTCAAGATCCCGCTTTAACTGAATGAGAGTGTCAATCGTGTCACTTATCTTCCTACAATGACACTCAAATTCACGTCGATCGACTTTACATGCGATATCGCGAACGAGCTGCTGCATGCACACACTATGTGACATAACCTATACATATATATTGTTATAAAATCATAGCAAATGAAGAAATATTCTAATAAAAAAAATAACCTGCTTTTGAATATGACACAGTCTTTGAGTGATTGAGATGCACATCGATTGACTCGAATGATCGTGATGTTCGTGATCATCGGAAAATTTCAAACTCCACTCGTTGTCTTCATTTTCATCATTGCAGCAATTTTTAGTCATTGAGGAACTTTTGGAGACTTCGCACGAGACTTGCTGAAGATTTTGAGTATTGATGATGGCTGAAGTGCGCGACGTCCTCACTGAATTTGAGGCAAAAGTCTTTTGAATTTTATCCATAATCTCTAACCGTAACGTGCACAGTTCGTCACATGTCATTTCCTGATTTTCAGTAAACTGTTTCTCTAGGTCTTGCAGTTGACAGGTTATGCAAGAGATTTGACTTTTCAGACACTCAAATTGTGTCTTCAATTCCTTCAAATCATCTCCGTTACGTGCATTCAGCCCATCAGTGTCCTCCTTAGATTGTTTCTTTAATGCCTCCAATGCTGCTTGTAAGCACTCAATTTTCTCCTCCAGCAACAATTTCATGTGTGGTATTTCAGTACATTTGACATTCTTGAGACATTCGCTTTGAATTTTTAACGACTCGGAGAACTCGAGCATACGCTCTTTGAGCCATTTAATCTCCTCCACGCAATCGATATCATCTTCATCATTTGCACACTCGCACTCGTCGGTGTTCTCGTTATTTTTTTTAAATTCCTTAAACTCACACGAGAGAGTTTCAAAGTCACATTTGAGCTTTTCGAAATCCTGAAGTGCACAGCAACTGACACGATTTTGGACATCAAACTTATATGTTACTTCAGAGAGTTTTCCTTCGAGACAAACGACACGCTGGCTGAGAGCGTCGAGATCCTCTAAAATTATTTTTGAATCAAACGTTTCATTCGGAGTGGCAGGAGTGTTACAGTGAATTTGTGAAAATTTAGGCCATTTCTTGTTGATTTGAACGACTGAACGTTTGGCGCAGACTTGATTCGAGCGCTTCTTAACTTTCACGCCATTTCTGAATGTGAACTTTAATTATAATTAATTTTAATTGAAAATGAGATCAATAATTTTTTTTTACTTCTCTAAAACAAATTGAAGGTTCTTTTGGCAATTCATCTAACATCCTTTGAGCTTTATCGGCATGTTCGTTATTAAGTTCGACAGGTGCGTCACTCAAGTTGAGCTTTTTCAGAACTACATGCAAAAGCGTATGGAGGATATTGTAATTTTCTCCTCTCATCAAATCAGGCCTTCCCAAAGAGAGGTCAACTAAGTGCGAAAGACACAGCTGCATACTTGAAATTTTTGCTTCCACAAATCAAAAATATGAAAATTTAAAATTTTAATGAGGAATGAAAAATTTTGAACAATAAAAGTCAAAGGTAACTGTGATAAATTATAATTCTTTATATTTTGAATTTAGAAGACATTTTAGCGGATCAGCTTGAAAGACTGTATTGTCTTTGCTGATAATGAAGCACTGTTGAGACCGAGGCGGAAATTGCAATAATGATGATTGATTGCATGGAAGTTGTTTTTTCTTTTGAATGGGTTTGAGGAAATTTTTCACTCCACCACAGTACACGCCAGATTTTGAGCTTTTTTTCGGAGCTTTTACTCGACTCAATTTATTTTTGAACATAATTGATGAATTTGTGAGTTGAGGAAATTCGGTAGCCATTGAAACTTTTGAATTGCAAGTTATGCAGTTGAGGTTAGTTTGAAGGCATTGCGATGTCCCCATGGATAGAGCGTTTTGTGAAATATTGAAGAGTAAAATTCTCAAATCTTTGACGAAATCATCGAAAAGTGTCCCAACAAGAGATTTAAATTTCTTTAATTCATTCTTAGTGAGTTTTTCATCTATCTTGGCCATCAAACAAATGATTGATTTTTTTACGTCCGCCTGAAACTCTTCGTGTATTACCAATCTCATGCGTAAAGCATCAACGAACTCCTCGTAACCGTTTACATCGACTTTTTTTACCAACTCCTCGGACATTATTTCTAAATTAATCTTTAGCTGCTCATCCACATACGACTTGTTTGCCTTCACAATGTTCATCTTTTCACATTTTTCATTGAAACCATCGAATTTTAGTTTGAATTCTCGAGAATCATCAAGCAAGCCCTTCACATCAGATTTTAGACAAAATATTTTCGCATTAAACTCATTCGTGCTCGAAATTGCTTCATCAATTTTCTCGCCATTTTGCTCGCATGCGAAAAAAGTGTCTTCAAGTTTACCTGTAATAATTTTCTAATAAGTAATTTAAATTTTTTTTATGATAATTATGATCCTAACCTCCCACTTTTCCCAATTGCTTTTCAATAGTGCACACTTGCTGTTGAAGATAGTAAAAATTGGAGTTGATTAGAGAGAAAACATCGTCATTTTGCTCTTTAAAGTGTCGTTCAAGCTCTCGAAGGTCGCAGAGATTAGCAAATTTATCGTCGGATTGAATTTCATCGAGTCTTTTTTTACATGATTTTTCAAGCCGATTAAATGAACATTTGGGGAGGGTTTGAGTTTGAGGGAGATCTTTGAGAAAATCCACTTGTACGACACCAAATGTTTCAATGTTTGAGGAACTTGTTTTTTTGCTACAGCATTTTTTGTGTGAGCTTTTATGTTGATTTGAATTTGTGATTGTTTTTTGATCTGATATATTTGAATCATTTTGTTCCTTTAAAATTTGAGTTTTTGATATCAAATCGTGTTCATTTAAAATCTCATTATCTGAATTAATCGATTCCTCTTCCCTCCTTCTTTGTTCGCTTAGAATTGTTTGCATCAATGAGGTTAATTTTTGAACCGATATTTCCAGTGCTTCAATACGCTTCGTTAAATTTATGGCATTTATCATATTTTCCAGTGGATTGCCTTCATCTTTTTTACACAATCCCTGCTTTAGAGTATTTGTGGAGGGAATGGATTTTAGCACTGCATCATTTTTAGTTGAATATGAAATTATCTCATCATTATTCAAGTTCAACCTGACAATTAAGCTTTTAAGAAACTTTTCGAGATGTTTAAAGTGAACTGTTCCATGGTCAAATGCGGCGTTAAGTAGCTCGGAGAAATTTTTCTCAGTCATTTTACATCAAAATTTAAATAAAAAAATTATTTCTCTTGATTGCTAAGATAAAACACAATTTTTAATCTCATTCCAATATATTTAATACTTTTTTAGTGGATTTTTTTTGAGTGACATGTCAGTGTCCTCTTAGGTAAGCAGCGTTATAGTTTAATTAAAATAAGACATTTCTTTTGATTTTGAGTCATTGATATAAATAGGAGAAAAAAAATCAAAAATAAGGAAAAAACATCAATAAATTAATAACAAATTTCTAACGCACAGCATCGCAAAAAAAATATATATAATTCACTCTCTACATTTGCAATAAAGCTCGATTCTTTTCCTGCGATTTTTCTTGTGCTTGTTCTTGCCCCACTGGACACTCAAAATGAACGATGTGGAAAATTTCATTAGCCGAGTTATATGTGCCGACAATACGGATGAATGACATGGCACGAGGTTCAAATGTGAAAATATTCCATGACTGAAGTCTTTCATTTCTCTTATCAACTAAACATTCCCATTGCGTCTCATTTACCGATGTCTCGATGTAGAAACTATAGAACCTTGAATCATAAATAAATTGATGTTAGATATGTGATTTTTGGTTCATCGAATATTCTTTACATACCTCTCATCGCAGTCCCATAGCAATAATCGAAATGAGTCAATCATGTAGACCTGTCCAAGTTGAATGACAATCATTCCACTGCCGAGCTGGTGACACGTGTATCCACTATCCCAATCATAGTCTCGATAATTTCCATTCAAGAGAGAATTTTTGTGACGCGAAACGCCCTCTAGAACAATGGCAGATTTCTCAACGGTGGCAACGTTGTAGCTGGGCGCTATGATTCCGTCAACTGTCTTCGGTATGAGCTTCGGTCCACTAAACATAGCTTCAAGTGACACGAGGTGAAACTGTCGATTGACCGTGTTGTGGACCCCTTTAATACGTATAAATTTCACTGGACGAGCAGAAAAGTATAAATGCTGCCAAGATCGACAATGATACGCTGAATAATCGATTACGCGCTCCCAATAATTCTTTTCGACCGACACATCGATTACATAGCCATAGGAACGGTTGTCTAAATCCCACAGAAGTATCTTAACGGAATTAATTATGTAGACATTTCCAAGCTCAACGACAATTCCAGTTTCGTCGTCCTTCGATGTAATGCCATGTCTGGTATATCCCTTTTCCATATCGTATGGGTGACTTGAGTCATCGAGGACACTAGTTCCCTCTGATGTTCCTTGCAAAACTTTCGCTCCATATTTGCTTATGGCAATATTCTCTTCCAAATTAAGTCGTCCTCGATATGGCAATGGTTTTACTTTTTGCTGCTCACGAATGGCGATGGCGTCGAGAAGAGTGTCCGGTTCTAATATACCCGTTGGACGTACGAAAGACAGCAAATCCATGTTGCTTATAAGAGGTAATCGAATTTTACTCACAACATCTTTAATTTCTTCGGATTTCAAATCGGAGTTACACTCAATCCATCCGTGGACGGCTTTAAAAATTTCAATTTCATCGACGAAAAAGCTATCTCGAGCCAATAGCTCAATAAGTGAATCCTTGTAGAGAAATTTAAAGCTTTCATGAGACAGAACGTCCTCTGCATTTCTATCGATGAATGTGTAACAAATGTTGACCAGCGCATCGAGTTCATAGAGTCGAGATGCATCCAAGATGGTACACACATTATCCAGTCTTAATGAATTCTTTAAGAAATTTGATATCTCCTCCTTTAACTCGACATATCCGAATAGATTTGAAAGTCCCAGCGTATCGAGAATGAGATTCATTTGCGGCGTAAGCATTTGACGCAAGTTGATTTTGCCCGAATAAATATATCGAAGTATTATTTTGAACGCATCCCTATATTTAAGAAGAAAAATATTTATCATTTGTTTGGTTTAGGAAATATTTGATCATTAGATCAAAAAAAAGATCCAGAACAATTACCTATTGACATTCAGAGTAATTTCATTTTTCGTCGATTCACTCAATCCGCCGTAGAGCATTGCCCGAAAGTATTCTGCTCGTGCCGCCAAAATCACTTTGTGACCTTTTAAGAGTAAGATAAGCAATAATTTCCAATTTAAAGACTTTTGCGACTTACTTAATATTCTTTCGCCATCAACGATGAATGTAACGTCGCTGTACCGCTCCGACAAATATAAATGACTCAAATCCTCGCTTAGCTTCTCAATCAAAACAATGTCACTCGTGTTTTTCTCGTCTTGTAGCAGTAATTTCGACATTTTTAATATTTTTCCCTTTTCTTTCACATATTATTTTTTTTAAAATGAAAATTGTGTGAGACGAGGGGAAGAGCAAGAATTTGCATTGTTTATTTTCGAAAATTCGAATATAAAATAAAGCATTGCAAAAGGCTAATAATTTTAAATTTTAATTTAATTGCAAAAGTACGATGAAATTCATCGTCGAATCAGTGTCAAAATGTTCAGGAAGACTAGGTCTCCTCACAAACATCGAACGACTAGCAGATTGTTCCTATAAAACGCCATTTTTGCTTTTTAATAATCCAAATATTTCCCGAGAAGTTTTGGAGATAAGTGGCTTCAATTTGAGCAGTGATTTTGGCGTATTGCTGCCAGTAACAAATATTGAGCAGATGGAGAATCCCTTAAAAGCATTCAAAAATGGCATCGCAGAATTTATTGGACTGAAAGAATGCCTTACGATAATAACATTGAAGAATTCCAGCGAGTTTTCAATCACAGGACATCATGAGAGAGGATCAGTGCCGATTTTTAAAAAGAGCGGCAAACTAAAGGTCACACCCGAAAGATACATGAACATTGTAAAGGTGTCAATTCCAGATTTATATACATCGCTGGCCGATTCAGATGTGTGGATGAATGGATGTCCCAATAAAAGATTAACAAAATCCATCGAAAGAAGTATAAGCATGTTTGATGATTGCAAACGAATTCAAGAATCGTCGGGAGCTTCTCTAATTGCTAGTGTTCAAGGAGGTTTTAATGAGTTCGAGCGAAAGAAGTGCATTAAGCATTTGGCAGAGCATGAGGAAGAAATTTTTGGCTATTTCATTGACGGACTCCATAGAAATGGTCATGAGGCGACACTAATCGATCAACAAGCGCTGATAAATATTGTCAAGACGACTCTGGACAATCTACCCGAAAACAAAATTAAATTCATGTTTGGAAGTTATTTTCCACATGTGACATTGCAGCTTATTGCGTTAGGGGTCGACGTGCTGGATACATCGTTTGTAAATACAGTCACAAGTTTCAATAGAGCACTAACTTTTAACTTTGACTTAAACGATCCATCAAAGAACTTTCCAGAGATTGACCTTTTGGATGTCAAGTGAGTGACTAACTCTAGTGAAAACTTTTTACTTACTAACTACTATTTCAGATATAAAGATGACTTTTCATCGTTGGTGGAAAGTTGCGAATGCCTAACGTGTAAGAACCACACGAAAGCTTACATTAATCACCTAATAATTACCAAGGAACTTCTCGGGCCAATGCTCCTAACAATTCACAATCTTCACTACTACAAAAAGTTTTTTGAAGCAATTCGAGCATGCATAAAGAGTGATAAACTTCAAGAACTCACCACGCTTGTTTCGGAACAATACAAGGACGTTGAAAAAATTTTAAACTACGAGCCAGCTGCTAAAGAAATAAATTCTGCCTCAAAAAGAAAATTAAGTTAAAGTTTTAAGAAATAAAGAATTTTTATGTAAGAAATTGTGAGGGAAACGCTTTAAAGGACAATAATTATATATGAAATGCGGGAGTTATTTAATTCTTCTGCTTTGTTGTCTCACGTTCAACAGCACGTTGCTTTGCCTTCTCATACAGCGGCAAGAGTTGTCCTTTCTCGCCCAAAATTCTCAGCAATTCAACGATAAGTGGAAGATAGTTATGTTTGCGACGAATGTTTTCAATCTTAAAAAAAATTAAATAATCCCCAAATCATCTCATTAATCAACTATATCAACTCACTCGGTATCGCTTGCGCTTTGAAATTTCATCTTCAATTTGCATTCGTAGCTTGGCAATCTCGCTTTGCTTGGTGTCCGTTTCCATCTCGTCGTCTGTCGCATTAAGAAGTTGATCGAGCTGTCGTTGACAAATCATTTGACGATCGGACACGATAGCCATGAGATTAAAATGAATTTCTCCTTCGCTGTACTTTTGAATACGTTTCTCGATGACGGGACGCACGACATCGAGCCAATTTTGATCTCCAACCGCTCCCAAATCAACGGGACCCTCCTTAAGACCGTCCAACTCGTAGAGACGACCATCGATGGGCAAATACGAAATGAAATGATAGACATCCTCGTCCTTTTGATTCTTAGAATTATCAAGCTCAAAGAGAGTCTGACGTGAGAAGGAGTTGTGAACAGTTCGAATTTGCGAAGCGTTACTAAGAGCAAGACCACGATTTGATGCATCGAAGGACTGTGTGAAATCCTTAAAGTCATTTAACGTCGAGCCGAGTTGAATGTCCTGATGATTGACATTTAAGAGGACGCTCAAAATTGCCTGTGTTGCACATGCATTCTGGATCACTTGCTTTGCGAAGAAAATCTTTTCCATTCGACTATCCTGCACCACTGAACCTTGAGGCTCATCATCTTTTACCCACTTGAAGAGAAAGATCAACCCGTGAACAGTTCTGGAAGTTGAAAATAGTACGACAAATTTATTTACTCCAAATCACTAAATTTACCCTAAATTTTTAAATTCTTCTGCATCGAGACTCCACAATTCCTCAACTTGCAAGCCTGTGACGCCTTTAATGAGCAAAAAGATAAAGATATGAAAATGTTTTGTGCGAAAAATAAAAGTCATTGTCGTAACCCCATTCTACTCACCGAAATCTCGAATTAATTCCGTAAATACGCCTAAATGAGAGTTATTTATTAATTGCTAAAAGAAATTATTCTTCATTACCTGGGTCTGACTCAATTAAACACCAATTTCCAGCATCAGACATGATTAAATTAAATTTTATTTATTTCCTTGCTGAGCGAGCGTATTTCAACTTTTATATGGGAGTTTCCAAAAAATTTGGGAAAAACTCAATTTTACCGAGAGGATTGTCCAATTTCCAAGTACTAAAAGTGAAACAAATTTCGTATCGTCTCATTTTTTCGAACATAAACACAAACAAACATTTTACATACAAGTACAGTGAAATGTTTCAAAACTTTAAACGCTAAATACGCGGAATTGACCAGAAAAAAACTAAAAGAGAATAAGAAATTTAAATTTACAATTTCGGCGTCAAAAATGAGCATAAGTGACTAAAACTTAATTTAGTGCAATCTCAACACGATGGTAGTTTCGAAGCGCAAAAAAGATAACAAGGAAACTGCCTCGGCGACGCCAGAATTTAAAAGGTAAATTCAACCGGTTTCGGATATATGCGAAAAAATCGATTTTTTGTGAAAAAACACTAATGGTGAACTTTGTGAACTTTTTTTGTGTTAAATTTTTTTAGAACCAAGATTCAAGCGCAGAGGAAGTTTGCTCAAGGCCAAAATCCACCAGCATCTGCATATCTCACTTATAATCTAGCATCGGGAATTGAGACTCCACGCGAAAAATCGCCAGAAAGGGAATTATTGCCAAATCTAAAGCCAAACGCTGAAGATTTTTTAACATTTTTGTGCTTCCGTGGCACAAGTTCTTTGCCAAAAGAGCTTGATTTCACTAATTCTCTCAATCAACCATCGACAAGTGGAGGTCCCAGTGGTAGTAAAACCATTTCCGACAAGAAAAAGCAACTTGACGATAAGAAAAAGACTACAGTGAAGAAAAATGATGCATCTGAAGGAGCTACTAAAAAGGCTGAACTTCTTAAACCACCTGTAATTACTGAGAAAGATCCTAAAACTGGATTTATGCCTTTTGCCGTTAGAAAAAGAGCTGAAGTTCACCCAGCTAAGAATGATAAGAAAAAATTGCAACAACAGAATCAAGCAGCTAAATCTGCCAAGAAGAAAGAACAGAAAATTGAATTGAATTCCTCGAATGACGTTAATGGACCTTCTCGTGCAACAAGAGCCAATCCAGTTGATGAAAAATTAATCGAAAATCATGACGAAAGTAAAAAGATTCCAAACAAGAGAAAGTCTGAAGTGACGGAAGAAAAGAGTGAAAAATCTACAGTTTCTACGAAAAATATTAAAACTCCAAAAATTGAGCTTGTTCCAATTGAAAAAGTGCCAAACAAAGAAGCCACTAAAAATAAATCTCCCAAAAAGGAAGACGGTAAGCGACAAACAAGATTGTCAGCTCTCAAAAATCCACCATCATCCACACCTAAGGATGAGTTGAAAAATGGAAAAGAGTCGTCGGATGATCTTAAAAAATATTTTTCGTCATCTTCCGACGACGATGAGCCGCTTTTGAAAGCCGAGCCGAAGAATAAGAAACAAAAAATACAAAAAACTTCTGAAACTGACAAGTCTTCAAATAGAAACGAAACTGTTGCAGATAAATCGATAAATGACTCACAAAATTCAATTAAATCAGGCCGAGGGCGTAAGAAAAAATCTCCACCCGCTGTTCCGCAAGCATCTTTTCCAGAGAATGTATCAGTCGAAGAGGCTTCTCTCGATAAAAAGAAAAATAGTCGTAAAAAGAAAGCCACACCACCGCTGACAGTTGAAAAAGATAATTCACAAGCAAATACAACTGATTTAAGTGAAAATGAGACACGCGGAAGACCAATGCGGAAAACAAAAGAGGCAGCAACAATTTATATGGAATTGATTGGAAGAAAATTGACTTTAAATGATTCATCTGATAATGATTCTTCACTAGATAGTCTTGAGGTTCCTAATTTAAAACGAGTGGAAATGATGGAGATTGAATTAAAAGAAAAACTCGAAAAGGGAAAGGTAGCAGTAGCTCAAAAAAAGAAAGCTGACGAGAAAAAAGCTTTGAACGCTGCAAAAAAAATTTCACTAAATTCTCAACAAACAGATTCAAAAAACTTAAAAGGAAAACGCGGCGCCGCCAGAGAGGAACCCGAGCAGGAGGAATCAGAGCAAAAACCAAAGAAAGATGATGCCACTGCTGTGATCAGTAAAGATAAGCCTGGTGATGAGATAAGTAAACTTGAGAAGAGTTTTAGTGATTCTGACGAAGAACCGTTGGCCACAAAGGTAACTACTAAACAAAATACTTCGAAAACATCAATAAAGAAAAGGGGTAGAAAGAGTTATCAAGAAGTTTCCGAAAGTGCTCGAAAAATGGAGGAACAGAGACAAGCTGATGCACTGAGACAAGAAATAAAAGCACTCACTTCTCCTACGTGCGATCAGAAAGGAGAAGAAATTGTACAATCACCATTGCCTCAAAAAAGTGAACAAATAGTTGAAAAGAAAGAGACGATAATTCCTAAGAAAGCTGAGCCCTTAAAGACTGATACTGTGACACCGCATGATGACGACTTTGTAAAAAACTTTGACTCAACATCATCAAAACCTGTTCAGAATGCTGGAAAATCTGCAATAAACCTCCTCCCAAGTAAAGAGGAATCTGAGAAAATTTTCGGAATCGCCAGTGTAACACTTGCACAAAGCAGTGGTCCTTTAGACACTAAATGTACACTCGGGAAGTGTGGATCTATTCACAAGCCTCCTTTAGGACCAGCTGTTCTTACAGAATCTGCATTGGGAGCAAGTCTATCACCGAAAGATCGTCGAAAAAGTAAAGTTAATATGACACGTGAACAAATTGAAAAATGGCTCGATGAAGCATCATGGACACCCATACCTGATGATGAAATGGAATCAATCGACCTTAAAATAACATCAAAAGCATCAACTTCTAGCGTTGTTCTTTCGAAATCCGGCGATGATTCGCAGTCTTCAATATTAACCAAGGATAAAATTGATCCAACTCCCTCTCCAAGCTTTAAAGAACAACTAAAAAAACCTGAATCACCATCAATTCACAAATTGCAAGATAAACGAAAATCTGATTTATTGAATGCATCAACCGAGACAAAAGCTTCCAGCTCTGCACTAAAAACTCCTTCAACGTCTAACAAACAACAACCTCAACAGCGAAGAACTCCTGTATACAAGACGCAAATGGAAAAGCCAAAGTCAAAGTTAACACCAGTATTTCCTAGTAGCTTTGGTGCTTTCTCGCCAGAAAATGAACATAGTGTTTATTCTTTTGATCGAGAAGATGATGATCATTTACCCGCTCCATCTGCTCCATTTCGAAGAGGTGATTCTAGACCAGCGGATGATCGTAAGGAAGTGACAGAGACATTTTCTAAGCCCACACACAATACAACTCCCAATAAGCAATCAAATTCAGCAGCAGGTGTTTCTCTTACACTCAGTCCCGAGGATAACAAAAAATTTACATCAATTGCTGTTGAAGCTACGTCATCGGATGAAAAAAAGAAAACTACAAAAATTGTTGAGGCAGGTCATCAAGAAAAAGGAGGTGTTGGCGACGATTCCGATTCTGAAGGGCATACTTTTTATATTCCACTTCAAGCCACTAGTTCGAGTGGGAGTAAAACAATTCAGGGTGTTGCTGTTAAATTGGGAACGGAAGGGAGTGAAGGACCAAACCAGAGAATTATTATGCATGCAAAATTAGTAACAAAATCAAGTTTCAATGCAACTCCGCTGCCCGAATCCATGTCGAATGTTCAAGAGCTGGTAAAATCTTTAATGGCTAGTAAAGGTGGTGAAACTTCAAAACCAGTTCAACCTGTGCAACCTAGATTTAAAGATGATGCTGCCAGCACATCGGTGCTTCAACCTGAACCAAGTACATCCTCACTCGTTGCAAATCAGCGCCCATCTAAGGCACCACAACCAGCAAAACTTGGAGTGATGAGTGAGGCGCCAATATTTCGACCAACTGAAAAGGAATTTGCTGATCCCATTGAATATATTGAACGCATCACACCTATTGCCTCACGCTATGGTATTTGTAGAATAATTCCACCAGAAAGTTTTACCAAGCAGGCAGAATGTCGTGTCAGTGATGAGATGCGATTTACTGCCTATAACCAATATGTTCATAAAATGCTCCATCGATGGGGTCCAAGCGCAAAAGAATTTTCTGCAATTAAAAAGTATTTGGCTACGCAAAGCATTATTTTCCAAAGACCACCTTTAATTGCTGGAATTGAAGTAGATTTACCACGGTTATATCATACTGTTCAAGAACTCGGAGGTCTCAGAGAAGTTATAGAGAAGAAAAAATGGGTAAAAGTAGCCGAAGATATGTGCATACCAAAGTCAGCGCATGATCGAGTCACAAAACTTGATGACATTTATTGCAAATATCTCCTTCCATATGACACACTTTCGCCAAGTGAACGACAAAAGCTTTTCGACGAAGTTGAAGCCGATTGGGCAAAAAGAGAAGCAAAAGCTCGCCGTAACGCTGACAAGGGAGTTGACTCTGATGAATTGAATTCCGAAGATGAGGAAGAGAGAAGCGATGATTCTGAACAAGAAGATCAAGAGGAAGACGAAATGGAGTGTATGGTGAAGGGTCGTAGCATGGCCTTGAGTCAATTCTATCGAGTAGCTAGAAATCTTGTTACTTTGTGGTTTAAGACACCCGATCCTCCAGTCAATGAGATTGAAACTGAATATTGGCGTCACGTAGCCGTCAGAGATAGTCATGTGTGTGTGCATTATGGATCAATCGATTCGAGTGGCTATGGCTATGGATTCCCGGCACCAGGTCCAAAAACAAAAATGAGCCCATGCGCTAAGCATCCTTGGAATCTTAAAGTTTTAACAAATAATTGTGCATCAATTTTAAGATCACTGGGACCAGTTATGGGTGTTACTGTTCCAACACTGCACGTTGGAATGTTATTTAGTGCAGTTTGTTGGTATCGTGATCCCCATGGACTTCCATGGATCGAATATCTTCACACGGGAGCAAGTAAAATCTGGTATGCTGTTCCCGACGAACAGAGTTCAAACTTTCGATCTGCACTTACTTCACTCGTTCCATCTCATTGTCAAAATAAAACTATTTGGTTACCATGCGATACGACTATGGTGAGGATTAAAATTAAAATTCTTTAATGCATAAATTTCAATAAATTTTATTTTAGGTTCCACCGTACATGCTCACCGATCGTAACGTGTCACTTTGCCGAACGGAACAACAACCAGGGCAATTTGTGGTGGTTTTTCCACGAGCTTACACAAGCAGTGTATGCACTGGATATACCGTTTCTGAAAGTGTTTATTTTGCCACTCATAATTGGCTCAACACAGCTCATCTTGATTTTAAAGTGAGTTAAAAAATTTGAAAATTTTTATTTTACTAATGTTTGATTTTCTTCTAGGACATACAAGATAGTTGCGAGCCTACAATGTTCTCACTAGAACAATTATTGTTTGCTATTGCAAACGATCAACGTAGCAAAGATGAAACCGTTAAGAAAATTCTTCCAATGCTTAGAGAAGTTTATGAAAGCGAAAAGAAAAATCGTCAGGAAGTTAAGGTAAAATAAAAAATATTTTTATAAATTTTACTTTATTTAAAATTTCTTTATTAGGATGCTGGTGTAAATTCTTTAGAAAAAATACATGAAACCAAGAATAAGGTCAATGCCGAGGAACTAGAATGTAACTTTTGTCGTGAGAACTTACATATCTCTTGGGTTAAATTAGAGAAAGATGATGACGAGAGTGAGGATGAGAACAATGTCTATTGTTTGAAGCATGCTCTTAAATATCTTACGGACAATCGAATTCAAGCAAACCGATGTAAATTAGTCTACACTTATACGATAGATGAAATCGACAAGTTAATCAAGAAACTGAGAAGTAAAGTTCAGACTGTTGGCGATAATGCCGGTCATTCATCTTCAAATACTGGCAATAGTAAAGCAAAGGCGGGTCAAAAGGGAAGGAATTAAAATTATGAGTTGTAAATTCTTAGGACAAAATCCTTTTTACCTGAAAAGCTCTGATAACTATACAGACTAGTCAAGAGATTTTTCTGATTAAACTGAAACTTCTAGAATTGCTTTCTTTAAATAATTAAATTGGAAATATGTTTTATTAATGTAAATCTTAAATAGCTAAAACTTTGATTCGCAATTCAATGAAATAATTTTTCTATAATAATTAGGAGTTTTCACTTTAAGCATCTGTGTGTGTTAGTTTAAAAAATCAACTATTTTATTTACTGAACAAATGAATTCTCTTCTCACTCGATTATTTTCGTAAATTTTTATTTTTGTTACAAAGACTTTATTTTTATAAATTTCTTCCATTTTAATTACCATTATTTTTTAAAAAATTCACAATTTAATTTCCAAAATAAGGCATTTGAAATAAAATTATATATAAAGATTTATACATTTGAAATCATATTGTAACAACTGTAGGAGAATACTTAATGTCTAACAAAGTTTGATTTTTAACTTAATAAATGTTTGACGTACAATTTAATCGAAAAAAATTAATTTTTCTCAACTTTCTTTCTTATCACTTTTAACTCCAAAAAAATCCTCAGATTTAAAAATTTCAGGTGGTTGATAAATTCCATCTTCATTGCAATTTGTTTCATTTGGATCTCGGGGTTTTGAAAAAATATTTATTGATTTTAGAAATATATCCAATTTTTTTTCAGGAATGTCCAACTCCTCTTCAGCAATTTCAACTTGATTTTGAATTTTCAATAAATCCGTTTTTACTCTATTTACCAAACTTTCCAAGTTGTCAATTTGATCACAAAGGTGATTAAACTTTTCTTTAAATTGCAAAATTTCAGACACGTTTTCGTTGGCAATTTCAGCATCATGTCTTATCGTCGGTAGAAAAACATTTTCTATTTCACACATTCGTGTTTGAATGTTTTCAGCAGTTGAGATAATCGGCGATATCTGTTAAAAGAGAAAGATTATGTTATGATCATAAATTTCTTTATTATTCAAAAAACTCAATTACCTCGGTTGATATATTGTTGTTATTAAAATAGCTGGTGTAATCTTTACTCAATTCATCTGCCATAGTTTTAATCACAATGTCGTTAAAGATTTATATCACATGAAATAAATATTTTATGTTGATTTATGTTTACGTTTCGGTGGCGAGCGTTTAAAGATAATGTCAAGTCATAGCAAACGAAAAACTTTATATATAGAAAATTATCAACAAAAGTAACAAGTGTGTGTGTCTTAACAAAACTTTTCATTTATCCCCAAAACAAGCTAAAGGCATAGTCACAACATTAGTCAGAACCATACAAGTTGTAGTGCTTTAATCGTCGCAAAATATATATGAAAAACATAAAAAAAAATCCCTTAAGGAAATTAAACGAAAATCTTAAAAGTTTGCTTTGTTAAAGCGCAAAGGTGGATAGCGGTGCATTTAAAAATTGATTAATTATCGAAAATACCTCAATGAAAAATCTGTTTATACCTTAGTGATAAGACATACAACATATGGAAAGATAATTTCACAGGTGAACACTCGCAAGCAAAAAACTAATAATTTAATGATGCGTAAAATTGTCCTTAATTAAACAAAGATGAAAGAATTAATTGTGATTTTATTTCTAAACCATTACACATTTCCGATTTATTTAAATATTGCCAAATTTGAATACACCTTCGTCGTCATTTATGGAAATTCATTCCACGTAGTTAATTTTTTTTATTCAAAATGCCCCAAAATGCCATATTTACTCTTTCGATTTTTGATGACTGAAGTGATTTCATTTTCGCAGTTTATGTGATAAGAAAAAAATGACATAGTGAACAATTTACTTTATTTACAGAGATTCTCTTCAAAGAAAAATAAATAAATAAACTTTTTCACCAGAATGAAATATTGATTGAAGCTTTGAGCTTTTTATTGTGAACTCAAAGGAAAAAGATTATCGACTTGATTTTATGAAAAAATGACCACAATACGTTATGCGCGCGTAAAATCAACACTTGTTGACGACAATGAAAATAGTGACGACAATGTGAATCAGTTGCAATCGATTGATAGTGGCGACGACGACGAAGAGGATATTTTGCCAACTGTTAAAATCACTGGTTCCAATATTGAAAATGGACATCACCAATTGACCCATGGAGCGGCTGCTAGAAACACTTTAGTACACATCATCTTATGGACGGGACTTTTAATTTTATGTTACTTCATACTCTCAATCGGACTCACGTTTTATCAGCGATGGTTACTTAAAGTGAGTCAATTCGAATGAGTTTTCATCCTCATAATGTTTTTTAATTATTTTCAGGACTGCAAATTTCCCATCTCAGTCGTTCTTTATCATCTTTTCGTGAAGCTAGTCATGTCAACGCTAATTAGAATATTTTATCGCATTTTTACGGGAAAACAGCGCGTAAAAATACCAGTGTCAACGGCCATTAGAAAAGTGGCGCCAACTTCATTTTTCGGTGCAATCGATATTGGATTTAGTCAATGGGGATTAGAATTCGTGCATGTTGCATTGTACACGATGACAAAATCATCTGTAATCATATTCATTAGCTTCTTTGGAGTTTTGTTTAAACTTGAACGAAGGAGCTGGTCATTGGGACTGATTGTCGTGCTAATATCATCAGGACTTTTCCTTTTCACCTACAAGTCAACAGAATTCAATACACTTGGCTTCATTCTCCTTCTCATTGCGTCATTCGCAAGTGGTGCTCGATGGACTTTGGCACAAATATTAATGCAAAAATCTAAACTAGGATTGCATAATCCAATAGGTAGATACAAAGAAACATTTTAGATCACTGACATTTACTTTATATTTTTTTTTTCAAAAAATAGATATGATATATTTCATGCAGCCATACATGTTGATCTCCTTGTTGCCATTTGCTATTGTCTTTGAGTCAGCAAAATTATTTGAACATGCACCGCTACTTTTCGATATGGATGGATTTGAAATACTAGCTCTATGGATTAAAATCAGCATTGGAGCTTTTCTGGCGTTCTTTATGGAAATTAGCGAGTTTCTTGTTCTGTCGCAAACCTCAAGTTTAACATTGAGTGTTTCGGGTATATTTAAAGAAATCTGCCAGTTGGTTCTTGCGGTCGAAATTAATAATGAGCAGTTGAGTCTTTACAATCTCATCGGCTTAGTGTTGTGCTTGGGTGGCATCACCTCACATGTAATCAATAAATATTGGATGATGACTGACAATACACCAGAGCGACTGAATTCTGTGGACTCAAACGAGTGCCACAACTATGACATGAACAATCAATATTCAACTAAATTTGATAAGCGTGGAAATGAAAGTGGCGTTGGCAGCTTAGCTAATGGTAATGTAAATGAAATTAAAACCTCTTCGAGTAATGGAACGAGTGTGGTCATAGCATATAATGCAGGTAGTCAGAAAGCACCACTTCTTAATTACGATGGCAGCGATACGGAGGACGACGATGAGAATGCAATGGACAGCAAATCGGCGGAAGTTCTATTTGATATTTTAAAACGAAGAGAAGAAACCAGGAAATAGCTTGAGGTAGTTCTAGACGAGTGTGATGAGGAATTTCAAGATTTTTAAGAATTATATAAAAAAATATCAAAGAAACGGTTTGCAATTGTAAATAACGTGTGCAGATAGTTTAGGAGTTAATTTGTGAAAAGAAAAAAGATTTTTCCGAGGTGAAATTCTTGCACAAATTAAAAAGTTCAAAAAATTCACAAATCAATTCAAAATATGAGTGTTACCCATTTTCCACTATACTGCAAAAATTATTTCCGAATCCGAGCATTTTCTTCAAATTAACTATATATATTGAAAATTATTTAAAAATTTGGAAAAACCTTAAAAATTAAATTGTATGTAAAGAAATTATAATGAGCTATTTAAATTGAGATAAAACATTACATTCCATATTTAAAAAGCATTTAATTAAGTTCAAAGTATATTTACAATGTCTCAACAGCACGTCATAAGTGTGAGTTGAAAATAATATTTATTAAATCAGAACCAATGAACTGACCGATGCTACTGACTAGGGGAGAAAAAAATATATAAATGTACTTGTTGCATTTGCATGCGCATTTAATTTTGTACATAATTGATTGTTACTGGACTTTTATTGTTTTAATCCTTATTTGAAATGAAAATAAAATTTTCACAATAATGCAACACAAAATTCAGTTGTATTTTTATTATAGCTCAATATTTCAAACATTTTATCACCTTGCATCCTTTACTCAAAATATTTTTCACGTTTCTAATGTAAAAACAACCAACAACTTACTTCTATAAAAACGCAATAAATCGCTGAAAAACTCAAAGAGAGAGCAATATAAAGAGAATAAAATTTCGACTTGAGGCCAATTGCTTACGACCATAAATTAGTTGGTGTGAGCTGATAAAATGTTTCATTAAAACACGTGTTATCATCCATAGTTTGATGCTTTATGACATCAAAAATAAATGTCATTATTGCGTTCTTTCTATTTATTGTTTTGTTTATTTACTTTTCTTCTGAATCCCATTTTTGTCAAATTACTTTAGAGCTTTTGGATAAATTTAACATAAATTTTTTTAAAAATGGATTAAAAGAAATTTTTTAAAATACGAATTTTGAATTTAAAATTTTATGTTTTGCTCAAAAATATCGTCAGCAGAAATTCTTGGAAGTGACATATCCGCCAAAACTAATAACGATTCGATTTCATGTTATGAAACCATCGTTGTTGTGTACATTTTACGATATCTATTTTTCAGTTAAACTGAAAAGATATAATCCAGGTTTAGATGAGTCACACAGTAGGAAGTAAATAGAATAAATTTGTGGTGAAGTACGTCAATTCTTAATTACTGATTTAATCAATCAATAAATAAATTGTAAGGGACGTCATGATGAGGGTTCACTACGCATTTGAAATTATATATATTTTTTATATATTTGATAAAATTAAAGTCATTTTAAGTATGAAAGAAAAAACTCGTAACTCTATATAAAAAATCAATGGAAACCTATCAAATTTCACGAGCAGTCAACAAGATTTAATTTCTAGAAGTTACCGTCAACATCAGAACATCATCTTGACATCACAGTTTATTTCAGAGAATTTTTAAAATCAATAGGGAATTCGAGACATGATGAGGATGTTGACAACATTCGCCTGAAGTGAAGAGAGAGAATTGTAAGATAAAACAATTTATTTTGCCTCTTTTTTTTCGACATAAAACGAGGTTTGTCGTAAGACCTAGCGAAAGCTTTCATTATTCGTTTTTTATGCTTGTTAGGAAATTCATGCGAGGAAAAAATTAATTTTAGTTCAAGAGTTGAGCACGTGAAGAGAATTTTTATTAGAATCTCAGAAAGTTGCGAAGATGAGAAGAAACTTATATATTTTATGTGTAAATAAGTTTATGTGGATTAATTATATAAAAGCAGCCCTCGATCCCTTTCTTTAGGTCACACCATAGAAATTCATTTATCTTGCAATGCCCAAGACGATGACATAAATGAAGTTGTGAATGCGGCGAATTTTACAAGCCATAAAGTTTCATCAAAAGGCCATAAAGAGCTGAAAACATTGCACTCTCTTTCTTCCTTTTTTTTGCTGAAACAACATTGTATGCGAAGCAATGAAAATCGAAAAGAAAAATGAAAGAACATTGTGATGCCGGTCAACATTGTGTCTCAATGTTTAACTCCCTTCTCTAAATAAAAAAAATTGTATTTTTTCATTGTTGTAAACTCTCTCTCTCGTACTCGGATATTTTCGCTTTTATTATCCACCATAGACACATTGCTGTTTTGTGTAATTTTCAAGCCAATGTTGTATGTGCGCTTTTTTATTATTTTCATTTGTATTCGCAAAGCATCACAAGTTTGAGTAAGTGTGCTTAGAGCCACACTTTTTTTTGCTGTTGCTGCTGCTATTTGATAATTTTTTGCTGTGTTTTTAGTGTTTTTTAGACACGACAACTGGCTAGTTCGTTTGGGTAGTTTCGCTCCTTAAACAAAATTTAAAAAAATTAAAAAAGTACACTCGACTATTGTTGAAATAAATTAAAGAGGAGTTGACAGTGTGAAGTTTATTTCATGGTCATACAAGAAGAACAAAAAGTTTATTTTTTATTTATGGCGTGCACACCTCTTCGACCATACATGTGAGTTGCGTCGATGAATCATATGAAGTTAACTCATTCATCAAGTTTTAATTAAATGTGCATAATAAAAAAAAATTGTCGTACGAAAGTTTTTAAATGGTTTGGTGAACGTTTGAAAAATATTTCAAGTGTGAAGAACAATGAGTGAGTTTGTGCTTCAAAAGCTTTCAATCATCTCAAATATTTAAAGTGGAAAATACCAATGTGAGTGAAGTAGTTAATTAGCCAGAACAATTAGCTGCTGCTGTGTAATTGAAAGCAAATTGCTGTTCATTTAAATAATGTAAAGTAATTTGGTATCATTTTCTCAACAATCAACAGCGAAAAAATTACATCTTTCCAAAAACTCATAAAAAAGTTTGTGCTAAACATAAAACGGTAAAAATTTCTTTAATAAAAAACGTGCGAAAAAGAAAGCTTAAGAAAAAAACAAATGTTTCCACACTCGACGTGCATGCTGTGGAATAAGCGACTCAACAATTGGAGGGCAACAGCTGATGGTGATAACAGTACGGTAAGTAAAATGTCAAATTATTGATTTTTTGAACTCTCGCACGCATAGAAATAATTTTTGCTAAATTTAAAAAAATAAATTCGACTGAAATTATTTTGAGCTGACAACGGTTGAAAAACCTGAAATATTTCTCCCCGTGTCTTTCGTCGTTTTCATTTAACTGTCAAGCGCACAAAATTTCCATGTGCTTATTCATCCACTTGTTGCTACTTTGCGCTGTTTGAAAAGGCCATGTTTTGTAAATTATGTTGTTGTGACGAGCTCTTTAGAAGAGCTTATCGTGCAACGGAAAGATAAATTGCGTGCTAAATTTCACTCTCAACGCTGCCATGCGACGACGTGGATTTCTTCTGTTACGAGAAAAAAAGGACGAAGGTAAGAGGAGGTAAAAATGATTTATGATAAAAAAAAGTCACTGACATGATTCATCAGCAGCATAAAAAAATTCAAGGGAATTTCGAAAAAGGTCAAAGAAAAATAATTTATAATTTCAATGAATTTTTTTTATAAAATAGGTTATTTAGCTTTTTTGTATTTAAATGCAAATGAAATTTACGAATAGTTTTAAATTCTTAAAAAAAATTTATAAAATTTTACATAATTTTCATGGAATTTCGGGACTTGGTCTCAAACCAACACTCGGAATTTTCGTGCAAAATAAATTAAATTCGACTTTCTTGACAGGAAAATTGAAAATAAATTTATTTTCATATTATTAATTGGCCATTTATTTATAATGTTTTAAATCGAAGGTCTTTTAGGGATACAAAAATGGTGGGAACCCACGATCAATTTTAACCTTGTGATTAAAATTGGAAAAATATTTTTAAAACCACGTAAAAGCTTCGAAATCAATTCAAGAAATTTAAAAAAATCATTGAATTCTATTTAAAAGAAATTTCATAATTGAAAAGCTTTGAAAGCCTTAGAAAAATTGACAAGCAGGAAATTCAACATGTTTTTAACTTGAAATCTGACAAGTGGTCGATTTCTAACTAAGGAAATTTAGCTTTCAATCAAATGAAAGCCATAAAAAGCATGCAGCGTTAAATAATTCAAAGGCCATGCTCGGGAGTTTTCTACTAGAATCGAGTCAACAGTAGTAAACGTAATCGTACACAATATGCAAGAAAAAGCCGGCACATTAAGGTGTGGTCGGTGTTTTATTTAAACTCAACAACAAGTCTAGTAAAAAAAGTAGAGAAACGTGTGCCACGAACTGTTGGATCAACACTTATCATAATTATAGTAATTTATAAGTAAGAAGCTTGAAAGCTCTTCTCGTGGTTGTGTTAAGTGGTTTTTTGTCTGACATTATAATATCGAGTAATTAATACTGGCCAATTTGTAACTAATTATTTCTGAGCCGTTTCGTTATCATTATAAAGATCGAAAATATATGACGTAAAACAAAATAAAACTTTGCATGTGGCTTTTGTGAAGTAAAATACCGGGAGATGTGTGAATTTGGCGGAAAAACGAAGTTCTCTCGCATTAAATTATTGTGCTAACATATGCTAATTTTTACCATACGGAGAATGTTGTTTTTAATCAATATTTACTGATATTCAGACATTGTTGTACTGTCTGCTTTTTTAATTTATAACTTTTTATTCAAATCTTTCATATGACTTAAAAGATCAAATTTATAAAAAATTACCAATTACTTTGCAAATGTGTTTCAATCTTAACTTTTTCACCTAAATTCAAATTATACCTTCGAGGTTACTGAGGAAATGTACTTATCCCGCCATTTATGAAAAATATTTAATTCATGAACATTTCTGATTGCCATTTGTGAGTTTCTTTTCCTTCAAAAGGAGCAAAATCTTTTCGTTTAATTATTTAAACAGGAAATCCAAAATTTATTCAGATTTAATTTAATGTCACTAGAATGCCACTCAGATTTGGGACTCTTTAAATATTTATTTTTAAATGTCATTTCATTTGCGCGTTTTAAAAGAGATTGAAATTTTGACAGCACTTTTGAAGATGTTTAAAAAATGCTCTTGAGATGATAAAACTAGGGCGAGAATTGAGGCTGACTAAATAGACTTTGTGCCCCTTTTATGAGTTTCTTTCTTCACTCATTTTCTTGTCCTTGTAATCTTTTCTCTCAAATGGAATCAACTGTGTGAAACGAGGAAAATGAGGAAGCCAATAAGCAAGCAAAAGAGCCACTGGTGATAGTGTCATAACACTAACCATAAAGTAGTCATTTTCACAGCGTAAAGGACGATATAAAAGATAGCAGAAGAGAAACCCAACCGTAATGGCAGAATGGAATGGATGGTGTTATAGTCTATATAAAGCAAATGTTTAAACTTTCATTTATGATGTGCCATCATGTCTGCATGCGCGAGCTAAAGGTTTTCCTGCAAAAATAAAGTGCATAGGAGTATTAAATGACATAGTCTCGGTGCATTTTGAAGCAACACATAAAACTGTGGAATTATGGTTGCATAGCGACAAACAGAATTTAATTAAATTCCTATGCTCCCTGATATTTGAACGCCATTTGGTGAATATTAAGTTTCAATCAGCTTTTTCTCATTACACTATGAGATAATTTCATTAAACGTGTGCAAGTTAAATTTCGAATACTAAGATCAAATTTATTTTTCGAGTAAAAAATATTTTTTTCTTGAAAATATATAATTTTTATCGAAGGGTTTAGTTCTCTATCACTACTGAGCTGCAAACTAAAAAATAGTTGCATAATGAAGAAATTCATTGCCTCTAATTTAACTTTAATGATTACAAAGAATTTTAATAAATTTTCCTTGCGAAAATATGCATTTTATTAAAGTGGAAATTAGCCTATTTCCGGCTTTTTCCGGCATCACTTGTATATATAAAATGATTGTTCATGTATCTATCTACATTTTCTGATATTCATATGTCGGTTCTGTTCGGTTCCGCAGAAGTTTTTTAATGCTGAATTTTACTAAACTTTGAGGAACCACAGCTTAATATTTCCTCTTTATTTTCAAAATCTATTGATGCAGTTTGATAGATATGCTTTTCTATTTGAAGTTAAATATTACGAATGTTGAATGTGCTCACATTTAGAGATATTTCGATTTATACCAAAGGGTAATTTTGTATTGAAAATCATATAACCTCGTGGAGCTGGTAATGTTAAGGATACAATTTTCGAAATGATATTTTTTATTAGCTACGGTATCAAGCTTTTAATCGAGTAAAGGGAATTAATTTTAAAACAAAGTTAAAGCTAAATTTAACGAGTTTTAAAGAAACTTGCACACGTTTGAATCAAATTATCTCATAGTGCATTATTAAAATTTAGATGAGGAAAAAATATTTTCAAAATGCTGGAAAATTAGATGAAACTAATTTCTGATAGATATAAATTTCAACATTTTCATGTGACAATTAAGCAAATTAAATTTTCCTCGCTGGAATTTTTTTCGGTTATAATCCAACGTACTCGAGTTGATTATAAACATTTTCCATTTCAATAAATCTCAATTTAATCTATTAATTTATGCTCATTTTCCCATGCACCTCCTCTAAAAGTGTTTTGCAAGAGTTTCTAATATTGATTTAGTGGATGCATAAATTTTATTTTGCTGCTGCATTCGAATGTACATGAGAAAATGAGAAGTCTTATAATAATTTGCTTTTTATGCTTATTTATGTGCCAGAGGAAAATTTTCCCTCAATTTTAGAAGTATTGATTTTGTAGATTTGCCTTATAGAAATAATAATTGAATTTATTGCAGTGATGCTCTCAATATGAACCGCATTTGCCAGAATGACACTGCAATTTATTTATAGTCATTTTTTATAAGTGGTGAAAGACTGGTGCTTGTTATGGACGATAGCTGTAAGAGAGGTCAATTATTGTTCCATTAAAGCGGTGAATAAATAACATTGCAGGCAAAACCTCGAGCTAAAACGTTCATGTCACCCTTCTGTGACGTACAAAATAATATGATATTATTAAGTCATTGAGATTTTAATTACAAAACATCAACTCACTTCCCATGTGTGCGTGTTAGTGATAAAGTTCGAAATTTTTATGACATCTTTCGAGAAACTTCATAAGCACGCAAGAAAATTTTATCTAAATTCAAATGAAGAGGAAAAACCCCCAAAGTGAACTTAAAGTGATTTTGCTTTTTCGATTACCATATGGATGTGAAAAGCATTATGACAAGCATATTAAAATTCATGACTTTCGAAAAGATAATTTTGTAATCAGATCAAATCTTTTAAATAAGTTTAAGCTCATAATTTATTAATTGTTGATTGAATTTTAACTGAATATCACGGTGAAAAAAATAAGTTTTTGTTCATCAACTTTAAGTTCTTTAAAAAGATCTTCTTAGTCTCCTCTCAGTATTTAAATGTACACATGACATTGAAATGACTTGAGAATATTTAGCACGGCCAGTGAACGGAGGCAAGAAACTTGTATTTTTAGCGTAACCCACAAAGTGGTGTAACGCTTATATGCTCGTGATTCCGTCCGTCCGTCCGTCCGTCCGTCTGTCCGTCCGTCTGCACAAGCGAGATCTCGGTCCCTGGACCAGCTAGAGACTTCTAGTTTTCGCCAGATGGTAGCTCTTAGGGTCTATATGTGCAGGCACTGACTATTTTTTGAGTCATGACCTATGGTCGTGCCATGGACGGCCATAACGTACATTTTTCATACAAATTTTCTCTTATATGGCTTCATGGGTATCGTTGAACTCGTGATTGGACCAGAAATCGATTGGCATTGATTCGTAACTTGACCAGGAATCGATTGACATACATGATTTTTCGAGTCGTGACCTATGGTCGTGCCACAGACAGCCAAAATGTCCATTTTTCAGAACTATGGCTTCATGGGTATCGTTGAACTCGTGATTGGACCAGGAATCGATTGATATAGATGATTTTTGAGGAATGTCCATCATGGCCGGCCAGCAGTGCCACGGACAGCCAAAATGTCCATTTTTCAGAACTATGGCTTCATGGGTATCGTTGAACTCGTAATTGGACCAGGAATCGAATGGCATTGATGATTTTTGATGAATGTCTATCATGGACGGCCAGCAGTGCCACGGACAGCCAAAATGTCCATTTTTCAGAACTATGGCTTCATGTATCTCGTTGAACTCGTAATTGGGCCAGGAATCGAATGGCATTGATGATTTTTGATGAATGTCTATCATGGACGGCCAGTAGTGCCACGGACAGCCATAATGTCCATTTTTCAGAACTATGGCTTCATGGGTATCGTTGAGCTCGTGATTGGACCAGGAATCTAATGACATAGACGATTTTTGAGGAATGATCGAACAGGACTGCCACGGACAGCCAAAGTGTCCGGATTGACTTAAACTCATTTTTTATGCACTTGATTTTCAAACACTGATCTGTTACAAGTGGGTTACGCGGCAACACCCACGTGTGGGTTTTGAAACATTTTTTACTTAATAAGTTTTACAGATGGGATATAAATTTATATACTTATAAGTTTTTTGTGTCCTGCCATAAAATTCTATTTGACGTCACTTTTCTCTTGTAGAGTATCTGAAGTTGATGAAAAAAAGGAGAAACCCAAAATAAATCAAATTAACTTAATCCCTCTATCTCACCATATCAGCATGACAAGCTTAAGTGTCATTTGTTAAGTACTAAATGTGTACGGAAACATTTAGAGACATTGTGACGTGCAAAATATCTATTAAAAAAGCTTGTGATATTTTCAAGCTACTTGTACCCTAAATTATGCATGTTTTTTGTTCTTTAACAACTTCCCAACATAATATCATCAACTCATCTCAACATTTAATTGAAAATAGGTCAAAATATTATTCGATAAAGTATAAACGATAATGTTGTTCATGTTATAATCGGAAGTGTACAAGCTCAACATTCAATTTTAATGTTGAACTCATACGACATCACGTGTAGACCATAACATGGTAGTTGATTAATACAAGATAATTAATGTTGATGTCCGAACTGCGAAAAAAACTTTTTAATTCACTCGTAAAAATTAGGAAAACTTTTTCGATTTTTGTTCGAACTAATTAATTTTGAGGACAGAATCGCAGAAAGTTGGGATTATTCAGTCGTTATTCAATTTATTTGATTTTTGGGTTGCACGGCGTGCGGGTTTCGATAATTTCTTCCAGTTGAAATAATTTAAGAAGCATTGTTACTTTTCTGAAAATTTATCGCGCAATTGTGTCGAGACAACACAATTTCAATTCAATTTTTATTGCAGCGTATACACGTCCCATTTATTTAATTAATGAAGACAAAGTGTTTATCTGCTGATGCAGCGATGCAGCTGAATTAGTGCTATATAAACGAAAAATGTCATAAAATAAATGAGTGAGGAAGTCACATATGGAAGGCTCAATATAAAATTGTTCTTACAGTTTTTGTTCATGCATTTAAAAGGCTCTCAACATACAACTTGAGACACTTTTTACTCTTCACATGTTGTGGAAACTATTTTGTAAAACAGAATAAAGAAAGCTGTTTTGTAGCATCTGTGTATAATAAAAGAATGAGCGAAAAAAGGAGGAAAAGGATGAACTTTGATAAATTGAAAAATACTGTGAGCTTTATTGATACCAAGACATGGTCCGTAAAATTTTTATTGTACTAAAAAAATTGCTTATGATAAATTAAAAACTCAAATTCATAAAATAATTGAGTTAATTTTTCATCACTTTAATGTTAATTTACTTTACGCCTTTCTTCAAGCTTTTCCTCATTTATATACTAAACAAAATTGAGGTTATACAGCAAGCCGGAGAAAGATCTCAACCATCATCAAAATGCACCCAACAACATTCCAACGCTTCATTAAAATGAGAAGCGGAAAAAAAGCTTTAATAAAATATTTTTCTATTATCTTTTCCGCTTTCAGGGATGAAAAAAAATCGGAGCGAAATTAAGCCTCGAGTCGAAGAGAAACAGCTCCATTACGTGCACATAATAATTCTTACTTTTCTCTCTTAAATGGAGGAATAAAAAGTTTTAATTAAAATGAATTTTCACATAATTTATATCAGACTGTGTGTTCACAGCATGTTCCAAAGCGAGAGAGAGTTTGGAATTTTTTTCCCCAGAATAACTTCCAAAGCTTCACAAATACAATCAAAGCTTTGCTTCGTGGAAAAAAGAAGAGCTTTCCAGTGAGCGTGAGAACATGAAATTTTCCCTACGAGAGTGAAAACTTTAACGGTGTGAGCTTTTATCTCAACGAGCAATATGAAGGTAAAAAAGAAAATGTGTGCGAGGCATGATTTCAATGCAAAACGAGGCATAAAGAAAAAACTAAAGGGAGCGAGAGAATAAGAAGAAAAATAATGATGTTATACGTGATTCTGAGCTCGTAAAGCTCCGCAGGCAATTCAGGTCATATTTCATACACGTCTACAACATTTTAAGCGCGAAAGTAGGAAGAAGAGCTTTTCATTTATAAATTAATGGCACGCACTAATTTCGTTAGAGATCTAAAAATTAATTAAGGAGAGCGAGGAGCGAGAATATTAAAATATTGTTTTTCTCACGTTAATCCATCTCAACGAGCGCCGTTGTTGTGTTGCGTTGAGGGGTGGAAGTGAAAAGTACGCGCGTTACTATGACAACATTAAGCGGGATAAAGAAGCCTTTTTACTGAAACATGAATTCGTTTTCAATTTTTTTTAAAGCAGAGATTGAACGCGAATAACCTAAAAGTTTATTAAATAAATATAAAAATTTTAACTTCAAATTTAATTTAGTTGCCAATTCAAAAAAATTATTTTAATATGTCATTTGACCTTTAACCCTTTTTTTCTAAAAAGCTTTGCTCCAAATATGTCAAAATAGCAACAAAAAATTCGCATTGTGATATGTCAGGACTTTTTTAACCCCTCAAGAAATTAATCTTTTATCTTTCACCAACGTGACATTCTCTCGAAGCTAATATATCAATGTGCA
This sequence comes from Tanytarsus gracilentus, assembly GCA_038502055.1. NCBI lineage: Eukaryota > Metazoa > Arthropoda > Insecta > Diptera > Chironomidae > Tanytarsus > Tanytarsus gracilentus. The sequence goes on from JAXRKN010000037.1 coordinate 4,550,208, forward strand.
GGTCCGTTTACTCATACGAATGAACGCATTCCAAATAGTATGGAGGAAAAAACCTCATTGTTATTTAATGCTATTTAATGTGGCAGAAAAGGTGTGCGACATTTCGCATTTCTAAAAATTGATAACCGAACATGACGCGAGCTGTAATGTGAAGTGGGTATCTTTTATAAATTTGATGTGAGAAAATTTCGGAAAAAGGAAGAAATATGTACACGTATATAAAAGATCTTGTGCGTTGAAATAAAATGCAAAGAAAACTGAATAAATTTCATCTGAGTGAAATCTTTAGTGATGTATGAAGATGTTTTTGATTTTCTCTATAGAAGTTTGTAGAATAAAATTTTCAGAATATTTTTTACATTTTGATCCGAAATAATGTTTGGAATAGTTTTGCAACTTTCTTCTCAGATGATAGAAACCACATTATTTAATTTCCGACAAAGCTTTTCAAGAAATGATTTTGACTTCAAATTGCACCAATTCAATCGTTCAATTTGTTTCAAGAGACCCATTCATCAGCGTGATAAATCGGTTAATTTCAATGTAATTTACGCTGCTTAAATGTTTCTTAAACTTTTTTCCCACTGTCAAAATTGAGAGGATGTAGACGGATCACGAAGGTTAGGTGAATGAATAAAGAAAGAGTGAGAGAGATTTTTCATGTTTGACAATGGATTAGCAGCGAAGAAGAAAAAAGTTACTTTTTAGGGTGGAACAAAGCTTAAAGTAATAATTTGATGGAGGTAAAAATTTTTTTCATCCATTCAACTTTAATTCAAAAAGTTTAGAAAAGCGTTTAAAAAAATTTAAATGCTAATCTAAAAATTACACTTAAATAAAACCAAAGCTCTTATATAAACTATATTCCGTTTCTGATTATCAAAATACCCGCAAACACCCTTTTTAAGAATGTTACATAATGAACCTTTTTTACGAGCAAGGGTAAAGTGATTTTATTACAAGTCATTTATTATTTAAAAATTATCACTAACTCCCTTTAAAAAAGAGCTTAGAATTTTACACAGAGAGGTCAAGGATAAAGAGTTTATGTAAATTTTTTTTCATCATTAACGAGAATCGCTTTTTTTCAATGACTTTTTTAATTTAAAGATTTCATTTGGAGATTCTCATATTAAAGTCGGCTTTTTGTGTGTTGAACGTGCCTTGTCAAACAATGAAAGCTGGAAAGAAGAAATAAAACCGAAAGAAAATCGCATTCTCAACATAGGTTTATGGAAATTGTGAAGCGAATTGAAATGAAGAAGAAAAGAATGAGAAGTTCATGACATTAAGATTTATGCAAAGTGAGGCTGAGTTTTCAGATTATATTCTCTCATACACATCAATTGCCCCTCCTGAAAAACATCTTTTAATCAAAACCGAAATAGAAACGCTTTTTGTTGGATGTTGATGAAGAAAAATATTGAGAAAAGAAACTTGATGATGATGAAAGTGAATCAGACAGAAAAACTTTTTCGCTCGACTTCTGGTCAAGAGTGAGAGCAAAAAAGTCAAATGACGTCATTCAAAGGTTAATTTTTTATCCCAGCTGACTTTTTGTGCTTTAGTCTATGTCATAATCCTTGACTATCACCCCATAAGCACACAATATAAATGTCAATGAGATTTTATTCATAAAATGTGACGTCCACATTGCTAAAATTAAACCAGAGTGGAGGTCAAAATCACTTGAAATAATTTGAGTTCTATTTTTTGTTATTTAAACGATAAAAAAGCTTTTACCCTTAACAAAGTACTCATTCGTAGACTTAATTGAATCTAAATATTATTTCCGAGAAGTATGCGAGAATTTTTTTCAGACAAGTCTGAAATTTGAAACTTTTACAGCTATTTGTGACAAGCTAAAGTTACTAATAGATTTTTTCATGTTTGCAATTTTATGAACCTAAAACTGAAATTCCTTTGAATTTCATCTTAGGTTTTTAAAAATGAGCCCATTTCGGCGTAAAATCTCTCGCATACTTCTCGGACAATAAATTTTTTTACACGTCAATACAAAATGGGAATAAAAATAAAACCCACACGTGGTTCGTACCCCTTTCTGTTTAAAGAATTTAACAATCGATTGGTGTGTGGAGTTGTTGACAGTCTCAAAAAATGTTATGTATTAGATTTCTGGCAATTAAGAGTAAAGAACCGAAATTTAAAAAGGAAATTTTGGGGGGGGGTAATTAAAAAAAGCAAAAGGCAAAAAAAAAAAAAAAAAATAAAAAATTTCGATCCCATAATGCTCTTCAATTCTCTTTTTATTGAATTTTAATGTAAAAGCAAATCAAAGCTTTACTCGAGCTTCCGAGAATGTCGAATGTAAACCTTATTTCTTATTTACTCATTCCATGGTACATCTTCTTTTTATATTTTGCCACCACATTATAGACGCAAACTCCACCCTACATTCTCTTCTTACTTATCGTCACTTTTGCCAATACTTTTCCTTTCATCCGAGAAATCTGAAATTCGAAAGGGAGGAAGGAAGGCAAATCGAAAAGCTTCTTTTGGTTGAATTTAAATATTGCTCATTCTTAAATTCCTCCGCTCCTATTTTCCATATTTTTTTCTTACATTCTTTTTCGCTTGCAAATTTGATGATAAAGAAGACTTTATTTAAGAAGAGGAAGCTGAAATAGAATCTAAGAATGATGTAAATTTATTGATTGTGCTCAGGGCAGATTTTTGTTGTCATCCCACCATTATGATCAATTTTTTTCTTCTCATTAACGTATTAAAGATTACGCTATTTATGAATGAATGATATGTAGGAGGACATACGTGTTCTGCGGTTATTACTCCCAACAAATCATAATTTTTTCACTCTTTCGTGTGATGTGAATTCTGTAGGCAAGCCATGATGAAAAGCTTTTTTTCGTGGGAACTTTGAAAGGAAATGGAGAGAAAATTGATGGAAATAAATCAGTTACCGCTTGTCCTTGATGGAAAATATAAACTGACACTGAATGATTTCTCGGAAAGGGATGCTGGGTGAGAAAGAGAGAAAATTATGAGGATAATCAGGAGCAGAAAGCACCTGGCGTGTAAGCATTTACATACATATAACTCATTCTCTCATTTGCATACATCAAAAAATGTTCATAATGTGCAGCAGCATGGAAATATAAAAGAGAAAGAGAGAGAGAGAGTAAGCGAGGAAATGAGAGAGTGAGAGAGTAAATTTCCAGACTTTATGTTCTTCTTTGCCTTCTCGATTCTCTGGTAACCCATTTGTACGTGAAGTTTTACAAGAACCACAAGTAGATGGAGATTTTTGAATGAATTTTATCGAAAAGTTAAGCTAGCCGCGCTTTATAGTGTTCATAGGTACATACATTCATAGAAATTTGTGCATTATGTGACTGTGCATGTGTTGAAAGTGATGAATTTTTAGTTGGAAAATTTTTAAATTCATGTAAAAAAGAAAAAATTTTCATTCCTGCTTCAATCGAAATCCAAGGGAAAGGAACGAGATGGAAAAGAGATTGAGGACACCAATACGAGTGTTCTGCATTATTCTCTCTCTCACTTATTCGCTCTCTCATCGTTTGTGACGTCACGAAATTGTTGCTTGTGTACAATTTGCCTGGAAGTAACATCATAAACCCTTGCGTGCTCCCCATATCTCATCTTCCAGACTCTCTTTTTTCCTCTTTATGTACAACTACATTCACAAATTATCACATTACTTTCCACTGATTCTCTCTCTCTCGTTCTCGCAAAAAAAAGTCTCGCGCGCGTGACTACGTCATAGATTATGTATAAAAATGTATCTACTGATAGAAGAGAGCGCTCAGCGCCTGGCATGGAAATAAAAACCAGTTCGTCTAGTAGTATGAAATTTTCTTGACTCGCAAAGACACACATTTCGCAGCGGTGGTGTGTTTTTTGAGTGCTTCTCACTTAAAATATTGTATAAAAAATAAAATAATAAATTTTTTGCTTCATTGTTGGTAAAATTAAATTAATTGTGCATCAAACAATATTAATGTAATTAGTGAACAATATTTTTTTGCTGCTCAAACTTATTGTGTAAATTATTGAAAGTGAAAATTAAAATAAAATTCTTATCAAATAAAAGAGAAAATATAAATTTCGTAAAGAATTTAAGGTGATGATAACAAAAAGATGAATAATTAGTGGAAAGAATTTCAATTTTGCTATCTCTCGTAAGTTCCAAGTGAAGTCGTTAAATGCCACCTGATAACATGCCAAGAACTTTGCCAAATGAAAATAAACTTCATCGCATTTTTTTTCTAAATTAAGAATGATATTTTTGTGTGCAAATACGGGCGACGAAAAAATAATAATAAATATATGCGGAATTCCAATAACGAGAATCGTTTATTTTTCTTTTATCGCTCTCAGTATTCGGCTCGAAGTTCGCGGTTGCTTTAAATATTTTTTGTACATTTTTCCATCTAAAAATATGAGATTTTTTAAAAATACATATCGCTGTGCTCTCTTTTGACCGCTATATCGCCCTCTTGGAGTGAGCCAGTTTAAGAGTCAGCCACAAAAAGTAATAATTCACAATCTTTTCCTCCTTCCCTCGCGAAATAAAAAAATCTTCTGCAAATCGTTTTAACGAAGCGCGATATCGAAATTTAATGTTTCGTAATTTTTTTTCTGGCACGGACAAACTGTCTCTCGATGTGTGTAAACATGTGATAAATTTAAAATTTCTTCATCATTGTTGAATAACATGAAATATTCATGTCGAGACTGATTGCAATTCAATTCTAGAATGACCCAATTCCATGATTTAAAGAAAAGTTCTTTGCACTGTTTCATAACATCCCTCACTCGAGTGAGACATAGCCGTTTGTCTGCGACGACATAGAAGACGAGAAAATAAAACGTGGAAGAAAAGGGATGAAAGAAATGAAAGGAAAAAATAATCAATATATCATGGCACACTATGCACACATCATTTTTTTTCTTCTGGCTCCAAACATATTTTCGCATGTACGAAGAGCGAACAGTTGATTTGTGTGGATATAAAAGCATTAGTGATAAGAGCACATGTGTAATGCCTCTAACTTTCTCTTTCAAATAAAAAACCTCGTGCCTCGTTTGACTGAGTGACATGACTGCATATATCTACTCAATTACACCAGTGTCACTCATTGAAAATTGTGTCGATTGTCGCGCACGTCTATAATAGATAGCATCGAATGAAATTGATTGTGCAATTGATATTGCACATTTTGTGTGTGTGTGTGTTTATTTTTATAAAATTCGAAATTGCACATTTAATGACTCTCAAGTCGCGTTCTGTGAATACGAAATCTATAAAAGCGATAAAAAAATATAAACGCGAATTGAAAAAGCGATTTCGAAGGTGAACGCCGTGTGACAGTGACACATTTTGATTTTTAAAAAAATTTCATGTACAGCGACAACTTTTCCATAGTTTCTTGCAATTTTTCAACCCGCTCTCAAGTTCGCATTCTGATTAAAATTCATGAGAGGTGTGTGAGCTTCTTTTTTGTATAGAGATTTGGAGAGGCGATAAATCGATAAATCGACAATGGGAGTGATGATGGTGGTAACAGAATACTAAATCACTATCGGCTGGTTTGTAATGAAAATTAAACTTTTCGTTACATTCGTCGAATTTAAATCTTCAATTATCGCAAAAAGTTCTTCCCTCAAATCAATTTTGTTGCTCCACATTTCTTTTGGCTCACGTTTTGTAACGCGAAAATGATTCGAGCGTGAAGAACAAAAGATAGAAGGGAGTTTCGGGCGTATTTGTGTGTATGTGTGTGGGTGGGAAGGGTGATTAAAGGTAAAAACTGTTGGTTTGGAAATGCTATGCAAGTCAAATAGGGAAAAAAGTTAGGGGCAGAGATAAGATAAGGTAGAGCGCAAAGCTAATTGCTGTATAATGATTTCCCAAATAATTTATCGACAGATTAACGCTGTAACGTAAATACAAAATTTTATTAATTGGATAAATAGATGGAGATGTGGATGTGTCACGACAGAGCTTAATTCAAGCTTTAGATAAATGTCAAATGTGTGATAAATTTAACTAGAAAGCTTTTGACCCTTGAACTGTTTTTTATAAACTTTATACTTTTTTAAAGTTGACCTTCTTAGTATTAACAACCTCTGTCTATAAATATTTTATTTTAATTTCTTCATCAACATTCAACATCATGTGATAAACAAAGCTTAGAATGACTCTCTTAATAAAAAGTCTTGCTTCTGTTCATTGACATCTTCTTGCACAACCATTTCTCTTTGCTTCTTTGTCTTTTCATCACAAAAAAAATCTCTTATAAAACCGAAAAAGGGAAGAGAGTAAGTTCAAGTAACGTAATTGAGAGTTGAATGTTGATGATGATGAAGCTGTTGGGTGACAATGAGCGTTTTTACATTCTCGCGGTAGTTTTAAGATTACGAAATTGAAATGGATTATAAAAATGGCCTCAATTGATGATGATAAAATTGTCTCTACTTCTCTCTCTCTCCCTTTCGACTTACATATCTTATCATCAAACTGAAGCGATATGGATTTTTCGCTTTTTTTCTCTTCACTGACGGCAACGACAACGAGAGTGGCTTTCGAGATTTCTCGATTACTTTTCTCCTCTTCTTATTATTTCTATATCTTTTGTTTCTGCCTAACGGCACAAGCTGTCATTCCACGCTGTACTTTAGTTATCATTTTCTATGGCTGGGTCGGATTTCGAAGTTAGGTTTAGCGATAAGTAAACTTGAAGATAATTGAGTGTTTAAACCTTTTTTGAATTTGTTACCTAATTTCAAGTTTGTCTGAAAATTTTTAGAAGCGATAAAAATATCTTTCGCAACATAATTTAGAATTTATAAAAATCAATAACAGAATCGTTTAAAATAACAACCCATTGACATAAGCTAGATGAGATCGAAATAAAAGCCAGCCGTTGAAAATTTGTTATCGATTTCGCTTTTTTGTTCCCCATCCAATTTTTAACATCCTCGAGTCGAATAACAAAATTGTTTTTGGAGGCTGAGAGGAAATAATTTTGTTAAAAAGTTCCGAAAATGCGATAAATAAGAAGAGAAAAATTACGACGATAATCATTAGAGGCAAAATAGAATATTCGGGTCAAATGAAAAATAATTTTTTCGCCTTTCTGAAGAGCGAGAGAAAATTCCAAAAGTTTACTGAACCTTGATCATTTTATGCGGCCGCGTTTACAAAATGAAAGAGAAAAATTCTAAACAAAATTTCCTTTTATTACGTAGCTTGTTATTCTTCCTTCAGACACCAATCAAAATATTAAACATTCGTAAAAATTTATTTTTCTTGCAGAAAATATTGAGTGAATATCGATCGGCAATAAAAAGTAAATATTTATCAAATTGGAGTCGCATTCACCAATGACCGCTTATGGGTTTATCGAGTTATCGATTAAAAAATTGATTTTACTTGTCGTCGATTATTTACTTCAAATTGTCTTTTAAAAAACCCAATCAATTTTTTTTTCAAAACGATAAAGATCAGCTGATAAACGACCCTCTTACACACTTCAAAAAATTTTCATCTTCGTTCCCGATGAAAGGCAGAAAAGTGAGGCCCAAGAAAAATAAACTTTTTCTCCATCGAGTATGTTTGCAGCCAGTAATGGCAGTTTGGCAGAAAAATGGAAGAGCAAAGAGAAAATATAAAATTATACTTTTAGATTTATTGGCTTCAAATTGAGCCATAAAAGTTTTGTTTCGAGCAAAAAAAAGAGAGAAAGAAGTGCTAATAAAATTCGACATTTGAAATCGAGCATGAATGTGGGATGAAAGAAGTATGGGCATGTTGGGAGGGTGGAATGTGATTGTCTAGCTATTCGACTGCGTTACTGGCGCCTCACATTTGTCAATCGTTTAAGAGAGAACATCTGGTAAGACTTGCGAATGAATGATGACGAAGAGGAAAGCGAAAGAGATGCGAGCGCGGGGAAATTCAATAATAAAAAAAATCTAAAAGTATTAAATATTCTTAAGGCACTTTTAAATCACTTTCGCATAAGTGAATTTTTATGCTCTTACACTCTGGCACATACAGAAGAGGATGAATGGCAATAAGGCAGTCAAATAAGCAGCATTTAGTCTCTATACATGCTCCGCTCACCAGCGATAGATAGAGAAAATGAGTGAGGGGAAAAATGTTACGTTAATTTTCCATTTTTACAGTCATGTACACAACACCATTCTGAAGGTAAATTTAATAAAAATGCAATTTAGAAAAATACGGTGCGTTCTTATTACTGCGGCCATAGAGACAGATAATAACGTGTCGCGATGAGACGAGATGAAAATTGAGCGCTAAATTGTGATTTATTTTCGTTTTAAAATTTTTTATTTAATTTAACGTGAAAACAATAAACGTTTCTTCATCTTCCGAAATGACCGATTTACAAGAGGGAAAAAATAACTTGAAACTTTATTAAAATTTTCATTTTATGGAGAACGAACAATATTTTTTTTTTTGCATGATAAAGTTAGCTGTGGAATTTTTAAGTGAGAAGGCAAGTAATTAAATTTTCAAGCACATCATGAGCGAGATGTCAATGATGAGTTTCATAAAATTATCATTCATAATGCTCGACTTGTGTTCGTCCTAAATTCGTGTTTTAAACGCAATTAGAAAAAGTCAAACTTTTTTTATAATTAACGATAATTAATAAAGTACACACCTAACGAAAAAAAAGAGAAGTTCTTGGAACGTGATGCGAGAATTTTGCTCATGCATAATTGATTACTAATCGTTGTGACTAAGTGCGTGTGTGTAACACACAAAAATAGCACGTCTACGATGAGAAAATATAATGATATGATGATGTCTATTTAAAGACATGCTACGGCGATGATGAGAGAACGAATAAAGCATTGTATGCGATTGATGGTGGCATTTTTACATGAAATAAAGACTTTTTAATTTTAAATAACGCGAGAGTAGGCAGATAAAGTTTTTTTGAAGTTACTCTGAAAGCACTTTCCCACTTTCAATGAAACCTCAAAAAAACTCATTTAAAATTTTCTTCAGGTGAGAGAGAAAAGTTAGAAAATTATCAAATAAGCAGCACAAAATAAAAACTTGTCAAGTAAACACGTACAAAAACAGGAGAGAAAAAAAAATTCAGATATGATTCGAGTGTAAATGAGAAAAAAGGTGAAGACAAAGTAGAAAAAAGTTGAACGAAAGCGGAAAAAGAACAAAAACTTTTGAATATTATTTCGAGAACGGAGAAAAAGAAAATAAAACCAAATTAAATTCCATAAGAAAAACGGTGGCAGCGTCGTCGAAGAAGGCCTCGACAGAGATAAGAGGTCTGACTATGAACGACACCGCCGCCACCAGCACAACGACCAACAATCGACGTGGCTCTGTTGATGGAGTGTTAACACGATGCGGACTATGCTCACTCCTGTCCAGTCTCTTGCGGCGGGCCATGTGCGTGGGATCTCGTCGTGGCAGTGGCGAATCCTACTACCAAGAGCTGGCTGAAACTGCGGTAAGTCTCATCACTTTTGACTCCTTTTTCATTTTTCTTTACTTCCGCTTTTTTAATTAATTGAAAAAGTTTTCAAATTTTTACGCTGTAAATTTTTTGTTCCTTTTCACTTCGAGTTGAAATGAAGACGGTTTTTGAGGGTGAGAGAAAAAGAGTTTATGGTAATTTAATTTTCAACTTCCTTCCTTCTACCCCACTTTTGTGCTGTCACAACCGTCGCTTCTGCTTTTGGCAGCAGGAGAAACAAAGTCTATTAATTGAATAATAATTTCACGAATCAATGGATTAATTGAACGATGATGTCGTGAGGCAGATAGCAGATTATACTCTCGAGAGAACGCAAAATCACGAAGTATGTTTACGAAAAAAACAAAAATCTTAAATACGCATTTAAAATTATTCTATTCCAATCCCACACCATCTGTGTAGTAAATTATTTAAATTTGCGATCTTTGTAAAATTCTCATAAAATAATCTCTACCGTACCAATGAACATGCAAGGTATGTGTTCGAGGAGGTGGCAATGTAATGATGTGTGTACGTAAAAAATGTTGGAGGGAAATTTCTGTTAAATCGATTTTTTGCCCGCTGTTTGTACAAAAGCTGGCATACAAATGAAATGGAGCAGACATAATTTTTCATGTTTAACAATGAAAAATGTGGGGATGATATCACTAAGAGTTTAAATTAAAAGGTCATTAAAAGCGCGTTAATTTCTCACTTAAAACTTAATGCATTTCCGGATGACTGTTTTTATGATGCAATTAATAGTGTGTCCCTTGAAATAAAGACGAGAATAATTTTTCCATTTTCATTGTGATTCACCGTAAAAAACACGATTGACTCAGTCACTGGCCTCAATCCATTATAATGTGAATTCTTCAAAAAAAATACACACAGTCGAGACAAATAAAATTAAGTGCTTTAAATCTCTACTTTTCACGCTACTTCGTTTATTGCATGCGCAGTCACACAACAAATTTATTAATCAGCGCAAATCATTTTCATCAAGTCGGACAGTACTCATGAAAGTCGAAGAGAGTTCTTTTGAACGAGATTTTCACGCAATGTCACTTGAGAATGAATTTCTCTTATAATAAAATAATCCTCATCGTTGACATCGCCCAGTAGAATGTGGACGTTACAATAATAATTTCATTCCGAGCAGCGATGAGAGAGGAAATAACAATTTGTTCGTGGGTGCTGACGATGATGATGAAGAATTTTTTTATTTCTTACATTTAATTTAAAGAAAATTAATTCCTCAAAGTCGCCAGATGATGACGAGATTATTATTATTGTTGTTGTTGTCACTATATTTAGAATTCTCCCGCGAGTGATCAGATTAATTTTTTTTTCTCCTCTGTAACCGAGTGACTAATTTTGTCATTCGAGCTTCAATTAAAATTTATATAAGCCGGAGGAAGACGCTGATTTTGATATTTCAAAGAGATTGAAAATGCTTCACCGATTGCACTCAATTCAAAGTTGATTCGTTACTAATTGGTGGTAGTTAATTAAAAATAATTACATTCCACGGCAAGTCTCTTGTGGGAGACTTTAACATGCAAATTTTCCTCAAAACTTTTTCCTTCTTCTCAATTAAATTTTTAAGCAACATTTTCATTTTCATCACAAATTTTTTCTTCTCCTGTTCGACTTTTACTTTTGCGTTCCGCTTATAAGAAATTTTTCTTTCCTTCCTCTCCGCTTTTGCCATACCATCGTCATTATCATCATTTTGTGTTTACAAAACAACAACAAACGCATAGAAAAAAAGCGAGGAAATTTTTGTGTGCTAGAAGAAATTTCGTTACATCCATTTTCTCTTCTTCAAAGATCTTTACATAAACTCAAAATATTAATAAATGAATAGACGTACTTGAGCTTGTATATACCCAACTCAAAATAATGCCTTTTACACCACGAAAACTTTTTGATATACAAGCATTTAAAGAATTCCTAAGGCATTGAACTAGATGGGATGGAATGAGAGAGAGTTAAAGAGTAACTAAAGTGAAGCATTTATTTAATTAGTTTATTTATTCAGTCTCCATCCACTTTTGTGTTTGTAAACACACGAACAAAGAAAATCGCATCTTGTGTTCTGGCTTCTTCTTATTATATTTTGCTTTAAGAACCAGACTTTTAATTAATATATGTTTTAAACGGAAGGTAAATATTCAAAAAACTCACAATTTTTCTTATACATAGGATAAAAAAATTAATCTAATCTTCGTGCGAGAAATACCAAGAATTTCTAAAAATAGAAAAAAAAATTCTAAGAATTTTTCATGTCACCAATTGAGAATTCAATAAAATATTGATTTTTTGACATTTTTCTTTCGCTCATGTTCAAATAAAAATGTGCTGATTAGAAAAGTAAACGAAAAAAAAGCTTGAAATAAATATTAATTTTTTCAGAAGAGGTTGTCAGATATCTCAAAAGATCATAAGCATAAATATAAACATTGCCACACGCAAGCGATGAGATAAGTTCTCTTTTATATTTTTAAACATCACGTTAGAGTTATATTTTTAAATACATAATTTTAAGATGTGCAAAAATATTCAGTAGAAAAAAGAGATCATTTAAACTTTTGACATCATGATTAAGTTAAGGCAAAAAGAATTCGCTCGACAAGATTTTTTTATGCGATAATTGATTAACAATAAAATATTTTTCTCCAGCTGCGTTAATAACAGCAACATATTGAGTTTGTTAAACATTCCTCACATCTGTCACAGTTTTCTCGATATTTGCGCATCATCTGGTGATGACGACACGAGAAATATGACTGATAATGTTTCACAATAAATAAAATTCCTTTTAAAAGTGTCGCGAGGAGCGGCAGCGTCAAGGTGAAATTAGAAATGCACCCAAGTAAGATCACTCCATCAGATACACTCGACTCATTCACCCATTGAAATGTAAACAGCCTCTTAAAAATAAACTCGTATAGTGTAAGCAAAATAATTTTTTTACAGTCGCGAAAGTATGAATGAAAATGTGAAATGAAGCATGACAGAAACTATACAATTTTTTTCTGTTTACTTCTAAAATCAACAATATCGTTGTTGACTAGGTTTACATGCAATATATAAATTAAATCTACGTTGAAATTGAACCGAAATGATGAGTGAGTGAGTGAATAAAGGAAGCAACAGATAATTGATTTATTCTTACATGAAGGCAAACACTTTTTGGACTGTGTATTCATTGTGACGAAGTTTATTATTTGTTTTTTCGTCGAATTTATTTCGTACACCTACTCGAGAGAATGAGGGCGTGGAGGTGCGACAGAACCTTGAAGAGCTTCAGTAGTTTTTAATCTTTTCGACTTACTTGTGTAAAAATACAAACTTACGAAATAAATCAAAGAAATTCTAGCAGGCACTGAAGAAACCTTACAAAGTCACGTTCTGCTTTATCAAAGTTCATTGCGAGCTGAATAGAAACAATGAAATAATAGTATGATCACATCATCACGGGTGATTCGAGTAAAAAACGGGTACAAAAGTGATTGCTAGATTGTTAATAAGGTATACACACATATAGACGTTCATTTTTATCATTTTATAACCTCTTATGCTCCATAATAAATTGGAATTAATGATAGTTAGTGAGAGAGACACCGGAGCAATATGCGCGTTTTCATCTCTAATGGAATAATGATGATTACATCACATTAAATAGTTCACACGCTTTCATTGCTACAACCGTAAATAGTAAAAATGATGATGGTTTGTGGTCATCTCTTAGTGCTTCTTCTCACACTGAGAATTTCGGTGTGTTTGCTCTACTAAATAAGATTGATGGCAATGCATATAGTCGACTGCTTTATAGTATATTGTCAGGCAAGCAATGACAATATCGTACATGTAAAGTGAGAGAGTTGTTCGGCGTTTAAATAGATTTTTTTTTCTCTCATTTCCTCAACGCCTTTTTACAATTTATATATTGCATAATATCTATTTTTGAAATTTAATGATTTAAGTGTTTTTTATTGCCTGTCACGTTCTATATTAGGTCATGAGATTTATTGTACTTCGCTCAATCGACGCTTATATACACATGTAAACGAATTTAAATTAATGACTTTGAGAGTTTTGTTTAAATACTTTTTTTGAGACCTCGCAAGTAGGTGAATGGCTGCTATTAAGTTCAATTCTTTTTTGATTTATTGCTGATTCTGATTAATTTTATCATTTTGATAAAAAAAATTTATTGTCGGAATATTTTTCACTGAAAAATATAATACTTTGAAACTCATATGTTCAAGACCTTCCGCAATAATTTAAAAGCTAATTGTTTTCAGTTCTTATCACATGTAACCGAGACATTTTAATTGACCTTCAACGACATAACATAAAAATAGCAAAATCATGAAAAGCTGATTAAGCGTTCCTCAAAAATTACTGGTTTTTCTTACTGATAAAGTGTCGCCTCAACTAATTAAATAGTAAGTGATAATTAGGCTCATTTTCTGTCGATTGACTTCGACGTTAAATGATACGTCACTCAAAAGAATTCATTCATTAATTTCTTTTTTACGCTTCATGAAACCCATCCACTTTTCTTATTCTTCCCTCACTCAAATTAATTTATAGCTGAGTTGTGTGTGCAAGACGATTAAGTAGCAATGTGAATAGTTCATGACTATCATAACATGTGAGGTGAAGATTAATGTCAGGACAAATTATTTTGTAAATTATTTACTAGACATTCGAAATTCAATAACGTACCACGTTTTATTATTATCTTTTATAAATTATTTATAGAAATCAACGCTTTGAAATTCTGATCGATTTTTCATCGAATAAATTAATCAAAATTTTTTTAATTCGTTGAATATTTAATTAAGTACTTTTGACAACTATTTAATAATTAAAATGAAGATTGTCTCTCCCAGAAAATGAACAAATTTTCTTGGTAAATTAATAATTCTCATGCACATTCAACTAATTTCTCATCCTACTGCAAGAAACCACATTTCTAATTAATTTCTATGCAATTGTTGTTGCTTTACGCCTCTATAACAAATTACTTTGGTCGGTTAGAATGGCATGCAATTTTCATTGCCAAGACACGCAAATATCCGTAATTAAACCGCATATTGAGAGCACGTACCATTCTCATGCTTAATGCACAAGCTTCGTGTTGAATGCGGTGCAATGCGAAGGTGGTAATGTCAATGCTCTAGAGAACATTTGCAATTTATTTATTGAATCATACGAGAAAGAATTGCTTCGGAGTACAAAAATCCCTCCGGTGTCAACGTTTCCCGTTAACTTAATGCCCTTCTTTTTCTATTGTTAGTTCCTTGCAAATTAGGCAAATGGCATAAAGTTTAAACTATATATTTTCTGCTCCAACGCGTTATCCATTGCAATAAAATAAAATTGTACAGGTTGAAGAAAATTGCATGTTTTCATGTTAATTCGCCTCTCACACCACACCGACGAGAAGAAAAGTTTTCACCTGCACCTGAAAATGTAATTTATGTACACAAGTTGCAAGTTGTAGTTCAACCATTTCGCTTTGCTATAGAACGTCCAGTCAAGAGAGCTCAAAAATAATAGCGAAGGAAATAAAACTCTTCGCGCACCATTTCGTGAATGGAATAAAATTGTTCAGGTTAAATTAATGACTACACTCCTTCACAATAAAGCGGTTGTTTGGCTTCGTACGATAATGCTGTTGGCTAGAATTAAAGCTTCCGTTCGGCCTACTTTAAAGTGAAATTTAGAACTATAGTTAAAGTACAGTGTTAAATCATGTGGTTATAGAATTATTTTCATATCCTCACATTGATTTGTAATTTTTAAATATAAAAAAATAATATTAAAAATTTTAAAAACTTGTCACCGCACTGTGAACACATAAAATAGTATTTTGTATTTTTGCATCCTGTAGTGGAAAACATAACTCTTCCAGATTGTTTGTAAAGAAAGCATAGAGGAAAAAAATAGGCGACGACGTCTGACAGCGACAAAAATGTTTTTATATTTTTTTTGTATGCTCGAAAGTCATTCATAATTTGCCCAATATTTATGTTGAATATTTTCTTATTTTTCTTTATGCTCCACATTCCTTCAGATACTTTTAAGACACATACGAACAGTGAAAAGCCATTTCAAAGAATTTTTTTGTACAAGTCAAATTATAGCAAATGGAGGAAGTTGCGGCAACAAAAGCTCACGGGGAGCAGGGAATGATATTAAATGTTTCAGAAACATTCGAGATGAAAGCTTTATGATCATTGTTTAGCAATTCTTGGGTAGCATAATAAAAGCCTCGGCAAGAAACTGCTCTCGGATATATTATTGCTGTGGGAGTTCATTTATTTTGCCATGAAAAATGGAATTCATAGAGAGAGATGTATGATGCTGTGCGGCGTGTTAATTTCTCTAACGCTCAACCACAATTCCATGTTAGGCTAAAAGCTTCTTGCTTTTTAAAGCCGATAAATTACGGATTAAGATGCTTTTATTCGCTCCACATGTATGATTGGGAAATGCATTTGCTAAATGCACAAAATGTATATCCATTAGTGAAAAAGGAGAGAAAATTGTTTCGTGCATGAGTGTGGTTTTGGCTATGAAAATGGGGTTAAAATTGTTTACCATGTGCAGAGTCATAACTCCCATGATGTTCCTCTAAATTTATTGGAATTCATCGTGGAAATGTCATGAGAGCTGGTAATGCAAATGGTAGAGAGGTGGAAAATTTTATAATTTGCGTATTTTATGACATCTCAAGAGCTCTCATTATAACGATAAACATGAGAGTTTTTAGCTCTTGAAGGAAAAATTTCATTTCCTCATTCTCATAAAACCAAAACTAATTTTGCCTTTCTTGCCACTCACATGAACGGAAAATGTGATGATATATGATAAAGTTACAGGAAAAATCATGGAGAGCAGAAAACTTTTTAATGGGTTTTTATTTTGTGTATGACATTATTAAAAAGCAGGCACACATAAGCAAAAGTTCTTTACAGTCGTAACTTTACCTTTCTCTCTTTTACATGAAAGCGAAAGCTTTCCGACATTAATTTAACTCTGTTAATTAAATATTATGATATGAGAAATATAAAAACTCGAGTATTTTAAATTCTTTTTAGCTCGCATTAAAAATCTTTTTATGCAAATAAAATTTTAAAATTAAATATAAACTTTTCTCTTCTTTTTTCATCATCATCTTCTTTGTTAATTGGAAAAGTTCAGTTTAACGTTCAACGTTAGAAGTCAAATCAAGGGAGAGCGATGCAAGTTTTAATCAAGAAAATTTTCTAATTTATTTGAGATAAACTTTTGGATGAAATTTTATTCCAACCGAAAGAACTTTGCAAATTAATTTTTTTTTTGTGAAAAGAAATTATAAACAGTTCAACATTAATTTTTGTTTCAAGTTAACTTTTCGAGGAATGAACGTATGTGCATATGAGGTTATTACATTATCTAGTTGTGAACTAAACTTCAAAAAAAGATTCTTAGAATTTTGTAGCATTATTTTGTAAGTAAAAATAATTTGAAAAGAAAAGCAATTAAATTTCCACATCGGTAATCAAAGTTTCTTACCAAAGCATTAATTAAAAAATGTTTCAAACTTTTTTAGATATTTCTCTTAAAATACTTGCCTAAAATTTTTGTCGCTTGATTTTTGGCAACTCAAAAAATTTCATTAAATTTTCGATTTCTGGTGTTAGTAAAAGAAAAAGATGAAGAGGTGAGCAAGATGTGCTGGAAGTTGAGATCAAAGACTTTTCAATTTGAGAGACATATTGATCAATAGCACTCGTAAATCTGATGAGCAAAAATAATTGTGATTTCAAATGTTCCGCATGAGTTTTTTCATTTAAACGGAAAAGAATGTGGGTCCTTCGTTTAGCCCATGATTCTTTCTGAATTTCTTCAACATAATTAAATTTATTTCCACTGTTAGCAACCGTCACCGTGATACACACAATAAACTTGAGTTGCTATCACTTTTCTTTGCAAATTATTTTCATCTTCCATTCTGTTGGGTCTTATCATCATTGTCATTTGCCATGTGTCTTCCAAGTGGCACATCTTTAGGTTCATAATATTCGAGAAAGGTAAAGATGTATGGAGAGAGATCGTGATGATAATACATCAGAATACTGAGCAAGTATAAATAGAGAAAAAAGAAGAAAATATGAAAATGAATTTTTCCAATTACTCCCTCTGAACAGCCACTCGTCGTTCATTTCGCTTCCACTTTACCATCTTATGTTTTCCTTCCCTCCATCTCAACATTGAAGCTCGACAAATATTTCTTTTTCCTTTTACTTTCCTGTGCAATAAATAAGAGTCAATGTCACTGTTTCGCTCCGATGTGATATGTGAAGTGGCATGTTATCCTCCCTTCAACGCTCTCGTAGCACATTAACTTGAAGCTTTTAGTGTAAAAAACGGAAAAATTATCTTTTTTGGTTCAATCGTTGGACCTTTAATTTTTATGAAATAATTTTTTATTTTGGTGTTTTTTTATGGCTTAGTTTCATAAAATTCACAATTAAGGAAGTTGAATTTGTTTCTCATTCAATCATTGACCCATTTGATAAAATAATTTTGTATTCACAATTTTTTTATAAAAGTTATACCGAGATTTACACTTGACAATAATTTTTGTAATTCAAGAATCTAAAAATATTAAAAAATCACTCAGATTCTTTTAAGAGTTTTTCATTTTAAATCCTGTGAAAGAAAATTAATGCAAAAACCTTTTCAAGCTTTTTAAAGAAAAAAACAAGTGCGACCTAATCGCAGCTGAGTGAGCAGACGGGAAAGGGAGAAAAAGTTTTTTTTGGAAGGCGGCGAGCACAAAAACGAATTCTGTAATCTGAAAGAGCAAAAATTTCACCCAATTCTCGTTTGTGCTTGTAGGCATTGTCACTCGTCGTGATGGAATTTCAATTTGTCGTTTTCTCAACAATGCGAAAATAAGATGAATCGGGGATTAGGGTAAAAAGAGTGACAAAGTCAAAAATCGGAGAATAAGAGAAATGAAGTGAAAGTCGCACAGACACTTTTTCGCCATGATTAGATTTGAGGATTTCTTTTTAATATCCATTTGAAATTCTTAAGAACTTTTTGAAGAAATAGTTAAACTTTTACTGAACCGCTCTCAAAAAACTTTTTTCGGTGATGCTGAGAGGTAGTGAATAACAAAGTTACAAACTTTCCTTCATCATGTGGAGAAAAATAACCTGACATTGATTTTCCTCTGAAACTTTCCTCTCAGACACAAAAAATTCTTTAACACTTGTTTATGACTCACAAAATAGTTCTTAAAAAATCCATTATCGCGTCATCATGAGATGGAGAAAAGCTCGAATGTCGTTGACCTACAAAAGAGTAAAAAAATCGATATTGACACACCAATGATGATGAAGTAAATGGCTTCTTACACTGTTCAAGTTGAGGAGAACTTTTATAGGCACAATAATCCCTACCGAACAAGCCCATAAAAGCTGAGAGTTAATGGAGTAGTGGTCATAACAATCTTATAAGAGCTTTAATGTACCAAGAGTGAACGAGCACAATCTTACACTCTCTCAAATACTCGATAATGATGATAAGACTTTTCTCTCTTACTCTTGACTTTTCAAATGAGATTAAATGATTTCTCGAGATATTTTTTTCTGCCGAGCTTTCATTTAAAAAAAGTTCATAGAGGAGAATTTTTCCTTATGTTCAATTTGCGACTTGATGAAAACCTTTTATCTTGGTGTCAATCTTCTTCATGAGTTTATTTGACTGCGGATAAAAACTAAATTATGAAAGAATTCTTTTTAATAAAATTAATTATATTTAAGTTGGAAATTTTAATTTCAACCGAAAGCTCTTGTGCCAATATATAAAAGTTTCCTTGAGCTCACAAAAAAAGCAAACAGAAAAGTTTTTCCTTCTCTTGTATTCATCAGAGTTTATATTTGCACAATATCATAGTCAGAGAGCATGATAACAGCAATTTAATTTTTACAGCACATAAGCAGAATGGAGAGCACTATATGATGATATGTATGAATGCTCTTGATATGTGTGTAATAAGCACAAAAATTGCTCCTTCAGTTCTCTCTTCCTTTAACAAATAGACATTGCATTAGCATAAAATGACGCTTTTTGGTTGGCTGATCTTATCATCTACTCTCATTTTTATGAAATAATTTTCTTTCTCTCCTTTTCGCCTTCTTACATTCCACGCATTTTTTCGTTTATTTTCAGAAGGCAAATTGCGAATTTTTTTGCGTTTACTGCGAATGAAAATTATGCTAGCAATTTACTTTATTGAAGGTCTGGGTTATCGGCGCAAAGTCATTCGCAAAAATTCAATTATCATTCAGTAGATAAATATTTTTAAGATAAATTTTATTTTTCTCTCACATTTATGTGTTAATAGGCAATAAATAGCTCAATAATTTTTTATCTTTCAAGCTTATAGTTTAAGTATCTCTTTAGATAAAATTTTCGTCCTCTAGAAAATAATGAAACTTCTCTATGAAAGAGTTTTTGAGACTGCATACAAAAAATTGATATCTTATGTTCATCAACATCAAAGCAGAGAATTTCTGCCGCCATTAAATTGAATACTTACGATTATTTTGAGCGGACATAAATAGATACGTTATATGAAGCATAAAATAAGAAAAAACTAATCATTAACGAACAGGCTCAAAGTTCTTTACATCTTAACTTTGTATGTATCGAAGAAGTCTCTCTAGAGTGAGGAAACGGTAATCGATAAACCATAATTTATCTTTATGTCTCAATATAGATTGCAAGGACTAGTGGGGTGTGATGAAATGAGAGGATTTTGAAGGGATGAAGAGAAGTCAAAAAGACTGATAATGCTATCAAGATTAAGAAAATATTTCAGATAACCTTTTTAGGTCCATGAAAAAAATCCCAATAAGATTTCAAGCTTATTCGTCGAATTCCTGCTCGCTCTAGCATATTATGGATCAGCAATGTCCGCAATCCTATTGACGATTTTAGTCCTTTTAAATTCTCGTGGGACGCATAAAGAACTCATGTATGTTCACTGAAAATAATCACGTTACATGGATGTTATTTAATGTTGATTTTAATATGCGAGTGGTGCACAAACAGTTTTTGAATGGAGCAAAAGGTTCTGTCAGTTGTGCATGGATGAGTGGACCAGTAATTTAATTCTTTTCACTTCGGTGCAATTTATTCACGTAAAGTGATATGGACACTCATTCGTACATAATCGTTGGACATATATTTGTATATTTTTGTCTTGTTTTCATACGCAAGCATACATTTAAGACATGTATTGCAAATCTTTTATTCTTACTGGCAAGCACGTCTCGCAAATTGAGATAACAGAATTTTCAAGAAGATAAATTAAGATGAGGATAATGTGTGGGTTAGCAACCGACTATGAAATTGAAATTTTTTTTAATTCAAGAATTTTTGAAGACTTATCGTGAATTTAAAAATATAAATTCCGACCCATAAATAAATCACTTTGTTAATTACTTTTTTATACAAAAAACTTACACATGAATAAAATTTTGTTATCAAATTTCAAAAAGGATAAATATTCAAAAACTTTTTAACTTATTCTCTCCATTATCTTTCGGGGCTTTTCAGATTGCTTTCTCGAGAGAAATGAAATCGAGTTCTAATTTTATCCACGCACAATGCCACTGCATGGAGCATATCAAAATTTCATAAAAAAATTATAGTAATGAAAAAGTTTCTGCTCGATGATAAATTTTCATTCGAAGAAAAAAAATGCGAAAGCTTTTTTGAGCGAATTTTGTGAATAGGTGATAATCATCCGACACGTCCTTTAGACTGAGAAAAACACGTAGTCGATGAATGAAAGAAGGGATTTACATTTCAAAAAGCAAAAATCTAAATGGGAAAAAGCTTAAAGCGGAAGACTTGAATGTATATATTTGACATTTATTTCTTTTTTTTGCGGTGATTTTCAAATTATTATTTCTTTTCGTCAAACGCTTCAAGAAAAAAAGGAATAAAAGGAAGCTGTGTAGCGAATGAGAACTGAATGTGAATGTGTAGCCGGCATGATAAGATTGAGCGAGGAAGCTTTTTGACATTTTTGCTGAAATCAACATTTTTTTGCTTTCATGTCAGCTCTTGAAAATCTTTCGTATCAAATTTGGCATATTGACGTTCGCCGATAAAAAGAGGAAAGTAAAATATCAAGATCGCGAAGCAGTAGAAATATTCAGCCTTTTCTTTTTGCAGTTAACTGAGCATTCTCATGTGCCAAATTACATTATAGTGACATCTTCATTTTACATGATTACACACATATCCATACTCCTAAGGACAAACAGCAAATAGCTCCATTAAGTCCAATGACAAAGGAAAATCTCAAGCATTGAAACCAATTTACCAAATGTACTTTTATTGTCTTTTTCCTTTTCATCCTTCTTCCACACACTTACAATATCCTTTGTGTACGCGACATTTATAGAAGCACTCAGCCTTTTAAGAATAATATTAGAAACGGACAAGATGAAAATATCCATTTAATCCCTTCACAAGATTCGTTTCTTACAATTTTATATTTGAGAAAAAAATTTAGAAAAAAACTTATTTTACAAGTTTTAGAAATATTTTTTTAGTTGGATTAAATTTGCGTTAAAATACCTTCAGCGTGCATTTTTTTAAAGCAAGACTTAACAAGGCTTAAGAATAAAAGTTTCGACAACAATGTAGTGAACTTTTATGGAGTTGTAAAATTTTCCGATCTTTTTAACATGATGATAGAGCTCAAAGTTCCCGTTGAGACATTCACGAGTTTCCTTTACATATATACACGCTTTTCCTTCTATGTAAAATTTTTTAAAACACACGCGAGAATTGTTATAAGAAGATAACACAAAATACAAGCACGTTGTTGTGAGAACTTTTACAAATGTGGATGATTCTGTGAGGGTTCGTGTAAAATTTTGTGGAAGCACATGCGTCAATTTGTTGTAAAAAACCCGGGAAAATGAACAATTTTATTCTGTGCATACTTCAAAGTCCAATGATGCTCTTCACTTAAAACCACTTGTATCAATTTAATTGCGTTGTTTGAATGCACGCAAATATTTTCACACTCATTTTTTATTAAATTTTAAATTCAATCAACACCGCAATGTCGAGTTTACGTTCATAAATTCATTTCTTTTCTCACTCACTCATTTTGGCTTTTTTTATGAATTCAAAGCATGTGCTAGACTTTATACAATGTGATGAATGTTTTCGTCTGAATACCAAAAAAAAAAATATGTGTGGAAAAAAATTCACATGCCATATTTTTGTGAGGGTCGAAAATGATGTGAATTAAAAGCGATTTTTCACCAATTTGTCACTGCAATAAATTAAACTTTGTCATTAATATATTAAACTCTTAAATATAAATTGCGGTGTCAAAACGGCAAAAATATCAAAGAAATTTGCTTAGCAAAAATAGTGAGAAAGAGCTCGAATCAATTTGAGAAGAATTAATTTTCAAAATTAATGATTTCTTTTTGAAGCTTGAACCTTTTTTATCAGACTTTATTTTTTAATTGCAAAAAACTCGGCACGTGTAGCAGCTCCACACAAAACAATTAATCCTTTTAAAAATAATCTTATAAGTAATGAATATTTTAAGGTGCCCGACAGCACTTCATCAAAAATATTTTTTATACTCATGGGTTTGGATAAACCTCTCTTAGATAATCTTAACAGAATTAACCGATGAAGCTTCTTCAGAAGAACATAATTCTGTGTGACTTTGAACAATCGTTGTAAAGACATTGAGCGCCTCTCATCAATTAATTAAAAAATATTGCTTTTGTATAAGAATCAAGAGGAGCAAAAAAAATATGACTCTGCGAGAAAGAAAAAGATTAATTAATAATAATTTTTCTCCTCCTCTTTTTTTTTCTTTTTTCAGGCACCAGAATTAACAGCAATGGAAACAACAAACGATACTATTTATATTCGCTTGATTCGTAAGTAAACTTTTTTACTCTTGAGTGTTTAACGAAGCAAAAAAAAGTTAAAGGGAATTGTGTGTGACTATAAGTGCATTAGACAGAAGGGAGGAATTAATTTGGTTAGGGTTTAATGTAAAAAATTATTAGTAATGAAATTATTTTTGGATTTTTGTTTTAAAAGGGGGGCGGTTGTGTACGGTTTTTTTTTTTTGGCACTAACAATCGCGACCGGACTCCGCGGTTGTTTGTACATTGAAAAATCTAAATGTCATAAACCAAAAATATTCCACACATTAAAATCTCTAAGTGTTATTGCGATGATCAAAAATAAATTAATTAATAGCGCATGGTGTTGCTGATGTGTGACTTTTACGTTAACTAACGCGCGCGTTCAGATATGAAAGAAAAGAAGATGGAAATTTATAAGCTCTGTGACGAAGTTGTTCACTTTTATCTGTGTGTGTTCATGACCGTCCTCAATAATGTCAGCAAAAAATTCACAAAAAATGAAAAACGCTTTTGCTGATTTTCTAGAGTTTAACCACCACACATGCACTGTCAGTGTCAATAATTTGTGTGAATCCCTCAAGAATTTAGGTATGATGTCGAAAAATTTTATTACATAAGCCAATAAAAGCTTTCAAATCCTACACAAATTGACGTCATCATGAAAAGTTTTTGTGCGTTAAAAAACGAATTTAGAACAATTTAAAACATGACGTTATAGAAAAGTTATTTGATTTCTAAAATTATCTTCAAGACTTTTCAATTTACTTTTGATGTTCAAGAGGATGTGTTCAAATAGTCCTTATGGAACCTACA
This sequence comes from Tanytarsus gracilentus, assembly GCA_038502055.1. Taxonomy (NCBI): domain Eukaryota; kingdom Metazoa; phylum Arthropoda; class Insecta; order Diptera; family Chironomidae; genus Tanytarsus; species Tanytarsus gracilentus. The sequence continues at coordinate 4,574,542 of JAXRKN010000037.1, forward strand.
GAAACCCAAAAAAAAATTCGAAGAATTTATCTAAAAACATCTTGAATGACTTTTAAAATGCTGTCACTCACTCTTTGAAACAGTCTCAAAAGCGATAAAATTGTGCTGTCGATACGGAAATAAGAAGCATAAAAAATTAATTTTCGAGTTTTCATCTGATTCTGACATGAATTTTCTCATACCTCCTCATACATGTAGACCGATGGAAAGACGTAAATCAAAGAAAAGTCAAAATCAATAGCAACTGTGAAGTTGATTGCAATTTCACCACTGAGCGGAAATCGAAGTGATTTTTTTTCGCTTGTGTGCAATTGAATGAAATTGAAGAGTGGAGAAAGAAATGGCTCTTTGTTACATCAACTGGACAGGTTTGCAAAAGAGTGAGAGAGGGAGTAAAAATGTTTTTGATAAGCTTCTTCGTGGAATTCTTTCTTCTATTTTTGAACATAAATTTTCACTGATTTAAAAGAGCATAAAAATTTAAGAGTTTAAGCTGAGAAGGATTTGCGGTACAAAATATTTCATATTTTCCAATTTTTCTTTTGCTTTTAAGTTAAATAAGCGAAAAAAAAATTGTGACATTTTTCTTTCCTTCAAATTCATGCCTAAGCTGCCGCGTTACAGAAAATAATTTTTGCCACTCAACGGGGATGATGAAAGCAAGTGAAAGAGAAGAGAAATTAGATTAATTTTGAGGAGAGGAAATTTCTATTTATTTTTTTCACGTTGATTGAAATATTTTCACAGAGCGAGAGTCAGAAAAGGTCGTTTCAATGTGCGGTTTTAGAAGCTCATGCTGCATAGTGAGCTGTCATCACTTATTTTCCTCACATTAGCTTCGTTGTTCAGAGAGAAAAGTCTATTAAGAGTCACGAGAGCAACGATTCTATTTTTATCACTGTTCTTTGGCATTTTTTTATGTAAAGCATTTTTAAACGATCACTAGAGACTTGTCACATTAAAGATTTATTTAACTATTGAAGACACAATTATCATGTCAGTGGTTGGTATTTTTATCTTTTACCCACACGACGAGGGAGAGAAAAAAACGCTTAAAAATTTTATCGTTTTTTACGCGGTCGACTTATTAAAATTTATTGACAAATTCTCTCAGCGGGTATTAACAGGTGGTGCGGAACATATAAGCAAAAAATTTAAAGAATCTCATTTAAAACACTTTCAAGAGAAAGAAAGTCATTTATTTATATTCAATTTTTTGTGACATTTCAAATCATTAAAGATTTTACCGTAGATCTTCATGATCTGATGCATTAAAAATCAGAAGGAAAACCCGTTTCTCGCTCCAACATCACCGATGTCACTCGGGGGTTATCGCGCTATGAAAGAAAAATAAGATAATTTTTTTATAAAAATACTGATGCATATTTACAGGTGCCATATGTCCTGCTCGATTCAGCCAGTACATGCCGAATTTTTCAAACTTCCTCACATATCCCTCCAATATTCCATTTACACCGATGGCATCACGTGGAGAACTTGCATATTGCTTCCTTCCTATCATTCGAATAAAATTGCAATAAAAGTTCAGAAAAAATAGATATATTTAGGGCACATCTTCCTACCACTCCAGTTCATACGGTTTATCCATGCAATTGTACCAGGTGTCGAACAAATTAAATCTAATTGACCACTATACACGTTCACCTTAACAGATGTTTCGTTTAAAACTTTTTCTACCATCTCGACAACAGGCTTCATGAAGTCTCCGGCGAGAGTATCAAACACCAAGCCCGATTGACTGCCGAAAGTTACGTTTTCGGGTAGTCCAAGTTTTGGATGAACTTTTGTTCTCATCATTTGATTAAGTGACAGTGGTGGAGTTTCGTCTTCATCGGCTAATGGCTTTACCAGAGCTGGAAGCGATGAACGATAATTGACCATTAATTGGTAGGCAGTGTCACGTGGTGATAAAAATTCCCTGCTTGCCCTCAGCACTTCCGCACTCTTGTATTCAATATCATAAAGAACATTGTAAAAATCAATGTCATGAGTCTCCTGAATTAAGACAATTTCTGTGAGATACCACAAGTCGGTTGCTTTCACATATTGCCCTTGGTTAAGTACACGTTGTGTCCTCTTTGCCATATTATCAATCTTTTGATATCCATCTGCATCCACAAAGCCCTAAAATCATGAACATTAATTTAATGTGTCGTCATAGATTAAGCTTTTAATCAGAATTATGTCACCGATAGCTTACCAATTGAAAGAGATAAGGTGCCCATGAGAGTGTCGATTCAATTGGTGAAATCCACGAGTCACCGAGATAAACACCCTGTAAATTGGCCTTAATTTCGTCTCTCTTAATTGCATTATTTAGCTCATATGCGAATTCAATTGCCATCTTTCCGCCATAGGACTCTCCAAAAATGTGCAGTGGAACGGTTTCGAATTCTGGCAATTTTTCAAGAACCCCTTTCAAAAGTGAAACTAAATCGAGGGCAATTTGTTTGTTATCTCTTGTGAGATAAGTGGCGTTGTCGACGTAACTGAAACCGGTCCCTATCGAATTAAATTAAATATAAAATTTAATTAACTTTTAATTAAACTTTTAAATATTACCAACGGGATTGTCGACAAAAAGAACCTAAAAAATGTAATTTTGTTAAAATTATTTAAAATTTAATCCTTCACGCTCACATTATGAGAATTTATCCAAGAAAAATTTCTCTCTTTTTCGGCCAAATCTAACGGTCCTAAAATTTCAAAATTTCCATATCCAGAAGAGCTTGATCCCGGTCCACCTTGTAGCCAAAAAATTACTGGTCGATCGGTGAAATTGCCTGCAGCTTTCGTAAAGTGCATCCACCAGAACATGTGAGCACCCTCCCGTACATCTAAAGAGGAAATTCAAAAAATCTTACATTATCAGATAAATGAACAGCTAAATAATACAAACCAACGTAGCCCCACTGTTGAGGATTTCCATCAGGGAAGCCATCGTACCGCACATCTGTGAAGTGTAGAATTTCCATTAAAAAATTTCATCATGAACGCTATGCAATAATATTTTTACCTATCGCAGCAGTCAACTGCAATGCACAAAATAAAGCAACAAATATCAAATTGAAAAACATTCCTACTGGCTGTATACTCTCTTCTCTTTTTCACATCCACTCGAGCGTCCGTCAAATTGAAAACTGAAAATTATCGGCTTAAAGTGAGGTAAAATAAACTCGGGTAATATCATGTTTATCTGCCTTCGAAATACATTCAGCCATTGATAAAATTTATTGTATTACAAGAACCATTGATATTGACAGTTATTGAGGATGAAAATGGGTAATGTGAGTCACTTAAAGAGAAACAAGGGAAGGAATATTTTTTAAATTTACGAAAGAAGTTTATTTACAAAAAAGTTTTCATCCATTTTGCACGTTATCACGGTTCGAACGCCCGCTGATTTTTCAAACTGTGATTTTTCATTGTTCTACTTTGACACATTTAAATATTTTTAAAATTTAAATTTGTTAAAAATTCACTGAAATTTACATTGCATGATTGTTTTAAGAATTGCGAGGGGCCACTCATAAATTGCATAATCATAACTGTTCAGAATTCACCGCTACTTGCAGATTTTACAGCTGTGTGTATTAAAATTATAACGGTTAAAATATTTCGATCTCAATAAACCCAGATCAGAAAATTTATACAGTCGAGCTTCTCAAATTGTTTGTGTATCGTCTTTCATGTGTTCTCAACATTATCATGGTATCTCCATTTAAATGGTAAAGAGAAAAGAGAGGGCAAAATGCAAATTAGGAGTTTTTTTATTGTGATTACCTTATTCATGACTCGAAGCTAGTTGCTTTGTGTGCGTTTTATGTTGTTATTGCTGACTTAAAAGAGAATTGAATATAAAATTCAATTACTCATTCTAGCTCATAATTTTGAATTAGCAAGTTCTGCATTAATTACTAGTTTCTATTGCTTTTATCTTCAGTGTGGTTGTTACCACTTTCAATCTGTCGAGAGACACCAACTGAGGTGATAAAAGTTTTTCAATTTAAACTTTTCTTATTCACTTTTGTGCATGCATAAAATTGTTGTTGGCTGCACACAAATTTCAAGTTTTTCCTTCAACTCTCATCCCACTTCAATCATGATTCAATTGCACAATCAAAAACCTAAAATTGCCTTATGTGTGTGCATGCTTGCAAGTGAATTGTCGAGTTAGCAAGGCACTTTAAAAGTAATCACATGTTTTGGGTGAATAAAAATCAATTTTTATTGATGCATTCGTTCTTTATTGGAACGAAAATAATACCAGATATCACCTGTTGAGCTATTATAGAAACGAAGAAGGCAATAACGAGAATATACACGTGAGTCAATCAATAACGTGAGTACGCGCACTAAAAATAGCGAGAAGGAATTTCTTTCGTAAAAAGAACGAGAACTATTTTTAGCCACTCAAAGTTATTTTTGTGGGGGTTAAAGACATACACAAAAAATTCATTTCTCTGTTGATGACGATTGACAGCTTGGGAGGGAAAACATCGAAAAGAAAGGAAGAAAAAGTTATGAAAGCACGCAAAGTCTTGCTGGAAATTTTCAACGATAAAATTCAATTGTATATAAACAGATATTACACGAATTTTTCCTAGCATGAATTTATATGTGGACATTTTTAGTATATTGAGTGTAAGTGATCTACAAACTGTCACTTGAATTGTATGTACATGCATAATCAATCAATTTCATGTTGAAAGGAATTTCCCTAATTTTTTTTACTGTTTTTATTAAAACTGCAAATTTAATAAAAATGTCAATTAAATTAGTAAAAAAAGTTCACAAAAACATAAAAATGTTTAAGAAATATTCAAAGTTAAACTTTTAAATTTATAGATCAAATTATTTCTTCAATAGTTAACTTGTAAATGTTCATTGTTTTAAAATGGCATTTGATACAATCTTACACTCTCAATTTTTCCTCAAAGCCTAACATGAAAAACTAATTTTTCAATCTATTGCCGGCAGGAATTTTTTCGCATAATCATTTTTTATTTTCAATGTAAAAAGATTAAAAAAATATTTTGTCGAGTTTTATATTTGACTATGACTCGTGACACTTTTAAATTAGTTTAAATTGAATTTGCTTTCAAATCAATCAAAGTTTGTCTGCACGGATGTGCACAGAAGCAAATAAAAATCAATTTAATGTAATTCAAGCACTTTTGTAGATTTTTCAAACATCTAGTGCTGACAATGATTCAATAAATTACTTCATTTCTTGAAGCACTTGTATGTGCACATGATGTTTTAACCCAATGCAATGTCAAGAGTTCTATATAAATGTCAATAACTCGATGGGATTTTCGATGAGCAGATTGAATTTAATGGAGAAGATGAAAAGAAGGTTAAGAGGAAGGATGTGACATGTCTTAAGTCGCAACCTGACACGCAACGTTGAAATTAAATAATTCCTCATTCGAAGATAGTAGAAATTCGATCCCTGCACACATTTGATTACTTCACGTACGTTCATTTTGAAATGTGGGTGTAACGGATGGTAATTGAAACATAATATAATATGATGCAATCACAGCGTAATTAATCGTGATTGACCAAACGTGAAATGTGCTCTACTATTGTCCTAAATATTATAAATGTTTTTCCAGAAAATTTTCAATTCGAGTAAAACAATAATTTTATTGGCAAAAAATATTCATTGGTAGTATCGTCATTACTTCAAAAAGACTGACGTAAACGAATCACAAATCATTTACACGAGCAATTTTCTCAGCATCACTTCGTGAAGGTTATGATAGGAGGGAATTCATGAATTATTTATTTTCTTATCAAAAAATTAATTTTCATTCATCGATAAATTAAAATTATAAATTTATTTATTGTGATTCTGCCATTCCTTGTAGGGATCCTCACGGTGAATACCGGTACGGTGATCACCGGTGATCACCGAAACTTTTCGTCACCGGTGATCACCGATTTTTTTTTCGGGGAAAAAGGGGAAAAAAAAATAAAATTTTTTTTAAATTTTTAAAAATTTTTAAAAAATTTTTAAAAAAAAAAAATATAAAAAAAAAAAAAAAAAAAAAAAAAAAAAAAAAATAAAAAAAAAAAAAAAAAAAAAAAAAAAAAAATAAAAAAAAAAAAAAAAAAAAAAAAAAATTTTTTTTTATTTATTTTAGAATTTTTTAGATAAATAATAAAAAATTTCATACCAAAAAAAAAAAAAAAGAAAAAACATTTTAATAAGTGGGTTTATTTTAAAAAATTTTTTAAAAAAAAAAAAAAAAAAATATAATATTTTAAAAAATTTAAAAAATAAAAAAAAAAAAAAAAATAAAAAAAATAATTTTATTTAAAATAAAAAAAATTATAAAAAAAAAAAAAAAAAAAAAAATATAAAAAAAAAAAAAAAAAAAAAAATTTTTTATTAAAATTTTTAAAAAAAAAAAAAAATATAAAAAAAAAAAAAAAAAAAAAAAAAAAAAAAAAAAAAAAAAATTTTTTTAGGTTAAAAAATTCCTTGCAATGCTTTGAGGAAACTTAACCGTTCATTGAGTCAGAAAAATGTGGAAAATTGAGAAGGAAATGAAATATTTTCAAGAGTATCATGACTCTTAACCCTAAAGCTAGCTTTCTTCTTTTTTGTGTAAAAATCGAGTACCTTTCGATGAGCTATTGAGCATCACATTTCGCGCATAAACTCTCGGTAGTCAGATCCATTTTTATTATGATTTTTTGTTTTCTTCCGACAAATACCCTAGCGAAAAGCGTCGCGTGAGCTTTTGTTGTTCATAGCGTGCGTGTGCCTGAAAAGTTTTTCACCAAATTTTTCAAACAATTTGACTTTGTAATGAAGTGTATTCAAAACATTTTAAATAGGACATTTTCAAGTTAAATTTATTAAAGTTTTTGAAATTTTATCAATTAAAATATAAAATGCAAATTTGTATAAATTACTCTTTACATCAAAGAATGTTGCAATCCAAAAATTTAAAAAGCAAACTCAGTTGGAAAATAAACTTTTTACCAATACTTTCCCTTTTACCCTTCTTCCTCCATTCATTTTTCCTCTTTGATGATCTTTCATCAATCAACATTTACTTAGTAACGCTTTTGGTAGAAGTGAAGTGGGAGGAAAAAACTTTTTGAAGTAATTGGAAAATGATCAATTGCAATTCATTTTTGCTTCGCTTTCGGGTTTTTTGAAAGGAGAAGGGAAAAGCCTTTTTTGCTTCTTATTTATCAATGTCAAGATAAATTTATATTTTTATCGGATATATTTTGATAAAATAAAGCTTTTATTTAACAAGAATTTTTTTAATATTTTCTCGACAGGTTAAAAAAATTTTTTTACAAATTTAATTTAAGGCATAATTTTTGCAAAATATATGCTAGAATCTCTTTTCTAAAAATAAGACATTTATGGTGGCTAGAAAAGGAAACTTAAGTGAGGCAATGTGCTTTCTGCCGCCCATCGAGAGAAGAAGATATACAGTATGAAGATGTCAACATGTAACAAAAGAAAAATGTAATCTCTTTATTTCAACAAGGCTTATTTCCGTTCCTTTTCTTTTACTGACACTGCTGATGTTGGACCCACATACAATCCAAAAAAAAATGCTTGCCTCTCTTCGTAATCTTCGTTGTGCCTCTTGAGATGCTCTTGAATATTAGAAACGATTTTCCCTCTCTTATTTCTTGCTTGATATGTTAGCATAAATGTTAACAAGGAGAATGGGGTCCTTTTTTTTGTAGATCACTTCAACAATTACATTCCCCCTCATCACCATGTCACCACCGTTATTGTGATGCGATGGCAAAAAATTTACATAAATCTCTTGGCCTAGAAAAAAAATTCCACGTCTTTCGAAATTTTGATATCGATTTTTTGATTACACACTTTATAAAATGGAGCGTGAATATTTTATTTAATATTTGCGATTATATGAAATAGTGCCATGTCCATTCTGGTAATTCCTGAACTTTATTTCTTTTCTTGCAGCCGATTCACCATCATGTAGGCGTGTTTCTATATCGGAAAGAGATCGTCCACTAATTAATGCACTCATGACGGAAGAAAATACTTTAAGTCCTAAAAAGCGTCACATTTGCAACGGTCGTTTCCTAACAATGCACAAAAGACGACGAAAGAAGCTCATGACACGTAGTTTAGCATTCGAACCAGCAATTATTGATGATATATTGCACGGACAAGTGAATTGTATTCTGAAACAGGTGGGAAATTGGCGCTTTAATGCATTCACACTCGAGACGGTTACAGGAGGTGAGCTTTTGTTATTTTTATCTTCTCTCTCTCTCGATCATTATTTCGCTATATTTCATTTTTAAAAGTCAGATGACAATAAAAAAGAAAATGCAAAATATTCATGCATATATGAAAACATTTTTTATGCTCTACTATTTGGCATTAAAATATGTAACATGGAAGTGAGCAAGAGAAAAAGAGATATAATGACTGCTTTTTATATGCATGAACAATAAATTGAAATTTATCATTTTTACGAAAACAATTTCTTCTCTTTCTTTTTATTTTTTCCAATGCATTCGAAATGAATTTGACATCGACATTTAACATGGAATGCAGGACGATCGTTGCCGGTACTATGTGTTCACTTGTTTCATTTGTACGGCCTTCTGGACCATTTTAATCTAGATGTAGTTAGACTATGGAAATTATTTAGCTTAATCGAGGAGGGTTATCACAGTACAAACCCATATCACAATTCAATTCATGCCACGGACGTAACACAAGCCATGCACTGTTTTCTGCAAGAGTCAAAGATTTATGAATATCTAACGCCACTCGAAATAATGTCATCATTACTCGGTGCCGTTGCACACGATCTCGATCATCCGGGCGTTAATCAGCCGTTTCTAATTGCGACATCAAATCATTTAGCGGCATTATATGAAAACACATCCGTACTAGAGAATCATCATTGGCGTTCTGCGATTGGATGCCTCCTCGAAAGTGGCGTAGCCGAACAAATTGAACAGTATCGTCCCGACTTAGAAAAGCAAATTAGCTCTCTCATATTAGCGACCGACATAACGCGTCAACAAGAATTTATAGGCAAATTTAAAGACTTTTTAAACAATAATTCGTTAAACATGCGAAAAGCGGATCATCGTCATTTTATATTACAAATAGCATTAAAGTGTGCTGATATATCGAATCCATGCCGGCCATGGGATATATCGAAGAAATGGAGTCTGAAGGTGTGCGAGGAATTTTATCGTCAAGGTGACTTCGAGCGACAATTGAATTTACCAGTAACATCGCTGTGCGATCGCCAAACGACAACTGTGCCGAAAATACAGACTGGCTTCTTTAAGTTCGTTGTGACACCGCTCGTAGTGGAATGGCATCGTTTCCTTAAGTCAGAACTATCATATCGAATGATGAGATATCTCAAATACAATGACAAGCAATGGGATCAGAGACTCCAGGCTGAGATTGCCGAAGAGACTCGAACTGAAATTTCAGATGCTGAATTATTGGACGATGACATTGATGAGAGTGATGATTCTCGAATCGAGTATACTGGCAGTCCCGAAATGTTATTGCCAGAAATTAAATCATCACGTCGGAGTTCTCTTCAAATTCCAACCTATTCACTAAAGGACCGTGAACGTCGTCTTTCAGTTCCTCTCCACACAGTTCCAAAGATTATTCTTCCATCACGCGATCACATGATGCGACAAAATGAAGCGCTTCTTGAGAGTGATGAAGTTGAACATAGATTCGATCAAGATTCACTTTCGATTTTGTCCTCTGACAGCGAGAGTGGACCACGTGCGAGATCTTCCATCGAGAGCAATGAAGATAGACCCTTGAGTGCTGAAAATCTCCTTCCAGATCTGAATATAGCTTCTATGACAGCCAGTGCTTGTGCTGATAAGTTAAATCTTGTCATGCATGGCTCAACGAATTTTCCACCGCACTTTCTTGGTGTCACAACTTCAAAACATTTGGTGCGTCAGCAAACCTTCCCACCTTTACAACCTTACGTTCGAGCACGTTATATGTCTTCAACTGCAGATTTGGGAACATGTCCCGAAGCAATGCTCGAAAGTCGATCACTAAGCAGTTCATCTGATGATAATGAGTGTATAATTGTACCCAAGAAGGATCTTAAACGAGAACCCGATCCGGTGTTGGATAAAGCGAGTAAATTACCAAAATTGTCAAATGCTGGCCTGGGTCAAAAGGAGAATCAAGATCCGTCAGTGCATCGTAAAGGATCTTCAAATCGTCATCGACGTGGCTCTGCTCCCGTAACAGTTGCGCTTCCATCTAAAACTGGAGATCAAGATATTTCACTCTCGTACGTCATTAAAGCTCCCGAAAAGACTCGAAGATGTTCCGTTCCGGCAGAATCTTTAACATTGAGTAAGTGTGGCCTGTCTTTTCTCCTTTAAAAGCTTTATCATTTATTCTTTTATAAAAAACTACAATCTAGAAATTATTATAGGTGCAAAGGACTTTGTGGGTCATCATGCAGATAGAGGAACTAATCCTGTGATATCAATAACGACATCTTCATCGTCACAACAGCAATCGCACACCCATTTGCCAGCACAGCAAACACAACAACGACGTGGATCGATGCCACCGTCATTCGGTATCATTTGCGGCAGTGTCAACGGAAAGCGTCGCAATAATAACAAAAAGATTCTAAGAAGACGCTCATCAAGTGGTGCCATTGAAATTTTAACACCAATCGTAAGCGAGTCAATGGAATCGACATCGAGCAATAGTGGCGGCGGCACTTCTGCATGGTACAGATTCAAGAAAGATTGGACGTTGTCAAGACGTTCCGACTCTGATGTTTTGCTCAACAAGCGACGAGGTTCATTGCCAATTGAAGTGCTCGCTATCGGATTAGGTGAGACATGATGACAATTAAAAATTTTAGTGCAGTGAAACCTGCATGTTATGCACTTAATACTCATTTGGTCACATGATTATTTGTCAAACTTTATGGCGTTACATAATGATACCATGCGTCCTCTTATGAAAATATTTTAAATATTAAAGTACAACAAATTATTGATTTTTTCACCGTAAAGTTGAAAAAGCATAAAATCTACAAAAATAATCCTAATGCGAATTCTTTTGCAATTGTTTTAAATTCGATATAAAATGATAAAAAGTAAACTTTACAAAGACGGCTTTTGAAAATAATCTACCGCAAGATACTCAAGGAGCTTTGAATTAAGAAAATCTTTCTGTTTATGAGAGAGAAATTGATTTTATGGAGAAATCTGATTTGAAAAGCTTCTTTTGAAATATAAAAAGTAAAAAGTTTTCATTCAATTCAAAAAAGGGAGTGGGGAAGCAATGATTCAAAATTTAACGTAAGGATGAAATTTAAAATTTTATAAAAGCCTAAAAATGTGAAATATTGAAAAAAAATTCGTGAGATTTTATAAATTTTCGCAACATTTTACATTTCATCTCATCTCATGTTTCGGATTTTTTGTGATTTTTTAAAAATATTCTCGACATAAAAGCTGATTGTTACGAAAGCAGATTACGCAGAAAAAAAAAGCTTTTCAGAGGCTCGAGTCATTCTTAGATTTTCATAACTTTTTGATAAATTTTCTGCAGATAGGAGAAATTTTTTGAAAAAATCTGCTAAACTTCACATAAAAGTTTAAACCACAATATGCACTTTTCTACTCATAATTTAATAAAGAAGCTTTTCCATTCTGAAAAAGTTTATATTTTCTGTCCGTTATCCTTATTATTAATGCACGAGAATACTTCTATTCGAACGTCAGTAAGAAGCGAAAATAAACTTCACGCATTGTATTTTACTCGGTCCAAATAAGCCTCTTAAGTGTTTTCCAACAATTATTATTTTTATAAAAATTTCAAGCTTCTGTACGCATCATGCAACGTAGCAAAGTTTATTTTCAGACGAAAAAGATCATTTTTCGCATCACAGAAAAGTGCAAAAAAGTTTTAATTTTGTCACCGACTGTCTTTAAAATGGCGCTCAAAAAGTTTGGAAAATTAATCAAAAATCACACTACGTGATTTCTAATGAAACTAGCGTGTGTTCATTTGATTTAGATGTGTACTCATGAAAACTTTTCAGGTTTCGTAACAAAAACGCATAGCCTTAACTTAGCTTTTGCATATACTAGTAAAAAGTATGAAAATGCACAATGAGACTTCACCGGATGCAATGGAAAAGTTTATTTTTGTGAATTTAATTAAGGACTCTGCTTGACATTTTGTCGTTGTCGACATCGTTGCTTCAATTTTACGTTAAAAAGTATTTTATTTATATACGGAAGGTGCACAAATGTTAGCGAAACATGCAAGACTCAAAAAGAATGCATTGCTTAGGGCGTAAAAATGTGACATACGTGTTTATTATTTCGACATCGAAATGTGACACTTTTATAAATGACACGAAAGAATGTTTTAAATTAATCTTTAAAGCCTTAAAAAATATTTAAAAATTTTCATTGTCTAAAAATTGACACGCCAACTTTGTGAGATCTCTGAACTTTAATTCTTTAAAGCGCAAACCGGACTTTTTTAAAAATAATAATGAAAAGCTTTAAAGGGGAAGCGATTCCATGCACAGTTGTTGATGATGATGATTTATGCGATTTCATGCAATTTTCATTTTTCAACTCTCACATTTGAGAGCATTCACACATTTGTTCTTTTTGCGAGACTGAAATAATCTACAATAGCATGTGCATGATAAGCTGACATTAAGCTGAAGAGTGGCATGCTAATGCATTAGTGCCATTTTTTCGTATCGCGTGATTTTTTCCACTGCATCGTCGTTAGTGGATATCTAGGGATCTTAAAAATTTTATAAATTTGCAAAAAAAAATTCAATCACTAAATTTTCATTTTTTCTCATTTCATTTGCAGGCACATTACGTCATTAGGATTAAAATCTCTCTCATTTTTATGTGTGTGTGTGTGTTTGTTTTTTGATCGGTATAGCAAAAATCAAGGAATTATATACCGGAGTGTTGAAGGATAAGCAAGCAGTGTGAGAAAATTCATCGTGTGCATTTCACGCAAGCTGATACAACAGCATATCACAAAATGCAAAAAATCCTTATGTCATTCATCTCCTTCTTTTTTCACATCGTTTAATAAAATGCGATTCATCTTCTTCCATACAGTCGTCATATCCTTTTGTTTTGCATCAATGCATCAATCTCATTCGTGCATCACACATACGATAGAAAATAAAAATAAAAGAGGAAAAATGGAGATAGAATGCATAATGACATGCACTTAGCATGTCCATACGTAAATATAGGTTGAAAACTGTCATGATTAGATTTCGAGCTCTTTTGCTGCCGCTTTTATATGTGAAAGATCGACCCACTCTCTCCTCCGCCTCCTCCAATTGTGACCACTATCAATTGTGAATAAAAGAATGAATTAGGATATGTTCGTGCACAATAGATTATAGAAATGACTGGCAAAGTACTGAAAAGTTCAATTAATTTATAGAGAATATGTGGCACAAAAACGAATACAAAATAAAGTCATAAAAAAGCATCAAGAAGGTAACATTTTTATTATTAAAATCTTTCCACCGATGATATGAGAATAAGAGTGAAAAAAAATAAATTCATATTTTGCTATTTTGAACTTGAAAAATTTAATACCATCAAGATCAGGTACTCAAGCACGATTAATAAATCCAATATATATATATTGAGTCTAAACTGGAGCACATTGGAGTTATTTATAAATTTTTATTGCTCCACACTCGATCCCATTCGTTCGTAATAAAAATGTCCCCTGCTCTATTGATGGAAATAAAAAAAAAGATTTAAAAAATTCAATCAAACAAAAAGGTGAAACCAATTTAATGATAAGAAGTACTAACAGTGTGTTTATTGTCAGAAAAAAATGAAGAAATTAAATTTTAAGGTGAATTTAAGGAGACAAGACATGTTTTAACTCTATCTCTCTCTCTATCTCTCTAATCAGGGCAGGTCCCTGATCTATGTTAGTTATTTGACTATAGGATTATACACATAATAATATTTGAGAGATATTCTCGTATTGAAAAAAAAACTAAATTAATGAATCAATGATTGTGCAAAAGAGAAATTAAAAAAAATCATTAACTAGAAACAAAACTTATTGTAAACAGAAGACAGATTAAATGTTTGTTAAAAAGAAAACTGTAGCGATATCAAATGAAAATGTAAGACACAAAAACAAATACACAATGAAACTAATTTTACCCCAGTCATTTTTAATTTAATTTTCCCTTGCAATAAACTTTCTTTGAATTTAAAAAGAACAAAAAATTGAATTGTTTTATTTTATTTTTCAGTTGAACGTCGTTTGAGTGATTATAAAGAGATTTTACAACGGTTTCATTTTTCAAAACTCATCTTTTTCTGGATTTGCACAGTTATCAGGAAAACCGACTTAACAGCAACAGAGTAATTGAAAAATTCAAGGTGACTGAACACGTTTGTCCTCTTTTTACTATCCTCTTTCATCTTTATCTTCTTCTCTTTAAAAAAAGGGTTTATTTTCCTCTACGAGGAGCACAAAAAGCACCAGAATGATTGAAAAGAAAAAAATCCAAAGTAATGAAAGTAGAAAAAGGAAAATTTTTCAATTTTTTCCACCGTTCACGATTCATTAACTTAAACGACTCTCCTTCATTTTGTCGTCCTTGTTCTTTAAAAACCGAAAAATTATTGTCTCTAACTGGAGTGCGAGTGATTTTTTAAATTCTTAGTTCGAACTAGAGAATGTGATGTTACTTTTCTCCCCATCTTTTCACTCTTAAATCAAAAGGAAATGCTGCTGAGAAAAAATAAACATCAAATATGAAAATAATGAATTTATTACGAATATCTGAATAACACAAAGCAAAAGAGAGTTTTATCTACATGATTTATATCTTCTTCAATCGTTTTTCTATCAACAGGCTTACTGTTGAATTTTATTAAATTCACGAAATTCTTGCAGCAAAAGAATTTCTTTATTAGAAATTTCGAAAAGGTTGTTATCAAGTGCGTCCAGAAAAAAATACCATGATTGAGTTAGACAACGCACGATTTAAGAAAATATTATGTTAACAGAACTCCATTTTTGATACAATTTTGGTGAAAAAGCTTTTTCTTAATGCGCAATTACATTCGGCAGTAATAACAAAAGAACATACATCCTAAATAACGCAGACATGCAACGAAACAAGAGATAAAAACAAGAAAGCTGGAAAAAATTTACGATTCGATAAATGTTAAGAGAAATGAAAATTTCATGTTCATGGCAAGATAACTAAGGCAAAATTTTATGGGCGCATAATTCGCTCGAATTTTTTGGTACTTTTTTTCCTTTTCTGCATTATTATTATTATTATCGTCATCATCTCTCGCGATTTAAATACATAAATGCGGTAAATTTCCTTTTTTTGCGATTTGCATTTTGGGTCCTCGCTCAATATTTTTTTTTTGGAAAATTGTTTTCCTATTTTAAAAATTTCGTATTGATTTTGAATTTAATTGCTAGAAATTATTCGTAAATTCCGTCACGTTATTGAAAAGTGTCAAAATTTATTTAAATTATTTTCTCTTGGAACGTGACGTTTTTTAGAAATGACCAACAAATTTCCGGATAGTTGCCATGGTTGAAGTTTTTCTCGATTTTAAACTAATTGCTCTATGTTTGTAGAGATTTTCTGCATTAAATCGATGGACGCTCAATCATATCGCTAGCGTGAAAAAATGCTCTCTAAAAATTGATTCATTTTTTTTTCTCTTCATCTAAAATCCCGTTCATCGCGGCAGCATAAATGCGAGAATATACAAAATTTAAATCCTCTCCTTCAATCTTTTTTTTCGGGCGTACAATATTCGAGGAATGAAATCTTCCAATTAAAATCCTCGCTAATGAATTTCAGTGTTTGTGCGAGCAGCTTCACCACAAATTGAGTGATTGTGTATGCGAGCGTATTAAAGAAGCGCGTTTCATGTTTGGATAGGAAAAAATCGATAGCTAAAAAAATAAAATCCGGGAAAAATACTTTTAATCTGCTTTGCGCCAGGAAGGTGTTTTAATTTAATTTTCTAGGAACAGAAATTCCGTTTTTTAATGTTGGTTAAATTTGCAAGGCTGAAAATTCGCTCGAGAAAAGCTTCAAAACTTTCAAAACATTTATTTCAATAATATTAACGGTTAAAAGATTGAGCTTTTGAGTTTAGTGCAAAAGTTTCAAAATTACATAACAAATCCGATTTGTTTAAGGACTTTTAGCAAAATCTGGCGACTCTCATACTTTTCAACCTTATTGTTGTTGCCAAGGGGGGGAAAAAATTGAGAGATGATTTTCTACTTAAGCATGGAAAGATATAAAATTATTCATTGCAATCAAAAGTTTCTTTTTCTCATCCCACCATGCTCAAAATGTTTTTTATGTGTGTATGTGCTCCAAACTTTTCCTTTTCCTCCAGCGTGCATCCATCTCTTGACTTATAAAAGTTAAGAAAAAAAAGTTTTGCATTTACCAACTTCAATATTTGTCATTTCGTGCGCATTCAACAGAAATTGAGATTTTGTTTTTATCCAACTTATAAAATGGAATTTTAATGTGCGGTAAAGAGCTTTGCAGGATGTACATTCACATTGGATGAATGAAACTCTACAAGTGAAGTGATGCTGCATGACGATTTATTCAATTTTCGCACACCTTTGAGTTCCATAAATGTGATTAAAACCTCAAAAGTAAACTCAAGCCTTATCCTAGATTTAAAAGTAATTAGCTAAAGAGGGTTTGTGATGAAATTTTTTTATGTGTGGCAAGCGCAAACATCTGAACTGCTCTATTCTGCACTGAGTGAATTAAAATTTTCATACGACAAACTTTTTATGCTTGCTTTTAGTGGCTCTTCCGTTATCGCAGATGAAAATCTTTTGAAATGCTCGAGACTGTAATTAGATTTCATGGTTCTGATTTTAAGCGCGTGAGTCATGTGCGAAAAAAATAACTTGTCTTCTATGGCTTTTGAGTTTATGGTGCCAAAGAATTTATTTTGAAAATAATTTTCAATTTATTTTTCTTCCTTTGAAATTTGAAAATATTTCGCATTTTAAAAAATCGATATTTTTTTCCCCGGGAGAAGAAAGCGATTTTACCTGTAGATATCTAGGCTGAAGGACAAAACTTTTCTCATCCGGTAATCATTTTTATTTGACATTGAAAAAAGATTTGTAGTTGTTGATATCAAACTGAGCGAAGATCAAAAAGCTAATTTTATACAATGAGAAAAATCGAGATTTTTTTTGTAAAGCAAGTCACACTTTCCTGAATGGATTTCGCTCCTTTAATTTACATTGTGCTCTTTATGCGAATCTCCTCCTCCATTAAGTCATTCAGAACAGCTCTTTGATAATTTTTCACTGCATTAGTTCAAAAGCTTTTTTTTATACAAAGTAAAATTACACCGAAAAAAATTCCGAGTTTTATGGAGTGCAAAGCTTTTCAGTTTTCTTTCAGAGCTTTTTTCCATTGTGCTCTATCGTCACAAGAGTTTTTAATTACTGAATGAGGATGAATGTTCCCTACGTATGCTTCCATGAGTCGAGTCCACTTCAATGCGAAATTTCTTTTTGAAAGTCCTTTGTTCACTTTTAAGTTCTTCAACATCACTAACGTTCTTTCGGAGTCATTGTTTTGTTTCACATACGCTCTAACTAACTGCAATAATAGTTTATATAGAGGGCGAAAACTCTTTCCTCGTGTCGATTTTCATTTCAAATGCTCTTGAGACACAAAAGTGCACATACAATGATGCTGCCCTATGGATGAAAATTCAAAGCACATGCAACTCTGAAATAGTTGACATACATTTTGATTATTAATTAAATTAAATAGTTTAGTGAACAAGAAGTGCAAACTTCTGTTTATTCAAAAAAGTTAGAGGTAAAAATTAGATTTGTTGATACATTTTACAAAGAAAGCAAAAAAAATTGGTTTTGATCCAAAAAAAAATTATTAAGTTTTTAATAACCAGTGACAACAAAATTTAAAAATAATTCTTCAAAATTTATGAAAGTGTCAGAAAATGTTGTCAAATTTATTTTTGATTTCTTTCAAACAGGCGTGGAAAAAACCAGTAGAAAATATTCGAGAATATTTTTGCGGTATTCTTCTTGTTACAATCTATGTCTGAATATTTTTAGAGCAAATAGCCTTAAGTTTAAGTGATGTTGATCACTTTGAGAATGTGCGAAGGAGGATTTTATGTGATTATTATGGTGTCATAATTTACAGGAACAACAAACTCAGTGAGCATTGAAATAAATATATCACAACAACATCGTTTTACTGGCGAATAGAATGAAAAATTACTATCATCACATTAATAAAAACTTATAGTGGCACGTCTTAACATTCGTTTATCTTTTCAACATGGTTTTTTGACAAGGTTGAATTTAAATAAAATTAAAAAATTTCGTCTTTATGTTTGATCTGACAACACGTGGTTAATTCCAATCTATTTTTTAAAAACATAAAGAATAATTTGTCAATATTTTAAATAAATTTTTTAAAAACACAAAATTGCATTGACACCAAATAAGTGGCGAATGCGTCAACATAAATCAAATGACCAAATTGAGCGGAATTACTGTTCAATAACTTTCCAATCCCCTTTGAAACGTCATTAATTTCATTTAATTAGGTTTCGCTCAAACCATTAATTGAATTTAATTTTGGATAATACAACACATGTATAAAGTAAAAATTTGTTTTAAAATTAATCTGAGATCATAAATATAAAAGTTTTGTTTTATTCATATTAAAATTTTATTTTTTCTTTGTTTATCAAACAAATCTCATCATAAATCTTTCTCAAATAGTCAAGTAAACAAAATTAAACTTTTTAATTTAAACTTCTTTTTGAGTTACACCGAAGAATAAGAACAAACAAGATGACGGAAAGCGTTGAAACGAAAAATGAAATATTTAAATTCAAATTAGCCGAATTTTTAATAATTAACTGTATGTATATAAAAGTTGAGAATCAATAAATCCCAAAAACATCCATGAATGAAATGCAATTTTTTTCTTTTTCCTTTAAACTTTAATTCGCCAAAATGCATCAAAAAATACGTTTACGGGCGATCAAAAATTAGGAATTAAAAAAATGTGTAAAGCAAGAATGCAAAAATTTCACCTTGATGCCAAAAGTATTTTTTTAAAATATAAATCAACAGGAGAAGAAAAAATATTTTTCCCATGAGGACTGTCAAAATTCTTTGCGCGATTTTCAAGAAAAATATTTTTGAAAATATGTGATTCTATTTTTTACATACTTTTTGTGTACCGTTACCAATTTAATAAATAAGATTAAAGAGTAGAAAAGCTAAAATAGTCACGGGAATTTGACAGTTTGAGGTTTCACATTATATTTTTTCTGAAGGAAAAAATTTCTTCTTAAATTCAACGTTAAAAATGAAGAACATCCCAAGTTCGTTATCGAGCTTTTTAAAGAAATTTTCACTTCTATATCGCTTCCTTCATTTCTCGTTGATAAAGCAACCTCGAAGCTATTTCTTAATTTTACCTCCTCGTTTAATTTTCCCATCCTCTCTTCATTCATTTTCTATTGATCAATGGAGCTTAAAAGTTGATGCACAAAGAAGGGATTATAATTAATTAGTGGAGCGAGGAGTCTCGAGAGAAAACGAACACGCCTGATGTAAGATGATTTTTTCTTTTGAAGATAATATAAAAAGTGAAAATAATCCTTTGAAAGCATGATAAAAAAAATAGAAATGTTTGGTGTCAAAAAAAATATTTTTGTATGAAGATTTAATTACATTAAAAGCTAAAACTGGAAAAACATAAAAAATGTAAATTTTGAATGAAAATCGTCAAATCTGATTGTGGTGCTTGAAAACTTTTATTATTCCACTTTTATTAGGACAAGAAAAATTTATCTAGGCAAGCAATCTTAGCTATTTTGTATTTTCCCAAACTCTTACTTACTTACATCATTTTGTCTTGTTTCACCTGATATTTCATGAAGAGGATAGCTCTCGCCTCTCACACTTCAATTTGTTATGGAGTCAAACCGATTAAACTCTTGAAAGTATGTTAATTGACAGATTAAAACACCACAATTGAAACCCTTAAATTACAGGGTAGAAAATTTACTGAATTTTTAGGTGAGTCGAATTCTTTTTTAAAAAAAACTTTCTCTAGAAGAAGAATGAAATAAAGATATTCAAACAATGGTTTAAAAGAACAGTACATTTGAACTTTGATTCAATTAGTCATTTGTCAATTAAAAAAATTCCTTAGTGACATGTTAATGTAAGTCTTGTCGATGCGAATCCCATGAGGGTAAAAACGCGTTTAGCTAAAAGTTAGATAAAATAATATTCTTATTCATGAATAAATGACCCCTAGGAGAGGAAAAATTTCATCTTTTTGCACCATTTTCATTAGTAAACTTTATCATAACATTTTCTCACTTCCCCTCAGCAAAAAAGTCTACACATTGCATGTCTCAATAAAGTAAAAGTACCAGAGCGATGAAAAGTTTAAAAGTTTATAACTTGAATAAAGTAGAAAATATGAAAGAAAGCTCGAAGCTGTCAAACCACAAAAGTGCATACGTATATTGTGTACTTAGTTTTCACACATTGGAATTCATATTACAAATATATGCTCACCCACATGCACTTACTCGAACGTGACATTCTTCTATCATCCTCTCAAGTGAGCTTCTCTCATATATTTATTCTTCCAATCAACTGCTGTGAATGATTTTTTTGCTCTCTGTACTATACAGAAAAAGTTTGAATTTCCGCAGTTTTTCCCCCAAAAGGATTAAGATGATGCAAGTATGCTAAAATGCAACACATTAAATTTCAGTTTTTTTTCTTAAAGTATTTTCGCTCATAAGAAAAATTCAATTTATATTTTTTTCCTTCAATCAAAACCATTCATGCCATTGGAATAATGAAAAGAAGAAATTTCAATGCCGAGTTTGAAAAGAAATCATTTAATTAAGTCCCTTTTTGATCTGTAAGGATCTTAGCAGCAACAGAAAATCCTGAAGCATCGCAATGCTATTGATAAAATAGACAGGAGAATTATCGATGAGAGAAATTAATTAATGAGTTTGAGGAATTCCCAAATGTCTCTATAGAAACAATTTTCCACTCTCTCTACGTCTTCATTCAGCGAGAACACTTTTCATATCGGAGTTGCCTTCATTAAACGTGCTTGCGCGCAGTAATGAAAATGCTCTGCTTTTATTCCTGTGAATGGACATTTGTGGCCCTTGATTTTTATTCAATCTGTTCTTTGGAACTAATTAGCAAAATTACTAACGCTCGCACGCTTAACTTTTTAAAAATTGGTTAAATTGGTTTGAAGCACAAGTCTGAAAGCCAAAGTAAAACACGAATTTATTTTATTTGAATTTCAAATAATCTAGATAGAACTTTAAAGGTTTCTCGTTAATTATATCTGACTATCCACGCGCAATTTCTTATTCAACCCGGATTGATTTAAATCGGGTAGCTCGAAGCTTTCAATGTGCTCTATAGAAGTTCAAAATTTCCATCAACTTTATTCGGAAATGATTCCTGTATAATTTTTAGCTTTGCAGTAAATTTTATATTTTCCTGAAGCTATTTGCGAGCTTATTTAAATTTTAATTAATGTTGCTGCACATTGGCGTGAAAGTACTTCAAAAAACGACAAAACTGTTAAACTGACTTCATTTGACGTTAAAAACCTTTAAAAATCATTATATTCTTGTTAGGCTACAAAAAATATCGCTAAAGTCCGTCCTCTGCTCATCTTTGACTACATTTTTGCATCATGCTTAATTTCATTTTTAAACGACTTAAAATAAGTTATCATGGAACCAGAGGTCTAGTTTAAGCACAAGGCACACATAAATGATTCAAACAATATTTTTACAATGGATACGATCACTCCATTGACCATTAAGGTTTTTTTATTTCTGTAAAAATCAAAGGTTACTTTTGATCAAAACTAATTTTCTTGTATTCCCATACAAAATCAGTAATTTTCAAACTGAAAATAACCTTCTTAGGGGCGCGAAGGGGCGGGCATAACCAGTACTATTCTTGTTGTCATGTATCTTCTTTACGAGGATCTGGTCTTACATAATGGTTCTATTTGGTTCTACTAACTGTAGAGTACTTTTAGTAGATGCGCGATTGTGCATTTTTTGAACACGATTTAGAGGCACTACCTGCATTGAAATGTCAATTCTTAAAATTTATTTGAAAAATTTTGTTACATCACTGCAAAATTTAACTCTCAGTTTGACTTCATTAGACAAAAAGTTATTAAAATAAAAAGAAATAGAAAAAGGTTATTTTTTGCAACCTCAATCGGGTTCAACTTTGCAGCTTAGTTTGGATGCTTTCTTACTCTTTTAAGGAAAAAATAAGAGTGGAACCTAATAGAGCAAGTGTCAAAGAATTATTTTAATGGATCATATCATTGCAAGTCTCACTTTCGAAAATTAATTTTTGTCGTTATTTTTCAATATTTTCACCCCAATGTGAGCTGTAGTGATTTCAAATTTCAGGATATTGGCCACATGATTTTATGGGATTTTAGTTTTTATTTATTAAGCAACATAGTCAAATTTTATGGTCAGAAGCTGTCAATCTGGCTTCTCTATAATTAATATTATGTAATTTGATGAGTTTGTGAAAACTTGCGTGCAAATCATAGTGATGATGGATTAATTTTTAAAACAAAGATTTTATTTCCGAAAATTTTACATTTATTTACTTACATGACAACTAATCTGAAATGTGTAATCATAAATTTTGATGTTTAACTACATTTGTCCCGGATACGAATTACAAATAATGATTTAAATTCCTAAAATTCGGCATTTTGTGTAAAATTTCTGTGCCTGGAGGGAAAAAAATTTAAATTGTTAATGAAATAAAAACGAAGAAAATTTTTAGGCTCACCATCTTCAAATCGTCCAAACATCCATAAAGATCGTTTATTTTAAGACAATCTGAAACGCTCAACGCTCTTCTTTGGCCAATTTTTACATCCTTCATTTTCGGAATAAGCGTTGGCTTTCTTTTTTCCTTGGTGAAGTATGTTGATCCGTAATGCATAATCGAATCCTAAAAAATAGTCATGAAGTTATTTCAAATTGATTTAAAAAAATTTCTCTCACATAATCATATTCAAATGCATAAGTTGTATTCACTAAAGACTGTTTCTCAAAATTTCCTTTGTATGATGGAATTATCTAAAAATATGTAAAATTTAAGGAAAAGAATTTTCGGAGTCAGTAATTAAACTTTATTCACTCACATTTTCCCAAACCACTTTGACAAAGCGATCTCTGTCATTCCTGGACTGTTCGTGAAAAATTCCTATCGCATGCAATATTTCATGAATTGCTCGACCTAGACATTTTGCATTGTGAACGAAAAAAGATGTCTCCTTTATTTAATCGGATTAGTTTTCATCATTATGGTACACACATACCTTCACCACCTAGGAAATAAATGGAAAGATTTTTAATGTATCAGCATTGTGTGCAAAAGGCACGTCCGTCTAAATGGAAAGAAAAATATTTTTAAAAAATACGAACCTAAACAATTTGGTCCGTTTCGATCAGGCGGTTGCAGTGAGACAATTTGCGGTCCTCCCGTTTTTCCCACAAAACTCCAGCATCCCTTGAATTTAAATGTAACAATATAAATTCAAATCGAGAACATTCTACATTTACCTTTGGATATTTGATTGGCCATATTAAGAGAAAATCTTTAGCTTTTCCATCCCATTTCGGGAATTTTAAGCAAGTCATTTGTGTGATTGTTCGAATCGCTGTCAAAATTGTAATTCTATCCTCGGGCTCGTAAAGAGGTGAAATTGCATAGGGAACTGTTCGATTATCCCACTTTTTTTGAGGAAAAACGTCCCATTGCAATCCGACACGAAGGTATTTAAAAATATCATTTTTTATCGCAATATCTTGGTTGAGAAAATAAAAAAAATTATAATGACCAATAAACTAGTGCACGCACGTGCGTTTAAATTTGCCAAAAATTATAAATTTAATTTAATTTCTTTAATTTTAAACTTTAAAAAATATTTGAAATCCCTCGCAAGGGAAGAAGTAACCCAAAAAATTGTAGCCATAAAACACTCTTCAACAGTTATTAAAAAATAAGCCACCTCCTTGATATAATCCCGGCACAACTTCGGGATCTTGTTCATCCAGTTCTGCGAGGTCTTCGATCTTGACTGTGAACGAAGAAGAACGGCGAGAGTTAAGAACTTTTACTTTCAATATCATAACGGAACCGCCTTATAATTTATTTAAATTGTCTTACAGTCTTCGGGCAAAAGAGAGTCTCGATCGATGACGTCTGGTACATTTGGAAACACAACGCGTGCTTTAACGTGTAAACAGCCGATTAAAATTAAAAACTTGTATATCAACATTGCTAATATAGAGGAGCCAGCAGCTGATTCCACAAGTGCTTGAATGAAAGGGAAAAAGGAGTTCTTACAGACTCACGTCTGACAAAACCACGCAACGAATGATGACTGAGGTGCGGAAAGCGAAAAAAGTAAAAATTTCTTCGATAAATAACGGTTCTATAGAGCGACACACCACTCTCGATAAGAAAATGAATATACGTTTGTCAAAATGAAAGGCAGAGAAGGCGAAAGCAAAATTGTGATTTTTGTGTGTTTTAGCACATTTAATTACACACCTAATGTGAAGGACAGAATAATTGTGCATATAATCGAGTTGCTATTAAAAGTGAAATGAATTATTTTTTTATAATTATATGCTGACCATAAGAAGTAAAAATTGTGATAATAATTTTGTGTAAAAACGCATAAGAGTAGTTAAAAATCAGCGCCAAGTGCGAGACATCTTGATTTATATTTTTTCTGTGATCTCTTATCGTCAAAACAGTTATACAAAAGGTTCAGCTTTAAACAATCGGTTGACGAGAGACCTCTTCTTTGACCAATCGAGTCTTTTTCTAGTGGATTTTTAGAAATGATTGTGGGCTTTTTTGGATTTATTGCAAAATAACTTCCACCATAGTGCATAACGGATTTCTAAATATTTTATCTATCGTTAAAACTCTTTAATCGTTAATTATACTCACGTAATCATATTCGAAATCATACGAAACATCTTTGGCTGTCATTTTCTCAAAATTAGACTTCATTTCGGGAATGATCTAATTGCGAAAGGAAATATCGTGAAACATGCATAAATTTAAATAGTCACATGTGGCATTTACATTCTCATAAATAATTTCAACATAATTATCTCGGTCGTATCGACTCTGCTCATGAAAAATTCCAGCCGAATGCATAAGTTCATGAATTATAATGCCTATATGTGTGTGTAAATAAATTTGATTGAAATAAATTTAATGTCTTTTGAAAACATTTTTATTGTCATACCTTCTGCCGATAAGCAATTATCACCATAACTGTCAGAAGGATCTAATGAGAGAATTTGAGCACCTCCTTGTCTCCCAATAAAGGACCAGCAGCCTTTCGGATATTGGACGGGCCAAATCATAAGAAAATCTTCTTCATCAGTTTGCGGTTTAAATTGCAAGCAAGACATTCTGTTCAAAATGTTTAATGCAACTTTTATCGCCACTACATCGTTTTCTGAGTATAATCCTGAAATTCTGTATGGGACTGTCTGATTTGTCCATTTTTTTAAAGGAAATTTGTCGAAATTCCAAGCAATTTTAGAACTTTCACCATTAGAAACAGCAATATCACCCTCAAGTAAACCAGCCCTTACTTCAGGATGCTGAAAGCTCAAATTAAATTTGAGTTCAGGAAAGTTTTTTGGCACAAGATTTTCTCTTTCAATGACATATGCATTAATGATGCTTAACGCGAGAACGAGTATAATAAAACCTTTCCAAAACATTTTCGTAAGTTAACTACTGGTGAAATTTATATTCAGTGTCGTGTAATTTATAGCGAGCATTTTCAACAAATTTAAATAAATTTGATAGTTGGTAGCAGTTGACGAATTTATTTACTTTTATGTCATTAAAGTTCTTGATTGTCGAGGTTGTTTTCAACAATTCCTTATTCCCCAATTTTTATGAGTAAGGAAAAAACATTTGGAGACTTTAAATAAATTTTTAAATATTTGAGTTTATTAGAATAGAAAAATTTGTATAAAACGTTTTAAATTTACTTCATTCGCTTTTCGTCCTTGAACGCAGACGGACATAGATCATTTAAACTGTTTAAGCAATCGCCACAGTGTGGCGACTTTGGAGTACAGATTTGTTGGCCAAAACCCACAAGAAGTAAATTAACTTCACGCCAATCTTTACGTGGCAGCCAACTCTCGAGCTCTGCTTCTGTCTGTTCGGGATTTTTCGTTGACGTCCAATTAAGACGATTTGCGATTCGATGAACATGAACATCGACACCTATGCCAACAACATTGTTATAACACTCAGATAGGGTTATGTTTGCCATTTTTTTGCCAACACCTGGTAACTTCAAAAGCGAATCCAAGTCATTTGGAACCTCACCTTTGAAGTCATCGAGTATCATCTGCGATGATTTTTTGATATGTTTTGCTTTAGTTTTGTAGAAGCCAACTGGCTTAATTAGATCTTCAAGTTCATTAACATCAGCTCCTGCTAGTTCCTTCGCGGTGAATCCAAATTTACTTAAAAATAAAAAATTATTTTAAAGAGAGATAAATTTTATTTAAATAAGAGATTATACTTTAGTCTTTGACAAGCAGCGAATGTGATAGAGTCTTTTGTCTGAGACGAAAGCATCAATGCGACAAGAATTTGGAACCGCTGTATTGTTATATTTGCATTTTTATCCGCACATTGAGCACATCCCATCTAAAAATTTAATTCATTTAATACTTTCATCTTTTAAATGTTATTTTAACTCACAGTATCAACTGGAGCATCTCTTGTTTTACGCATTTCTCGAATATTTTCAAAAACAATTTCCCAATTTTTCGGTGTAAATTTTATTTTCTTCGGATCTAGAATTTTAATAAAAATAATTTAAAATCTAGCTAATGATTTTCTGAATTTTCAAACCTGACGAACTGCCTGCATCTTCATTGTCACTTTCCACATATTCAATCTTAACATGCTTTCGCGCAGTAGCCATAATTAATAAATTTTTGCGCAAAACAAATGTTTTGAAAAAGCTTCTCACACAACTCGGGAGCATTTGTAGGGTTCTAAGATTTTCTTGAACTTGTTTTCCCCTAATTTGGTGTAATTTAAAATAATTACTTTTATTCGTGGAACAACTTACCTTTTAATGTTTTGAGCCATTACAAGAACTTCATTAGGAGCTAAAAGGTAAGATCCAAATATTATAATACAGTCACTCTTTTAAGAATATGTTGAAAATCGTTTAAATATGAAACTTCAATTTGCTTTGTTATTATTTAAAAGAAAGTTAAGTTCTGGAGCTTTTTTGTTTTATTCAAAATGTTCTTTTGACTCAAATAAATTCTTTAATTCCTTTCTGCTAATCAAATCAACTTCCTGCTGCTGTTAAATAATACAACGGAATTTTCATCAAAGATCAAAATGCCACTGCCAAGTCGTCCGAGAAATTCATCATCAGGACGTCCATCGGGAGTTGGCCCAATGTCGGAAAGACAACAAATGGCTCTGCTCATGCAAATGACATCGGGAGCAAGTGAAGCTGGTGAGTTAATTTATCCGAAAAATTTAACATTTTTTTAATGATGATTATTTTCAGAGCTGAGCCCGAATAGCCAGAGTAACAGAGCAAAAGATCGAAATGAGAGAGGAGAAACACCGCTGCATATTGCTGCCAAAAAAGGCGATATTGAAACGGCAAGGAAATTACTGGAGCATGGAGTCGTAGATCCAAATT